>JARKIP010000204.1:0-622855 GCA_029990175.1 Petunia secreta | reverse complement strand
CAGTACAACATACACACATCAGCATCAGCATACAATCAGACATACGGACAACTCCACACAAACATATATATATATAGTACACATAACCATCAGACAAGAAACCAACACCCATCCCCTCTCCTCGATCGCTTCTTCTTCAACACCACATACACGACCCACACACACAGACCCACTGTATCTATCACACCATTACATCACCACCACTGTAAACACCCACTCGCACCATCAAAACACACACACCCCGATACAGATCAGAAAATTCAAAGGAGAAACACAAAAGAAATAGGGGAAATAGAGATCGGGGTTAGGGGATTGTCAGCGGGTCGGAGCGGAAACCATCCGTCACCACCGATGCTAAGCAGTGAAAAATAGAGGGGAGACTATCAGAATAGTACAAAACCAGATTAGGACTATGGTGTTTGGGTTGTACAAAGAACAGGTGTACCCAAGTATCAGTAGTAAACAGCGACGCCGGAGTCGAAGCGACGCCACCGGTTTCTTCTGATGATGTTGCTCCTCCGCCTCAGCTCGACGCTGACTCCGTTGGTCGTCATCGCTCATCCCCATCCACACTTTGTTGTCGCATTGTTGATTGGAATCTGGCCGAGACCTCTGATCGTTAATTTGTTTCACGCCACCGTCTATTCTGATTGAATTTCCTCCGTTGTTATTGGGGAATCGCGACTGGGTCTAATTATCCTTTAATTGTTGTTCTGCTATTTTTGATATGTGATTTTGCTATTTTCCTTTACTGGTTCTATTGTATGATGGTTTTATTCGTTTATGCAGATGCGACAAATGATTTTGGCCAGCACTATGATGCGGTGTCTGATAAATTTCCAATGTTCTCATTTAATCTGGACTAGGCTCTAAAAAGTTCTTAAACTGCTTACTAGAGATATTGACTAGACTAATCAGTCGTCATGTTACGCTATGACCATGGCCAATGAAAAAATATGTATACATATATTGAGGCCTATGGACTGATTTGAACAGATACTACAAGGCCAATGACGTGTGGAGGCCTAAAATCAATCCAATTACACTCCCCTTGTCCCTAAAAAAAATAGGCGATGACGATGCATATTACTTTGCAAAGTAAGTGATAGTGGAGCGGTGTGATTAAAGGTTCCTGTCATGGCAAACCAGCCCAGGCTCCGTGTTTGCAGCCGTACTGACATCCCTAACCTCTGCTTGATGCAATACACCATTATGAGCCTACACTTTTATAAAATCCCTTTCCCCTTTTTATTTTATTTTATTATTAATCTTGACATTTTATACTATTATTATTTTTATTAGTACTAACTTATTTTCTTTATATTTTTGCGAGGTAAAATTGGATGAGAGACGTTGGTCTAGTTTGAAAAAGAACATTAAGAAGAAAATACTTATTTTCATTATTATTATTATTATTAGTATTATTTATTTATTTATTGTTATAATTATTAATTGACGTACTAATTCATATTTTTACATTTCTTACGAGGTACATCGTGGCGGAATCACGAAAAGACGACAGCTTCGAAAAAGGACAAAATATTCAAAATAGTTGACTTTATTTAATTTCATTTTATTAATTTCGTTTGCAATTCTTACTCACTTGTTTATTTATTTTGCAAGGCACGCTTGGACATAGCTGAGTTATTAAAGGAGATAGATATTTATTACTTGTCTTCAATTTGTATATTATAGTTTAATATTCAAATATTTTACCACTTAGTTAGTTTAATGACTTACTTTGGATCCCAATTATAAAGTACTGCCGGTAACCACATTTGGTGGAGCTTGAGAGGTACCTAACCCCCTCCTCTCGAGTTTACTTGAACCTCTTACCTAGAATTTCGGTTCATAGACTAAGTTTTGGATTTAATTATAAAATTAGCTAGAAAAAAAATAGGTGTCCTGATACGCTTAGTTAAAAAATATGTTAGGTGGTGAATCCAACTCTTTACCCGTGAGTTACCCAATAAGTCGAGTCCTATTTCGAGCCTTAACCGGTTTGGAAAAAAAAAGGATGCGACAGGGTACTAGTAGAGTGCCACCTAAGGTGGATGAGATTGAGGAGTCAAGACCTGGGGCTCCATCTGAGGCACAGACCCTTCAGTTCAGGGCGATATTAGAGATACTGCAGCTACCATACCTCCAGCTCCTCGGCCTGATAGCCAGGGACAAGAAGTGAGGGATGCTATCAGATTATTAACCAGTGTTGTAGTTGCTCAGACTAGACAGAAAAGTGCAGATGTCAAGGGAGATACTGGATCCAGGATCAGGGATTTTATCCGACTAGAGCCTCCAGTCTTTACTGGATCCCGTTTAGGAGAGGACCTCAGGATTTTCTAGTGAGTATAGCCAGGGTGTTGAGGATCATGCACGCGTTAGAGACAGAGTCAGTATAGTTGGCTGCATTCAGGGTGATATCAGACATGGGAGCTATCTAGAGGGTCAGATGCTGCTCCGGCGACTTAGAAGGAATTCTCGGATGCCTTCCTTCATCAGTATATGCCTATAGAGACAAAGAGAGCACGTGTAGATCAGTTCCCTGACCTTGAGACAGGGAAGTTTGAGTGTAGAAGAGTATAATTATCTCTTTAATTCTTTAGCAAGGTTTGGCCCTACTATGGTAGCGAGTATGGAGGATAGAATTCACTGGTATGTAGTGGGACTAGGTCCATACCTGGTGAATGAGTGTACGACAGTTGCTATGCAGCCGGGTATGAACATATCATGCATTCAGGCATTTGCTTTATCACTTGAGGAGAGGAAGCAGAAATAGAGAGCCGACAGAGATAGAGTGTTACACAAGAGGGGCAGATTTTCTGGTTAGTCTGGAGAGACATCTAGAGCGAGTAGACAACAGAGTGTTAGACAGCCACCAGCTAGTATACCTTCACAGTCTCGTGGCCCAAGATCTGATAGACCTCCTCAGTTCAGAGGTAGTCAGGCATCACGGACTTCAGGATTTCAGTGCCGTGGTACTTCTATACCGACCAGTCAGACATATCCCAGATGTTCAAATTGTGGTAGACGCCACTTGGGCCCATGTCAGTTAGGAGTTGATACTTGTTATATTTGTCGCGAGGCAGGCCATTTCATGAGAGATTTCCCAACTAGGGGTGGTAGTGGTGTAGCCCAGCCAGCTAGATCAGCAGTAGCTTCCTCAGCACCAGCACGCCCTCAGGGGTAAGTTCCTCGGGCACCAGCAGGTCATGGTAGAGGTCGAAGTGAAGCTCCTACAGCAGGCGGTACTCAGAATCGCACCTATTCTCTTATTGGTCGACAGGACCAAGAGGCTTTACCAGATGTAGTCACAGGTATTCTGTCGATAAATTCTCTCGATGTGTATGTGTTGATAGATCCTAGTTCTACATTATCATATGTTACTCCCTGTGTTGCTATTAAATTTAAAATAGTACCAGAGGCTATTAGACCTTTCGAGGTAGCCGCTCCCATTGGTGATTCTGTAGTAGCTAGGCATGTTGATAGAGGTTGCACAGTGATGATTGGTGATTGTAGCACTACAGCTGACTTAATTGAGCTAGAAATGGTTGATTTCAATGTTATTCTCGGTATGGATTGGTTGTCTTCATTTTATGCTAACATTGATTGTAGAACGAAGATAGTCAAGTTTCACTTTTCAGGAGAATTAGTTATAGAGTGGCAGGGTGCTTCTGCATCGCCAAAGGGTCTATTTATTTCTTACCTTAAGGTAAGGAAGCTAATCGCAAAAGGCTGCTTATATCATATTGTTCATGTTCGAGACTTAGAGAAGGAGACGTCGACTCTTGAGTTAGTTCTGGTAGTGAATGAGTTCCTTGATATGTTTCTAGATAAGTTACCTGGTCTTCCTCCAGAGCGAGAGATTGATTTTCCTATTGATGTAGTACCAGGTATGCAGCCCATATCCATTCCTCCCTATGGTATGGCACCAGCAGAACTGAATGAACTTAAGGAGCAACAGAAGGATTTGTCAGATAAAGGCCTTATCAGACCTAGCATTTCCTCGTGGGGAGCCCCGGTATTGTTTGTCAAAAAGAAAGATGGCTCTCTACGCATGGTCATAGATTACAGACAACGGAATAAAGTCACAATCAAGAATAAATACCCTCTGCCCAGGATTGATGACTTGTTCGACCAGCTTCAGGGCGCCAAGTGCTTCTTGAAGATAGATTTGCGATCAGGCTACCATAAGGTTATAGTCAGAGAATCTGATATACCTAAGACTGCATTCAAGACTAGGTATGGCCATTATCAGTTTTTAGTGATATCATTTGGACTCACTAATGCCCCTGCAGTATTTATGGATCTGATGAACGTCATATTCAGGCATTATCCAGATTTATTTGTGATTATATTTATTGATGATATTCTCATCTATTCAAAGTTTGAATCAGAGCATGCGGAGCACCTACGCACAGTATTCGGTACTCATCGGGACCATCAATTATATGCTAAGTTCTCAAAGTGTGAATTCTGGTTAGATTCAGTGGCATTTCTTGGCCATATAGTTTCAGCAGAAGGAATTAAAGTAGATGGAGAGAAGATCGAGGTTGTGAAGAATTAGCCCAGACCTACGATGCCAACTGAAGTACGTAGTTTTTGGGTTTGACAGGTTATTACAGAAGGTTCGTAGATGATTTTTCCTCCATTGCAGCTCAATTGACCAAATTGACACAGAAAACAACTAAATTTGAGCGGTCTGATTCTTGCGAGCACAGCTTCTAAGAACTAACGAACAAGTTGATAACAGCTCCAGTACTTACACTTCCAGAGGGATCTGAGGGCGATGTCATTTACTATGATTCTTCTCGAATTAGTCTTGGTTGTGTTTTGATGCAGCACGAAAGAGTAATTGCCTATGCTTCCAAGCAGCTGAAAAAGCACGAGCAGAACTACCCTACCCATGATCTGGAACTTGCAGCAGTCATTCATGCATTAAAGATTCAGAGACATTATTTGTATGGGGTTCATGTTGATATTTATATAGACCACAAGATCCTACAGTACATATTTAAGCAGAAAGAGCTAAACCTACGATAGAGACGGTGGCTAGAGTTGCTGAAGGACTATGACGTAGACATTCTTTATAATCCGGGTAAAGCGAATGTTGTTGCTGATGCCCTTAGTTGTAAGTCTATCGGTAGTCTATCTTAATTTCAGCCACAGAAAAGAGAATTAGCTCATGCACTCCACCAGTTGGCCAACATGGGAGTCAAATTAATAGATTCAGAGGACGCAGGAATTACAGTTCAGAACGCAGCCACTACTTGCCTAGTGCCAGAAGTAAAACATCATCAGTATAAGGATCCAGTTCTAGTTTAATACAGACAAATAGCCAGAAGAAAACTAGAGTCACCATACAGGGTTACTAGTGACGGGGTTCTCATGTATAAAGATAGACTTTGTGTTCCTGATGTTGCAGATTTATATGGGCAGATTATGACTGAGGCACACTATTCCAGGTACACTTTTCATCCAGGTTCGACTAAGATGTATCATGATCTTAAGCAGATTTACTGGTGGGACGGAATGAGCGCGACATAGCAGAATTTGTGGCTCAGTGTCCTAACTGCCAGCAGGTTAAAGTCGAGCATCAAAAACCTAGTGGCTTGCTACAGGAAATAGAGATTCCATCATGGAAATGGGAAGCAGTGAATATGGACTTCATTAAAGGCTTGTCCCGTACGCAAAGTAGGTATGACTCTATTTGGGTTATAGTTGACAGGCTTACTAGATCAGCTCATTTCTTGCCTGTTAGAACTACATATACAGCGGAGGATTATGCTAGACTTTATATCAGAGAGATAGTGCGCCTATATGGTATTCCAGTATCTATCATTTCAGACAGTGGCGTACAATGTACAGCTAATATCTGGCGATCATTCCAGACAGGTTTAGGGACACAAATGAATTTGAGTACAATATTTCATCCATAGACAGACGGATAGGCTGAGCGGACTATTCAAACATTAGAAGATATGCTTGGAGCTTGCGTGTTAAATTTTGGAGGGAGCTGGAGTGATCATATTCAGTTGATAGAGTTTGCATATAATAATAGCTATCATTCTAGCATACATATGGCGCCATATGAAGCTTTATATGGTCGCAAATGCATGTCTCCTATAGGATAGTTCGAGGTTGGCGAGTCTCAATTGATAGGTCCAGATTTAATCCAACTAGCAATTGATAAAGTCAAGTTGATTAGGGAAAGATTATTAGCAGCGGAGAGCAGGCAGAAGTCCTATGCAGATAGCCGACGCCGAGATTTAAAATTTTAGATTGGAAATTGGGTATTCCTGAAAGTATCACCTATGAAAGGCATTATGAGATTTTGAGAGAACGGAAAGTTTAGCCCTAGATTTATTGGTTCGGATAAAGTTATCAGGCGAGTTGGGCGTGTAGCCTACGGGTAAGACCTTCCAGCAGACCTTCAGGAGGTACATCCAGTATTCCATGTTTCTATACTCAAAAAATGTGTCTGAGATCCTTCTAGAGTTGTACCAGTAGATGATGAACAGATCACAAAGCAATTGACTTATGAAGAGGTGCCAGTTGCAAGTTTAGATAGGCAGATTCGTCGACTAAGGACGAAAGACATTCCTTCAGTTAAGGTGCTATGGCGAAGCAATAACGTAGAAGAAATGACTTGGGAAGCTGAGAATGATATGAGAGACAAGTACCCACATCTCTTCACAACTTCAGGTATATAACAGATCATTGTTTAATTTTTTTACATACTTCATTTGATATCTGAGGACAAATGTTCCTAAGGAGGGAGATTGTTACACCTCGTATGTCTAAAGTGAGGTATATCATTCTAATGACATGTTAAGAATGATTTAAGTGGGTTTAAAGTCATAACAGGACCATATATGACGTTTATATGTTGAATATGAAGTTTTGGAAAAATCGGATTTAAGTTGCGGAAAAACAGGGTAAGGATTTGCCTTGTAACGAAGCTTTTTGAGCAATTAATTCTGTATGTTATATGAGGTCTTTTGGGGACATATCATATACCAAATTGAAAGTCTTGGAGTTTTGTTTACAACACTTTTGACGGTTTGTTCATACAACGTCTGGATAAAAAGATATGAGCGTCAGAAGTCAGGCCAGAAGAAAAGGACATAAGCGCAAATAAGGACTAAAACTGAAATGTTTCAAGTATAAAAGGAAAAATCATCTCCTTTTTCGTTATTTCAGTAATATACACGATAGTAACAGAGCTCTTATGAAGTTTTAAGAAATTTTTGTGGTTTTAAAGATAGAACATCAATCTTAACTCAAAATTGAAGACGGTTGCATCAAAACGCTCTACCCAATTAAGATAACGTTATGCTACCTTCAATTTCGACTATAGTTTGAGTTTTAGAATTACTTCATGGCTACTTAAAGTACTTAAATGCTATGTTATAGCTTTTTAGGCTTTAGAAGGTGTGGAATTCAAAGAAAAAAGGTTTAGAAGCAAAAAGTATCAAAGATATGTAAGGCTAAACCTTTCTTTCGACAAGGCATTTGTTTTGTAGCTTTTGAATTTTGTATAAGTTCTAAACTTGATGGTTCTTCTGAGGAACTTGTATGGCGTAGAGGTAACTGTGTCTGAGGAACTTGTATGGTGTATGGCCTAATTTGGTGCTAAGAACCACAATGAAAGATGTCCAAAAAAATAGCAGCACGATATGTTTCAAAATCTGAAAAATTTATTTTTATCTTCAGACAGTTGTTAGTAATTTGAGCATAATTCTTTTTACAAAATTGATATTGAGATGATTTAATGTTTTCTAGAACTCTGAAACATATATCTACAACTTTTATGAAGACCATAAAGTCTATAACTTTGATATAGACCCTTCAAATTAGGTTGCAAGGCAGGGCAGGGGTGCTGTCTAAAGATTATGTCCGTGGATTGTTATGTCGTTTGGTCGCCTCATCTTGTTATCTATTTTATTTGTTTATGTTATCAATTTATCCAGGTACCCATTGCCGTGTATAATATAGTACTGGTTCTGTTTTTACAGATTATCCAGTTTCAGGGGAAACTCTGTCAAAATTTTAAAAAAAAGTTAAATAGTTAGACAAATTCTAAATTCTAAGTTTTTTCTATAATTCCATCGCGGGTTTTCTTATCATTCCTTTGAGTCCATATCTGACCAGAAAGACTAGATATTACTGGCTGGGGGGGACATAGCTCATAACCTGCCAGGTTTGTTATGTATGCGTATATAGTAACAGTATACACTACATGAATATACATGAGGCTAGTTCAGATGTTCAGTTACCTGATTTGGGGGGATACAGCCCATAACACCATACATGTACTAATTCAGATAACAGTTCTGTTATAGCTCAGTACCAGTTATCAGTTCTCAGTTATCAGCCACCAGTTCTTAGTGTCAGTATCAGTTGACAGCTATCAGTTCCAATTTCTAGTTACCAGTTATCAGTCACATTATAGTCATTTATCAGTATAGCTCAGCTCAATCTTCAGTTTTAGATTCAGCTAGACTTCAGTTTATATTCAAATCATGTTTAGTACATTTTTCAGATTTCCAGCTACATTGATATGCTCCAACTCATATTTACATATTTATATTCCTGCCTTACAGTTTCATTCAGCTATGATATATTATATGCTCATGCCTTACATACTTTGTACATATCGTACTCACGCCCTTTTCTGGGGCGCTGCGTTTCATGTCGTGCAAGTACAGATAGATCAATGCTTGGACCATGTTAGTAGGCCATCTATCAGCTATTGAAGTCACTCCACTTACTGCCGGAGTTACTTATCACACTTACTCCCGGAGTTACTTATCTTTTGGTATGTGTACAGTCAGCCAGTTTGGGTATGGCGAGGCCTTGTCCAATCCTTTGTATATCCAGTTCAGCTCTCTTACAGGCCTGTTGATTTGTCCCCATGTGGTTCAGTCAATATGTTATGTATGTCAGTGTGTGACAGCCTTGTCATCTTTCTAGACTTTATGCTTTCAACAAATATGTATGTGTTCATAACTAGGTTGCCAGGTCATCTCTATTATTTATAGATTATTAGTAGGTTTAGCGATGATCAACACTCAGTGTCGGTTATCCTTCGTGGCTCTAGGTTGGATCGTGACATCGAAATAATTCTAAATTTTGCATACAAGTTATACAAAATTTATATGACGTACTCGCTAAGACGGATCTTGAATAGGATTCCCGAAACTCAAGATGCGAATTAAATAGAAAAGATCAAATTCTTTAACTTTCGACATTTTGGCGGAAACTATCCGAAAGACCTCGTAATTTACTTTCGAAAGTTTACACAACTCACAAATAATCATACAAACCTAACGACGCTTTCGAATTTTAAATCAGAGCTCATTCGCCAAAATCGAGCTCGAAAAAATCTTTTTAAGATTTACCGACAATAAAAACTGAAACCTTTTTTCGATACCAACCAAACGAGGTCCGATTTAGGTCAAATTTTACATATAAGTCCCAATGGACCTTACGAAGATTTTTAAAACTGTCGACATGCCAATCGGAGTCTTAACTCCCAAAACGACTACCTAGGGTCGTTTCAATAATCAATTAACAAGGCTTCAAATTATGGAATTAATTTTTTTTTCTCTAGAATTAACCTTTCCATGATAAAATACGAATTATTTCCACTAGAAATTCTCAATTGCTCTTCTTAGTTGAATTTCAAATTCTTCCATCGAATTTTATTTAATTCCCCATGTTAAGATTACAGACACTAATCAATATTATCAAGTTACTGAAAATTTAATATATCGACTAAGGGCATCTCCAACCCTCCTCTATTTTTGTCTCCAAACTCTATTTTGTAGTAAAAAAATAGAGAAATTTTGCTCCAACGCACCTCTATTTTTGTTTCTATTTTGGAGGGTCAATAATGTCACTCAAAATTTGGACAGACACTATTCATCGCCTTCATCACTATTTACTATTATTTTATTATTATATTTTATTGTTTAACCCTTTTAATTTATCATATATATATACCTAATTATATTTATGAAATATTATTATAATATTAATTTTACATTTTAGTTTTGGCGCATAATTTTGATAAATTAATTTTCATATATATTATTTTTATGTAAAATTGGTAGTAAATAAAATTGTAGTAGATGAAAATCACCGATTTAAACAACTTTCAACTCGACCAAAAAAAAAAAAAATTAAGGATAAAGATGCTCACTTTGCACCTCGTACTGCATTAATGGAAATAAGATAATAAAATTTAAATAAAAGACAATAGCATAATATATATATATATATATATATATATAGAGAGAGAGAGACGAATATAAAAAAGAAAATTTTTATTTGGAGTAAAAAATGGAGTAATGGTTGGAGTTAGTTTACTCAATTTTGGAGAAAAGATTTTGAGTGAAGGGCTGGAGATGACCTAAATGAATATCCTTTAGACTTCCGCTTAACTTATTCCATGTGCAGGATACAAAATCCACTTGCTAGATTTACACATGAAAACTTAAAAGCTTTCATAAAAAGGTGTCTTCAATCTCTATACTGAGACGTGGATCTATCAACTAGCTATCATTTCGCAAATGCATATTATCGTTATCCAACTTAACAGGAATTATTTGACCCAAATATCCTGGACCTCACCTATTGATAAATCGAGACAATGAACAATATATACCACTAATAATAGTTATACAAGATTAAGAGTATAAGTACAGTTGATGAGTTAGAGAGTTTGTTGTATATAGTCAGTATAAAAACACTTATCTCTACTTGGTCCATTCAATCCACACAAACCACACTAGTATAAGAAATTAGAACTATACCGTTCCCATGATCAAGATAAATTACATATAGTCTTGTACTAAAATCATACCGATGGCTTTGTCCAATTTCCAACTTAGATTGTGAACATTACTTTATTATTTATAAGAGCTGATGATTTAATCTTCTGTTTATAAGCTTGGCTCTACACACTAAATCAGCTACTATATAAATAATAGGACACAGATGACACTATTGATCTAAATAAGTACTACTTCCCAGTTAAAAAAAATACTACTTCATTATATTTAATAATGGAATAACCAATTGTTTCACTAGAAACAATCTTACTAAACCGCATGGTTATTAGTATATCCCAACAATCTCCCACTTATACTTATAACCATGCTATTGTTATGAACATACTATATCTAAATACATGGTTATTAGTATATATCCCAATAAACCCCCACTTAGACTTTTAACCATGCATCTACAACTTTTACATCATTCCTTTTACATGAATACTAAAAAGGATCTAGCCAAGTTATTTTGTGATGCAATATTTGTCTAATAGTGCTTTACCATTACTAACCTGTCGGACTCAACCTTTGCAGGGATCAAGTCGTGAAACTTTTTCAAGAGTACACACCGAACTATTTTTATTCTTTTCTCCCACTACGACAGAGTAGTACTACTAGGTCACACTACCGTGTTCGTGTGGTGAAACCACATAACAATCAGAATCTCGAGTGTCAATATTCTTTCCTTGCCTTTGAATATTAGAATATGAATAACTTCTTCTTGTTGTGTATAGTAACGATATATTCTTATAATATTTTTCTACTCAAATCACTCCTTCTTCTTTGGAGTAGTGGATTTTCAAGCATCTTTTGTCTATTGATATTTCTCCCACTACTTAAATGCAATGGAACGTCTTCCGACAAGTGGATTGGATTTCACAAACTTTTGAATTTTCAGGTGATCCACTTGTTATTTCTTTGTCCAGTTCCAATAAATAAAATTTTCTTCTAAGAACATTGTTTATTAAATAGTCAATTTCTAGAAAACTGGTATTTATGTTAACAAATATATATATTTTTTATTATGACAAGAAAATAAACTCCCTTTCGCCTCCTTTTGATTGCGAATTAACGTATATACATTCATCATTGATTCCAACTAATTAGTTTTCCCTTTTAAGAGATACTAACATAGAAGGACTGCATTTATAATGTAATTTAAAGTTTCTAAGTCATATTCCCAAAACGAAAGAGAATAACAAGTTTGAACAAGTTCACATTAATATAACCATTTCCATAAGAGTCTTATTTCTTCTTTCTGCTACACCATTTTATTGTAGTATTACAGATGTAGATAATTTTGACATAATTCCTTATTTCGATAAGTAATTAATGAACTTTGTATAGAGATATCACCATACTTTGTATAGAGATATCACCACCACAATCAGATCATGATGACTTAATATATTTTCCATGACGCCTTGCCTTTTTAGTCTTAAACTTCTTGAATTTCTCAAAACATTAAGACTTATAGTGCATCGAATAAATATATTCATATTTGAGTACTCATTTATCAATAGCAAAAAATTACTCAAAACACCTCTTACATGCATATTCATTAGATCGCATTAATCAGAATGAATTAATTCTAACTTATCACTGGCTCTTTTTCTTTTTAAGAGGAAATGTCTTCTGGTCATATTTCCTTCTGAACAAAATTCACAAGTTGGTAGTGCCCCCAATTTCAATAATCTTAAGATCCATCACTGACCAACTTTCAAAATCCTATTTAAATTAATATGACCTTGACACAAGAGCAACAAATAAGTATTATTCAAATTCAAAGAAAATTTTTATTATGGGACAAATAAATATCGTTAAATTCAAAAGACATATCAAATGAAAATGCATTGCCATATTGTACCATAAGAGAAGCTTGTTTATTAATCTCAATAACACAAATGTTATAAGTAAAATAAACTATATATCCATCTCTTAGTAAGTTAGAAGACGAATTCAAATTCCTTCTAACATAGCATACATATAATGTATTCTTTAAAATAATGTCTTATCATCACCAAAATAAACCCTTGAATATTTAGTTTTGTGAGAGAATATCACTTAGGGGGTTGAAGATATGTCTAATATGAGATAAAAGAATTTAACTAGATCAACTCAGGTCATGTAATATTGAATAATTAATTTCAAAACACATCACACATATATTTTCATGCATCTTGAATAGCTAAATTCGCTGGGAAAATAACTATCTATGCACCACATATATACAATGTCAGATTTCACTCATTAAACTAAATAGATCCAACTCAGTTGGAGAGTCTACTATCAATTTCGTTCAAGTGAATATAAACTATTGAACGACCCTAGTCTCATTGATTCAACATGCGATTCTCAGTTGGAGATATATATACAAGTCATCAACAATTAGTGATTAAACCTAATATACCAAGAATACATTTATCCGTTGGGGAGGAAGACTTATTATCAACACGTAAACATATTATTTATACTAGTATTTAATTATGGATATCATAAGGACTTTTACGCCAAGTATACTTAACAATAAATTTATCCATTATAGAGGGAGATCTATGTAAACACGTAAACTTATTTTTTATACTAGTATAAGATCAGGGAGACCATAGAGAATAATTTCTATAACCACTAGATGCTAGCTATTAACTTTTTGTAAAAGAAAAATAATTTCTAGAAAATAGAAAATAGAAAAACGTCCAAAACACCATCTTAACAACCTCAAATTACCTAAATACGACACGGCTCATTGTATAGCATTGAGTTTTCTCATTGGGTCGTTTTCAATGAACAAACCAAATTTCTTGTTAATCGGGGTTCGTCAAATTTTTTGATATCCAAAACTATGACCAAATTCGGTCAAACCTTGTTTTCACGTTTTTATGGTTTAAAATATCTCCATTGCTTTTTCTAATAATATATCAACAAATAACCTTTTGATATAAATCAAACTGATATAAAGAATGAACTTTCATATTTAATTCACGTTTTAATCCAACATTTCATCTAAAACCCCATCCAAATGACCTCAATACGTCAAAAATGACATCACTCACTACAAAGAAGTAAAATTACTTACCAGATCATTTTTGATGTCTCGACCAAATTTCAGATCAATTGGAGATCGTTCATTCTTGATCCCAAAGCTATGACCATATTCGTAAGATAACTGTTTTAGTCATTTTGTGAATTAAAGCAAATACAATTCCGGTTTACATTCTCCTTATAATTATCCGTTGAGCACAAGGCACATTGTGTAACTCCTTTGACCAAGATACTCAAAACCTCATCCTATATCAAAAATGTCCTCTCAATTAATACACATGAGAATCCAAGATATGATTTTCTCATGTTGGCTGAAAATCTAAATATCTTATGTCATGAATTAATTAGTGTTAAATCTAACAACTAGCATACACTTGCCAAGAGACAAATTACACATGGTATATTGAGAAAATTCAATGACTCAAATAAATATATCACTCTAGTGAATCCTATTTATTAATCATAATTCTCAATTCATGCATTGACATAACGACACATGTATAAAACTATTGAGAGTTATCAATGATTCCAAATAAATACACCTCATTATTAGTAACTATTTGTTAATCATAAATTCCCGATGATATATGATATCATCTAACATAAAATTTTAAGAATATTCAATGATTCCTGATAAATATTCCATGTAAATGATAACCATTTATCAGTTATAAATTCTTAATCCATATATGATATCATCTCACATGTATAACGTCATTAAGAATTTTTGATGATTCAAAATAAATAAAACTACTTTGATTCCAATCATTTATTTATCACAAAATTCTTAACACATATATAACGTATTAATAATTTTTCAATGATTCTAAATAAAATAAATCAAATTGATTGTAACTATTTATTGATTAAACATTCTTAATTCCCATGTGACATCATCTCACGTATATAAAGTATTAAGAATTTTCAATGATTCTAAATAAATAAAATATATTAGTTGCAATTATTTATTCATCATAATTCTTAATTAATACAGAATTGCATACATACGAGAAGATAATAATAATTGTATGGCATGATCTCATGTGTTTAAAATATTAAGAACGTTTCCAATAACATAAAGTAACTTGGTTATGCTGGTGATAACAATTACTTTAATCATAAATATTCTTAATACGTACTACTAAACACATGTCAGAAAACATTATGTTCTTATCATATAATAATGTCCATATATGGTCCTTACTACAGATTTACCATTAAAGACCACAACCAACAATAACAACTAATTAATCGGGGGGTTTGCAAAAATATGACACGGGAAGCTTTGGTTTGCCAAAATGCCCTCACTAACAGATGTTTAGAAAAAATGCCCTCATTAGTTTAATGAAACTTTTTTCGGACCAAAATACCCCTACAAATCAGTAAAAAGACGCGCCCCAGTCCCTTCCCTTCCTTTTCTCCATTCACGCTCTCAAGAAAACCATAAAACCCCATTCCTTTTACAGTTTGCTTTGTTCAAGAGAAGATTCAACGTAACATTTCTTCAAGTTGCTAGGGTAAAGTTCTCTGCAACTATTGCCAAGAGTTTAAGTTCTGCTGCAAAGACTGAAAAATCTCTAAAGTATTGGCAATAGCCAATACTTTAAACTCTACTGCAACGGGAGGCTCTGTACAGACTTCTTGCCTATTGCCAAGACTTTAAGCCCTGTTGCCATGGTCTCTACAACTACAAAAAAAGTCTCTACAACTATTGCCAATAGCCAACACTTTAAATAGTCTCTGCAAGTTTTGGCAATTGCCATGACTTTTACCTATATTGCAATGCAAAACTTGCAGAGAAAGTCTCTGCAACTCTTATCAATAGCCAAGACTTCTACCTCTACTGCAGTGAACAAGTTGGAGACAAAGTCTCTGCAACTCTTGGCAATAGCCAATACTTTAAGTTCTGGAAAAGGGGACCTGACACTAAAAGACTCTAATAGTATTGGCAATTGTCAAGACTTCTACCTCTACTGCAGTGAACAAGTTGGAGACAAAGTGTCTGCAACTCTTGGCAATAGCCAAGACTCTAAGTTCTAGTGGAAGCGACAACTTACACAGAAATATCTCTGTAAGTATTGACAATAGCCAAGACTTTAAACTCTAATGCAATAAGCGACATGCAGAGAAAGTCTATGCAACTCTTGGCCATGGTCAAGATTTTAGCTCTATGCAAAACATGAATATCTAATAGCCACAGGCAATAAAAACCTTCAAATCACTGGAATCAAGCAAACACAAGAAAAAAAATCCCAAATTTCTAGCACACAAAGAAGAAAGAAGGAGGCCACGAATGGGGAAAGAGAGAAGGAAATCTTTCAGCATTAATTAAACAAATTGGGGGCCACACAAAGAAGAAAGAAGGAGGCCAGGAATGGGGAAAGAGAGAAGGAAATCTTTCAGCATTAATTAAACAAGTTGGGGGCCACACAAAGAAGAAAGAAGGAGGCCAGGAATGGGGAAAGAGAGAAGGAAACCTTTAGCGTGAATTAACACAAGTTGGGGGGCAAAATAGTCCTTTCATAAGGGGTATGATGTGGAGGGCATTTACTTAAAATATTTGTAAGCGGGGGCAATTAGGTAAGGCCATGTCTTATTGAGGGCAGTAGGTGAAATTTTTGTGATTAATCAAAGAAAATTAATAATTCCAATGAGCGGTCGCTGGTTGAAAAACAGAACAGGTTCCAGGCTACATTATACCACTGAATATAGTCAACAAAGTGCAAAAGAATTCTAACACAGTTAAAGAAAAGGTAGGTATCGCCACCACCCAATCTTTTAGTGACATACTTCCTATTTCTTTTGATCTAATAAGGGTTGACGTGCCTTAAAAATTACCCTTTCGATGCCAAATTGAACCTTGCCTTTGTTTTAGGCTATCCATGGAAATCTCAAAGACTTCTACCGCACAAACACTTTGAAAAAGATAAAAACCGTAAGTTGAACCCAGTTCTTTGCAATCTCTGGCAAAAAAACAACAACCTCTTCTTTTTATTAGTATTAATTAGGTTTGATCCAAACTATAAACACTGCAAAAGGAAAAAAAAATATATCCATTTTTTCCAACTCTGTAGATTAAATCCACTTCTGTCGTGACACCAAGTTCATCCCACCATCATTAATTTAACATATGCTCTCTTATATTTAAGACAACCATAGTAAAATATATTCAAGATAATTACCTATTTACAAAATAGCATCTCAATTCATCCTATTTCATCAGATCCGAAATGTGATATGGTTCCGAAGGATGAACCGGATATGGGCAGTTCCTTCTGTTGGTTTGCTTAGTTAAATATATGCATCCTTAGAGTCAGTCCCTTTTTTTGGAAAAAAATTTCGAGCCGGTAAGCAGACAAAGCAAGTTAGCGTGGGAAAAACAATTACACTACTAGAAACGGATCGAATTCCAAAAGAGGGGTACGAAGGGCTAGCCCTCGGTGAAGCTTTACTGAGGGACATCCCTCGGTGCATTTAAGGAAAAAAAAAATAGGTATTTTATAAATAACTACCGAGGGACGCTGATGTTTGGCAATATTTGCCTATTTTACCTTAATATATCCTAACAGGTTAGTACTTTATGCGCTCGTTACATGTGATAATTGTGTTTCTTGTGCTCACTTATCGTAGTTGTGATTTTAAGAATGGTGCGGATGAATTCGAGGCAAGAACAAGCAAATTAGAGTTAATGGGCGCATTGGAAGCTATGGCGGAAGCAAGGCTCCAAGAAAGCCCTGAAAAGTTGGAGGCTATGGTGGAGGCGTGGCTTCCACGAAAGCCTTGAGGCTGACGAGACAAAAGTTTTCCCAACTATATTAGGCTTTGGTTTAACTTATCCTAGCACTTTGTAAACAATATAAAACCTCTTTTATTTCGTTCTAGAGAGGGGGTTGAATTCTAAGAGCAAGTTTGGAGTTCTTACGCATTGAACCAAGAGTTTAATTCCTTTTCATCATCTATTACAATATTTCATATTTCGTACATGAATTCTTGTGTTGTTATTATGAATATGTGTAGCTAAACCTATCATTCTAGGGTTGGAGTAAATACATGAAGGTTGATGTTTGAAAGCTGAATTCTTCCTATTGATTTACCATTACAGATTGTTTATTCTTTCTTGAGCCTAATTGTTTGGTTATTGAGGCCTGATAATTTAACACTATCTATGGTTTATAAGTTGAACTCGACAGAGGGAATTTATGAACGCACATAAGAAGGAGTAGGGCTTGATTGTGAACCTGGGCATCAGGGAATCAATTTGCGGGTAGGATAGACATATACCTATTCGCCTTGCTTAGCTAAATACAGAGTTCATTAATGCATGCATGTGATTTAATTCTATAGAAATATAGGCGTTAGAGTAGCTTGCATAGACTCGTGAAGAATCGACAGGTTTTTACAAATATGATTAACCTGTTAGTTAGCAATCTAGGAAATCAAGAAGTAGAATCAACTGGATTGTTCATAACTCTGACCCTGGACCGTTCTTTCTTATTGATAACAACTTAGAATTTGCTCTGTTACTTGACTTCAGTTACTTGTGTTTAATTATTTCGTTTAGTTAGTAAAAATCTCAATCATTGGAAAAAGAACCCTGAATAGTTCTTAGAAAATTGTTTGCTAGAATTCAGTCGTAACAATAGTCCTCGTGGAAACGATACTCGATGATGCGGGGCAAATCGAGCAACCATCCAAAAACACCATTCAAGGCCAAGGAAGAGCTTATGCATTGGAATGCCATGGAACGAGGAGCGTTAGAGACATATTTCGAGGCGTTTCAAGTGCTCAGGGAAGCAGGCGGACCGCCCAGTTTGTGGCAAGCCTCAGGATATTGGGCCGCCTACTGCAGAGGCGGGGCGCCTACTTGGGCGCCTACTGGAGGCCAGGCGAGGCGCCTACTACACTAGGCAGGGCGCCTAGTTGCTGAACAAGTTGCGGGATTGCTAGCTTTTATCCTATGTAATTCCTATTAGGCCCCTATGTGGCCTATGACTTTAGAACTTACTTAAGGGTACTTTAGGCTTTTCATTCATGTCTTAGAAAGGCCTATAAATACTCCATAGCTTAGCATTTTTACTTAGTTAGCTTTGATGAATGATTGAATGAACAATGTTCAAGAGAAGAGTCTCTTTGAATGAAAAACCCTTTGAGTTGGTTTGAGTTTACTAGTGGATTCTAGTTGAACCCCAAACCGCCTCGATCATTCTACTTGCGAGGCCGTTGTCGTCTCGAGGGTAGTTGCATAGTGTAGGTCCTTCTTGATACCGATACGAGGGTATCTCGGGACAAGTTCCCCGGGGTTACTTCGCAGGGAGTTCGAGTAGTGTCTCGCTCTCTATCTTTTATTTTCCGCGTTTAGTTTTGATCCTTATCATCTTGGTATCAGAGCAAGGCTCGGGTTTTGTTTCTACAAACCCCCGACCCTTGATTCTTCGTGCCTAGGTCGATTCCTATCTTTAGTTTCTTGTTTATTGTTACTGAAAGAGGAAAATCACAAAAAAATTGAAAATTGAAAACACCAAAAATTTGGTCTATTTTGATCGCTTTGATTGATTCGTGTTGTGATTGTTATTGGGGTTTGTTCCTTATTGGAAACCCGTTATTTTGGTACCCAACACACACGATTTGGAGTTGTATTCCATGATTTGAGATTTGAAACCCTTGAAAAAATTTGAAAATTTTGAAACCCTAGCTATGAACATGATGAACATGGTAGATTGTTGGATTTTGATTGGGGTTTGATTAAAGTGATTGGGGTTTGATCTCTGTGATTGAAACAACGTTTGGGTACCTCCAGATTGATAAAACACCGTGTGAATTGTTGGATTTTGGGGTGCCAAAGGCAAGAAAAACGAGTTTGAACTGTGCTGGAAGTTGCAGTAGGCGGGGCGCCTAGTAGAAGAGGCGGACCGCCTGATTTTTGTTCACTCTCTGGAAATTGACAAGGCGGACCGCCTAGTAGAAGAGGCTGACCGCCTACTTGGAGTAGGCTGACCGCCTACTCTCCTCTGCAGAGAAACAGGCGGACCACCTACTCAAAACAGGTGGGGCGCCTACTTCCTGAAAGTTGGGAATTGGGTAGTTTCTTCTAGGTTCTCTTGTTTTGTTGTTTACATTGCTTCTAATTAGTACTATTAGAGTATAATCCTACTTGATTAGTACTAATTACTTCGAGCTATTAGGATTATCGTGCCTTAGAAAGGAGACTAGAATTCAAAGAAGACCCGTAGTATCTTTTGATTCAAGTCCTCACTTAAAGTGCTTATCGTTCCAATCGAGTCCTATTAACTCCACTCACCCCGGAGAGCATTGGACTTGAGAAGTTGAGTGATTGAGTTGTGGTTCGTTGGTCAACTACTTGAAGCTTTTAGACTCAAACTTGAGTGAAATATCCACCACCACTAAACGAGTGACCCGAGTGTTATACACGTGAGGGTGTGTGTGAGGTGTTTTACTGACGTTTGTTGATTTTGTAGGTACGATGGCCAATGAAGGTGATGGATTCATGAAGAGTACTTTGGCTACTATCTTAGCAAAGTTGGATAGTATGAGCCAAAGGATTGGAACTCTTGAAAGAAGGGCCTCAATTGCCCAAGTTGGGAGAGGGACCCCGAGTGTCCGAGTTGAAGCCGGAGGAGGTACAAGTGATTTAACCTTTGCCCTGGAACAAGTTGTTGAGTTGCCTAGTCAACAACGGGTAAAGTAAGACCATGAAGGAAATGAACAAGTGTTAGGAAATCCCCAACAAGTGGGCAATCCCCACCCTTTGGGCAATCCCCAAAGGAATACTCCACTTCCAAGACCCATCCGAAATGTTCTACCTATGGATGATATGGAGGAGGATATGGTTGAGGAGGATAATCCTCATGTTTCCCTAGTTGTGAGGAGGAGCTTAGGTGCCGTATTGGTGGAGGATAGTGAGACTTTGCAAAGGGAGAATCTCTTCTATGCTAAATGCCGGGTCATGGGTCTTGTTTGCTCTATGATCATTGACTCGGGAAGTTGTGTTAACATAGTGAGCCAAACCTTGCTTTCTCAATTGAAATTACCCACTCTAAAGCATCCAAACCCATACCGTTTACAATGGATAAGTGAGTGTGGTGAGTTGCAAGTGGTGGAGCAAGTAATGATCGAATTTAGCATTGGAAACTATAGGGACAAAATCATGTTTGATGTCGCCCCGATGCAAGCTTGCCATCTTTTGTTTGGGAGACCATGGCAATATGATAGGTGTGTCGAACATGATGGTCGGACCAACTCTTATACGGTCAAGCAAGATAGAAAGAAGTATGTGCTTAGACCTTTGACTCCAAGGCAAGTAAGAGAACTCTACAAGCGAATGAAGGAGTTGAGGGAAGTGGCTAAGGCAAAATCACCCTTTGTACTTGATCCCGAGGCAAACAATTTCATTGTTTTGCCATTGCATGTTGAAAATGGGAGTCACTCCACTCCAATTGAGAGAGAAAAGATAGAGAGAAGTGAGGGAGTGACCGGTGACAATCCAAGAGAGGAAAAAGGAAAGGATTTGAGGAGTGATGTGAGTGGATTGTCACCACAAACTACACTTGACCATGAGGTAAAATTGAGAGAGATGAAAGAAAAATTGAGAGTGAGAACACCCATTGTTCTAACCCTTCTTCATCTTCTACTTTCTCTTGTGTAAGTTCTTGTGTAGGTACAATTGAAGACAAGCCATTGGAGCTCAACCATGTGCTTGGAAGGGAAGACAAGAGGAGGAAAGCTCTCAATGTGAGCTTCATGAAGGAGGAGTTGCATATGACACTTCAAGCCTTGTTAGTGATCAAGGAAGTACTACAAATGTAAGTGTTACTTCACCTATTCATGAGCCTACTAGCTACTTGTCTTGTGATGACTCAACACTAGTTAGTGTTTTTGATGCATCTAGTGAGTGTACCACTAGTGAAGAGTCTAGTTGTCAATTTGAGTGTGCTTGTGAAACACTAGTTGGGAGGAATCCTATGCCACATCATGATGTGATTTCATTGTTTATTGAATCCCTTTCTAGTGTAGATTTGATAGTTGACAATGATTGTGACGTTTTCTATGGTACACCACCAATCTTTGATAAAGGGGAAGATGAGATAGTTGATCATACCCTTATTGATATGCTTCTAATTGGTGGGCCTACGTGTCGTAGTAAGGATGGTTGTGACCTTGAGGAGTCTCTTGAGTGTGAGATGGATCGATTTGTTTTCAATGACTCCTTGAGTGTGGGTGAAGAACCTAGTCTTGATACCATGCTTTTGTGTAACCATGAATTTGAGGTGCATGCTTTTACATTTCCATTGTGTGAAGATAATCTCATTTGTGGTAGCGAATTGTATTGGACTAGGATTGGCCATAGAATAGACCCTCCATGGTTTGAAAGGTTAGACTCTATGGACGATCCATTGTTTGGAGCTCCTAGTAGGATGAGTGGTGTTGATATTGGTTGTGATGAGCCATCTTCTAGTAGTCCTAACCTTCATTGTGCGGACTATAATGATGAAGGGACAATTTTGGAGACCTTCCTTTGGAGTTTGCCTAGTGAGGGAGATTGTCTTAGAGATGGATTTGGAGGTGAGGAAGCCACTCTTGGTGTGTGGAAGAGTGCTTCCAAGAAGGGGAGTGGAGTATTTGATGTTAGTTGTCAATTGAACCATTTTGTTTACTCCACTCCACATGTTGGTCACACCTCTTGGATAGATTGGTGTGTTGAACTTGAGCTCACGGTTCAAGGGGATTTCGAAAGCTTACTCTTGCATTTCCCATGTCCCCATGACCTATTTGCTCATTGTTGTGTTGAGTGCATGTTGAACTTTAACCAAGTACTTGTTGTTCTCTTTGGAGACTTGATAATTCTACTTCTAATTGATGCTTGGTTATATCACAAGAGTGTGTTTTCCACACTTCTTGCACTAACCTACTTTCAAAGTAGGAAGTTTGCTTGTGTTTGCTTGTCGTTGCTTGTAGGTTCTAAGTTCCATGCTAAGGCGAGGAAGATTTTGGAAGAAGCCTATGACAAAGTGACGATCAAGAGGAACAAAGGAGGAGATTCTTGGCCACCCCGAAGAGTTGATAGAGCCATGAGAGACCAAGCCTTGATTTTGAGGACGAAATCTTCTCAAGAAGGGGAGGATGATGCGGGGAAAATCGAGCAACCATCCAAAAACACCATCCAAGGCCAAGGAAGAGCTTATGCATTGGAACGCCATGGAACGAGGAGCCTTAGAGACATATTTCGAGGCGTTTCAAGTGCTCAGGAAAGCAGGCGGACCGCCCACTAGACTAGGCGGACCGCCCACTTTGTGGCAAGCCTCAGGATATTGGGCCGCCTACTGCAGAGGCGGGGCGCCTACTTGGGCGCCTACTGGAGGCCAGGCGAGGCGCCTACTACACTAGGCAGGGCGCCTAGTTGCTGAACAAGTTGCGGGATTGCTAGCTTTTATCCTATGTAATTCCTATTAGGCCCCTATGTGGCCTATGACTTTAGAACTTACTTAAGGGTACTTTAGGCTTTTCATTCATGTCTTAGAAAGGCCTATAAATACTCCATAGCTTAGCATTTTTACTTAGTTAGCTTTGATGAATGATTGAATGAACAATGTTCAAGAGAAGAGTCTCTTTGAATGAAAAACCCTTTGAGTTGGTTTGAGTTTACTAGTGGATTCTAGTTGAACCCCAAACCCCCCGATCATTCTACTTGCGAGGCCGTTGTCGTCTCGAGGGTAGTTTTATAGTGTAGGTCCTTCTTGACACCGATACGAGGGTATCTCGGGACAAGTTCCCCGAGGTTACTTCGTAGGGAGTTCGAGTAGTGTCTCGCTCTCTATCTTTTATTTTCCGCGTTTAGTTTTGATCCTTATCACTCGATTTATCACTTTATTACTTATCGACAACGTATACTTGCGTGTGTGTGTGTGGGGAGTAACAAGTTTTTGGCGCCGTTGCCGGGGACTAAATAATTGACTGTTTTCTTTTTAGACAATTTATTATTTTCTATTCAGGTTTAATTTTTGTTTTGAGTTTCTTGTGCCATTTCAGATAATAGGTCTTGAATGCAAAGGGAGAGAAAGGACGAACCACTTGAACCTTTTGATCCTGAACCTGAAAGGACCTTATGGATATTGAGGAAAGAAGCAAGAGATCGTGAAGCACTCGCAATTATACTTGCTTCCCTACCTATTGGAATGGCAGCAGAACGAGCTTTAGCTGTGCGAGATGTTGCTCTTCCCAGTCTGGAAGGAGTAGCTTCTAGCATTGTGAAGCCTGAATACTGGAAACTTTGAGATTAAGCCCGGCATGATACAACTACTGCATGCAACTGGGTAATTTTCTGGATTACTGCACGAGGATCCACAACAACATATCCAGAATTTCTTGGAGATTAGTGACACATACACACCATCAAACGTCTCGACTGACTATGTTCGCTTGATACTTTTCCCGTTTTCACTGATTTGAACAATAAGGAAGTGGTTAAAGGCTGAAAAGCCTGGGTCTATCATGACTTGGGATGATTTAGCTAAGAAATTTTTGGCTAAATTCTATCCATCTGCCAAAACAGCCAGAATACGGAGTGAGATTATGTCTTTTAGACAACAAGGTGAAGAATCGTTGTATTCAGCTTGGGAGAGATTCAAGTCATTGCTAAGATATTGCCCGCACCACAACCAATCTAATGAGGTGTTGGCTCACACTTTTGTTGAAGGATTGAATGCTTATACCAAGATAGTGGTGGATGCTGCAGCTGGGGACCAAGTATTAGCCCAGAATTTTAATGAGATTTATGAATTGCTGGATAAATTTTCTCAGAGCAATCCTGACTGGCAGGGTGATGGTAGAGCACCAACTCAAAAAGCTGCTGGGATACTTCAGTTGGATGCATTCTCAGCATTAACTGCAAAGATAGATGCCATAGCTAATCAGATCAACAAATTAGCACTGCCAACAACTCAGCAACAAGCAACACCAGTCAAACAAGTCCAGCAGTTCAAGAATTTCTGTGAGGTCTGTGGAGAGGATCATACCACCGAGGTTTGCCCCTCCAATCTAGAGTCAGTTTATTACGTGGGAAATCAAAACAGGTTTCAGGGACATAATCGGAATCAGTTTGGCAATAGCTATAATCCTAACTCACGAAATCATCCTGGTTTCTCATGGAGTGATAATCAAGCTGCTCAGGGTAATATGAGATCTCAGAATAATTACCAGAGTTCACAACCTCAGGCTCAGACACAGCAGTCGAACAGTTCAGTTGAAGATTTGATAAAGCAAATGTTAGCAGGTCAGCAGAAAATTATAGCAGACAATGCAGCTCAAGCACAGGCCATAAAAGATCTTGCCAATGCTCAAAAAGATCTGGAACACCAAATGGGGTAGCTAGCTGGAGCAAAAAATACTAGACCACATGGTACCTTGCCAAGTGACACAAAGAAGAATCCTAAAGAATTTGTGCAAGCAGTTACTTTGAGATATGGTCGAGCTCTAGAAGAAGTGCCTCCAAAGCCAAGGAAGCCTGTTGGTGAACTGGAGCCGAATACTGAAAAGGAAGTTTCTCCCACCCCACATTTAGAGAAGCAGCCCGAGCTTGATAATGTCTGACCACCACCACCTTTCCCTCAAAGGCTTCAAAAGAAGAAAGTAGATGCAGCTTGCAAGAAATTTTTGGAGATCTTGAGTCAGATACAAGTGAATATTCCTTTCGTGGAACTTTTGCATGATGTTCCTAAATACATTAAGTACATCAAGGATATTGTGGCAAACAAAAGAAGACTGACTGAGTTCGAGACGGTTGCACTTAGTGAAGAGTGCAGTTCCAGAGTTAGAAGTAAACTTCCTCAGAAATTGAAAGATCCTGGAAGCTTCAATATTCTTATTAAAATTGGGAAGCATGAGGTTGGACGAGTTTTATGTGACTTGGGCGCTAGCGTAAATTTAAAGCCATTATTGGTGTTTCGAAAGCTAGGCCTGGGTGAATCAAGACCAACCACAGTGATCCTGCAGTTAGCGGACAGATCTTTGACATGCCCCGAGGGGGTTATTGAGGATGTTCTAGTGCAAGTAGGCCAATTCATCTTCCCTGTTGATTTCATCATTTTGGATTATGAAGCTGATCAAGAAGTCCCACTCATCTTGGGAAGAGGATTTTTGGCTACTGCTGATGCTGTGATTAGAGTTAGAGTAGGGAAGATGATCATGGGGGTAAATGGCGAAGAAGCTGTCTTTAATGTGTTCTGGGCTACTCAACTTCCAGCACACTATGAAGAGTTATCTATGGTAAAAGTGCTTGATAGGGAGTTGACTGCCTCTGAAAAATCATTTTTGGATTCTAAGGATGATCCTTTTGAAAGAGCACTAATGTATGAAGATGATATGCTGAATGATGAGGAGACTGAGGAATACTTGGAAATTCTTAACATGGAGTGTCAATTCATCTCAGGGTGGAAGAAGTTTGAGGAGCTTGATAGACTGCTGACACTAGCTCCTGCTAAACCATCTATTGAGAAAGCTCCAGTTCTTGAATTTAAACCTTTACCTACTCATTTACGATATGCTTATTTGGGTGAGGGTGGCACTTTACCCGTAATCCTTTCTTCTTTGTTGTCTGATGTGCAGGTTAAATAGGTCTTAAGAGTGTTGCGAGAGCACAAGAGGGCAATTGGATGGACCATTGTGGATATTCGAGGGATTAGTCGTTCTTTTTGTATGCACAAGATCCTCTTGGAGGAAGGCCATAAGCCCAGTGTCGAGCAGCAAAGAAGGCTAAATCCAGTCATGAAGGAGGTTGTGAAGAAAGAGATTATCAAGTGGCTTGATGCTGGTATTATTTTTCCTATCTCTGACAGTAATTGGGTGAGTCCAGTCCAATGTGTTCAAAAGAAGGAAGGCATAACAGTTGCGACGAACGAGCAGAATGAATTAATTCCTACAAGAACAGTCGCGGGGTGGCGGATTTGCATTGATTATAGAACATTGAACAAGCCCACCCGAAAAGATCACTTTCCACTCCCCTTCATTGATTAGATGTTGGATAGGCTAGCTGGGCATGAATATTACTATTTTCTGGATGGATACTCAGGCTACGACCAGATTGTGATAGCACCAGAAGATCAGGAGAAGACGACGTTTACATGTCCTTATGGCACTTATGCATTTAGAAGGATGCCGTTTGGACTATGTAATGCGCCGGGAACCTTTCAGAGATGCATGATGGCTATTTTCACCGATATGGTGGAAAAATTTGTTGAGGTATTCATGGACAATTTCTCAGTTTTTGGAGGTTCGTTTGATGGCTGCTTGAAGAACTTAGATGCTGTGCTGAGCCGCTGTGAAGAAACCA
Source organism: Petunia secreta (assembly GCA_029990175.1). NCBI lineage: Eukaryota > Viridiplantae > Streptophyta > Magnoliopsida > Solanales > Solanaceae > Petunia > Petunia secreta. The sequence continues at coordinate 595,633 of JARKIP010000204.1, read as the reverse complement.
ACTTGGTACTCAATTGGGAAAAATGTCACTTCATGGTTCGAGAAGGAATTGTACTTGGCCATAAGGTATCAAAGCAAGGGATCGAGGTTGATAGAGCAAAGGTTGAAGAAGTTGAAAAATTACCACCACCTATCTCTGTCAAAGGTGTGCGTAGTTTCTTAGGACATGCTGGGTTCTATAGGAGATTCATCAAGGACTTTTCAAAGATAGCTAATCCCATGTGCAAATTGTTAGAGAAGGATGCAAAGTTTGAATTCGATGGTGCCTGTCTGAAGGCATTCGAAGAACTGAAAAAGAGGTTGGTGACTGCACCAATTATTATTGCTCATGATTGGTCTCTACCGTTTGAGTTGATGTGTGACGCGAGTGATACTGCTGTTGGGGCTGTTCTCGAGCAAAGAAAGGGTAGAATTTTTTACACTGTATATTATGCAAGCAAGACTCTTGATGCTGCCCAATCCAATTATACTACCATCGAGAAGGAGCTGCTAGCTATTGTTTATGCTTTTGATATGTTCCGATCTTAATTGGTGGCCACTCGAGTTATTGTCTACACTGATCATGCCGCAATCCGTTATTTATTTGAGAAGAAAGATTCCAAGCCTCGACTGATTCGTTGGGTTCTTTTACTCCAAGAGTTTAATATGGAAATCCGAGATCGAAAAGGGACCGAGAATCAAGTGGCCGATCACTTGTCGAGGCTGGAAGATAGAAAACATGTAGATGAGGGGCCTGAGATAAATGAAGTCATTCCATACGAGCAACGTTTTGCTCTACAGGTAACCGAGGTGCACTGGTATGCTGATATGGTGAACTTGTTGGTGAGTAATGTTTATCCGCCTGATGCTACAGCTGAAAAGAGAAGGAAACTTCTCCATGAGAGTAGATTTTATGTCTGGGATGAGCCGTATTTTTATAAAATTGGTCCAGACCAATTGGCGAGGAGATGTATCCCAAGTAAGGAAGTCGAGTCAGTGCTGCAGAGTTGTCATTCATCTCCTTATGGTGGTCATCATAGTGGTGATAAGACAGCTACGAAGGTGCTTCAGTCGGGGTTCTTTTGACCAATTTGTCAATGAAGCTCGATGACGCTCTTTAGGCTTACAGATCGGTTTTTAAAACACCTATTGGAACCTCTCAGTATAGGTTGCTTTACGGAATGGCCTGCCACTTGCCCGTCGAGTTAGAAAATAAGGCGTTTTGGGCAATTAAGAAGCTAAACTCGGATATGGAAGTGGGAGGTGAAAAAAGGATGCTTCAGTTGCATGAACTAGATGAGTTCCGTTTCCACGCGTATGAGAATTCGAAGTTATACAAAGAGCGGACAAAGAGATGGCATGACAAGTACATTGAGCCTCGTCAATTTGAGCCAAGCCAGCTGGTAGTGTTGTTCAATTCTAGATTGAAATTATTTCCGGGAAAGCGGGCCCCTTTGAGGTAGTTCGTGTTACGGCACATGGAGTGGTTGAATTAAGAGCCCCGGATTCCGAGAAGTCATTTTTAGTGAACGGGTAAAGAGTTAAGCGATATTGGGGAGGTTTGGTGGATCATCGTACCTCCGTTTCATTGCGAGAACTGTAAATTGTAACCGTCGTGCCATGAGGTTAACTAAGGCGCTTCTCGGGAGGCAACCCGAACTTTGTATGTAAACGCAAAAATAAAAGAAAAAGAAAAAAAATAGAAAAATAATAAAAATACAAAAAGAGTCGTGCCGCGACATTAAATCAAGCGCTTGTTGGGAGGCAACCCAATTTTTATTGTTTTCGTAATTTTCTTTCTTTAGTGTTATGTAGTTCTTATTGTTTTTGCAGGGCTCAGGACTTTCGGAAGGTGGAGCATTTTCGAGGAGTGCGGAACGATTGTAAGGCAATGAGCTCCAATTATCTCAAGCGTTCACAAGGTGTCGTTTCACTTAACACCTTAGATCACACACGAATTTTGATTGGTTTTAGAAATCGGACTGAGCCACACCCAAGGCGTCGCCTCCTCCATCACCTTGAATCCATCAGTGAGTTCCAGTACCTACCAAGATCACTAGGTGACGCCCCTACGATCGCATGTCGTCAAGCAGTGAGTCATATAACAGGGAAGCGATCGTGAGGCGTCGCCCTCCTCAAAGCTTCCAAACTGCACGAAAATTCCACAAAGCGTCGCTCCTGCCATCGCGTTTGGTTGATCAGTGAGCTCCAAAGACTCCAAGCTTTCTCAAAGCGTCGCCTCAACAAACGCATATCACTGCACACGAGCGAACCCAAGGCATCGCTCCCGGTATCGCCTCTGGTTAGGCGGTGGACTCGCCTCACTCAAAGCTTTCTCAAAGCGTCGCCCAGGTACGTTTGAATTGAATATTTCGCGGGTCAAACGCGTTGACCCTCGAAAATTTAAACATAAAACCGAATCTTCTTTTCCCTCTTCCATTCTCTTTCACGTCCAAACAGAGAGCAAAACAAAAAAAATTACCTAGGGCATAAAACATCACCAACAACATCAATTCAGAATCCAATTTTTTTGCATTAATCCGAAGATTGATCTGAACTGTATGATGCAGGTACTATGGTGAAAAAAAAACAAAACTCCTCTTCTTCCTCTGCAACACCTGCGGCACCAAGGAAAAAGCTAGGAGTCACCTCGACTAGTAAAGCCACCAAGGGCAAGGCTAAGGCCAAAGCGAAGTACAAGGCAAAACCAAAGATGCCAAAGGGTGCGGTCACTATTCCACGACCCAGGGGGGGAACACAGTTATGATTGCCATTTGTGAAGAAGGGGGAGAGCGTGGATTGGTACAAAAACTTCAAGTTGGCCGGCTACATTCCCAAACTTGCCATTGATGAAACTAAATTGATGAGGCGGTTTAGAAGTAAAAGAGATGCTATTCACACCATGAAATGGGGATCTATTTTTGAGAGTCCAGGGGATGCCAATCTTGATCTCGTGACGGAATTATATGCCAATTGGGACGTGGAACAACCAGAGGAGCTAGTTAAAGTTCGAGGGAAATCCGTGAGGCTAGATGCATCAGCCCTTTGCAACTTTTTAGGTGTGGAGGATCATGACCTTGACGACTTGCGGGACTTCATTCGTAAGTCGGATTACAAGGCGTTGAGGCAGACCTTATGTGGTGGTAATGAGAGCCATAGGTGGGGCAGAAAGAAGCAAACGAACCGACACAAATCTATGCAATTTTGCAGGTTTCAAAAGGAAGCCCGAGTTGGCTCAAAGTGATCAATGCACGAATGTTTCCTTCTGACCACTTTACTAATGTGACTAAAGTGAAGGCATGCATAGTCTACTTCTTCATGACGGGGAAACCTGTCAACATTGGGTATTATATGCTCAAGGCTATGAAGGAGACACGCACAAATATGTCAAAGCGGTTGCCTTTTGCTGGTGTACTCACACAGTATTTGATGAAAGAAGGTGTCCTTGTTGATACCGTTGGTGATAGGATTGTCCCGGCCTTGGAGAGAAAGTCTGATATTTCTACAGTGATGAGCCCGAGTGAAAATGCTTACAAAATGTCCAATGATGAGCGGCGCGATGTGCACGATAACTTGGAGGGCCGCAAATACTTAATGCTAGAATATTTGGCAAAGAATACGAGCATGGATATGGCAGCCCTTGATCGCCAGCTTCCATTGTTGGAGTCATCCAAAAGGCTATTGGGCATGACACAGACCGTATAGGTGCTACCTGCGGAGGATGAGAATACAGATTCTGACGTGGTTGAGGCGGATCCTGGTAGTGACGAGGGAGAGTGGACTGAAGAGGACGATGGTGAAGAAGAGGAAGAGGAGGAGGATGCGCGCACTCCACCACATAGGCCTAGAGGGTCTTCGAGGGCTCGGGCAGTTGGCCCTACCACTACTTCTCCGGTAGCTGCTGATGTTGACACTCCCGCACATGCTGAGCGGGAAGACTCTGATGATGCAGATGATGAGACCTAGGTCGGTGGGCCTTCAGGGAAGTTCTTTTCACTGTTGCACTTTAGTTTTGTTCGCACTGAGGACATTGCTTGCGTTTAAGTGTGGGGTGGGGGAAACTTCCAAATTTTGAGGTTATGGATGATTGTACCCTTAGGAATTTAATTTTAGAAATTTTTTATTTTGTCACTTGACTTTATTTTTATTTGTTTCTTGCTTTAATATAAAAATAAAAAAATTAGAAAACCAATGAAAAATTCTAAAAAGATTTTATTTTTAGTTTTGGTTAGTGGTACAATCATCCACCCCGTAGTTTTTCTTATGGACTCGGTTCTTTTCCACGGGTAGACCTTTGAACCGGGTAAATTTTTATTTTTAGGAGTAGTTTATTAATGTTAGTTAGTAGAGTAGTTTTAGAAAATTGATAGAATACTAGGTGCCTTTGGTTTGTTTGATACCGGCGGATTTAGACTTGAGCATTTACTCTTTGTGAATCCTTTTTGGTCTAAAATTTGTGATGCATGCCTAGGAAAATGTGAATGACCTTTTTGAGACGCTTAGGTTCGACTAATTGACTCCTTGTGAACTATTGTGCCTTAGTGCTTAAATTTCCATAGTTGCATCTTGTTTGCTTTAACCGAGAGTTGGAATGAAACCGTCTTTAGTGAACTATGTGCCATGTGCGATGTGAGTATCTTTTCTTATGTTCCGTGCCACATATTGATGTCTAGAACTCGCCCCGTGTGTGTTCAAAGCGAAATCCTAGGTTTGCTCTAGTCGGGAGATGATACAGGTGTTTCTTTGATAAGCCTTTATAGCCTTGATTAGCCTACCCTTGAATATTACCCTTCTTAAGTCCTTTTGAGCCTATTGATTTTTTTTGTTGGCACCCACATTTCAAGCCTTACTCTTTTTGTTCTTAATTACCTTCTTGTTGAACCCTTATTCCTTATAGCACTTTAATTGAAAAATATTTAATTGTTTGTGGAGTTGTGGTTGGATGATTGGGTGGCTTTTGAGTGGAACCGATGAAAGGAAACAATATGGTGCATTTTGAAAAATGAAAAGAAAAAAAAAGAGAATCATTAGCAAGGTTGAGAAAAATATTGAAAAAAAATGAAATGAAAAAGGAAAAAATAAAGAAAACAAAAAGAAATAGAAAAAAATCTCAATCCTTGCTAGTGTTGTGCAAAAGTAAAGTTGCAAATTGCTTAAAATTGAGAGGGAATTTCTTGTGTATGTTTGGGGTGGTTGTTTTGTTGGTTTTGAAAGGAATGGTGGAAAGATAAAAATTAAAGGGATGTATTAAAGTGCTTAGGGAGGTAGTCACTATTTATCCATATTTATCCTACTCGTCCTTTAGCCTACATTACAACCCGTAAAGTCCTAGTTAATCCCGATTGGAGCGAGCTTACATTAGTGGAGTCCTACACTACGGGCAAGCCTATGGTACGTCGTGTGTGGCACGTGAACTTCTTTTGGAGAGCGAGTGAATTCTTCCTATATTATGTCCCTAATTTATTCTTGAAATATATTCTTTGTGTGATATTTGAGATGCTCTCTTGAGTTGATGACGGCACATGGTTTGCATGAGATAGGTGAAACTTTGACTTCTTGGTTGAGTGAATGGGTGTGGTTTTGTGAAAGCTTGGTTTCATTGAGTCAGTTTTTGAGGTTGAGATGTCTTGAGTTGGTCGTTCTAGGGTTTTAAAACTTGGTGACTTTTTGGCATGTTGAGGGTCACATGGTATGTATATCAATTTGTCTAATGGTTGGTATCAACCATAATAATAGGTAGACCTGTTCTATTACGTGTTAGGATCTAGTTGGAAAATTAGTCTTTGATGATTGCTCGAGGGCGAGCAAAGGTCTAAGTGTGGGGTGGTGATGTTTGGCAATATTTGCCTATTTTACCTTAATATATTCTCACAGATTAGTACTTTATGCGCTCGTTATATGTGATAATTGTGTTTCTTCTGCTCACTTATCGTAGTTGTGATTTTAAGAATGGTGCGGATGAATTCGAGGCAAGAACAAGCAAATTAGAGTTAATAAGCGCATTGGAAGCTATGGCGGAAGCAAGGCTCCAAGAAAGCCCTGAAAAGTTGGAGGCTAAGGTGGAGGCGTGGCTTCCACGAAAGCCTTGAGGCTGACGAGACAAAAGTTTTCTCAACTAGATTAGGCTTTGGTTTAACTTATCCTAGCACTTTGTAAACAATATAAAACCTCTTTTATTTCGTTCTAGAGAGGGGGGTCGAATTCTAAGAGCAAGTTTGGAGTTCTTACGCATTGAACCAAGGGTTTAATTCCTTTTCATCATCTATTACAATATTTCATATTTCGTACATGAATTTTTGTGTTGTTATTATGAATATGTGTAGCTAAACCTATCGTTCAAGGGTTTGAGTAAATACATGAAGGTTGATGTTTGAAAGTTGAATTCTTCCTATTGATTTACCATTACAGATTGTTTATTCTTTCTTGAGCCTAATTGTTTGGTTATTGAAGCCTGATAATTGAACACTATCTATGGTTTATAAGTTGAACTCGACAGAGGTAATTTATGAACGCACATAAGAAGGAGTAGGGCTTGATTGTGAACCTGGGCATCAGGGAATCAATTTGCGGGTAGGATAGACATATAACTATTCGCCTTGCTTAGCTAAATACAGAGTTCGTTAATGCATGCCTGTGATTTAATTCCATAGAAATATAGGCGTTAGAGTAGCTTGCATAGACTCGTGAAGAATTGACAGGTTTTCACGAATATAATTAACCTGTTAGTTAGCAATCTAGGAAATCAAGAAGTAGAATCAGCTTGAAAACTCAACTGGATTGTTCGTAACTCTGACCCTGGACCGTTCTCTCTTATTGATAACAACTTAGAATTTTCTCTGTTACTTGACTTCAGTTACTTGTGTTTAATTATTTCATTTTAGTTAGTAAAAATCTCAATCATTAGAAAAAGATCCCTGAATAGTTCTTAGGAAATTGTTTGCTAGAATTCAGTCGTAACAATAGTCCTTGTGGGAACGATACTCAATTTATCACTTTATTACTTGTCGACCACGTATACTACCGTGTGCGTTTGGGTAGTAACAGACGTCCTCGATGAAATTATGAAAATAAAAATATTAAAATGTGAAAAAGCCTGCCGAGGGCCGTTCCTCGTTGAGTTAAAAGGTAAAAGAAAATGAGAAAAATTTAAAAATAACTATAGAGGGATTCCTTTGGTGGTCACACATCATTAATAACTAGATTTTTATGATAAAACAAAAATAAAAAAAATGATAAGTGACCATTGAGGGAATTCCCTCGGTAAGATAAATATAAAAAAAACTTTAAAGATTTTTATTTTAACCGTGGTAATTCCCTCGGTAGGTTATTCAATTAACCCCCCTCCCCCTCTCTTTTCTCTTTCTTCATTTTTCTTCTTCTTTCTTTCAGCCGACTCCATCCCATTCTTGGCGACTGCTGCCACCGATTTCACTTCATCGGCAACAACTTGCTAAGGTAATGATTCCCACATCCCCCTCCTATTATTCCCTACCCCATAACCCCCTATTTCTATTTTCCCAACCCCACAACCGCCTTTTTTTAACCCCCGTACTTTGTTAACATTTTAAACAAAAATTAAAAATTACAATGTCACCGGCGTTTTGTTATTGTCACCGGCGACCCGACAAGTTCAGGTACATTTTTTCCATTTTTATTTTACTTTAGTTTTTATATATATTTTGATATTTTTGGCACAATTTCTCTGTGTATCTTTATTTTTCAATAGCTAAGGTAAAAAAAATAGTTGTGGTCCGTAGCATTTTTTGATTCAAGTGGTTAAATATTCCTAAATTAATTTTCCATTCATAATTGGTTGCATAAGAAAGCATATAATAGTTGATTTTCCTAAATTGATGTTGTTGCTAGCATTGGCTATTAAGTGAAGTTAAGATTCTAATTGAAAAATAGAAAACTTGATAAATCAGTGGCAATTGATCAAGTAGTGTTCTATTCCTAAGTTGGAGTTGAATAGAGGTGATTGGATGGTGATGGTCGAAATTGATGTTGTTGCTAGCATTGTTTATTAAGTGAAGTTAAGATTCTAATTGAAAAATATGGAAGTTGGTAAACTAGTGGCAATTGCAGTAGTGTTCTATTCCTAAGCAAATGAAAATGAACTATTTTTATTAAACTTTGTGTGAATTGAAACATACACATTATCTACACAAGCGAATACTATTTTAGTGTATAATGATGTATTCTTTTGCTTTTTTCTAATACATCAGTTTGTAACATTTGTAAATGGAACCTGAAAATCATAGTTGGATGTATAATAGATTGTATGAAAATCTGGGATTGAGGCAAATATTTGCAGATGTGGTTGAACGGTTTATTACTAAAGCTAAAATGCTTCCTGAATATATAAGGGAGAGTAAAATCAAATGTCCTTGTGTGAAATGCAAGTTTGTCGACGTGAAACCCCATAGATGTTGTTATACTCCATCTTTACAAAAAAAGATTTATGCCCAATTATTTGGTGTGGACTGCACATGGAGAGTTTAATCCTACTGTCGATGAAGTCAATTTACAAAAATTAATATGTCGCGGGAGTAGTGCGTGTGACAGGTATGGCTCTCATATGCATGAAATGATAAATGATGCCTTTGGGATGTACCAAGGGGAACCATCCCAACCAAATGTTGAGGAGTTTCCCAATGATGAGGCGGAGCTCTTCTATGAACAGTTGGAAGAAGCTAGTCGCCCATTTTATGAGGGGTCAACGCATTCGAAGTTTTCAGTTGCAGTTAGATTATATAAAATCAGATTATAATACATCTCAAGGAGGTATGGATGAGATCATTGGGCTTATGAATGAACAAAATCCAACTAACCCGGGGTTACATACATCGTCCATTTTCTAGTTGTTAATTAACATATTCATGTATATAATCCACATATATACAAATATGTTTCGTGTTATCAATTTAGGGGAAAGCATATAACTCGTTTTCACGAAACCCTAGTTATCTGGTTAGACATGAGCAGGCTCTGATATCAATTGAAGGAATATAAGCACAAAAGAAGCAATTTCAAGATCAACAACTCACATATAATTTAGACAAACTATCAGGCTATTTAGTTTTATATAAACATAAAAAGAAATACCTCTTGAAGCGTGACTTCAACCGCGAAATGAATCATCAATCACGAGCAAGATCATTCACGAGATCGTCCTCCAATTCCATAATCTTATGTCGTGTGCCCGAATAATACACAAATAACAGTTGAGTGGAACAAGTTTTTCACCGAGAGAAAAACCAATAGGTTTCTCGTGTGTCCTTTTTCCTTTGGCCAAAATTCCCTTTATATAGTTTTGAGGGTTAAAACCCCTTTTCACCAAGAAACCTCTCTCCTAGTCCTAATTGGATTCCGTCACAACAGAGACCACATAATCAATTTACAAGGCTTTCAATTTTGGAATTAATTCTTTTTCTCTAGAATTAACCTTTCCATAGTAAATCACGAATTATTTCAACTAGAAATTCACAATTTCTCTCCTTAGTCAAATTTTAAAATTTTCCATCAAATATTATTTAACTCCCCACGTTAAGATTTCAGAGACCAATCAAATATCATATATTAACTAAATGAATATCTTTTTGACTTCCGCTTAACTTATTCCATATGCAGGAGATAAAATCCACCGGCTAGATTTACACATGAAAACTTATAAGATTTCGTAAAGGGGTGTCATCAGTCTCTATACCGAGAAGTGGATTCTATCAACTAGCTATTATTTCGTAAACGCATATTATCGTTATCCAACTTATCAGGAATTATTTGACCCAAATATCCTGGACCTCACCTATTGATAAATCAAGAAATTGAATAATATACACCACTAATAATAGGTACATCAAGATTAAGAGTATAAGTATATTTGATGAGCTAGACAGTTTGTTTTATATAGTCATGATAAAAATACTTATTTCTACTTGGTCTGTTCAATGCACACAAAGCGCACTAGTACAAGAAGTTGGAACTATACTGTTCCTATAATCAAGATAAATTATATATAATCTTGTACTACAATCATACTGATGGCTTTGTCCAATTTCTATTTTATATTGTGAACATTATTTTTTTATTTATAAGAACTGATGATTTAATTTTCCATGTATAAGTTTGGATCTAGACACTAAGTCAGCTACTATATATATAATAGGACACATATGACACTACTGATATAAATAAATAATACTTTATTATATTTAATAATGGAATAGTCAATTGTTCAATTAGGAATAACCTAACTAAAATCGCATGGTTATTAGTATATATCAACAATCTCCCACTTATACTTATAACCATATTTTTATTATAATACATACTATATCTAAATACATGGTTAATAGTATATATCCCAATATTCTGAACTTAAGGAAATCCCTATGGGCCTGGCTGATATACACAAGTCTCCAAGTGATCAAGTTTCAAAATGGCACCAAAACTTCACCAATGTCAGCACGGGAAATACACGCGAGAAAAGACATGCAACCTCAAGAAGAGACTTGAAAATACTGGATTTAAGCATTCTATATTCCCTGATTTGTAATTGGATAACTTCCTTGAGAGGTCAATTAGTTCTTTCCTTGATACTAATTATATTTGTTAATGTCTATTTCATGTTTAGATATTTCCTCAACCCCCTCATCTGCTATCCCCCTTTTCACATCTATAGACTTTAAGTTGAATCGGAAGAGTGATTTGTCTCCTTGCATTTCCTTGAAATGTAAACTTAGAAGCCAACAACTGAAAGATTATAATATCCACTATGAGCTCAAACAATTCAACCAGCTTCTGCTTTCTCAGATCGCGGTCTGATAACTTCCTTCATATATTTTTGTTAATCGGAACTCCTGGAATTTTTTGTTTCGACTATTCTAACTTCCATATTATAAAATGAAAAGAAGTGCCAAATAATGTATATACCATTCAAAGTAGTGCTACTCATAATCAAATCACGAGATTCTATATTAATGCAGTCTGTCAAATTGAAAATGTATAAAAGCAGTTGTACATTATGCAGGTAAGATAATATACATAGCCCTTCCTTTGACAAATTTATCAATAGCTATATGACATAGATATTTATTTTCGCATTTTCCCATTTTGATTTTTTTCGAGGTTTATTGCTAAACTGATGGCTGCTATGAAGATTCACTTGATCACAAGCTATCTTGGCCAGGTCTCATATTTTACTTTCTGACCTACTACACCACTGTATTTTATTTAGAAAATAAATTTATTCTTTGTTATTGGTGCAGGTCTTCAATGAACCACATTGCATAATGATGGTTCTTTGGATTAATAACCTCAATATCTGTTTGGTCGACTAGTTATGGTGATAGTGAAAGCCACATTTATAAGTGGAAGAGTAAACCTAGAGTATAGCAAAGGATTCTAGGGGAGTGGAAGAGTGTCTTGAGTAGTGGAAGAGATAGATGACAATGAGTCTACATTGTATCTATATAAACATCAATGTATGAGATGAAATGATCATCCACAATTCATACACTTCATCGACATATAGTCTAAGAACAAATACGAGACTGCTGAAATTACAAGCAGCTTGTTTCTAAAAATTAAGGCTGTTCTTTCTTAAATTATCTCTTTGATTACTATCTTCCATCCTCAAATCCAATAGATTGGTATCAGAGCTTGTTCGATTTAATATTTAGGGCGTAGAGAAAGCTAAACAATGGCTTCTACAAGTGAACAAGGTGTGACACAACTATCCATTCCTATGTTCAATGGAGAAAATTATAATTTTTGGTATTTATAGGCCAAAATGGTATTTCAATCACAAGACTTGTGGGAGCTTGTTGAAAGTGGTTATGAGGAATCCGAAGAAGGAGCACAACTCAATGTGGCTGAAACAAAGGCATTAAAAGAAACAAGAAGAAAAGATGCAAAAACTCTCGCTTATATTCAACAAGCGATGAGTGAGTCCATATTTCTAAGAATCATGAGAGCCACAACGTCAAATGAGGCTTGGGAGGCTCTACAAAAGAATTTCAAGGAGATACAAGGGTATGGACCATTAAACTTCAACCTCTAAGAATTGAGTTTGAGAATATAAAAATGAAAGATGGAGAAAGTTAGAAAGAATATTTTTCTAAAGTTGTTGAAATTGTAAATCAAATGCTTTTATATGGAGAGGTGATTGATGATAAAAAATTTGTGGAGAAATTTTGATAAGCTTGACTGAAAAATATGATTCCATAGTCTCTATCATTGATGAGACTAAGGATATCTTAAAGTTGAGTGTTCGGGAATTGATGGTATCTCTACAAGCTCACGAACAAAGATTGTTAAGACATTCTGAAAAATCTATTGAGAGTGCTTTACAATCTAAGCTCAACTTGTCATCAAAATGACAAGGAGTTGAGGTAAATAAAGGAGAATTATCAAGAGGAGGCGAATCTGGCCGAGGAGGAGGAAGAAATCAAAGAGGACGCTGAGGTGGTAACTCTGGCAGAAACTCCAGTAACTCTGGACAAAGTTTCAACAACTCTGGACAAAGTTTCAACAACTCTGGAAAAAATGTAGTATTTGCAAAAGAAGCAGCCATGAAGACAAAGATTGTTGGTTTCAAGGGAAGCCACAATGTAACTATTGTAAAAAATTTGGTCATGTGCAAAAAGACTGTAGATTCAAGAACCAACAACAAGCAAATTTTTCTGAAGAAAGAGGAGATTGAAATCAAGATCTGTTCTTTGCAAGTTTTCAAATAGTCAAAGAGAAAAATGATGATATTTGGCTATTGGATAGCGGGTGCAGCAATCATATGACTGGGAACAAAAGTGTCTTTAAAATGTTGGATGATAAAGTAAATGCTGGAGTGAAAATAGGAAATAGAGCTTGTGTCCAACCAATTTGAAAGGGCACAATTCGTATCCAAATAAAGGAAGGAACAAAGTTCATCTATAATGTACTTTTGGTTTCAGATTTAGATCAAAATTTATTGAGTATTGGGAAGCTTATGGAGAATTGATATGCTGTTCATTTTGAAAATAATTGCTGTACAATTTATGACAAAAAAGGAGACAACAAACTCATGGCAAAACTGATGATGGAAAAAGGAAGAAGTTTTTCTTTAACCTTCCATTATGGTGGAGAAGTAGCCTCGAATGCAAAAGTCAAAGATGATTCTTGGCTTTGGCATAGAAGGGTAGGTCACTTATATTTTATTGGGATGCAATTGTTGCAAGAAAAAGAAATGGTGTATGGGCTGCCAAGAATTGAAAAAAAAGATGGAGTTTGTGAAGGGTGTGCTATGGGAAAACACCATAGAAGCTCTTTTCCTCAAAGTGGAGCTTGGAGAGAAAACAAAGCTTTGGAACTAGTTCATACGGATGTGTGGTCCGATAAGAACAACATCTCTTGGTGGGAACAAGTATTTTATCTTGTTCATTGATGACTATACACGGATGACTTGAGTTTATTTCATGAAACAAAAAAATTGAGGTGTATGGAATTTTCAAAAAATTCAAGAGCCTTGTGGAAAAATAAAGTGGGCTGTTTAAAGGTGTGGAGAAGTGATCGAGGTAAAGAATATACCTCAAAAAAATTCATACAATTTTGTGATGAAGAGGGCATTGAAAGGCAACTAACCATTGGGTACACACAACAACATAATGGTGTATCCGAAAGAAAGAATCAAACAATTGTTGAAATGGAAAAAACTATGTTGAAGGAGAAAGGAATGCCAAATACTTTTTGGGCTGAAGCAGTGTATATACGACTGTATACTTGATAAATAGATGTCCAACAATAGGGGTGAAAAATATGACACCTTTAGAAGCTTGGAGCAAAAGAAAGCCTTCGGTGAAGCACTTGAAAGTTTTTGGGTATATTTGCTATGCCCAAATTCCAAAGAGAAGAGGAGCAAACTTGATGAAACAAGTGAGAAGTGCATGTTTGTTGGCTATAGCTCAAAATCAAAAGGTTATAGAGTTTATAGCTTGAAGAGGAAAAATATCATCACAAATAGAGATGTGTTGTTTGATGAAGAAGCTAGTTGGAATTGGGAGAAAAATGAGGTTGAAAGAAAGATTGTGGTGACTAAAAATGAGCATTAAAATGAAGAAAATAATGAGAAAGAAGTCCCAAGATCAGGTTCTATATCACCTTCAAGAAATGGTTCAAGTTCTAGTACCCCAAGTCAAAAATATACTCCGGTAAAAATGAGACACCTTGCTGAAATTTATGCATCATGTAACTATAGCATGGTTGAGCCATCATGTTTTGAAGAAGCAATTAAGGAGGATGTTTGGAAGAAGGCAATGGTGGAAGAGCTACAAATGATTGAGAAAAATCGGACATGGGAATTGGTAAACAAACCAACAAATCTGAAAATTGTTGGAGTGAAATGGATTTACAAGATAAAAAATAATCTGGATGGCTCCATATTGAACCACAAGGCAAGATTGGTTGCGAAAGGGTATTCACAAATACCCGGTATTAATTATCATGAGACTTCTGCACCAGTGTCTCGTAAAGATATAATTCGGACCCTTATTGCTTTGGTGGCACAAAAAGGTTGGTTATTGTACCAACTTGATGTGAAATCAGCTTTTTTGAATAGTGAGCTTGAAGAAGAGATTTATGTTCATCAACCTGATGGTTTTGTGATGAAAGGAGAAGAAAATAAAGTGTACAAGCTAAAGAAGGCATTGTAGGGGTTGAAACAAGCACCCCGAAAATGGTACAGTCAAATTGACAATTATTTTTTTCAAAGTGGATTTGTCAAGAGCAAAAGTGAGCATACTCTTTATGTGAAGAAGCGAGGTAACTCTATTCTTATTGTTGAAATTTATGTTGATGATCTGATTTTTATTGGTAACAATGAGGCTGCAGTTACTGAGTTCAAAAAAGACATGATGAAAAAATATGAAATGAGTAATTTTTGGTTTGTTACATCATTTTCTTGGTCTTGAAGTTTCTTAAGAGGATGATGGAGTATTTGTTTCTCAGCAGAGCTATGCTGAAACAATGCTTAAAAAGTTTAACATGTTTGGGTGCAAACCAGTGCCAACAACCACTTGCTTCAAATGAGAAGTTGGTGAGAAATAATGGTGGAAGAAAAGTGGACAACACTCTTTTAGAAGTATTGTTGGTAGCTTGATGTATCTTATGGCTACGAGGCCGGATATTATGTTTGCTACTAGCCTATTGTCAAGATTTTGCAAAGTCCAAACCATATTCACCTTGGAGCTGCCAAACAAGTTCTTCGTTACTTAAAGGTGATTGAGACTAGGCCACTTAGAGAGAGTGATTGAGACTAGGCCGCTTTTATCAGTCAATAATATGGAGAGCGGCAACACAAGTAAGCTAGCCAGTGAGGTCTACTTGAAGAAAGTTGAATAATTTTGGGTCGAAGCTGAAAGCTGCACAATCATAGAAAATGTATGAATAATGAGCTCAATCAAAATGCTAACTACTTTATCAAATACTCCCTAAAAACTGGTACATTTTATGGCATGTATATGATACATTATGATACATACCAGCTTTATAAACTTTATTTCAACAGTCTAACTACACTATCTAAATCGAAAAAGGAGAGAGTATGTATAATACAATCAAAAAACTTACTGAGGACATCACTAACTTGAAAGGTCTTCCCAAGAAGCAATGCAGTAAAATCAACATTCAGGTTCCAACCTAACAAGGTGTTGCCAACCAAGTATTCAGTGGCCATGCTTGGGGCAGCCAGCATGCTCACCATGAGAAACAAGCACAAAAATTTTGTGGCTGAACTGGCCATTTTACCTAGCAGAAATGTATGTGTTTAGTTAAAGACGATTATCAAGTCTCAAAAAATCACTAGACACAATAAAGCAGGGGTGAGTTTATAGTTGATCGCTACAGTTTCTTATATAGAGGTCGAAAGGCCTAAGTTGAGAGGTGATTCCACTTTTTTATTAATCAACTTGTCTTACGACAAGACAGAGTCATTTCATCATAAAATGAGAACAAGACCATCGTTCCTTAAAGGAGTGACACGTGTCTGCCATGTGGCATGGGCAGAGGTTTTTCCGGAAAGACATTTAACGGATAGATGACTGGTTAGGCGGTTACCACGAGCAGGCCCAAGGCAGTTACGTGACGCCTCTCCAAATCGATGCGATTTGAATGAGCAGTTACCTGTTCAAACACAACTGCTCAATGAATGGTTACAAGGGCAACGGCTACCCAGCGGTTACATACCCAACGGCTGCCTAGAAAAATCTATATATAGCGTTTGTTTTCGAATCATTGTAACATACATTCTCTTCTCTATCTACAATATCAATAATATACGCTCTTTGCTCTCGTTCACTATTGTTCATCATTTACATTACTGCATATTTCATTCTCAAGTCTTCAAGCGTAATTAATATCAAGGGATCCTCACCGAGATCAATCGATTTAATACAGTTCCTACTACATATTTAATTCCCGCTTTAAACTTATTTATCTTCACTTATTTCGTATTACTTTCATATCATCGTTAATTATCATTACATCTCCATCGAAAATCGTGTATATATATATTCATATTCTTGTAATTAATGCAATTCTATATTTAAATTAGCTAAACTCTTAATCTAAACTATTGATCGTGACTCCGCAAATACAAATTTAATTGTTAATTGGCCTAAAATCGAATCTAGATTAAACAATTTTGCGACCACAGTCGGAGCCGGTCAATAGCCTCTATAGGTTAATAGTTTATCTTTTTCCAGCATTGTATTCTTTTTTGTCGATCTTTTGTTTGTAACTAACATGGCAGAAAGTGATTCACAAGGAACTATGGTGGGCTGAAGTCAAGTAGGTACTCCTCCATCAAGCCCTAATTACTCTCCAGATTACTCGTCCGACAGGCAAGAACGTTTTTCCCAAGGACCGAGTAGGCAATGGAACATGCGTTAACACTCTCAGAGCAGAACCCTGCCTAGAAGACGACGCCATAGAAGTATCTCCCTTGGCATGAGCCGTGTAGGACCCAGTCCGCCACCCCAAGATCAAAGGAACCTCCAATAAACAATCTTTGAGTTTATGCAACAACAAACGGAGGTCAATTGGGGAGTAAACAAGGCGATCAATTCTCTTCGAGGGCAAATCCCATCAGTTACGGGGACTGATCCTGCAGCCCAAGGTCGAGATATTCCTTCTTCACATACTTCAAGGCGAGATGGAGAACAAAATACGGCCAACAACGGAGCAACCCAAGCAAATACAAATCAAAATTGAGGACCTGTGGTATCCACTGAAATGAGCGTCGTCGTGGAGGCACTCACTATGAAATTCAAAGAGAGCCAAGAAGCATTTCAAAAGTCTCTGCATGAGAGAATTGATCAAATACAAGGTACTCCACCCACATTGAAGAAAATTGATGTTCAACGCTACTCGCAAAGGCCTTGGAAGAAAGAAGCAGCGCCGAAGGCGATACCAAAAATGTTCAAGATGCCAAACATTCCGAGATATCATGGGACAACTGACCCCAATGATCATCTCATGATGTTTAGCAATTTTATAAAAGCAAGTGATCTCACCGATGAGGAGATTGAATCAGTGTAATTGAAGAAATTCGTGGAGTCCCTAGCGGATGGAGCTCTACGATGGTACTCAATGTTGCCACCAAACTCTATTGGGTCCTTCGCGGAGATGGCTGAATTGTTCATAAAAGCCCACACAGGCGCCCAGAAAACGGAAACTCGCGTGAAAGACATCTTTGAGATCAAGCAAAACCCGGTGAATCGTTCCGAAGATATGTGGACCGTTTCCAATGGGAGCGTATGTTGTTGCCCAAGGTACCAGACAGATGGGCGACCATTGCGTTCACAAACAGTTTGAATGTCAAAAGCTCAGAAGCTACGCGCAGGCTATACGAATCTCTACGTGAATTCCCAGCAGCAAATTGGTCAGATGTCTACAATTGCTACAACTCCAAAGTACGCGTTGACGAAGACAAGCTGATAGGAACTAGTGCCTGAGGAAAGAATCAATCACCAAGCGGTGACTCTGGCGGGAAAATAGAATCAGAAAGGTCGGATGTACGTTATGAACCGTACCCTGACCGATCACGCAACAATTCCAAAGGGCGCGGTCGCAATAACAAAGACCTAACATGGGGAGACGATTCAGAGCCAAGTACTCGTGGAGCCCCAAGTCTACCAAACATCAACGTAGAAATGACTGAACTGATTGCAGCCCTCAAAGATATGGGCGAAAAGGTCAAGTGGCCAAAGGACATGAAAACCGATCCAAGTAAGAGAAATCAAGACCTTTGGTGCGAATTTCATCGTGACCACGGTCACACCACTGAAGATTGCAAGGCCTTAAGATACGAGGTCGCACATTTATTAAAACAAGGATTCTTGAAGGAACTTGTAACCGAAAAGCGAAAGCAAACTCATGCGAAGGCTAGGCAAAACAAATCTAGCCCTCCACGAGCATCTTCCCCGAAGAAGACAGTCAATGTTATTTCGGGCGGGATCAAAATTGACTCCGTTGTTTTCACATCAAATAAATACGCAAAGGTCTTTATTACAAAGACCAAGCATCCAAGGCCAGAAGAAACAATAACGTTTGAAGATTCGGATACAGATGGCTTGCAATTCCCACATATTGTTGTGCTGGTCATAACATTGCGCGTGGCAGAGTTTGATATCAAAAGTGTGCTCATTGATGCGGGCAGTTCTGCAAATATCATTCAATCACGAGTTGTCAAGGAGATTCAACTAATGGAGAAGATCGTGCCAGTGAGAAGACCCTTGCCGAGATTACTCTCACAACTCTTGTCGAGGGTGTAGCAAAGGAGACGGTGTTCCAAATTTTCAACAGAGACATGGCCTACAACATTATCCTTGGAAGACCGTGGATCCATGAAATGCAGGCTGTTCCCTCCACATATCATCAGGTATTGAAATTCCCATCAAAATGGGGAATACGCGAGATACGAGGAGAGCAAAGCTCTGCTTGAGACTGCTACTCGGTGGCCCTCAAGCTGCCCGAAGAAAATAAATAGAAATCACAGCAACCGGGATCTGACAATCACAGCCCGTAAATTGCGTCCTTATTTTCAAGGTCATTCAATAGCTGTAGTGACAATATTTCCTTTGCGCAATGTTTTGCATAAACCCGAATTTTTGGGAAGGTTGGTTAAATGAGCTGTAGAATTAAGCGAATTCGATATTACCTACCAGCCCCGGGTAGCAATTAAGTCACAAGCCCTAGCAAACTTCATAGCAGACTTTAGTGCTAATATATATCCTGATGCGGAAAAAGATGCAATTCTCTAGGCTGGGTAGGCCCCTGGTGTATGGACCCTATTCATTGATGGCTCCTCGAGCGTCAAAGGGTTCGGTCTTGGACTTGTTCTTATCACCCCTTCCGGAGAGACCGTCAGGCAGGCCATCAAGTGCCCATTTATTACTAACAATGAGGCCGAATATGAGGCCGTAATTGAAGAATTGGAGTTAGCCCGAAGCTATGGAGCAAACATTATCAAACTCAAGAGTGACTCTCAACTAGTAGTCAACCAAGTGACCGGAGGTTTCATCGCACGTGAATCCAGAATGCAAGTGTACCTTGCCCGTGCAAAAGAACTTTTGGCTCAGTTCGACGAATGGGAAGTGCTCCAAATTCCACGAGAAGAAAACCATAAAGCAGACGCCCTGGCAAATTTAGGGTCAGTAGCAGAAATTCGGGCGGCCAGCTCCTCGGCCGTCGTGCAAATCCTCTGCACGACCATAGATCGAGAAAAGTTTGAAGTTAATGCTATAAACACAACTTGGGACTGGCGAAATGAAATCACAAATTATATTCTTGATGGAACTCTACCCGATGACGCGAAAGATGCTCGTAAATTCAGAATAAAGGCTGCTCGATATACAGTCGTCAACGGCGATCTCTATCGTAGGATGTTCGCAGGGCCCCTTGCCAAGTGCCTGGGACCAAACCAGATCAACTACGTGATGCGAGATGTCCATGAAGGTTGTTGTGGTATCATTCTGGGGGCAAAGCGTTAGCACGCAAATTGATCCGCGTAGGATATTATTGGGATAAGATGGAGAAAGATACAAATGATTTCGTCAAGAAATGTGATAAATGTCAAAGGTTTGCGCATCTTCTCCATCAACCGGCAGAACCGCTCCACTAATTAATCTCCCCGTGTCCATTCTTTAAATGGGGAATGGACATAGTTGGTCCTCTTCCTGCTGCGCCAAGAGGGGTACGTTTCTTACTAATCGTCACCGATTACTTCACCAAATGGGTCGAAGCGGCAGCATATGCAACGTACGACAAACAGAGGTAATTGACTTCCTTTGGCGGTATGTCGTATGTCGTTTTGGAACACCTAAGGAAATAGTCATGGATAATGGCCCACAATTTATCGGCCAGAAAGTGACTAGGTTCCTCGATGAATTATACATCAAAAGGATTACGTCTTCTCCATACCATCCGGTTGCCAATGGACAGGCAGAGTCAACAAACAAAATAATCATTGAGTCTCTCAAGAAGCGCTTTGAGCAGGCGAAAGGGTGTTGGGTGGAAGAACTACCCGGTGTACTATGGGCTTATCGCACGACAATAAAAATGAGTACGGGGGAGACACCTTACTCGTTGGTATACGACGCAGATGCTCTAATCCCAGTTGATATTGGAGAGCCAAGTCTACGGTATGCACATGCTACTGAAGAATCCAACTCAATCAGTCTTTCCGAAGAATTAGATCTCTTCGAAGAACGAAGGGAACTAGCACTTGTACGAGTAGTCGCCCAGAAGGAGCGAATCGAACAATACTATAATCGGGACTACGCGTACGAAGTTTTCAGGTTGGAGATTTTGTATTAAGAAAAGTATCCCAAAACACACAAGAAGCAAACTCGGGAAAATTAGGCCCTAATTGGGAAGGCCCCTACAAGGTAGTCGCGTCAGTCGGTAAGGGATCTTACTGTTTGGCACGACCATATGGCTCAATCGTCCCAAACAATTGGAATGTGATTCACCTCAAAAGGTATCACTTCCGAATAGTAAAACGGTCAGTTATTTTATTTCTACCTTTTACTTTTATGGCGTTCTTACTTTTATTATATTTCTCCTAAATGGTACTAACGGCCTGAACAAAGCCATATCCATTTAGCTCAACTGGTAGAGCTCGAAGTTCTTCAACTTCGCGGCTGTGGGTTCGAATCCCCCAACGGGCACACTCCTCGTTTGGTTATTTGTGTTCTTTTATCTACGACCAGCCTTATCTCGTTTTATGTTAAAACTTCACGTATTTCAACATAAAAACAAGGAGGTTCGTAACAGGCCCCTGTAGGCCAGATAAAACCTTCATAAAGGCAAGAGACCTTGTAAAAAGGCGAGTTTTAAAACTTTTTATGTGACAAGCTTCCATGAAAATAAGAGAAGTCGCTCACAAAGCCAGCGACTCGGCTAGAGTTAAACTACAAACTTTCTGCGTCGACTTTCAACTATCAAAAATGGTAAGCAAATTTTTTCGCAAGGCCAACGATTCGGCCAGAACCTATTGACCGCGACTCTGTCAGAATGAAACATCTGCGCAGAGCATTCACAACTTATGACCTCTTCTTTGAGAAAGGCTAAGTTAAGACATACGAACAGGCTTTTAAAGACCAGAACTTAGCAAAGTTAAAACTTTTAAAAGCGCTTAAATAAAAGGCATAAAGGCCACAATGCCTCCAAATGTAATTACAAAGATCGAAGATTCAAATTAAAAGATCTGAAAATATATAAATTGTCTTGACGAAACAATAAAAATGCCAAAGCGGCTGACAGAAGTTTTCGTTGAGTGATAAAGGCCAATGAAACCGGCCGTAAACAAACAAGGATCAGAAGGTCCCAAAGAGACCTCTGTCCGCAGCCAATCATCCGGCTTTCGCCGGACACATAAACCTAAAACTTGATCAATTTTTGAAGGGGGGGCATTAATTTTGGGGACTCTGACCAGAGCCCGATGCACCAGCTCCATTGGCTCCGTCATCATCACCCAAGCTCTCATCTCTACCTTCATCATCATCTTTATCAGACTCCTCAGGAGAAAGGTTCAACACTTGTCTCACTTCGCGAACGGCATGCTTCGCTTTCAACATTATTTCCTGAGCGTTGATTTGACCTGCATGGACCTGCTCGAGTAGTGTTCGCTTAGTTTCAAGCGCAGTAAGCTTAGCCTTGATCTCGAACTGATCGCGCAAGTTGGCCAAATCTTTGGATAACGAGTCTTGAACGCTCATCGACTGGGCAACTTGGTCCCTGGCGGCCTGAAGTTCTGCTCGAGAATTAATAGATTCCTCCTTAGTCTTCTGCAGGTCCATCTCTAAAAATCTACGTTCGTCAAGTGCCTTGTTCAGCAAAAAATTGTTTCCTTCGAGTAGAGCCTCCAAGTCCCGGGCAGATTGTGCGAACCCCTCTTTCTCTTTGGTAAAAAGGTCCTTTTCCTCGGTGAGCTTGTTAATCTGTTCAACTTGTGTATTGTTGGTCTCAGCCAACCAGTTAACTTTGCCCTCGAGGAAACCACACTTCTCTACCAGAGCCTTGTTCTCCTTCAGAGTCTTCAGCAATTCTTCCTTCAGTTCAAGCGCCTCATCAGGATTATTGATTCTGGAACGAAACATCAACTCGGCAGCCATCAAACTTGACTGAAACAACAAAAGGAATAAGGTTAGAAGTATAAATTCAAAATTACTTCCGACTTAAAAAGTGTTAAAAAGCACTTACCCGGGCAGAGTCAGCAGCAATAGCAAAGGCCAGATCTTCATCACTCATCTCCCTCATTGTCCATTCTTCGCGGGGACCAATGAGCGTTGAAACTGCCTTGGCCATACTACCCGGCCTAGTCACGAAGTTAACATTGGGGGCTAGCTTCATGGTGCATTCCCTCTCGCAGTATTTAGGCTCCCTAGCCTGCTCAGAGGGAATGTTTGGGCCGAATCTATAGCGCACGCCCCGAATGTTCCTTGATCCAGTCAGACCGCTAATGAAGGTCTGCCGAGTAAGCTTTGTGCTTGACATATCAGAATCATTTGCCACTTCAGGATCTTTTGTGTCACAGTCATGCAAACAAACAGGCACTTCCCCCTAAACAGCCACGTTCTCCAAATCCTCGAAATAAAAAACACGGGGACCCTGGTTACCCTCTTGGGGGATCTCTTCTTTTCCTTCTTCTTCACCAACTTTTCTTTTTCCCTTGTCTGCACGAGAAGAGCCCACCTTTACCCCGTCATCAAATCGGGGACTTCCTTCCGGAGCACGGGCAAGCTTTCCCTCGCCCTTCTTCTTGTCGCTTCGGAGATAGGGCGTTCATACAAGGTTTTCAGTGGTTTCAGAATCAGTAACGTCGATCACTTCCGTTTCAAAACCCTCTCCCCGTACAGACTCGGGGACTGCAGCAGAAGCCTTAACACTCTCTTTTTCAGGCCCGGGCACACTAGCACCAGGCGGAGTCTCACCTCCAACAGCTGAGGTCTTCTCGGCAGCAACAGAAGCCTTATGAGCAGCCTTCTTCCGTGCTCCGCCCTCACCTTAGCTTTTCTTCCTCTTTAGAGAGCTGATATCACTAGACAATAGTTCCTCGCCACCTTCCCTCTTGCGCATCGCCTCCGCCGCAGTTTTTATAGCCACAACCTCATCCTTAGGGTCAACAGAAGATCCTGATGGCACAGCTTGAGGGGGAGGGGCAGGGAAAAAGTCTTCTTGTTCGATTAAACCTGTAAAAGGCGAAATGGTCAGATATAGCAAAGCCACGAAGAGAAGAAGTAGCTGCAACAGTGAAAAGTTCTTACCGTAAGTCTTTGCGGCCAGCCCCTTTTCTGTGGCGAAGTACGTCAATTTCCTCTGCTCGACGAGAAACTTCTCCAGGATGGCCTCAACACACACTCTCAGCTCATCAACTGATATGAGCTTATCATAAGGCAACTTGGCAGCTGTAAGAAAAAATCCAAAGAATAAATAAACGAAAAGGGGAAATATGAAAATTCCAAAGGAAAACTCGGGGACTTACGCCTCTTATTCCTTGGAGTTGAGAGACAATGCCTGGGTGCGCACAAATACGTACCGGTGCAACCATCCCCGATCATTGATGTCCTCAGAATTGCGTATCAAGCCTTTGCTTCCACGCATTCTGGTATTGATGAATCCGTCCTAAAAAACTTGAATATTGTACAAAGAAATAAAGTGTTCATACTCAAAACTTTGACCGGTCTCTTCAGCAAACCAATTAATAAGTCTTATCATTCTAAACATGCTGGGGCTCAGTTGCCCCAGACAGAGAAAATACTCCCTACAAAGCCTGTCAAGAACAGGATGGAGGGGTAATGTGCAACCAATTATGAACATATAGGTAGACATGGCCGTCCACCCTACCCTATGAGAAGTGATGTTATCATTCTCGGATACTGGCAAAATGGGAACGCTCGCGTCCCAGCCGCAGTCTTCTCTAACTCGAGGGATCATCGCCGGCGTGATCCCGGATTTGAACTATACGCTGGCCATACGTGCATATCACAATGATTATTGAAGGCCTTAACACTGCAGTCCTTCTCCAGTTCACCCCAATTCTTGGGGATAATTTCTGAAGCAGTGGCCTGAGCGACCTTGGATTTAGGGTTAGTCGTGGAAGAACTACTGGCAGCAGCGTCCGTGTTCAAACTCTTTTTAGCTTTTGGAGACATAGTTGGAGAGGAATCGAAAGTTAGAAGAAAGATTGAAGAAAATTCAAAGGTTTTCAAGATTCGGGAGTTTTAGAGTAAAGGCAGATGAAAGGGTTAAAATTCAACAAACTCCTATTTATAGGACTAAACAGGTCCGGCCCATTAAGTTTCCATAAGACACGTGGAGATCATCGAAGGGGTTACGGTCAGATCCAACCGTAAAAAAAGAGAGTAGGTTTCGCCGAGTTTCGAAGCAACATCATTACGCTGAAGCGCAGCGGTCACCTCGCAACTGACAGTGGACGTTTGTACATGACTGAGGCGGTTAAAAATCATTACTTTTGCTCTTGGGACGCACAGTAGTCATTTCGAAACTAACGGTGGACGTGTGGATGTGTCTGGCGCAGTTACTTTTTACCTCGCGCATGTAATGCGCACGTCACTAAGACTTATCATGTTGCAGATGAAGGTTTGACTTTTCAAAAAAATTTTCTGCCAAAATTCACATCGACTCCTCGAGCAAAAACTCTGCTCTAGAAGTGCGTTGACTATCTGTATTGGATAAAAACCATCGTCACTTAAAGGAGTGACACGTGTCTGTCACGTGGCACGGGCAGAGATTTTTTCGGACAGACATCTAACGGACATATGACTGGCTAGGCGGTTACCACGAGCAGGCCCAAGGCAGTTACGTGATGCCTCTCTAAATCGATGCGATTTGAATGAGCAGTTAACTGTTCAAACACAACTGCTCAATGAATGGTTACAAGGGCAACTGCTACCCAGCGGTTACATACCCAACGGCTGCCTAGCAAAATCTATATATAGCGTCTTGTTTTCGAATTATTGTAACATACATTCGTTTCTCTATCTACAATATCAATAAAATACTCTCTCTGCTCTCGCTCACTATTGTTCATCATTTATATTACTGCATATTTCGTTCTCAAGTCTTCAAGCGTAATTAATATCAAGGAATCCTCACCGAGATCAAGCGATTTAATACGGTTCCTTCTACCTATTTAATTCGCGCTTTAATCTTATTTATCTTCACTTATTTCGTATTACTTTCATATCATCGTTAATTATCATTACATCTCCATCGAAAATCGTGCATATATATTCATAATCTTGTAATTAATGCAATCCTGTATTTAAATTGGCAAAACTCTTAATTTAAACTATTGATCGTGACTCCACAAATACAAATTTAATTGTTAATTAGCCTAAAATCGGATTTAGGTTAAACAATTAATTACTGAGTTTTCAGTAGATCTAGTGACCGACCATATGGAAGACTTACTAGGTTTCGCTATTGAATAAAACTACTAGGCTGAAGAAACATATTTTTGGTGTAACTACGAAGAAACTCTATTGTATTTTATTCTTGAGTAAAATTGCTGATAACAGTTACATCATAAATAATATAAATCCTTATTTCCTTGGAAAAAAAAAAAGAATTATTGATATGATTCAAGACGACATTCTTTAAAAATAAAGATCGACCATCATTCCAAAGTTAAATTTGTACCTATGAAACTTTCATCCTTTTGTTTTAGTTGAAATTATGATTTTCATATTACAAAAGAAAAATATGAAGTGAAATGATAAAAATATATGGAATCTAATTTATTTATATACAAGTAATATCATTCATTTTTTTAAAAAAACAAAGACGGTTGACGTGCGATTTTAGGCACTCTTTATTGATAGAGATAAGCTCCCTTTCCATAGTTATTAGAACTCTATTGTACTTGATTATTGAGTATAATCACTAACAAGGGTTAACATCATAAATAATATAAAACCTCATTTCCTTGAAAATAAAAATAAATTATTGATGCGATTCAAGATGACACTCTTTAAAAATAGAGATCGACCCTCATTGCATAGTTAATATAACTTGTGTTTAATCTTTTATGTATGCGTTGACATCAGTTAATCAACATCATAACTAGTAAGTCAAGTCTCGTTTATTTGAAAGAACTAATCGAATTAGGAAAACAATATCTTCTATTTATCTAGAAGCCAAATTCTCGTTTATATGATTAATCTACAGCCAAATATTTGTTTATCTATCGTTAATAACAGTTAATATGATAAGTACTAAATCAAGTCTTGTTCATATGATTACTTATCTATCGGCCA
This sequence comes from Petunia secreta, assembly GCA_029990175.1. Taxonomy (NCBI): domain Eukaryota; kingdom Viridiplantae; phylum Streptophyta; class Magnoliopsida; order Solanales; family Solanaceae; genus Petunia; species Petunia secreta. Next base: position 568,842 of record JARKIP010000204.1, on the reverse strand, counting down.
AATTCACGAACTCAAAATGTGCCAATGTCTAACAAATATAATTGTTTTATGAAGTTTATACTTTATAATTTTTTGTAATTTGCCTTGGTCGTTTTTCAACTTTTACTAATAAATGTCACTTGAAAATAAATTAAAATGCTAATTGACAAAAGAAAAATGAGAAAGTTGTATTTCATGAAAATGAAAATTGAATTAAAAATTGAGGGAATAAAAAAAGAGAGGAAAAAGCGTTCAAAAGGAAAAAGAAAACGCGGGCAAAAACTTTTTCTCATATATTTCAAACCTAGTAATTAAACATCCATCATGACAACCCCTAAATCCCTTTCTAGGGAAAATTACAAGCACACAAAAGTAACAACTAAATTCTCTCCTAGGGCTTCCCTCCATCCTTCTCCATGAGTAGACTAAGCAGCAGAAGTAAAAAAAATTTCATCAACTTTTTTGATTTTTGCCAAGGTCATCTTTGCTGAAGTTAGTTTTATTCAATTGTGATTGGTTTGATCTTTCTAAACATGGCATGAAAATTGATGGCCAATTTGGTATTTTCGATGTTCAGAAAAGGAGAAGATATACTAAATTTGACCCTTTCATCTTTCTAGAAACGACAACTCAAGTTTATTACGCAGATCATCCTGAAAGCAAAAGTGATAAGGTTGATCGACGCAAATAGTGTTCAATCAGATGTCAATGATGTTGGACATGATTTAATTGAAGACGAAGACGAGAAGGCAGAAAGTGGAGATGGTGAAGAGCTTCTCAATAGTGAGAATTCACAGGAGAGTCAAATAGAGGATGAGAGTGTGGATGACGATGAGGATGAAGATGAAGAATGAGTACAAGATTTGTTTTATTAGATTTCATATACATATTAAGAGGATTCGGACAATTAATTTCACTACTAGAAAAAGAGTAAAAAGTTACAGAATGGTTGGAGACGGACTTCCCTCTCCAATCAGTTAGAGAGGGAATTCCGTCTCCAATAAGTGTATTGCATGTAAAATTAATTAAATTGGAAGAGTTAAAGACGGAATTCAACCCTAAACAATTCTCAATCTATACACAGCGGGCTCCCAAAATTTTCAAACCTCCAAAATATTCAAAACCCTCAAAATCCTCCATGGCCAAAAATCTCCAAGCCACGGCACCCCCATTTTCTCCGGCCACCATTTTCGTATGTAAGTAAGTTCCCTTTCGTCTTCCCCATTATTTTCCCCTCCCCATTTCCCCCACCCCATTTCTTCAGTTCAATTTATGAGTAGTAACTTCCTGCTTTTGATATATCGTAAAATTGTGCTTTTTACTTGGAACTGCACTAGCTTCTCTTTTTTCCTTTTCATATTTAAGACTGTTTTTTCATGAAATGGCATTCTTTTCTTTAAGTGTCTAATTGGTTTGCTAAGCTGTTAAGTTCTTGAATTATTGCTTATACTTTAATATTGATTTTTTTTTCTTAATTGAACTTGTATGTAAAGCAACTATGAACCTACTATTATTTAGTTTATTCTACTATCTTATTGCTTCTTTCAATTTTAATGTGTGTTTTCTGACTGTAGTTCGAATTCTGGATACTTCATATTCCTAAGATACATAAAATCAGCTTTTTAACTTTCTTTTGAATCTCTTAAAGCCCCTTTTGCATTTCATCAATTTAGTTATGTTTCTTGTATCAAAAATATACTAGTAAACTTCTTCTCTTAATTTCTTGAAACTGCATTTGCTTGTTATCGTAAAAATTGTGACTTTTTCTTGGAATTGCGTTTCTGATTTTTGGTTGCTTTGTAGAGAGTTTCTAATATTTTTATTTAGCAGGGTTAATATAGTTAGAGAGGGAATTCCGTCTCTAAACAATAAAAATAAATTTTAATTATTTTATTGGAGAGGGAATTCCGTCTCTAAACAATAAAAATAATTTTTAATTATATGCCTGGAGAGGGAATTCCGTCTCTAAACAATAAAAATAATTTCCACACTTTATGTTGGAGACGGAATTCCCTCTCCAAGCATTAAATAAATTAATTTAATGCTTGGAGAGGGAATTCCGTCTCCAAGCACTCACAGACGTGCTTCCGTCTCCAAGTTGGCCAACGACGCGCCAAAAGGCGAAGGACGCGCAGAGACGGAATTCCGTCTCCAAACTCCTTTTAGAGAGGGAATTCCGTCTCCAAACTGTGACGCAAAACAGATGATTTCTAGTAGTGTTTGTCAATTATTTTTTTTTATGTGTCTTTGGATTGTTTTGAACTTCTAAATAAAATATTTATATTGAATGATGCCTTATTTATAGTGAATGATGTCTTATTTATAACATGGTAATTTTTTGCAGCTTTATTTTCTGAGAGTTTAACTCACTGTTGGCTCACAATAGAACCAACAGGCACATTTATGCAACCAGTTCTCATTGTCATTATATTTATTGATGGATGGTAGTTCAATCTTATTTCTTACTGATTTCAGGTACATGTTCTAAAAGAAATGGGCAGACACGTGATTCGAGAGAAAACTCTCGTAAAAGAAAGACACCTGTAATAGAGCGTCGAACAACTCAAATTCCCCTATTATCCCAGCACAACCTCTCATGTCTCAAATCAATCTGCGTCATGCAAATGAACCTTCAGTCTATCAACGTAGACCTGAAGTCAATCAACATGTGCCTGATAACGCTGAGACACAACCTTGAGCTTATCAGTCCCAAAACTATAAATGAAATCTCAAACCGTTGACTTCTACACTAGCCAATATGACTCCGGCCACTTCATCTAGTGTAATTTGTGATGATGAAGACAATGGTGATGGCGATGAAGATAAAAAAAATGTAGATTATGCATGAAGCTGATGGGTAATTTTAATAACTTGTCGTACATATGCTTATGCTATTTGATTTAACATATAGTTAACCTCTAATGTAATTTATGTAGGTTTGATCCTCTCAAACTGGTTATTGAAGGAATTGCTAATTGTATTCTTAGTAAATTTGAGCTGGCTAAACCTTCTTGGAAAAAGTTCCTAGGTTCTATTCGTGATATGTGGTTTGATGAATTCAATGTACAAAAATATATAATTAGGTTAATGTTAACATTACTTTGTCATTTATACTTAGGTGTCTTCTTTTTGACAATAAATAGTGTATTTCTGTGAGTGTGTTTCTATACTTTTGGACTTAAGTTTATATGTCCAGTGCTTATTAAATTTTGATTTTAAATATCATAGAAGAAATTAGGTGGAACCCTCGCTATAATGATGTTGTTCGGCTCAATTTTGAGAAAAGAGGGTCAGGAAGAATGACTCAGTTATACCTAGATATTAAGATTTGACCAAGCAGCCAAATTGGATGGGAGATTTGTATTCAAGGAGCTGAAGGAGTTTTGGGAGTCTCCTAAATTTAAGGCAAAGTCTAAAGACTCTGAATGAAATAAAAAGAATCGTGATTCAAGTGCAGGTGCCTCACTTCATACAAGTGGTTGTATACCTCATTGTGTGCATTGCAAGAGAATGGTAATATAAAGATTCATTTCAGTTTTTTTTCTGGTAAACAATGTCAAATTTACGATGATAACAAAAATTTATTTCTTTCTTTACAGAAGGAAGAAAAGGGAGAAGATTCTTCAATATCAAAATTTTATTTTCGCACTCATCGCAAGAATAAAGATAAAAGTTGGATAAATGAGAAAATTGAAGCTACTTATATAAGTCATTACTCTATACATATTTAATTAAATAGAATTTCTTTCTCCAAGTTAAGAAAAGAAGGTGCAATTGTTCTCTACCACTTTGTAGCTCGAGTTTTACTTTTTCCTTCTTAAGAAAGTGAAAATAGATCCTGATGCGGGAGCCAAGATATGAAAGATATATCTTGTAATCGTAGTCATAAGGATGTAGGAAAACTAGAATAAGGATAGAATTGAAACAACAAAATTAAGTGAAAACAAAATATGAAAAGAATGACTAAAGACGTCTTCAATGGTAGCTACTTTAAACCTTAAAAAATATTGATCTAAATATCATATAGGTAGGAAAATTCAGCTACGAAATCTGATCTCATGCCTCCCTTCTTAAATGAGTGACTTTAAAACAATCCAACTATTATGACGTAGTGAAGTTCATGTTGGGATCGAAAAACATGGTGCATGTGAAAGCTAACACACGAATATGGATGATAATAAATCAGACATCAAATAGTTAAAATTTATTTATTGAAAGTGGTTTGGCTAATTGGCCTACATAGAGAGGAGATTGAAACTACTAATAAAAATACTAAAATATAATGTATCCCTTTAAATATAATTTTCTTTAGTGACTACTTTATAGTAGTTGTCTTTTTTTTTTTTGGTGAAATAGAAATCTTTAATTTATAGATATCCAGAATTTTTCTCTAAGTAAAAGGATAGGGATAAAAGGAGATATTTTTTTTTTGAACTCTTTTTCTAACTCTTCGAAAAATAGAATCCTAATAGTTTACAAATTCACGGCAAAACCCTAAGAATTCTCCCATTGACCTGAATTTTCTAGCAAAATAATCTTGTTCTATCTTCTTCCCATAATCATTCTACCGTGGCTTGGTTAAAAAGGGGTCCAAAATTGGGTTGAAAGGAGCCCAACAATAGGTTAAAGTAGGAGCTCATGAGTTAAAACTGGCATTGGAGTGCATGCATTACAAGTAGGCATGAGTTAAAACCGGCTTTGGTTAAAAGTGGCCCAACATATGGTTTAAAAGAGTTTTGTTTTAAATATGCAGCAGCAACATTCTTGTTGAATATATGGTTGAAAATTTTGTCTCCACATGTACATCAAATTTCTTGGATTAAAATCATCTTTGTCGTCACTTTGTTGCGGTGAGAACTGAACCAGCCTTGAACCTGTCTTCAACCTCGCTCAACCATTTGTTGAACCGCTGGCTCTGATACCACTTGTTGGGATCGAAATAACATGGTGCATGCGGAAGCTAACACATCAACATGCATGACAATAAATCAGACATTAAAAGGTTAAAAAATTATTTATTGAAAGTGGTTTGGCTATTTGGCCTACATAGGGAGGAGTTTAAAACTACTAATAAAATACTAAAATATATTTAATCAATAATTCGTACATATACTCAACTTTCTACTAACAAATATACTAGCACATGATTCCTCTTAACTGAAAAAAAGTGGACGGAGGGAAGAGATCGAATGTTTCTGGTCTAACCCATCAAACAAAAATATTGTTGTGAAACCACTGCCTCACTGCATCTCTATGTACGCCGTGCAAATCATCACGGTCTCAAACGTTCATAGCACATCACCACCGTTACTACGTCATCTCCATAGTCCTCGTTACAAAACAAACAAATTAGAGGCACTCGCTTCAGCAATTTCGTTGCGTCCTACTATTCATAACATACCAAAATAATATTCACACAGTCTTTCAGAAAGTTCAAATTCTTATTGCCACTACTTAGCATACACTGGTTTAAAGGTTCAGCTGCCCCGTTTCGAATAAGAGAAGCCAAGGCGAAGCCAAGGAGCTTTACCCTTGGTGCGAACGAAACGAACAGAAAAAAAGAAAAATCATGACTGTTCGGGCCTGATCTACGCCAATTTGTGGTGTTTCCAATGATACTATTAGTAGATATAAAGAGAGGAGGATGAGCTGGTTCTATAGAGGTATGATTTGATATTTCTTAGTCACCTGTGGTGGTACCTTGGCGGAATGACAACTGCGTAGGGCGGCAGATCTTATGGTGGTGGGGAGTATTTCGGCCAAGAGTTATGCTAGGGTTTTGGACATGAGTGGAAATTAGGAATTAGGAGGCTTTTAACCTTATATATGTGGGGTGTGGGTCGGGTCGGCTTAATAGGCTGATGGGCCAATGGATCATGAAGTGTAGGCTTCCTATCATTTTTTTCTTTTTACTGAAAACAAATACTAGCCCATTTATCATTTACACACTAAGTTCAAAATCAAACACATATAAACAAATTAATTAACAGTTATGCAAACTAATTAAACTCAAACAACAATTAACTTAACCCATGACAAAATTAGGTGATTACAGTGGTTATGTTTCTTTATATGATAGAGGTGGGTATCTGTTCTTCTATTTGTCGTTGATTTGGAAAGCCGTATTCCGAGCATCCGGTTGGGCGGACTCCGGTTATGTGGGTTTTAATCATCGGTGATTCTTATCGTACTTTTGGTTGTCTGATTTAAGGTTTCCATCTATGGTTTGCGATGGAGGATGAGTTGATATGTTTCTTCTAGGCCTTGTAGGCTCAGTTGGTACCGTTCGGTCAGTCGAGGTTTGTATCGGATATGTGGATTAAAATTGGTTATAAATCCTCCTTGTATGATCTGGCTTTGTGCCATTTGGTTCGGTGTTGAGGCGTCTGAGATTCATATTACTCCGTGTCAGATTGCTGTCCGAAGAGATTTCTTAGATGGTTAGGCTTGAAGGCGTGGATGGGATATCCCAGTTGTTCGTCGGTTGAGGTTTTCACTTTTCCTTTTCATTTTTTTGTTATTTTATTATTTTTTTTTTGCTGGTGACCGTGTGGGGTCCATGATATTAAATTGATTTTGGATATTTATATGATGTCATTGTTTTCTTTTGGTTGGATTTTTATGCCTCTTGTGTTGTTGTAGCTGTTAGTAGTTCGGTGGATGCCTAGTTGTAGGAGAGGTGCTGCTGAAAGTTTTGCAAATCTTGTACCTTAGTGGGACTTATGGCATTGTGTATGGTCGGTATTGCTATTGGGATTGCAGGTTTGCTCTCTTTCATTCTCATCACGCAATCCTTATGTCCAAGTTTGATATTGTTGCCATGTGGGGGTATTTATGTTGTTATCAAGTTATTATCGGTGTTACGGTTGTACCGTATGGTGGTTGTGTATTTCCAGCGATCCTTTAGTTTTAGGGGAGGTGCTATTGAAATTTCTAAGAATTTCAACACTTAGAAAATTTTTTAGGTCGATTGGTGGTCTACGAAAGGAAGTTGTTGGTTTGTTGGCCTTATGCTCGGTTCATTCCTGGACAAACGAGTCCAAGTAGGGCAGATTGAAACGACCCACCCGGTCGTTATGGTGAACCTAATCTTTGAGATGTGTTTCGTTGGTCTCACTAGCACCATTAAGTCATACTTTAGCATGGTGCAAAATTTAATTTGATTTGAAATCTGTTTGGTTGGGTTTTGGTAAAAAGTTTCAACTGCAGGCTTTTTGTCAACTAGAAAGTGGTGAAAACAAGTCATATTGAGTGATCAAGCTCCGTTTGTGAATTAGTTTGTTTCATTAGCTTCATATGATCATTTTTGACTTGTAGAAACTTTCTGAATCGGAATTCGAGTTCATTTGGAAATGTTTTGGTGTTTGAGCAGGTAGCGAAAGGGTAGCACCTTCGGTATTTTGGTATCTCATTATATCCATTTGACGTTGGAATTGAGTTTTTTTTGCTGAGATTGATGATTATCGAAATTTGGAAACTGACGCAACTGGAATCGCTCAAATTGGAGGTAGTACGAGGTTTTTAGAGCCAAAATAGTGAAGCGTGTAGTTGCAGGTCCGCGGAGTCGACCAAGTGGGGCCGACTCAGATCCGCGGGTCTGCTGCATTTTAAGGGTGATTTTATTTTTAGCTTTTATTTATTTTATTTTTGCTCCATTTTTCGCATATGGAGCTCGTTGGAATTAGATTTTCGAGTAGAGTCTTTTCGTGATTTTCAAGGTAATGATTCTCTACCATTTAAGGATTATTATACTCGATTTTGGTGTGATTTTAACCGTTAACTCTTGAGTTTTCATGCCTAATTTTGAGAATTTTGCCCTTAGTTTACAATAGAGAAATGCTGATAATTTGAATGGGTAAACAGACTCTATTTTTGACAAACTTTATATGTGTGAATTCATATTCGAACAGGTAATATGATTTTAAGGTCGATTTCTATTTTCTGACTTATTTGGCCCCGACCCACTTCAGGTAGTGAGCATTTTTGGGGATTTGGTGACCCAATCAAGTTCCAATTTACAAATAATTTCATATTTGGACTCGTGATGTCTTGGGGAGTCCAAAAATGAATTTTGTTTTAGGATTCGGGCTAGTTGGCTTGGGGTTGACTTTTGGGTTTGACTTGGTCTGGGGTTGACTTTTGTGAAATTTTCTAAATGGTTGTTCCTAGCCTAATTCGACGTGGTGAATTATATTTTTGATAGTTTGAAACAATCCGAGGCTTCATTTATGGACTTTTGGCTACATTCAGATTGTAGTACTTTGTAGAAAGCGCGTATGAGGTAAGGGATAATGACTTGATTCTCTACTTACTTGCGTCCCTCATTGATCCTCATTTTTGGCAGCTTGTTCTATAAAGCCTATTAAATTAAATTGAATTATCTAAGAGGAATTTAATAAATATACTAAGTTATGAATAATTAGCATTGACGAATTGTCCGTGGACTTGACATATTTTGCCTTTAGATTATATTGTTCATGACTGTTTTGAACATATCTAAAAGTAACAGCAAGATATTTATGCTTAATGAACTAATGGAATTATGTGAAATTGAGATAACTGAGCTTAATTATACTTGGCACTATTGATGAGATAGTTATCAGCTAGACTTGAGATGTTGTGGTAGCCTTACTTGTTGTGCATCGTTAGCATAGAGAATATTATTTTACTCTTGGGTGCTATATATGATATGTCTCGTTGACTTGCATATGCTAGCATAATATGCTCATTGATTATGGGGCAGTAGCTGGAGGGTATGTGCAGCCTTGGTAGTTGGGCAGCACACTTTACAAGGGGTATGGTGTGGCGTGCCATTATCTGGTTATGTGACGAAGCAATAGCTGGAGGGTATGTGCGACCGGTCACGATGTATGGTGGCTCGCTTGACAGCGGGTGTAGTGAGGCGCACCGACACACTATGACTGCCTTGGATTGTACACTCTACAGGGGGTGTGGTGTGACATATCAGGCGTTGTGATGTCTAGCACTGATGGAGCATTATTATGTGGTTTCTCACTTTTTATTATTCCTGTTCTGGATACTTATATGCAGATTTGCAGATGCTCGTGAGACGAGCATTCGTATAGGTGGCGACCCCAGAAGCTACAACACGTATGAGACGTGTTTGATGGTCGAGTGGCTTGCGATGAAGATTAGTTGAAATTATAATATTTAGTGCTTATAGATTAGAAAGTATATGCATTGGGACATGTATATGAGTGAACGAGGATTGCAAAGCCCTCGGGACTTGTTGCTCGAGACACTGAGAGATCTTTCATACTGGGCAAGGGCTGAGGGATTCGTCGGACTTTATTCAGTCTTCGTCACTGGCCCTTTTCCCCTGTTATTTTTGTTTTGCAGAGTGCAGGCTTGGCAGAGCACGGGAACACCTAGATCTAGTCTGAGCTGTCTAGTTAACGTTGGAGATAAACGGATGCACATGCCGCACTAGTTATCTGAGTCTTTAGTAGTTTTCTACCTTTTTCAGTTGTGTTGTATAAAAGTATCTAGTAGCTCCATGACTGTCTGTAAGGGATATTGAGCTATGTCAGTTATTTTTATTATAAACATCCTTATTTAAGGTATTTTCTCTTCCGCTGTTTATTTTCATAATCTCTGATTTTGTCTTAATTGTTATCACTGTTGTATTTTAGAAATCGGGTATGCCCACGAGTAGTCTGGTGGGTGCCGTGGCTGTCTGGGAAATCGAGTCGTAACAGTGAATTCCTTTATGTATTGGTGTCAACAATATACCTTGAAAGGTGTGAGGTGTGGACTTAGTTATTGTGTGTGGACTTCTTTATTGTGTTTATATATACATTAGGTTAGATAGATGAAAGAGTTCTCGTATAAATAGCCATGTATTCCTAGTCATTGGAGCAACTCAAGTTGAATAGAAATCATCATTTCCTCCACTTTCTTCTTTGTGAGTTTTCTGTGTTCTTTTGTGCTGTTCTGCTCTCCCAAATTTTCTAATATTTGGTATTAGAGATGGTGTGTGTAAGAGATAACTAAACTTGGAGAAAGATGACTAATAGTAATAGAACTCCATTCCAAGTTCCTCTTCTTACAAAATATAACTATGGAAATTGGTGTATCCGGATGAAGGCCTTACTTGGTTCCTATAATGTTTGGGAACCGGTGGAAGTCAGAGGTGATAAAGCGGATGATGATGCTTTCTTTAGAAAGAAAGATCAAAAGGCGCTTGTTGAACCCCCAAAAAATTAACCCCGAAAGGCTAAATTTGGGAATATCAATTGAATGGACCAATTCTTTTGGAGTTTTTGAAGTCGCCACCCAATTTAAGGAAAACAGGGAACCAAATAAGCAAATGCGTGCAAAACTCCATTTTTGGAAAAAGACAGTCTTTCCAGAGATTCTAAAGGTAAGAGGTTTTGTTAATTTCGAAAGAAGGTTTCTAAGGCACTTTCGAAATTCCATAAAATACGGTTAATCCGGCAGGTTTCCAATTAATTTACAAATGTATTTTTATAAAAAAGAATTATCTAATAGTAGCAATAGTAATAATAATAATTAATTGAATAAAAAGCTTATTTACAAAATATATATATATATATATATATTTGTTACTTGCACGCTGCTGCTAAGATGGCCCCAATTTACGATAAATAAAAATAGCAACTTCAAAATTAAAGGCATTGATCATAAAAGTAAACAATAACTCAATCAATCAAATAAATTAATGTCAAATAATTATTCTACAAATGCTTTACATAAATATCATAAAGACGAAAGGGAAAGACAAAGTTAAATAATAAAACCCGAAAAGTTGCTATATGCGGAAGATGTATGTAAAAGAGGGCTGGAGATGTGAATTCCATAATCTTGATCATCGAATCGAGCGACTCTTGCAGATCCAATATGATGGTACTCGCTCAAGGAGTGAATTATGCCAAAAAAAATGAGATAAAGATTAGCATTTATACTAAAACGAAGCTTAAAAAAATGGCGAATAAATATTGCCATGCTAAAACAGTCATTAGCAAAACATGACATTTACGACTTTAAGTCTCGTCCTTTTCACTTAACAAATTAACATTTAAGATCAAAATGAATTGATATCTAGCACATACAAAAGAATGCCAAAGATCATCAACTCAAACTAAATGAAACCCACTTAAAACACAACAGAAGCAAATCAGGAAGACACATAGCAGATGCATCACAAGTCAATTCTGCAACTTGCATTACTAAACTAAAATTCCAAACCAAACTTTATTAACTATAGAGGAATAGTAGAAAATGCTCTGGAGTACTTATTTGTGCTACTCCTGCTTAATTTGGTCTTCAGTGCCTAGCATTTTTAATATTTGGACGAAGATAGAATTTTTCTTTACAAAGTTTTATAAAGAAATGCCAAGCAGTAACAGTGGTCCTAATGTTCTAATTCAACTAAAGGTTTATTCTCTTCACGTGCTATAGTTAGCTCTTTGGCTTTTTCTTATTCACGGGTCAAGCTAAGACAGTGGAAAATACATAAAATTGACTGCATGGGATAGATTTGTCTGCCAAATTTCAACTGATTAACCAATTATAAACTGAGGTTCAAGCAATTTAAGAAGTGCATGCAATGATATGTGTTACCTCCAACTATTAAAATCAATAGCAAGTTAATACTACTCCTTAATCTTTCTAATAATTAAATAAACATCATACAATGCATAAAGACTGAAATTTTCAAATTCTACACTCACTATTTAACCATGAATATTTGGAAGCTAAATCATTATGTAGGGAATTTCTAAACTTACTATTTTAAGGGACAAACAAGGATGATATTCACCATACTAATTACTACTGGAAACAACAACAATTCAAGCTACGGCTACAGCGGATCACTCACCTCTCCACATCCTCACTGCTCGGAAGCAAACCAAGGTGCCCTTACTGCCCGGAAGTAAACCAAGGCCCTGGATAACACCTGGACAACAAGAGACAAGCCTAGCACCTACTCTGCACACTTAGATGCACCCTGACATAGTACACACATCCACAACCTCTTCTAACACCTGAACTGCTCCCTCTCTCACACTTCACAGGCCTAACAAACAGTTACATCATTATTTCATAGACCTCTTTCAGCACCTACAAAACCAACACCACAACAAAACACACAGCCCCACACTTACTGAAACTGCCTCTAAATAAACTACATTAACAAGCAAACAGCTTTTATACCAACTCCTTCTCCTGAAACAAACCAGCCACCAGGACTCTTCAAACTCCAAGAACAATTCCACTTTTAAACTCTCTACAGCCCAGAATACTACCTGAAACAACTAGATACAGCTTCTAACAAGCTACTCCAAATACCAAGAACCAACTCCTGAACTAAAACCGCTCCTGCAACACCTCTTAAAGACCACCAGCTGCACCTCTTTCTATCCTAAAGCCACCAAAACAAACTCCAAAACAGTCCTGCATCACTTCACACATACACGCACCTTCACATACACCTGCACACCTCCCTGGACAGCTCCCAACACTTGACATTATCCTAAACCCCTGCACTAACCTGCACATTCAACTCCCAAACCATACCAAACACCCTTTTCCTTACAGCATCTAAAGGAACTTAAATCAATTGAATAGTAGAGGAATGCAACAAAATTTCTACAAAGAGACTACGCAAACTGAAAAGGACTCGACCTTACAGAGGTTTCATAGACAATAAGGACCTGAACTTTATTGACACATGAATCATAATTTAATTTCGAGAACAAAATTCATTATTCATAGCTTGATATTCTTTAAATACAAACCAAATTTACACCTAAACTGATACACTTTATCTTAAGCACAAAAAGTTAAATGCAATAAAATAATAAGCAAGAATAGAGATTTAAGTGTTACCTCTTGCGGCGCAATGAGCTGGGGCGAGGGATCGAAAAGAAAAGAATACAAGCGATGACTTGAAAAGCGAAGCAACAACACAATCCGAAAGAAACGGTAACACTAAAAACTTAAACTGAAAATGCATGTGTTCTCTGTATTCTTTCTTTTTTCACTATTCATGGCTATTCTGCTTACTGCCGCTGCTTCCCCTAACTTCCTCCTCCATTCCCCGCTGCTTAAAAACTGAAAGTTAAAAGGCTTTATAGGAACCATTTTAGGGTTCTTGAGGGTGCCAAAACTAGGGTTTTTTGGGTGAGAGGGACTTTCAAGTTCCTCATATAAGAAAAGGGGACAAAGTCTTTAAGAATTGGGTGATGGGGACACTTTTAATATTAATACTAATTACTAATATTTTAAAAGCCCACAAGTTTTTTAATTTTCACAAAGCCCCCCACTTTCTTATCTCCCCACCCCAGCCCCCCTCTATTCGGACCCCCACCCCTCTGCCCATCCACTACTACACCACCACCCACCGCCACCTTCTACCACCCACCACCACCTTCTACTACCATCCACTACACACCACCACCTCCTATCACCCTCCACCACAACCACCACCTTCTACCACCCTCTACCACCAACCACCACCTTCTACCACCATCCACCACCGCCCCACCGCCCTCCACCACTATAATAAAAGAATATGTACACATCAGTCAGCTGTGTACACATATATTATATGTGTACACGTATTTATTATATGTGTACACATATTATTATATGTGTATACATATAGTATTATGTGTACACATATTATTACATGTGTACACATATAATATATGTGTACACCTCTGACGAGATGTGTACACATCTTATTTCAGCCGTGAAAAACAACTCCAAAATTGTATAAACATGTGAAAAATATGTTTATTCATCCGAAAATATGTGTGAAACTATTAGAAATAAAAAAAAATATGAAAAAGATTTAAACATTGATGAAGAAGAAGAAAAGAGAGAAAAACAAAAAAAAGATAAAATGAATATGAAGAAGAAAAGAAAATGTAGGCGAAGAAGAAGAAAGAAACTTAACAAAGATGGTGATGAAATGAAATCTGAAAAGAAATCTTAAAGAAAGAAGGAGAAGGAAGAAGAAAAAAGAGGGAGAAAGAAGAAAGAGAGAAAAGTTTGAAATTATTTGAATAGGCGGGAGAGTAAAAGTGGGTGGGAAGGAGGGAAAACAAAATATTTGAATTTTTTTGAATGTTTTTGTAAATTTTAAAAAATTTTCTTCTACCCACAAGTTTTAAATATTACAATTCGGCCCTCACTTAAGTTAATTAATTTTTTGTCCCCTTTTCTTCTTTTGAAACTTGAGAGGTCCCTATGCCTCTTTTTACACCCAAAACTAAAAAAAAATTGACCAAGTTCCCTAACGGTACAAAATGGATTAATTCTCCAGCTAGAAAAAGGAGGGGGACCATTTTTGTACTAATTTGCGTTTGAAATTTTTGGGGAAATCAATTGGGTACTCGGGCAAGGGATTTGGGGTTCGGGTGTGGGCTGAATCGGAGAGGGAAGTGTGCGTGTGAAATCTGTATATATGGGTGTTGCGTATCTAGGCCGAAATTTAGGATAGACGAACGAAATTAGCCCCTTTCTGAATAATTAAGAAAATTGAGGGGTTGCACGGGGTGGGCTAAATTGGGGTTATGTTTTTCCATTTTATCCATTTTTCTTTAAACATACTCATTGATTCATTTAAAATTTAAAGTTGACCTTTGTAAATTAATTTGACATTACTTATAATTTCGAAGACAAAATTGGGTGTCAACAGCTGCCCCTCTTTACCCGAAAAGGATGAAAGAATTTTCAGGGTAAAGAAAGTTGACGGAAAACCAATTTTGTCATGACAAAGCCAAGGACTTCGATTCCAAGGACCAAAGTGCGAGGCTTAGGGGCATGGCCGAACTCCGGTTGCCGAGTTGCCTACATATCTCGGGCTGAAAGAGAATCAGGCCATATGTAGTTCAACAGAACTTAGATACAAAACTCACAGGATTGACAGAGAAGGACACACGAATTAGGAAAGAATTCAAACTAACGTCCTAATCTGAAATAAAAGATTAGGATAGAATTTGCTTGTTCGAGTGCGATTCTTCAGATCCTCATTGACGAGTCTAGCTCATATCAACGATTGTCCCAGTTCACTACTAAGAGAAAGTTCCACGTTATGCTCCAAATGCTGCTGCGATGCTTCTGAAATTCTGTAAAGACTTAACAAACGGTAAGCGGAACTCTGCTAATAAACTTTGCCAATTCGGATAAGAAAATAGAATAAAGGGATAATATAGAATCGTAAATGCTGGTTGCGATGTCGTCAACAAGTTCTTCCCTCAATCAACTGACGAGGCGCTCCGCCCGGAGAACCTTTAAGCTGATCATTATTCTGAAACAGCAAAGCAAGACAATAAGTAAAGTGAGAACGAATTGTAGAATGAAAGGATTTCATAAGATAAGTCGACTAACGAGACATGATGGCTCAAGTCGACTTGTCTATCTTTATCATCTACTTCATATATATCATGCCAATATTCAAAGACAACCGACATCGCGAGGCACTCCGAAAATGGTGCCTCAAGCCGACTTGTCTATCGCTATCATCTACTTTAAATACAACATGCCAATATTGCAAGACAACCGACATCGCAAGACACTTCGAAAATGGTGCCTCAAGCCGACTTGTCTATCGCTATCATTTACTTTAAATATGACATGCCAATATTGCAAGAGAACCGACATCGCGAGACACTCCGAAAGTGGTGCCTCAAGTCGACTTGTCTATCTCTAATCTATGCAAGCTTCAACATAACATTTATTTTGAAATAAGAATCATAAAAGATAGAAAATGCTGCCTGTTTGGCAATGGCCTATGATCGAGCCTCTAGTTGTTTATAGTAGGCTTCATAACAATAGCGTCTGCATTTGTCTACGATGGGCTTCATAAAAATGCCCCCAATTGTTTATGGTAGGCTTCAAATGAGAGTGACGTCTTCGATTGTTTACGATAGACTTCATAATAATGCCTCCAATTGTTTATGGTAGACTTCAAAACAATAGCGTCTTCGATTGTTTACGATAGGCATCATAAAAGGGCCTCCAATTGTTTATGGCAGGCTTTAAATGATAGTGATGTCTTCGATTGTTTGCGATAAACTTCGTAAAATGATGCCTCCGATTTTCTACGGTAGTCTTCATAAAATGAACGTCTCCGATTGTTTATGGTAGACTTCAAAAAGGATTCCCTCGATTGTCTACGATAGGCTTTATAAAAGGCCTCCAATTATTTACGGAAGGCTTTAAATAATAATGACGTCTTCGATTGTTTACGATAGACTTCATAATGAGGCCCCCGATTGTTTATGGTAGGCTCCATAACAATAGCGCCTTCGATTGTCTACGATAGGCTTCATAAAATTGCCTCCAATTGTTTATGGTAGGCTTCAAATGAGAGTGACGTCTTCGATTGTTTACGATAGATGTCATAATAATGCCTCCAATTGTTTATGGTAGGCTTCAAAATAATAGCGCATTCGATTGTCTACGATAGGCTTCATAAAAGGGCCTCCAATTGTTTATAGTAGGCTTCAAATGATAAGGCCTTCGATTGTCTACAATAGGCTTCAATAATAATGTCTTCGATTGTACACGATAGACTTGATAAAGAAACACGCCTCTGGTTGTCTACGGTAGACTTGGTAAATGTGATGTCTCCGACTGTTTGCGGTAGACTTCATAATAGGGCCTCCAATTATCTATGGTAGGCTTCAATAATGATGTCTTCGATTGTATGTGATAGACTTGATAAAGAACCACGCCTCCGATTGTCTTGGTAGACTTGGTAAATGTGAAGTCTCCGATTGTTTACGGTAGACTTCCAAAATAACGTCTCCGATTGTATACGGTAGACTTCATAAATAAATGTCTTCAGTTGTCACCAATAGACTTGATGTTGGTATTTGTAAACTAAATGGTGGAATATCCTGCAAAATAGAGTTTTCATTAGATGCATATAAACAAGAAAATGTCAAAGATAAAGGAGATATAAAGTGAGAGTTTAAGCCGTCCGGCTTATGTTTGGTGAAGCGATAAAGAGTTGAGTGTTGTCGTTGAGAAAAACTGAATTAATACTTAATTCCTGCAAAGTGTAAAGTAAAGTTGTCAATAAAGTAATGAATTTTGATTAAGCAAGGGCAGAAATAGAGAGAGAAATAAAATCGTTTTGCGTATGCGATGCATCACATAACGCTTCTATTCTCGATTGATTATCTTGGCAACATTGTCCAATGTGTTTGACAAAATGGATGCTAGTTTTTCTCATTTTGCTGCTTTTGAGAATTCCTGCATTCAAAGAAAAATTGTTAGTTTTGGGAGGGAGGGGGAGCGTTTGACTCATGCTGACTCGAGCCTTACTCCTGCAACGCTTCCTTCTTCTCGCTCTGCCTAGACTTGTGATTCGTCTTTGAGGCTTGGCTAATGAACTCTGTCGTATTTCAGATTGTGACATATATTGAACAAATTGAACGTCCTTTATCTTTGCAACTCTACTTTATCCCTCAAAATAACTGTTGAAACTTCGCCAACTTATCTTTGTCAAGCAATACGGCTTTTGCAAAATCTGCCCCAGTTATGATCTTTACGCCTTCAACACGCTTTGCAAAATCTGCGCCAGTTGCTATTTTTCAAATTTTCAACTTGCTTTGCGAAATTTTCCCCAGTTGACTTTTAGGGGGGAAATTAAAATTTTAATATTAAAGAGTCAAGCCCGTTGAGAGCGCCTATGTATCCCTCCTTGGGAATCAGACCATGCGTAGTTCTGCTTACATAAAGATATTGGGGAATATGATAATCTAAGTGCGAAGCCGAATCCGAATTGGAATGCCTACACATCTGCCCAGATACATAGTTCGAAATTACATCATCAAAGATAAACAAACCTAAAGCATTTCAATATTTTGATCGAACCCGTTGTGGATTGCTTACTTATCCTGTTGCCATTCCAGGAATCAGACCAAAAGTAGTTCAAAATTACATAAAAGAGGAAATAGGGGAATCCTACGCTAGTGTAACCGAGCTCTATCTGAGTTGCTTATGTATCCTAGCCTTGGGAATCAGGTTACGCGTAGTTCGCATTACATAGAAAATTACATTGAAAATAAAATACTGATTTTGCCGCTTGTCAAATGCGGTATCTATTGATTATTCTTGATTTGATATTGGCCAAGAATTTGCATTTACCTTCTTTGTCAACAAAAATTCCTTCAATAAAATCTGCCCCAGTTTGGGTTTGTCTTAATTTTTCCTCTATGTTGAAAGATTTTGGTCCTCCCGACTTTGTAAATTCGAGAGCTCTTCTTTGTTGTTTGGCTCTTTGGGATCGCAATGGTCTTTTTTTCAACCTCATCAACTAATATCAAGTGTATGCCATACTCATCATCTGCTAAAGGGTTACGATCAGCAGGTGTATTCCCAATGAGTTGAATCAAACCTTCTTGGATTAAAGTTTCAACTGTATTTGTTAGACTGTAGTAATTTTCAGTGTCATGTCCTGGAACCCCTGAATGATAGGCACAATGTTTGATTCCAACGAACCATTTTAGAAGAGGATTAGGGGTTGCATCAGTAATAGGGTGAATCATTCCAGTTGCCCTTAGCCTTTGTAAAAGCTGACTGTAAGGTTCCGCTAAAGGCATGTAGGTTTTATATCTCTTCTTGACAGGACTAGTGCGTGCCTTTGGTACGGCTAGGCGATTTTGAAAAATGCAGACTTGGGGATTGGTAATTTCTGATTGGTGGCCAAATGATTGCTGGTAGTAAACGGGTTTAGCATTGTAGCCTGGATGTGGATTGCTTTGGTGAGTAGGCTGGGATAATGAGTTCTTGGTAGTAACAATGCCAACTTCCTTCTCTTTTTCTTCTAAATTTCCCAAACCAGTCTGGATGGCTTGCACAGTTGCTTTTACTGCAGCAAAACTTAGAATTCTCCCTGTCTTAATCCCTTCGTCAACCATTTCTCCCATCATAAAAAGTTCAGAATAGGCTTTACCTATCATAGGGAGCAAGTGCATGTAATAAGAATCATCTTGGGCTCGGATGAATTATTTCACCATGTCTTTCTCAGTCATTGGTGGTTGCACCCTTCCAGCATGTTCTCGCCATCTCCGTGCGTATTCCCTAAAGGTTTCTGTTGGTTTCTTTTCAGATTGGCCAAGGTTATAAGGTCAGGAGCCATCTCGACATTGTACTCGAATTGCTTTGTGAAATCATTGGCTATGTCATCAAATTCATTCCATTTGCTTGTATCTTGTCGAGCAAACCACTCAGCCGCAACGCCTTCCAGACTATGACTGAAGTAGGCCGTCAGAAGTTCTTCTTTACCTCCCGCAACCCTCATTCGGTTGAGATACTTGGTCAAATGAGCAAATGGATCACTATGACCATCATACATATCAAATTTTGGCACTTCAAACCCAGGAAGAAGAGTAACATCAGGGTATAGATAAAGATTGCGATAGGATATGCTTTGACGTCCTCTAGACACTTGCAAATCCTTGATGGATTGCTGCATGATTTTCATCGTTTGGATCATCTCCCCTTGCCCAACTATTTTTCCCTATTTTTCCACAGTTACGGGCACTTCACTTTGTAGCACATAGTCGGTGAAATCAACGTTCTTACCCCGCTCATAAAACTGGGCTTCGGGATATCCTTGTCTTGGATTACTGGCATTTTGAGAAGCATCAGCCACAGCAATGGGTGCTTTTAACTGTGGAGGACGAGAAGTATCTTTGGTAGGTAAATATTGATAGTGAGGCAAGTTGTTCTGGTTAATGAATGCATTTGGGATGTTGTTAACTGGTACAAGCATATGAATGACACTGGAATTTAAAGGCATGCTCGGATTAGCAGTTTCAACATTGGGATTCAGAGTTGATAGCATGGCTGACGTATTTCTGTGGTTCGACCCTTTCATTCTCTCTAGTTCAGCTTGCATACATTCAATCTGCTTAGCCATTCTAGCAATTTGTTCATCATGAACAACAACTGCTTGCTCATTAGAAGATGCAGGGATACCAGTCTGATTATCAATCTAATCAGTCATTGCCTTCTTCACTTTGGATTAGACGCTTAACCAACTCGGGAGTCAACACGAATCAAACTCTCTTTTTGGGAGATAATCAAAGCAAAAGAAAAATTCAAAAGATAACTATGTTAGTTTCCAGGCTATTGGCATAATTGCAAACAATCATGTAGCGCGCGTCACGTAGCAGTTTGCATTTTACGCAAGTTTGACATGTGGCAATCACAATTAGTTGAGCGTAAATAAAATACGAACACGTCCTACCCTGTAAGGTGCCTCTTTGTGCCAGAGGTAGGCCTAATCGACAAGTTGCAAACACATGTGGATATTATAATGATACAAGCCGTTTGCCAGTACAAAATTGAGATATAAATAAACTACCCCAATTGTCAACTTCTCAAATTTGACATGGCAAATAGTTTGGAATTCGTTTTAATATCCACACGATCATATAATATGCAGTGTCGTTAGGATTCAATAGCCCGTCAACAGAAGGGCGGTTTCTTAATTCTTGGAAACGGTACGAAGGACCGGGTCCAAACTAAGGTGTATATGCATGCATGTCCTAAAATCTCCTTCTAAGAGTAGGCTAGCGGTTGAGGCTGACTCGACCTATGCAGGATAGACCTGGCCTCACAACGCAGTAAAACTGGCCATGACAAAACCAGGCAACATCAATATCCTAAACTAACTTTTGGTAACACGAAAGAAGTTTCAAAGAGTGAGGTAAGGGCAATGCCCTTCCTGCGTAACTACCCGTCAAGTGGGTGCCCCGTGATGAAATCGAGGAGGTGAAAGAGAATTGATAGGCTCTATGAGGGAGGAAATATAAACGGAATGCGGACTATGCACAAATAAAATGTAATACATGCTTTCCAAAACAAACCACACAAACATATATAATAAAGCAAATAAATTTGGCATGCTAGTTGCAAATAATTGGAAACCTTTATGGTCAAAACCTTTATTGCTCCCCAGCAGAGTTGCCATGCCGTTGAACCCCCAAAAAATAACCCCGAGAGGCTAAATTCAGGATATCAGCTGAACGGACCAGCTCTTTTGGAGTTTTTGGAGTCGCCACCCAATTTAAGGAAAACAGAGAACCAAATAAACAAATGCGTGCAAAACTCCGTTTTTATAAAAAGGCGGTCTTTCTTTAAGAGATTCTAAAGGTAAGAGGTTTTATTAATTTCGAAAGAAGGTTTTTAAGGCACTTTCGAAATCCGTTAACAACGGTTAATCCGACAGGTTTCCAAATAAATAAGTGTGCTTTTCTTGCGAAAGAATTATTTAAAAATAATAATAAATAATACTAGTAGTAGTAATAATAATAATAATAATAATAATTATAATAATAATAATAATAATAATAATAATAATAATAATAATTAATCGAATAAAAGCTTATTTGCAAAATATTTTTTTTACTTGCATGCATTTGCTAAGATGGCCCCAATTTGCAATAGATTAAATAACGATTTCAAAATAAAAGGTAATGAACATAAAATGAATCAAATAACTTAAAAAATCATATATATTAATGAATAAATGTTTTTACAAAGTTTACATAAATATTCTAAAAGGAAAAGGAAGGATAAGAGTTGAAAGAAAAAATCCGAGAATTTGACAAACTCGCGGGAGCCTTGAATTTCTAATATTTCTAAAGAGTCTCATTCTTTGAACGCTATAGCCCGAATTCAATCCCAAATGGCTTCAATGTCGATAAGCCATCCAATTTGTGAGTTAGCCAAACTCAATCCCAAGGAGTGTATTATGCAAAGAAAAGGAGATAAATATTAGGACTTTAATAGTTAATAAAGTACTTAGCGAGAAAGAGAAAAAAAATACAACAGTGTTAAAACACTTTCATGTCTAAGACCTTCAGGTCAGTTGCGACTACAACTTTATAAACAAATATTTTCATAATGAAAACCCACAAACATCTTAAGAACAAAAAGTCATAAAAAAGAACTAAAATTTCAATGAAACTTGCAAAATCTTGGTCTGCTATTTCCCCTCGACAATATGACTAGATATAATGGAATAACTAGACAAGGTTCCACCGAAAGATCAAGAGTAATAAAGAGGGAAACTTTTCCTTAATTGGTTGCCATTTCATGAATTAATACATTAACTCTTTATTCACACAAGATGGACAAGTCAACCAACTTACCCATTGACATACGGGGGCAATAAATTAACACTCTTTTGTTAGACATTCTACTTTTTTTTTAAAATATGTCAACATAATTTCTTTAACCAAAATAGTCCATCAAACTTGACAAAAATAGAAAGCTCCATACTTATAAACTATAAAAGATCCGATCTCTACATAAAGCTCTCGCAGTAGTGTGCTTAGAATAATTTCAAGTGTAGCTAAATATCTTTCCAAAGACTAAAACTCTGACCCTAAATCAATGTAACTGGTTTAAACAAACAAGGAAGCAAGTCTGCCATTAAACTAATGCATGAACTTCTCGAGTTAACAGGTTTATTGATTTCACCAAACTGAAAAATTCAGCTTATAACCAAAGAGCATTGAATCACATAGCTTTCAATGTGAAAACATCAAGTAATAGGTGAAATTCAGATTTTATACACTAAAGTTAGACCTTTCATTAAGATGAACAAAGATTCAAGATTTTTTAAAAATCATCCTCACGGATAGCTAATAAACCATAAAGACCTGACAATGATTCTTTAGAAATTCAATCTATTTTAAGATAAAGAAATAAAACAGTTTTTCTTTAAAACAAAACCCAGGAACCATAAATCAAAGCAAGGATTATTTGCAGCCATCAAGACTCTTCTTCCTCACCTGACAAACTCTCCCACACTCCAGAATCTCCCTCTATCCGACACCTGCTACTAAAACTCACAGCACGCCTAAGCTACACTCCACTTAACATGAGCATCACCCTCGAACCCTTGGTTCTCATTTTCCAGCTATATAAAATAGCTAACCCCTAAAATTCTATGAACCACCAGAGAACTGTTCAACAACTCCCAGCCACCTGACCAAACTCCTATTAGCCTTTACTAGCACCTACAAACCCCATACAATTACTGCTCACATAAACAACACCACCTACACTTCTTTCAAACTTCAGGACCAACACCTAAACTACCTTCACACTCAAGCAAAAACAAATATGAACACACACACACTTCTCCTTCACACCTTCTACGCACAACCAGACTGGAAAACTAGAAAAATGGACAAGAAACTGCCTTGAGTATTCAGAATTCAAATGCGCGCATGACAAACTTCATAAAGGTGCAATTTTAACACTGATTTCTTAGTTACTGCTGCAGATTACACAATGACTAAAGCAACATGACATGAGGCTAGGCTATTCAATGCGATTTAGTTACTACAAATCCATAAAAAGTTGTCTTAAGGTCAGCCACATCATGAACTCTATTAGATTATACAATGGGTAGAGCAGACATACATAAACGATATCATTTGTTGTCCCTTTCCATCAAAGCACTAAGATTCATAATAACAAGTTTTACCACCAAAAAAGCTAAAAGAAAGATCAAACAGATACAATAATTGAGAAAATGAGCCATTGAAGTTGCTTTAACTAAATCATTATCTACTAATATAATCAATAAAACCTCAGACATAAATTTAAATTTTAAGACTTTAAGCATACTTACAGTGAACACAACATATTCATTACATTGAATGCAGAATAGAGACACAAAAATAAATTAAAGCGACAAATAGTAACAGAGATTACCTTTTGCGGTGCAGCGATCCGGGGCGCGGATCTAAAGTAAAGTGACTCGAACAAGCGATGAGCAAAGTCAACGACTTGAAAGGCGAAGCGACCACAAAACTTTTTCCCGAATCAGTAAAAAGACATTAATATTAAACTGAAAATCTTTTAAAATTAGGAATCCTATAAGATATGCTGGGTTCTTCTTCCTTTCCTCTTTAACTGCTACTGCTTCTCTCCATCTCCCCCTTAATTCCCGGCTGCTACCCCTTCTGAACTTAAACCCCCTACTGTTGCTGCCAGACCCCCTTCTACTGAACCGAAACTTGAAATTATATACCTCCACATTTAGGGTTTATAGGAGTGGGAAAAAACCCAAATGGACCTCTAACGTTCATAAATGGATAAGGTTGTACGATTGATGATCTGGAGAGAGAGAGGGACCAGGGTTTGAAATTTTGGCGGATTAGGGGGATATCGGGTCAGGAAAATTGGAAAATGGGTAAAGGGGAATTAGGGGGTGTTCTGATTAGGGGGGTTTTTTTTTTGCATTGACTGAATTGGGGGGAAATAATATGTATATATATGGATTTGCGCGGGTGAGTTGAAATTGAGCTATGGATTTGCACATTTAGCCTATTTTCTTTTAAAATAAAATTGATTCACTTTAAATCTAAAAGTTGACCTTAATTTAGAAATAATTAGTCATTAATTAGAATTTTAGGGACAAAATTGGGTGTCAACAGCTGCCCCTCTTTACCCGAAAAGGATGAAAGAGTTTTCAGGGTAAAGAAAGTTGATGGGAAACCAATTTTGTCATGGCAAAGCCAAGGACTTCGATTCCAAGGACCAAAGTGAGAGGCTTAGCGGCATGGCCGAACTCTGGTTTCTGAGTTGCCTACATATCTCGGACTGAAAGAGAATCAGGCCATATGTAGTTCAACGATACTTAGATACGAAACTCACAGGATTGACAGAGAAGGACACACGAATAGGAAAGAATTCAAACTGACGTCCTAATCTGAGACAAAAGATTACGATAAAATTTGCTTGTTCGAGTGCGATTCTTCAGATCCTCATTGACGAATCTAGCTCATATCAACGATTTCTCCAGTTAACTGCTAAGAAAAAGTTCCACGTTATGCTCCAAATGCTGTTGCGATGCTTCTGAAATTCTGTAAAGACTTAACAAACGGTAAGCAGAATTCTGCTAATAAACTTTGCTAATTGGGATAAGAAAATAGAATAAAGGGATACTATAGAATCGTAAATGCTGGTTGCGATATCGTCAACAAGTTCTTCCCTCAATCAACTGACGAGGCGCTCCGCCCGGAGAACCTTTGGGCTGATCATTATTCTGAAACAGTAAAGTAAGACAATAAGTAAAGTGAGAACAAATTGTAGAATGCATGGCTTTCATAAGATAAGTCGACTAACGAGACATGATGGCTCAAGTGGACTTGTCTATCTTTATCATCTACTTCATATATATCATGCCAATATTGAAAGACAACCGACATCGCGAAACACTCCGAAAATGGTGCCTCAAGCCGACTTTTCTATCGCTATCATCTACTTTAAATACAACATGCCAAAATTGCAAAACAACTGATATCACGAGAAACTTCGATAATGGTGCCTCAAGCCGACTTGTCTATCGCTATCATCTACTTTAAATATCACATGCCAATATTGCAAGACAACCCACATCACGAAACGCTCCGAAAGTGGTGCCTCAAGTCGACTTGTCTATCGCTAATCTATGCAAGCTTCAAGATAACATTTATTTTGAAATAAGAATCATAATAAATAGAAAATGCCGCCTGTTTGGCAATGGCCTATGATCGAGCCTCCAGTTGTTTATTGTAGGCTTCATAACAATAGCGCCTGCAATTGTCTACGATGGGCTTCATAAAAAGGCCCCCAATTGTTTATGGTAGACTTCAAAAGAGAGTGACGTCTTCGATTGTTTTCTATAGACTTCATAATAATGCCTCCAATTGTTTATGGTAGGCTTCAAAACAATAGCGTCTTCGATTGTTTACGATAGGCTTCATAAAAGGGCCTCCAACTGTTTATAGTAGGCTTCCAATGATAGTGATGTCTTCGATTGGTTGCGATAGACTTCGTAAAATGAAGCCTCCGATTTTCTACGGTAGACTTCATAAAATGAACGTCTCCAATTGTATAGGGTAGACTTCAAAAAGGATGCCCTCGATCGTCTACGATAGGCTTCATAAAAGGCCTTCAATTGTTTATGCAAGGCTTTAAATAATAATGACGTCTTCGATTGTTTACGATAGACTTCATAATGATGCACCCAATTGTTTACGGTAGGCTCCATAACAATAGCGCCTTCGATTGCCTACGATAGGCTTCATAAAAAGGCCTCCAATTACTTATGGTAGGCTTCAAATGAGAGTAAAGTCTTCGATTGTTTACGATAGAGTTCATAATAATGCCTCCAATTATTTATGGTAGGCTTCAAAACAATAGCACATTCGATTGTCTACGATAGGCTTCATAAAAGGGCCTCCTATTGTTTATGGTAGGCTTCAAATGATAAGGCCTTCGATTGTCTACGATAGGCTTCAATAATGATGTCTTCGATTGTGTTCGATAGACTTGACAAAGAGCCACGCCTCCGATTGTCTACGGTAGACTTGGTAAATGTGATGTTTCTGACTGTTTACGGTAGATTTCATAATAGGGCCTCCAATTGTCTATGGTAGGCTTCAATAATAATGTCTTCGATTGTATACGATAGACTTGATAAAGAACCGTGCCTCCGATTGTCTATGGTAGACTTGGTAAATGTGATGTCACCGATTGTTTACGGTAGACTTCCAAAATAACGTCTCCGATTGCATACGGTAGACTTCATAAATAAACGTCTTCGGTTGTCACCAATAGACTTGATGTTGGTACTTGTAAAATAAATGGTGGAATATCCTGCAAAATAGAGTTTTCATTAGATGCATATAAACAAGAAAATGTCAAAGATAAAGGAGATATAAAGTGAGAGTTTAAGTTGTCCGACTTATGTTTGGTGAAGCCATAAAGAGTTGAGTGTTTTCCTTGAGAAAAAATGAGTTAATGCTTAATTCCTGCAAAGTGTAAAGTAAAGTTGTCAATAAAGCAATGAATTTTGATTAAGCAAGGGCAGAAATAGAGAGAGAAATAAAATCGTTTCGCGTATACGATGCATAAGTTAACACTTCTAATCTCGATTGATTATCTTGGCAATATTGTCCAATGTGTATGACAAAATGGTTGCTAGTTTTCCTCATTTTGTTTCTTTTGAGAATTCCTGCACTCAAAGAAAAATTGTTAGTTTTGGGAGGGAGGGGGAGCGTTTGATTCATGCCGACTCAAGCCTTCCTCCTACAACGCTTCCTTCTTCTCACTCTGCCCAGATTTGTGATCCGTCTTTGAGGCTTGGCTGATGAACTCTGTCGTATTTCAGATCGTGACATATATTGAAAAAATTGAACGTCCTTTATATTTGCAACTCTGCATTATCCCCCAAAATACTCTCGAAACTTGACCAACTTATCTTTGTCAAGCAATATGGCCTTTTGCAAAATCTGCCCCAGTTATGATCTTTACGCCTTCAACACGCTTTGCAAAATCTACCCCAGTTTCTATCTTTAAAATCTTCAACTTGCTTTGCAAAATTTGCCCCAGTTGACTTTTAGCTGGGAAAATAAAATTTTAATATTATAGAGTCGAGCCCGTTGAGAGCGCCTACGTATCCCTCCTTGGGAATCAGACCGTGCGTAGTTCTGCTTACATAAAGCTTTTGGGGAATATGATAATCTAAGTGTGAAGCCGAATCCGAATCCGAATTGGAATGCCTACACATCTGCCCAGATACATAGTTCGAAATTACATCATCAAAGATAAACAAACCTAAAGCATTACAATATTTTGATCGAACCCGTTGTGGATTGCTTACTTATCTTGTTGCCTTTCCAGGAATCAGACCAAAAGTAGTTTAAAATTACATAAAAGAGGAAATAGGGGAATCCTACGCTAGTGTAACCGAGCTCTATCTGAGTTGTGTATGTATCCCAGCCTTGGGAATCAGGTTACGCGTAGTTCGCATTACATAGAAAATAACATTGAAATGAAAAGACTGATTTTGCCGCTTGACAAATGTGGTATCTCTTGATTATTCTTGATTTGATATTAGCCAGACATTTGCATTTACCTTCTTTGGCAACAAAAATTCCTTCAATAAAATCTGCCCCAGTTTGGGTTTGTCTTGATTTGTCCTCTATGTTGAAAGCTTTTGGTCCTCCCGACTTTGTAAGTTCGAGAGCACTTCTTTGTTGTTTGGCTCTTTGGGATCACAATGTTCCCTTTTTCAGCCTCATCAACTGATATCAAGTGTATACCATATTCATCATCTACTAAAGGGTTACTATCAGCAGGTGTATTCCCAATGAATTGAATCGAACCTTCTTGGATTAAAGTTTCAACTGCATTTTTTAGACTTTAGCAATTTTCAGTGTCATGTCCTAGAGCCCCTGAATGATAGGCACAACGTTTGGTTCCATCGAACCATTTCGGAACAGGATTAAGGGTTGCATCACCAATAGGGTGAATCATTCCCGCTACCCTTAGCCTTTCATAAAGCTGACTGTAAGGTTCCGCTAAAGGCGTGTAGGTTTTATATGTCTTCTTGACAGGATTAGTGTGTGGCTTTGGTACGGCTAGGCTATATTGAAAAGTGCAGACATGGGGATTGGTAATTTCTGATTAGTGGCCAAATGATTGCTGGTAGTAAACGGATTGGGCATTGTAGCCTGGATGTGGATTGCTTTGGTGAGTAGGCTGGGATAATGAGTTATTGGTAGTAATAATGCAAAATTCCTTCTCTTTTTCTTCTAAATTTTCCAAACCGGTCTGGATGGCTTGCGCAGTTGCTTTTACTGCAGCAAAACTTACAATTCTCTCTGTCTTAATCCATTCTTCAACCATTTCTCCCATCATAAAAAGTTCAGAATAGGGTTTACCCATCATAGGGAGCAAGTGCGTGTAATAAGAATTATCTTGGGCTCGGATGAAGTACTTCACCATGTCTTTCTCAGTCATTGGTGGTTGCACCCTTCCAGCCTGTTCTCACCATCTCAGTGCGTATTCCCTAAAGGTTTCCATTGGTTTCTTCTTCAGATTGGATAAGGTTATAAGTTCAGGAGCCATCTCGACATTGTACTCAAATTGCTTTGTGAAATCATTGGCTATGTCATCAAATTCATGCCATTTGCTTGTATCTTGTTGTGCAAACCACTCACCCGCAACGCCTTCCAGACTATGACTAAAGTAGGCCATCAGAAGTTCTTCTTTACCTCCCGCAACCCTCATTCGATTGAGATACTTGGTCAAGTGAGCAAATGGATCACTATGACCATCATACATATCAAATTTTGGCACTTTAAACCCAGGAGGAAGAGCAACATCAGGGTATAGATAAAGATTGCGATAGGAGATGCTTTGACGTCCTCTAGACACTTGCAAATCCTTGATAGATTGATGCATGATTTTCATCGTTTGGATCATCTCCCCTTGCCCAACTATTTTTCCATGTTTTTCCACAGTTACGGGCACTTCACTTTGTAGCACATAGTCAGTGAAATCCACGTTCTTACCATTGGGGTAATGCTCATAGTACTGGGCTTCGGGATATTCTTGTCCTGGATCATTGGCATTTTGAGGAGCATCAGCCACAGTAATGGGTGCTTTTGATTGTGGAGGACGAGGAGTATCTTTGGTAGGTAAATATTGATAGTGAGGCAAGTTTTTCTGGTTAATGAATGCATTTGGGATGCTGTTAACTGGTACAAGCATATGAATGACACTGGAATTTAAAGGCATGCTCGGATTAGCAGTTTCAACATCGGGATTTAGAGTTGATCGCATGGCTGACGTATTTCTGTGGCTTGACCCTTTCATTCTCTCTAGTTCAGCTTGCATACATTCAATCTGCTTAGCCATTCAAGCAATTTGTTCATCAGGAACAACAACTGCTTGCTCATTAGAAGATGTAGGAATAACAGTCTGATTATCAATCAAATCAGTCATTGCTTGCTTCACTTAGGATTAGACTCTTAACCAACTCAAGAGTGAACACGAATCAAACTCTCTTTTTGGGAGATAATCAAAGCAAAAGAAAAATTCAAAAGATAACTATGTTAGTTTCCAGGCTATTGGCATAATTGTAGCGCACGTCACATAGCGCGCGTCACGTAGTGCTTTGCATTTTACACAAGTTTGACATGTGGCAATCAAAATTAGTTGATCGTAAATAAAATGCTAACACGTCCTACCCTGTAAGGTGCCTCTTTGTGCTGGAGGTAGGCCTAATCAACAAGTTGCAAACACATGTGGTTATTATACTGGTACAAGCCGTTTGCCAATACAAAATTGAGATATAAATAAACTACCACAATTATCTTCTCAAATTTGACATGGCAATTGGTTTGGTATTCGTTATAATATCCACACGATCACATAATATGCAGTGTCGTTGGGATTCAATAGAACGTCAACAAAAGGGCGGTTTCTTAATTCCTGGAAACGGTACCAAGGACCGGGTCCAAACTAAGGTGTATATGCATGCATGTCCTAAAATCTCCTTTTGAAAGTGGGCTAGCGGTTGAGGCTGACTCAACCTATGTAGGATAGACCTGGCCTCACAACGTAGTAGAATTGGCCATGACAAAACCAAGCAACATCAATATCCCAAACTAACTTTTGGTGACACGAAAGAAGTTTCAAAGAGTGAGGCAAGGGAAATGCCCTTCCTACGTAACTACCCGTCAAGCGGATGCCCCGTGATGAAATCGAAGAGATGAAAGAGAATTGACAGGCTCCATGGTGGTGGAAATATGAACGGAATGCGGACTATACATAAATAAAATGTAATACAAGCTTTCCAAAACAAACCACACAAACAGATATAATAAAACAAATAATTTAAGCATGCTAGTTGCAAATAATTGGAAACCTTTATGGTTAAAACCTTTATTGGTCCACAGCGGAGTCGCCATGCTGTTGAACCCCCAAAAAATTAACCTCAAAAGGCTAAATTTGGGAATATCAATTGAATTGACCAACTCTTTTGGAGTTTTTGGACTCGCCACCAATATAAGGAAAATAGGGAACCAAATAAGAAAATGTGTGCAAAACTCCATTTTTGAAAAAAGGCAGTCTTTCATGAGATTCTAAAGGTAACAGGTTTTGTTAATTTCGAAAGAAGATCTTTAAGGAACTTTCGAAATTCCATAAAATACGATTAATTCGGCAGGTTTCCAATTAATTTATAAGTGTATTTTTGTAAAAAAGAATTATCTAATAGTAGCAATAGTAATAATAATAATTGATTGAATAAAAAGCTTATTTACAAAAAAAAATATATTTTTTACTTGCACGCATTAGCTAAGATGGCCCCAGTTTGCGATAAATAAAAATAGCAACTTCAAAATTAAAGGCAATGATCATAAAAATAAACAATAACTCAATGTCAAATAATTATTATACAAATGCTTTACATAAATTTCCTAAATAGGAAAGGTAAAGACAAAGTTAAATGATCAAAGCCGAAAAGTGGCAATATGCGGAAGATGTATGTTAAAGAGGGCTGGAGATGTGAATCCCATAATCTTGATCACGAATTGAGCGACTCTTGTAGCTCCAATATGATGGCACTCGCTCCAAGGAGTGAAGTATGCAAAAAATAATGAGTTAAAGATTAGCATTTATACTAAAACGAAGCTTTAAAAAAAATGGCGAATAAATATTACCATGCTAAAACAGTCATTAGCAAAACATGACATTTACGAGTTTAAGTCTCCTCCTTTTAACTTAAAAAGTGACATTTAAGATCAAAATGAATTGATATCTAGCACATACCAAAGAATACCAAAGATCATCAACTCAAACTAAATGAAACCCACTTAAAACACAATAGAAGCAAATCAGGAAGACACATAGCAGATGCATCACAAGTCAATTCTGCAACTTGCATTACTAAACTAAAATTCCAAATCAAACTTTATCAACTATAGAGGAATAGTAGAAAATGCTCTGGAGTACTTATTTGTGCTACTCCTGCCTAATTTGGTCTTCAGTGCCTTGTATTTTTAATGTTTGGACGAAGATAGATTTTTTCTTTACAAAGTTTTATAAAGAAATGCCTAGCAGTAACAGCGGTCCTAATGATATAATAGTTTGGAATGCCAGGGGTGCTCATAGTCCTGAATTTCGTAGGAACTTTGGTGCAATTTTAGAAGTCTACAAACCAGTTGTGGTAGCTTTATTAGAAACTAAATTGGATGATCACCATGATTTTAGAGTAAGGTATGATTTTACGGATTATGCTGAAATTCCTGCTGAGGGTCGCTCTGGTGGAATTGTTCTTCTATGGAAGAATGAAAATGTTAGTGTCACTGATATTCACATCAATGGAAATGAGTTGCATGCCATGATCAAGGTACTTCATCCTACTTTAAATTTTTCTTGGCTTTTTTCTATTATTTATGCTAGTACATATTACATTCATAGAGAATTATTATGGAAATACTTAATGACCATCTATGATAATTATAAAGGACCTTGGTTGGTTAGTGGGGATTTCAATCAAGCTCTAAACCAAGAAGAAAAAATGGGTGGTAAAGCCATAAATATAAGGAATGCTTCACACTTTAGAAACTGCCTAAGTTATTGTAAACTAGTTGACCTAGGGTTTAAGGGACCAAAATACACTTGGTCGAACCATAGGTATAAAAAAGGGCTCATCTTGGAAAGACTTGATAGATGCTTAGCCAACTTTGAGTGGATTACTAGGTTTAAAGATGCTAGTGTGGTTCACTTACCTAAAACCTATTCCAATCACAATCCTATGTTAATTAAACTTAATAAACAAGCTACAAATAATTATGAGAAGCCTTTTAGGCTTGAGACCATGTGGCTATCTCACCCTACCTTTAGAAATCTAGTCTCAAATGCTTGGCATAATGATAGACCTCTGAAGGAAGCTATTATTACTTTTCAAAATAATGCTACTATTTGGAATAAAGAAACGTTTGGTAACATTTTTAAAAAGAAAGCTACAACCTTAGCTAGGCTTAATGGAATTCAGATGTCTCCTCATTATGGTACTAGTGTTTTCCTTCAATCCCTAGAGAAAGATCTTATTGCTGAATTTAACACTATCTTAAAACAAGAAGAAGAATTTTGGAAGTTGAAATCTAGGATTGACTGGTTGAATTTTGGAGACGCCAATACAAAATTTTATCATGTTTCTACCTTGAATCGTAGGAGGAAAAACCGTATCACCCACTTTAAAGATGACAGTGGGAACCTTATTTTTGAATCTAAGGCAATTTTTGATCATGTTACGTCTTACTTTGAATGCCTATATAAATCTAATCATGTGTTCAGTAAGATAAAGCCAATTGAAGATAATAATGGGTGGTTTAATAGAGTAGATCTTAACTTGTTAGATAGACCCCTAACAAATTGTGAAATTTATAATGCTCTATTTTCCTTCAAGCCTCATAAATCCCCGGGTCCTGATGGTTTACACCCAATTTTTTTCCAAAGACATTGGGAAATAGTGGGTAATTCTGTAAGGAATATATGTCATCACATTTTTCAAACTGGTAAGATGCCTGAGGACCTTAATACGACTTATATCTGCCTAATACCTAAAGTAAAGAATGCTGTCAATTTAAAAAACTTTAGGCCAATAGGTTTATGTAACACTGTTTATAAAATTGTAACTAAAATAATAGCTAATAGAATTAAGCCTCATCTAGATAGTCTGATCAATCCTTGCCAAGCTAGCTTTATCAAAAATAGGAGAGCATCGGATAATGCTATAATTATTCAAGAATTTATGAATAAATTTAGCAATTTAAAAGGCCAGAAAAGTGAAATGATTATTAAGGTAGACCTTGAGAAAGGTTTTGATAAATTAGAATGGTCCTTTATTCGTACGATGTTACTATTTTTTAAATTTCCTCCTAACATCTCAAATTTAATTCTCTCTTGTATAACTACTTCCTCAATATGTGTTTTGGTTAATGGCCTGAAAACAAATTATTTCCTTCCATCTAGGGGAATAAGGCAAGGCGACCCTATGTCACCATATATTTTTATCTTATGCTTAGAATTGCTTTCAATTTATATTAATCATCAGGTGGACTGCAGTTTATGGGATCCTATAAAAATATCTCCTAACGGACCAGAAATTTCTCACCTATTTTTTGCTGACGATCTTACCTTCTTTGCTAAGGCTAATGAAAAATCTGCCATTAGTATTAAGGGTGCATTGGATCTCTTTTGTGAAAATTCTGGGGAAAGCATTAGTAGAGCTAAATCAAAAATATTTTTCTCAAAAAATACCAATACTTCTTTGATAGATCACCTAAGCAGTACTCTCTCTATTAATAAGAGTAACAATTTTGGAAAATACCTAGGTTTTCCAATACTAGGACAAAAACCTACACATGGTGACTATCAATTTATTCTTGATAACCTTGCTACCAAACTATCTAGCTGGAAATTAAATTTCCTAAATCTAGCTGGGAGAGCCACTCTTGTCAAATCTACACTTAATGCTCTCCCAAACCATATTATGAAATTTCATACTCTCCCAGTAAAGACCCTAAACTGTATTGATAAGATCCAAAGAGACTTTCTATGGGGTACTACTGATAATAAGAGGAAATTGCATCTTGTGTCATGGCAAGTTGTCACTAAGCCTAGACAACAGGGTGGTCTTTCAATTCCTAAGGCAAAATCTAAAAATAAAGTGATGATTACATCTCTAGCTTGGAGGCTGCTGACAAACCCTAATGCCTTATGGGTACAAGTTCTTAGTAACAAGTATATTGCTAGACCTACTACATCCAAGGCCTCCTTTATTTGGAAAGGAATTAATAATATCTTACCTATTTGTTATAATAGCACTCGTTGGGTAGTAGGAGATGGTAAGAACATTTCTCTATGGAATAATATTTGGCTTTCTAAAAATAATAAAACACTTAGGAGCTGTTTGACTGGACCCTTGACTGTAGAAGACTCAGGAAAGAAGGTATGTGATATCATGAATAATAATGCATGGGATTTGTCAAATCTTGGATTTGAAATTCCACAAGAAGTGGAAACTATAATTGTCAACTCTTCTACTCCTGTTGGGAAGATAGATTATCCAATTTGGACACTTTCAAAAAATGGGGTGTTTAGCATGAAATCAGTATATGCACAACTTGACTCATGCCAAAATGATCCAGACATAAATAGGGCGGTAGATTTTATGTGGTTATGGAATGTTGATGTCCCAAATAAAATAAAAAATTTTCTATGGAAATGTCAGCATAATAGACTTCCAACTAGACTCTACCTAAATAAAATTGGCATGAATGTCGATCCTATGTGTAGTGTCTGTAAAAACATTCCTGAAACTCTTTTCCATCTTATTATTGAATGCCCCATAGCTCAAGCTTTCTGGGGGAATAAAATTAACTACAGCATGATTGATCATAACAATTGGCTCCAATGTATTAAGGACATGTCTAAGGACCCTTACCATAAATTCTATAATTGGTTAGAATTTTTATTTTTTGCTCTATGGGGTCTATGGACAAATCGGAATAATAACAATATTAACAATTTGAGCTTATCTATCTCCTACACTTCTATCCATGGAAAAGTGTTAGAATACAAGTTGTTAACTAGCTCAAGTTGTAGAAAAGACACCGGCAGTACTATTAGGGTTCAGTGGGTTCCTCCTAAGGCCAATAGTATTAAGTTGAACTGTGATGGCTCTTATAGAACTAAAAATCTTGCTAGTATAGGTGGGGTCTTTAGAAATACAAAAGGGGAATGGTTATTAGGCTACACAAAGTTGGTACATGCCCACAATCACACACATGCAGAGTTATTAGGGCTGCATCAAGGGCTTATTTTGGCGTATGATCTACAGTATAGCTCACTAGAAATCGAAACCGACTCAACTGAGGTCATTAACCTGCTAGATAATCCATCTCCTACTTACTTGTCTATTGTTAATGAATGTAGATTGTTGATGAGGAACCTGGGAATGCCGCTGATTAGGCATACATTTAGGCAAGGGAATAGAGTTGCTGATATGCTCGCTCAAGGAGCTCCCTCTTTGTCCAAATCTTTCTCAAATTTTCACCATATTGTGCCACCTATCATTATCCACCAAGCTTTGGAGGATGATCGTAAGGGCACGTCTTTTGCTATCTCTACAACGGCTAGTACTTGCTCTATGTTAGCTAAATTAGGGAACATTTGTACTCTAAATGCACTCCCTATGTTTTGTAATAACTCTAATCATGTGATTGACACTCATAGTGCTCGCGTGAGCGTACTATGTAATCCCCCGTGATTCTATTAATATAAGTATCTTGTTTCAACCAAAAAAAAATAATAGTGGTCCTAATGTTCTAATTCAACTAAAGGTTTATTCTCTTCACGTGCTATAGTTAGCTCTTTGGCTTTTTCTTGTTCACGGGTCAAGCTAGGACAGTGGAAAATACATAAAATTGACTGCATGGGATAGATTTGTCTGCCAAATTTCAACTGATTAACCAATTATAAACTGAGGTTCAAGCAATTTAAGAAATGTAAGCAATGATGTGTTACCTCCAACTATTAAAATCAATAGCAAATTAATACCACTCTTTAATCTTTCTAATAATTAAATAAACATCATACAATGCATAAAGACTGAAAATTTTAAATTCTATACTCACTATTTAACCATGAAAATTTGGAAGCTTAATCATTATGTAGGGAATTTCTAAACTTACTATTTTAAGAAACAGACAAGGATGATATTCATCATAATAATTACTACTGGAAACAACAACAATTCAAGCTACGGCTACAGCGGATCACTCACCTCTCCACGCCCTCACTGCCCGGAAGCAAACCAAGGCCCTGGATAACACCTGAACAACAAGAGACAAGCCTAGCACCTACTCTGCACACTTAGATGCACCCTGACATAGCACACACATCCTGAACCTCTTCTAACACCTGAACTGCTCCCCCTCTCACACTTCACATGCCTAACAAACAGTTACATCATTCTTTCATAGACCTCTTTCAGCACCTACAAAGCCAACAAGACCACAAAACACACAGCCCTACACTCACTGAAACTGCCTCTAAACAAGCTGCATTAACAATCAAACAAGCAATCAGCTTTTATACCAACTCCTTCTCCTGAAACAAACTAGCCACCAGGACTCTTCAAACTCCAAGAACAACTCAACTTTTGAACTCTCTACAGCCCAGAATACTACCTGAAACAACTAGATACAACATCTAACAAGCTGCTCCAAATACCAAGAACCAACTCCTGAACTAAAACCACTCCTGCAACACCTCTTAAAAACCACTAGCTGCACCTCTTTCTATCCTAAAGCCACCAAAACAAACTCCAAAACAACCCTGCATCACTTCACACATACACGCACCTTCACATACACCTGCACACCTCCCTGGACAGCTCCCAACACCTGACATTATCCTAAACCCCTGCACTAACCTGCACATTCAACTCCCAAACCATACCAAACACTCTTTTCCTTACAGCATCTAAATGAACTTTAATCAAATGAATAATAGAGGAATGCAACAAAATTTCTACAAAGAGACTACGGAAACTGAAAAGGACTCGACCTTACAGAGGTTTTATAGACAATAAGGACCTGAACTTTATTGACACATGAATCACAATTTAATTTCGAGAACAGAATTCATTATTCATAGCTAGATATCCGTTAAATACTAAACAAACTTACACCTAAACCGATACACTTTATCTTAAGCACAAAAAGTTAAATACAATAAACTAATAGGCAAGAATAGAGATTTAAGTGTTATCTCTTGCGGCGCAGCGAGCAGGGGCAAGGGATCGAAAAGAAAAGAAGCTCGAATACAAGCGACGACTTAAAAGGCGAAGCAACAACACAATCCGAAAGAAACAGTAACACTAAAAACTTAAATTGAAAATGTATGTGTTCTACCGTCGTTCTCTGTATTCTTTCTTTTTTCTCTATTCATGGCTATTCCGCTTAATGCCGCTGCTTCCCCTATCTTCCTCCTCCATTCCCGGCTGCTGCTTAAAAACTGAAATTTAAAAGGCTTTTATAGGAACCATTTTAGGGTTCTTAAGGGTGCCAAAACTAAAATACAATGACCAAATTCCCTAACGGTACAAAATGGATAAATTCTCCAGCTAGAAAAAGGAGGGGGACCATTTTTGGACTAATTTGCGTTTGGAATTTTTGGGGAAATCAATTGGGTATTCGGGCAAGGGATTTGGGGTTCGGGTATGGGCTGAATCGGAGAGGGAAGTGTGCGTGTGAAATTTGTATATATGGGTGTTGCGTGTCTAGGCAGAAATTTAGGATAGAGGAACAAAATTAGCCCCTTTTTGAATAATTAAGAAAATTGAGGGGTTGCACGGGGTGGGCTAAGTTGGGGTTATGTTTTGCCATTTTATCCATTTTCCTTTAAACATACTCATTGATTCATTTAAAATTTAAAGCTGACCTTGATTAAATTAATTTGACATTAATTAAAATTTCGGGATAAAATTGGGTGTCAACAGCGCTCACTCTCATCCATCAAAGTTTGGATGGTCAAGATGTTTGAGAAGATTGCAAATGCGACCACCTCCAAGTAAGCATGGGAGATTCTTCAAACTTCCTTTAAAGATTTGGATAAAGTGAAAAGAGTTCGTCTCCAAATCTTAAGAGGAGAGTTTTAATCATTACATATGAAGGAATCCGAATCCGTTTTGGATTATCTTTCAAGAATTTTGGATATTGTCAATCAAATGAAGAGATATGGTGAAGACTTGAATGATGATAGGGCCGTTCCAAAAATACTACGATCCCTTGATTCAAAATTTAATTATATTGTTGTTATTGTTGAAGAGTCCAAAGATTTGAATAACATGACCATCGAAGCTCTCACGGGTTCTTTGCAAGAACATGAAGAAAAGTTGAAGAAACCAAAAGAAGTATCGGTTGAACAAGCGTTGCAAAAAAAACTTTCTTTCAAGGAGAAAGATGAAAGGCGTGGGTCGCAACAAAGAGGCCGTGGACGTGGATAAGGTCATGGTGGAAGAGGAAGACGTGGTAGCCAACCACCAAGCAAAGAGAATAAAAGCCAAGACTCTAACCAAGGAAGAGGCCATAATCAAGGAAGGTATGATAAGTCTAATATTGAATGTTATACTTGTCATATATTTTGTCATTTTTCCCGGGAATGCAAAAATAATGTCGAGGGAAAAAATAATTGTGGAGAGTAAAAATGAAGATGGAGATGGAACATTACTTCTTGCTTGCAAAGAAGAAGAAAATGTAGAGAGAAATCAATAGTACCTTGACTCCGGTGCAAGTAGCCATATTTGTGGAAAGAAGAATTTATTTGTGGAGCTTAAAGATTGAATGGTGAAAACATCACTTTTGGAGACACTTCACGGGTTAAAATTAAAGGAAAATATACGATTTTAATTCACTTGAAAGATGGTAGTCAACAATTAATTTTTAATGTTTGTATGTACTAGAGATGAAAAGTAATATTTTAAGTTTCAGACAACTTTTGGAGAAAAATTATGATATTCATTTGAAGAATAAAAATTTGTTCATGAGAGATGAAATTGGAGATTGTTAGCCAAAGTTCATATTGCTAATAATAAAATGTTTATTTTGAATCTTCAAAGTGATATTCCAAGGTGCTTGCTATCATGTGCCAAAGATTCATCTTGGTTTTGGCATATGAGATTTGGTCATGTGAATTTTGATAGCCTAAGTTTGATGAAAAAGGAAAGCATGGTGAATGGGTTGCCAACTATTGATCATCCGAGCCAACTTTGTGAAGGATGTCTCTTTGGAAAGAAAGTAAGAAAAAGGTTTCCCAAAGAGTCTTTGACTAGAGCCCGATGCCCATTGGAGTTGATTCACATGGATGTGTACGGATCAATCAAGTCATCTTCACTTGGTAAAAGTAATTATTTTTAACTTTTTATTGATGATTTTTCTAGGAAAATTTAGGTGTACTTTTTGAATGTTAAATCGGAGGTGTTTGATACTTTCACCAAATTCAAGAGCATGGTGGAGAAATAAAGTAGCTATCAAGTTAAGTCATTACTGTCCGATAATGGTGGAGAATTCACTTCAAATGAATTCAAGATTTTTGTGGAAAAAAAATGGAATTCGTGACTTTTGACTGTTCCAAGATCACCACAGAAAAATGGCGTCGTGGAAAGAAAGAACCAGACTATTCTCAACATGGCAAGGAGTATGTTGAAGAGCAAAAATATGCCAAATGAGTTTTGGGCTGAAGCAGTTGCTTGTGCGGTGTACTCGTTAAGTCGATGTCACACCAAGAGTATTCATGAAAAAATACTTCAAGAGATTTGGAGTGGTTTCAAGCCAAAAATTGCTCATTTACGAGTTTTTTGGGAGCATTGCCTATACACATGTTCCGGATGAGAAGAGGTCCAAGCTTGATGATAAAAATGAGAGGTATGTTTTCATTGGCTATAAAAAAAAATTCTAAAGGTTATAAATTATGTAACCCAATAAATGGCAAGGTCACCATAAGTAGAGATGTGGAATTTGATGAAGAAAATACTTTGGAATGGAAAACTAAAGAGCAAGATTACTCTTTTAGTCCTTTCTCTGATGAAGAAGATAAGTCGTGGAGCAGCCTATCACACCCCCTTCAACACCTCCAGCACAACTACAAGAAGTGGAGGAGTCAAGTTCCAGTTATTTAAGCGAAGAAGTGCCTCAAAAGACTAAAAGTTTTCATGAGTTGTACGAAAATACGGAAGTGGTAAGAAAAGAATTATATGATTTGACTCATTTTTGTTTGTTGGTGGATAGTGAGCCTTT
Organism: Petunia secreta; assembly: GCA_029990175.1. Taxonomy (NCBI): domain Eukaryota; kingdom Viridiplantae; phylum Streptophyta; class Magnoliopsida; order Solanales; family Solanaceae; genus Petunia; species Petunia secreta. The sequence goes on along the minus strand of JARKIP010000204.1, from coordinate 528,187 downwards.
AACTTATGAAGATGCTGCTCAAAATGCCAAATGGAGAGATGCAATGGATGAAGAAATTAAGGCAATAAAAAAGAATGATACTTGAGAGTTGGCTACACTTTCAGAAGGCAAAAGCACCATTGGTGTCAAATGGGTGTACAAGTTGAAGAAAAATTACAAGAGAGATGTGGAAAGGTTTAACGCAAGATTGTTCATCAAGGGATACAAGCAAAAGGCCGGTATTGACTATGATGAGGTATTTGCACTGATTGCTCGGTTGGAAATAATTTTTTTAATTATTTCATTGGCAGCCCAAAATCAATGCAAAATCCATCAAATGGTTGTGAAGTTGGCTTTCTTGAATAGTATTTTAGAGGAAGAAGTTTACATTGATCAACCTTTGGGCTATAAGGTGGAAGGACATGAAAATAAAGTTCTGAAGTTGAAGAAAGCTCTTTATGGCTTGAAGCAAGCGCCACGGGCTTGGAATAGTAGAATTGAAAAATATTTCCAAACAAATGGTTTTTCAAACTGTCTACATGTTCATGCACTTTATGTAAAGATTGCTAAAAATGGTGACATCTTACTTGTTTAGTTGTATGTAGATGATTTGATCTTTACAGGTAACTAATCCAAAGATGTTTGAAGAATTCAAGGAAGCTATGGCAAGAGAGTTTGAGATGGCGAAGATTGGCTTAATCTCTAACTATCTTGGAATTAAAGTGCAACAAAGGAATGACGGAATTTTTATTTCACAAGAGAAATATGCAAAGGAAATTCTCAAGAAATTTTATATGGAGAATTGCCATCCCGTGAGCACCCCCGTTGAATGTGGAGTTAAAGTGTTCGAGCATGGAGATGGAGAAAAGATCAATTCCAAACTTTTTAAGAGTCTTGTTGGAAGCTTAAGGTACTTGACATGTACAGGGCTGGATATCCTTTTAGGTGTTAGACTTGTGAGTCGTTTTATGGAAGAGCCTACTACCTCCCATTTAAAGGTGCGCTTGATTATGGAATATTTTATTCATCTTCCAAAGACTCCAAGATTATTGTATATTATGATAGCGATTGAGCTGGTGAAATTGATGATATAAAGAGTACTACCGGGTTTGTTTTCTTTCTTGAAAATTTTGTATTTACATGGAATTCTAAGAAACAACCAATTGTGACTTTGCCAACTTGTGAAGCAGAGTATGTGGGTTTGTCATGCAATTTTGCTAAGGAGCTTGTTGGAAGAACTTCACCTACCACAAGAAGAAGGAACAAAGATTTGTGTTGACAATAAATCGGCTACTGAGTTGGCCAAGAACCCGGTATTTCATGAAAGGAGCAAGCATATTGATACTAGATATCACTTTATTGGAGATTGCATATCTAATAAAGTTGTGGAGCTTGAGCATGTGAAATTACAAGATCAAATTGCAGATATTTTCACCAAGCCATTCATGAAAGTTTTTTCAAAAGCTAAGGATGACACTTGGAGTAATGAAACAAGTTTAAGGGGGGATGCTGAAATGTGAACAATAATAAACTTGTTTCCATTAGTTCACATTAGTTTACATTTGTCTACATTTTTTTTATGTTAGTTCATGAACTAGAATATTCATTTAGTATATGTATTAGAGTGTGAGTTCCTTTATGTATTGGTGTTGTTGACACCCAATTTTGTCTCGAAATTTAAGTTAATAGTAAATTATAAAGTGTATTTAATTTAAAGGACTAATTTTAAAATTTAAATAATTGATTTGCTAATTTTAAAAGAAAATGGCTAAATTTATAATGCACAACCCAATTTCAGCTCATTCACGCAACCCTCAGAAAACATTTCAACACATTTTTCAGTTTTCCCCAATTTCAGAAGCTCAAACCCGATTCCCATTTCTGGACCCGTTTTCAGAATTCAAAAACCCTGGTCCCCCACTCTCTCCAGATCATCTTGTTCGTACAAAAGCTTATCTGATTAGAGCCGTTAGGGGTTCTTTTGGTCCTTTTTCTTCAAGATTCTTACTCCCTAAAAGCCCTAATTTGTGTTCCTATAAAAGAGGCTGAAGGAGAAGATTTGAGGGGGGATTCAGTTGGGAGCAGCAGAGAGTGAGGGAGGCAAAGAGAAAGAGATCTTAAAAGGGTTAGAAAATGCAGCAGTATATATGATAGTTAAAATTATCTTCTCTTCAGTTTGGAGTTCACAAAAGGCACTGCGACTGCTTCTGGTTTTTCTTTGTTATTATTTTTTTTTTTGCTTATCGATTCTCCTTTTCGAGTCGCTTCATCGTGATTGAGTCGTCAACCTTGCTCGAGTCGCTTCAGTTCGAGTGCGCATTCTTTAGACCATCGCCCCTTTTCACTGCTGTCAAAGAGGTAATAGCCTCGCCTTAATTTATCTATGATATGTTCGTGTTTGTGAACTGTTAGTTAAATTTCTTGTTTCAGTTAGAGTAATGTATGATATCTGGTTTGTATTTCCTGTTTTGCTTGCTTGATGTTAAGTCGTTTGGAGGTAACCTTGGCATATGACAAATCTGAATCATGTTTATTTTGTGTGCTCGCCATTGATTAAGCTAAAAAGGGATGATAGAATCAAGCCTCGTCCTCTTCTTGGTTTGCTGTTTAAATTCATGTTTCTAGTAGTTACTACATGACAATTTAGCTTTAACTTTTCATGGTTAAAACTGCGAGTTTCGAACTAAAAGGTTTCAGTCTTTATTAGAATTAAAAGCTTTAGTCTTTATGCATTGTATGATGTTCATTAAAGATATTAATGAGTAGTATTAACCTGTTATTGATTTTGATAGTTAGAAAGGATAGTTTGATAAACCTGTAAAGTCTAGCTGGTCCTGAAATATATCAGTTTGGTGCTGGGGTCCTGTTGTAGTTGTTTTTTTGGTAAAAGTAGAGGCTGCAGGTCCCATGAATTTTCTGGTTGTTCTCTGGTCTGTCCAGAGGAGATGCAAGTTGTCTGCAGGTTCATAGATAGGCAGTTCTGGATCTGTGAGTTCAGGGAGAGGGCTCATGAGGGGCTTTCCAGATCTGGAATGCTATTCAAAGCTTGTAGGGTCTGTTATAGGGATTCTAGCTGGTTCTGAGGTGATGCAGGTAGTCTTAGGGTGGCCTTCTATTTGCAGCTGTAAGTGCAGGTGTTTGCATATTTGTTTGGAGGCAATGTTCTAGTGGTTTTGTGAGTTTAAAGAGAGGTTCAGTGAGAGCTTTGCTGGTGTTCTGGTTGTCTAGTATGTGTTCTAGGGTCTGTGTGTGTGAGCTGTTATTGCAGCTGAGGCGTGAAGAGGCCTGAGGTGAATCATGTTTTCTGTTTGGTTTGAATAGAGGGAGCAAAGGGCAGGTAGTCTAGTTCTGTGTGCTTCAGGATTGCAGAAATGATGTTTGATTCTGGTAGTAGACTGGAGGTGTCTAGGTGATTCTGCAGGTCTTAGGGAAATGGTTTCTTGTGTCACAGGTTTGTAGGAGGTTCGAAGTTTAGGCCTATGAGCTTGTTTGTGTGCGTTTAGGGCAGCGTAGGGGTCTCTAGAGGCAAGGAGATGTGCATTGGTTGTTGCAGGTTGTTGAGGGAGTTTGTGTGAGGGTTGGAGTCTTGTATTTAGAGTGCTCTAAGTGAGCTTATTCCCAAGTCCTGCCATGGGATTTTAGGTAGTGAGATATACCTATTTGGGATTTGTAGTTAAAGAAAAGAATTCAATGTTGTTCTGGAAATTGGTCTTACAATTAAAATGTTGAAATAGGTAAGCACTTGCTCTGTTGTTAAGTCATGATCTAAAATGTATCTAGTTATAGCTAAGCTCATTTCTTTTTTATCGCTGAGGTTTTGACATGTGGTTAGAACTTCTATAAAAAACAGGAATTAAGATGACTTTGAAATTCTTGTTGAGTTTGGTTGCTTTAAAAGCTAGTATTCCTTGTAAGTTCCATTAAAGTTGAACATATCAGGACCCCTTTTGCTGAATTGTTTAGTTTCCAAGAGAATGGTTATTTAGTTCAATTCAAATTATAATATTTGCTCAAATAAATAAATCTACCTGAAGATTTCTACTATATTTTCTCTTTTGTTTAGTTGAACTATTAGTAAAGTAATATTGATGGCATAATACACCAACTGGTATTAGAAAATTCTTGATTTGTAACTGTTTAAAAAATGATAAAGAGAAAGCTAGCACTTTCTTTCGTGCAAAACTATATTTGGCCAGCGAGTGGAGAGCTTTTAGTTTGGCATTCATGGATGGTAGGCTTGTGTGTTTATGGCATATATTGAAGTTGGTTTATACTTTATAGGAGTAGTAAGAAATCATCAAATTCCTAAGTTGTTTCCTTCTGTGTTTTCGAAATCGTTGTTAGTAGTAATTAGTTAGTCCTACAGCTGTATTCATTCTTATATCAAATCTAACATTACTTTATTCTTAAAAAATATATTACAGATAGCACATAAGTATTATAGTATAGATTATATTTATCGTTTTCAATATATTGGTAATACATTTAGTAATTATAAGTAAACCACTTTAATTGACTCTTTAAATTTCAGGCTATTGCTATGAGAGCTGCTTAGATATCTACCCAGCAGCCACCACCCCCTAGATTTTGTCTTCACTAAGGCAGCCTACCAAACTTATTCATTTGGTCTGACTATGCGACTGACCTGTAATTTTACGCAGAGAGTTAGGGCAATGTAGAACCACGACAATTTCTTTATTTTTGTGTTGTAGAAGATTAATTTGCAGACTATAGAGTGATGTCTTATTGCTGCCATACCCATTGATTAATCTTTGTACTTAAGTTGTGATGTCTCAAGAACATTTTGCTTTGGAGTGCTAATTTGATATTGTTATGATTTTTATTTTATTTTATTTTACTTTATTTGACATTTGTCTAAAATACAAAGTATGTCTGAAATTTTTTTCCTAGTTACGGTAAGCTTATTTTGTTTAAAATAGGCGTTGTCTGAATATTCTTTCATTGGGGTGAGAGTTTTGTTTGGTGGCTGATGGGTTATTTTTTTTTTTTAGTTTCATGGTTATTTCTTAAATTCAAGATTTTGCTTCATTTCTTATCACTGATGTGGTTGTTGGAATTATTTAGAATGTTGGTTTTATGTCTAGTTTCAATTTTCTTGCTTAAATAAATGAAGTTACATATATTTCTTGAGCCTTTACTAATTCTTTATCTCCTATTTCTTTTGCATAAAACACTCTTGGGATCGAGTTTCTCTAACTCACAAATGGGGATGGCTTGCATTGGAGCCGTTTTAGGTCAAGTTCGGGTCTCAAATTGACAAACTGCTATTCAAGGCTCGTTTCGCGAGTTGCTATTTTCGGGTTCTTCTTTTATCTCTTGGTCTTCCTTTCTCCTTAGGATATTTATATAAATTATTGTAAAATAAATTATCTATTTATGAATAAATTGTGATTATGGTATATTGCTTTACTTTTATGTTCATTTCCTTTATTTTGGAGTTACTATTTAATTTATTGCAAAATAGTGGCCAATTATGCAAATGCGTGCAAAATTTCATAAATTTTCAAAAACCACGTTTAATAATAGACTATAAGAAAAGAATTCTATCTTATTGATACGAAGTAGTTTCTTTAAAAAGTTAAAAGTTATAAAGAAGTTTTAATTAACTTCTAAATATCCCGAAATAACTTTGCAAAAAGCGACTTAAAACCTAAGTTCCATCTTATGATGAGAAACTCGAGTTTTAAAGTTGAAATTAAGCAAGTGTCATTTATGCACTATCATATACGAGTTGGCAAAGAAATTTGGACGATCAGATCGTTCCTTTTCAAAAGAAAATACGCTTTATTTATTTTATTTTGAAAATAATTAAAGCTTTTAAATAAAATTGTAAAATCTTTTGAAAACTTGTCTAAATTTAATTAGTTGAATTAATTAATAGTTCAATTAATTATTTTTTTTTAAAAAGCGCATAAATAGCAATTGCAAATATTTTGGAAACCTGTCGGATTAACTGTTTTTAACGGAATTTCGAAAGTGCCTTAAAAACCTTCTTTCGAAATTAACAAAACCTCTTACCTTTTAGAATCTCTGAAAGAAAGGCCGCCTTTTTATAAAAATGGAGTTTTGCACGCATTTGTTTATCTGGTTCCCTATTTTTCCTTAAATTGGGTGGCGACTCCAAAAACTCCAAAAGAGTTAGTCCATCTTGTCGATATTCCTGAATTTAGCCATTCGGGGTTAGTTTTTTTGGGGGTTCAACAGCATGGTGACTCCGCTGGGGATCAATAAAGGTTTTGACCATAAAGGTTTCCAATTATTTGCAACTAGCATGCTTAATTTATTTTGCTTTATTGTATCTGTTTGTTTGTGTGCCACGAAAAGCATGTCACTACACTCTTATTTGCGCACATATAAACTGGCATTCCGTTCATACTTCCCCCACTCCTGGGAACCTCTTGCATTTTCACCCCAAATATCTGTGAGGTACGCTCATGCGTACCCGCAGTTTCCTCCACTAAAGAACCCTATGACGAGTTGGTACACCGGCGGCCATCGCAGGAATAATTCGACTGCGAGACCGCTTGCCACTCACCTGTTAGCCTCAACCGTTAACCCACTCTTATATAGAGCTTTTAGGAGCATGCATGCATTTACACCTTAGTCTGGACCCGGTCCTTGGTACCGCCTCCATAGTTAGGAAACCGCCCTTACATCAGCAGGTTCTTGAAACCCAACGACAATGCATATTATGTGCTGTGTGATAACGAAACTTCAGTTCTAACCATGTTTTGAGCAAAATCAGATTTGGAATTTTGTCTCCTGTGTTGTCTTTTAGGTCGGAAAATGAAAGAATTTAGCAGAATTGAGATCATAGACAGAATTGCAGTCCGGGGAAAGTTAGGCAGATTTGGTTAGTTTGTGTTTGGAGATGGCCTGGTGTAGTGAGATCTAAGAGGCGAAGCCCCTGGTGTCTTTAAAAGGATCAGTGGGGTCCCTCTCGTGAATGGTTTTGCGTGTGTGCAGGCCTATGTTGATTATCCAGCTGCAACTTTATAAAATTGAAGTATGCTTGTCGCATACTAGGAGAGTGAAGCCCCTATGTCTATAAACGACCAATGGGGTCCCTTCTTGAAGACCGCTGCGGTCTCGGCTACCTAGGAAACTGAGAGGCTTGATCAAAGCCGAGGACCAGTGAGGAGCCCTATGAACAAGGTCTGTGAGCCTTGCAAAACCTAGGAAGCTGAGAGGCTTGACCAAAGCCAAGGACTAGTGAGGTTTTATTTGTAAAAGGTCAATTGGAACCTTTTATGATTTGCAGTCTGGCATTGTGAAGGTAGTTGGAAATCTCACCCCTAGACATTATAAAACAATTGGGAGTTGTGCTTGGAGGAGCGAGGATGTTTGCAAAAGATATGGAGGGTTGTTTAAGGTTAGGCATTTTTTTTAGAATTCTGTGCAGATGTTGTGGAGGGCTTGAGCTGTGTTAGAATTTTGAGTTGACGCCAACCCTTGGAAGATAGTTGGGATAACGAAATTGCAGTGTCAAGGCGGATAGATGATCGTTATCAATTATTGTTATTATTGCTTACTCTAAATCTGAATTGCTCAGAACTGTCGTGAACTATTTTTCGTTACCACTTGTTTGCGCGATTAGGCTTACCTCTAGCACAAAGAGGCACTTACAGGGTAGGATGCGCCCGCATTTTCATTTACGCTCAACTAATTGTGATTGCCACATGTCAAACTTGCTTAAAATGCAAAGCGCTACGTGACGCGCGCTACATGATTGTATGCAATGTTGTTAATGACACGCAAACTAACATAGTTTACCTTTTGAATTTTTCTTTTGTTTGATTATTCCCCGAACAGAGAGAGTTTGATTCGTGTTGACTCCCGAGTTGGTTAAGTGTCTAATCTAAAGTGAAGCAAGCAATGACTGATAATCAGACTGGTATCCCTGCATCTTCTAATGAGCAAGCAGTTGTTGTTCCTGATGAACAAATTGCTAGAATGGCTAAGCAGATTGAGTGTATGCAAGCTGAACTAGACAGAATGAAAGGATCGAGCCACCAAAACGCGCCAGCCGTGCTGTCAACTCTGAACCCCAATGTTGAAACTGCCAATCCGAATACGCCTTTAAATTCCAGTGTCATTCGTATGCTTGCCCCAGTTAACAACATCCCAAATGCATTCATTAACCACAACAACTTGCCTCACTATCAATATTTACCTGCCAAAGATACTCCTCATCCTCCACAATCCAAAGCGCCCATTGAAGTGCCCATAACTGTAGAAAAGCACGGAAAGACAGTTGAGCAAGAGGAGATAATCCAAACGATGAAAATCATGTAGCAATCCATCAAGGATTTGCAAGTGTCTAAAGGACGTCAAAGCATCTCCTACCGCAATCCTTATTTATACCCTGACGTTACTCTTCCTCCCGGGTATAAGGTGCCAAAATTTGATATGTATGATGGTCATAGTGACCCATTTGTTCATTTGACCAAATATCTCAACCGAATGAGGGTTGCGGGAGGTAAAGATGAACTTTTGATGGCCTTCTTCAGTCATAGTCTGGAAGGTATTGTTGGTGAATGGTTTGCAAGACAGGATATAAGAAAGTAGCGTGGGTTTGATGACATAACCAATGATTTTACAAAGCAGTTTGAGTACAATGTCAAGATGGCTCCTGACCTTATAACCTTGTCCAATCTGAAGAAGAAACCAATAGAAACCTTTAGGGAATACGCATTGAGATGGCGTGAACAAGCTGCAAGGGTGCAACCACCAATGACTGAGGAAGACATGGTAAAATACTTCATCCGAGCCCAAGATGATTCTTATTACATGCACTTGCTCCCTATGATGTGTAAACCCTATTCTGAACTTCTTGTGATGGGAGAGATGGTTGAAGAAGGGGTTAAGACATGGCGAATTGTAAGTTTTGCTGCAATGAAGGCAACTACGCAAGCCATCCAGACTGGTATGGGCAATTTTGAGAAGAAAAAGAGGGAAGATGAAGTTGGTATTGATATGGCTGATATCGACCAAAGGCCAAGCAAGAAGCCAACCTTCAGAAACTCACCAAACCAACCTATTTATCAAAGCACACCATACCCAACTTATCCAAGTCAACATCAAATTCCACCCGCGCCATATCCAGTCTATAATGCTCAACCTGATTACCATCAATCTGGAATACCCGCTTATCAGCCTTATTCACAACCGCAAGCATACAATTAACCTCAACAACACCAGTTACCTGTAGCCCGTCAGTCTATGCCAGCAGGGTCTCGTCCCAAATATGAAAAGAGATAGTGCCGAAAATTCAGTTCTTTAGGTGAACCACAAGCTCAATTATATGAAAGATTAAAGGATATGTGAGTGCTAAAACCTTTAGCAGGAGATGGTACGCTTGACCCTCTCCCAGAATGTGTTGATGGGAGCAAATATTGTGCTTACCATGCAGAATTTGCCAAGAATGACACTGAGGAATGTGTCCTTCTTAAACATAAGATCCAAGATTTGATTGAAGACAATACAATCCAGTTGAGTGAACCAACGCATGAGGCTTGGCTGTGAACTAATAGCACTTTGCAAAATTTTGATTCAAATTAAGGCCCTGAATCATGTTGGTTAAAAGTTTATCATTTTGCCTCAAGAAAATATTTTTTCTCATTTCCATGTAATTTTGATTGTAATGCGAACTACGCGTAACTTGATTCCCAAGCCGGGATACGTAAGCAACTCACATAGAGCTCGGTTACACTAGCGTATGATTCCCCTATTTCCTCTTTTATGTAATTTTGAACTACTTTTGGTCTGATTCCTGGAATGGCAACAGGATAAGTAAGCAATCCACATCGGACTCGATCAGATTATTGTAATTTGTTAGGTTTGTTTATCTTTGATGATGTAACTCCGAACTATGCATCTTGGCAGATGTGTAGGCATTCCAATTCGGATTCGGATTCGCAGTTAGATTGCCATATTCCCCAAATCTTTATGTAAGCAGAACTACGCATAGTCTGATTCCTATGGAGGGATACGTAGGCGCTCTTAACGGGTTAGACTCTATAATATTAAAATTTCCAGTCTCCCCTAAGGTAAGCAACTGGGGCAAATTTCGCAAAGCAAGTTGAAGATTTGAAAGATAGCAACTGGGGCAAATCTTGCAAAGCGAGTTGAGGATGTAAAAGATCATAACTGGGGCAAATTTTTGCAAAAGCTGGTATTTCCCGATAGAAGATGAATGGACAAAATTCTGAAAGTGTTTGAGAATGGTGCAAAGTTGCAAGATAAAGGATGTTCAATTTGTTTCAATATATGTCACCATCTGAAATACAACAAAGGTTTTAGATTAACATGAAAATCCTGTTTAACTATGCAAGTATTTGTTTCAACTATTTGAAACTTATTGTGCTATTAGTTCATTGGCCAAGTCTCAAGGGACGGATCGCAAATCTAGACAAAGTGAGAAGAAGGAAGCAGTTGCAAGATGAAGGCTCGAGTCAGCATGAATCAAACACTCCCCCCTTCCCCCTGCAGGAATTCTCAAAGCAACAAGATGAAGAAACTAGCAACTATCAATTCCTCATAGAGTATTTGTCATACACATTGAACAATGCTGCCAAGATAACTGACCGAGATTGGAGGCGTTATCTGACTCATTGCATACGCAAAAACGATCTTATTTCTCTCTCTAATTTTGCCCTTGCAAATTCAAAACTTTATTACTTTATTGACAATTTTACTTTAAACTTTGCAGGAATTAAGTATTAACTCAGTTTTTTCTCAAGGATAACACTGAACTCTTTATGGCTTCACCATATATAAGCCAGACGGCTTAAACTCTCACTTTATATCTCCTTTATCTTTGACATTTTCCTTTCTATATGAATTTAATGAAAACTTTATTTTGCAGGCTATTCTACCACTTATTTTACAAGTATCAACATCAAGTCTATCGTAAACAATCGAAGACACTATTGTTAAGAAGTCTACCGTAGAAAACGGGAGACTCGATCATGAGTCACTGCCGAAAGGCGGCATTTCTATTTTCCATAATTATTGCAAATTGTTAAACATATCGGTTTCATTTCTCATTCGCTTTATGAGAGCGCTTACTAAAGTTCCATTTTTATGATTTACAGATATTGCCAATCCTGATGGGCTCACTTTATTTTGTAGTCAAGACCATTCCTCCGCGAAAGAGTTCAAAGAGTATAACGTATTTATGTGTTTACATTTTCGATAAGCGTTTTATATTTCACGCTTCCGGTAAGCGTCTTTATGTGTTTACGCTTTCGATAAGCGTCTTTATTTCACGCTTTCGGTAAGCGTCTTTATGTGTTCACGCTTTCAATAAGCGTCTTTATGTTTACGCTTTCGATAAGCGTCTTTATTTCACGCTTCCGGTAAGCGTCTTTATGTGTTTACGCTTTCGATAAGCGTCTTTATTTCACGCTTCCGGTAAGCGTCTTTATGTGTTTACGCTTTCGATAAGCGTCTTTATTTCACGCTTTCGGTAAGCGTCTTTATGTGTTTACGCTTTCGATAAGCGTCTTTATATTTCACGCTTCCGGTAAGCGTCTTTATGTGTTTACGCTTTCGGTAAGCGTCTTTATTTCACGCTTCCGGTAAGCGTCTTTATGTGTTTACGCTTTCGATAAGCGTCTTTATATTTCACGCTTCCGGTAAGCGTCGTTATATGTTTACGCTTTCGATAAGCGTCTTTATATTTCACGCTTCCGGTAAGCGTCTTTATGTGTTTACGCTTTCGATAAGCGTCTTTATATTTCACGCTTCCGGTAAGCGTCTTTATGTGTTTACGCTTTTGATAAGCGTCTTTATATTTCACGCTTCCGGTAAGCGTCTTTATGTGTTTACGCATTCTATAAGCGTCTTTATATTTCACGCTTCCGGTAAGCGTCTTTATGTGTTTACGCTTTCTATAAGCGTCTTTATATTTCACGCTTCCGGTAAGCGTCTTTATGTGTTTACGCTTTCTATAAACGTCTTTATTTCACGCTTCCGGTAAGCGTCTTTATGTGTTTACGCTTTCGATAAGCGTCTTTATGCGTTTACACTATCGATAAGCGTCTTTATATTTCACGCTTCCGGTAAGCGTCTTTATCTGTTCACGCTTTCGATAAGCGTATTTGTATCACCTCGATGGTGTTAATCATTTGAATGCCTCTATGGCGTAATTTTGTCGCCTCAATAGGCGCTTTAATATTTGTCACTCTTAATTATATTTTTTAAGCCTCCTGAGGCGTTTACATCTACTTATACCTATTTTAATGACCTTATGTTGCTAATAAGTTTGTTAAGACATGCAGGATAATGTGAATACTTCGGACGTATTCCTACTTTTGGTTGGAGTGCAATCCAATATTATTTTCAAATTGTCTCTTCATGATTTAAAGCTGTAGGCTTTATCATGGTTATTGCCGAAAAGACGGCATTTTTATCCTCATTATTTAGAGTTTAAAGTTCACTTTAATTGAAGTGTTTATTGTTGTATCTTCAGTCTACCAACGGCCCCGAAGTCATCTTGCCTCACAAAGCCAGATTTCTCCATTAGTCGATTGGAGACAAGCTTATCATTGATATTGCAACCAGCATTTATATGTTTTATTGTCGTTATTCCTTTATTACTTCATTTATTAAGCTTTATTTGCAGTTACTCGCTTACCGTTTGTCAAGTTTATTACAGGATATTAGCAGCACCGCAGCAGTGAACTGGAGCATAACGTGGAACTCTTTCTTAGCAGTGAAATGGGGCAATCGTTGATATGAGCTAGACTCGTCAACAAGGATATGAAGAATCGCACTCGAACAAGTAAGTCTATCCTAATCTTTCATTTCGGATTAGGGTGTCAATTTGGTTTCTTTCCTATTCGTGTCGTCTTTTCTGTCAGTCATGCGAGTCTTCGTATATAAGTGTCGTCGAACTACATATGGCCTGATTCTCTTTCAGCCCGAGATATGTAGGCAACTCGGAAACCGGAATTCGGCCATGTCCATGAGCCTCGCCTTTTGGTCCTTGGAATCAGAAGTCTTTGGCTTTATCGTGACAAAATTGGCTTTTCCGTCAACTTCTTTACCCGAAAACTCTTTCATCCTTTCCGAGTAAAGAGGGGCAGCTGTTGACACCCAATTTTTTCTCGAAATTTAAGTTAATAGTAAATTATAAAGTGTATTTAATTTAAAGGACTAATTTTAAAATTTAAATAATTGGATTGCTAATTTTAAAAGAAAATGGCTAAATTTATAATACGCAACCCAATTTCAGCTCATTCACGCAACCCTCAGAAAACATTTCAACACATTTTTCAGTTTTCCCCAATTTCAGAAGCTCAAACTCGATTCCCATTTCTGGACCCGTTTTCAGAATTCCAAAACCCTGGTCCCCCACTCTCTCCAGCTCATCTTGTTCGTACAAAAGCTTATCCGATTAGAGTCGTTAGGGGTTCTTTTGGTCCTTTTTCTTCAAGATTCTTACTCCCTAAAAGCCCTAATTTGTGTTCCTATAAAAGAGGCTGAAGGAGAAGATTTGAGGGGGGATTCAGTTGGGAGCAGCGGAGAGTGAGGGAGGCAAAGAGAAAGAGATCTTAAAAGGGTTAGAAAATGCAGCAGTATATATGATAGTTAAAATTATCTTGTCTTCAGTTTGGAGTTCACAAAAGGCACTGCGACTGCTTCTGGTTTTTCTTTGTTTTGTTTTTTTTTTTTTTTGCTTATCGATTCTCCTTTTCGAGTCGCTTCATCATGATCGAGTCGTCAACCTTGCTCGAGTCGCTTCAGTTCGAGTGCGCATTCTTCAGACCATCGCCCCTTTTCACTGATGTCAAAGAGGTAATAGCCTCGCCTTAATTTATCTATGATATGTTCGTGTTTGTGAACTGTTAGTTAAATTTCTTGTTTCAGTTAGAGTAATGTATGATATCTGGTTTGTATTTCCTGTTTTGCTTGCTTGATGTTAAGTCGTTTGGAGGTAACCTTGGCATATGACAAATCTGAATCATGTTTATTTTGTGTGCTCGCCATTGATTAAGCTAAAAAGGGATGATAGAATCAAGCCTCGTCCTCTTCTTGGTTTGCTATTTAAATTCATGTTTGTAGTAGTTACTACATGACAATTTAGCTTTAACATTTCATGGTTAAAACTGCGTGTTTCGAACTAAAAGGTTTCAGTCTTTATTAGAATTAAAAGCTTTAGTCTTTATGCATTGTATGATGTTCATTAAAGAGATTAATGAGTAGCATTAACCTGTTATTGATTTTGATAGTTAGAAAGGATAGTTTGATAAACCTGTAAAGTCTAGCTGGTCCTGAAATATATCAGTTTGGTGCTGGGGTCCTGTTGTAGTTGTTTTTTTGGTAAAAGGAGAGGCTGCAGGTCCCATGAATTTTCTGGTTGTTCTCTGGTCTGTCCAGAGGAGATGCAAGTTTTCTGCAGGTTCATAGATAGGCAGTTCTGGATCTGTTAGTTCAGGGAGAGGGCTCATGAGGGGCTTTCCAGATCTGGAATGCAATTCAAAGCTTGTAGGGTCTTTATAGGGATTCTAGCTGGTTCTGAGGTGGTGCAGGTAGTCTTAGGGTGGCCTTCTGTTTGCAGCTGTGAGTGCAGGTGTTTGCAGATGTGTTTGGAGGCAATGTTCTAGTGGTTTTGTGAGTTTAAAGAGAGGATCAGTGAGAGCTTTGCTGGTGTTCTGGTTGTCTAGTATGTGTTCTAGGGTCTGTGTGTGTGAGCTGTTATTGCAGCTGAGGCGTGAAGAGGCCTAAGGTGAGTCATGTTTTCTATTTGGTTTGAATAGAGGGAGCAAAGGGCAGGTAGTCTAGTTCTGTGTGCTTCAGGATTGCAGAAGTGATGTTTGATTCTGGTAGTAGTCTGGAGGTGTCTAGGTGATTCTGCAGGTCTTAGGGAAATGGTTTCTTGTGTCGCAGGTTTATAGGAGATTCGAAGTTTAGGCCTATGAGCTTGTTTGTGTGCATTTAGGGCAGCGTAGGGGTCTCTAGAGGCAAGGAGATGTGCATTGGTTGTTGCAGGTTGTTGAGGGAGTTTGTGTGAGGGTTGGAGTCTGGTATTTAGAGTGCTCTAAGTGAGCTTATTCCCAAGTCCTGCTATGGGATTTTAGGTAGTGAGATGTACCTATTTGGGATTTGTAATTAAAGAAAGGAATTCAATGTTGTTCTGGAAATTGGTCTTACAATTAAAATGTTGAAATAGGTAAGCACTTGCTCTGTTGTTAAGTCATGATCTAAAATGTATCTAGTTATAGCTAAGCTCATTTCTTTTTTATCGCTGAGGTTTTGACATGTGGTTAGAACTTCTATAAAAAATAGGAATTAAGATAACTTTGAAATTCTTGTTGAGTTTGGTTTCTTTAAAAGCTAATATTCCTTGTAAGTTCCATTAAAGTTGAACATATCAGGACCCCTTTTGCTTAATTGTTTAGTTTCCAAGAGAATGGTTATTTAGTTCAATTCAAATTATAATATTTGCTCAAATAAATAAATCTGCCTGAATATTTCTACTATATTTTCTCTTTTGTTTAGTTGAACTATTAGTAAAGTAATATTGATGGCATAATACACCAACTGGTATTAGAAAATTCTTGATTTGTAACTGTTTAAAAAATGATAAAGAGAAAGCTAGCACTTTCTTTCGTGCAAAACTATATTTGGCCAGCGAGTGGAGAGCTTTTAGTTTGGCATTCATGGATGGTAGGCTTGTGTGTTTATGGCATATATTGAAGTTGGTTTATACTCTATAGGAGTAGTAAGAAATCATCAAATTGTTTCCTTCTGTGTTTTCGAAATCCTTGTTAGTAGTAATTAGTTAGTCCTACAGCTGTATTCATTCTTATATTAAATCTAAGATTACTTTATTCTTAAAAAATATATTACAGATAGCACATAAGTATTATAGTATAGATTATATTTATCGTTTTCAATATATTGGTAATACATTTAGTAATTATAAGTAAACCACTTTAATTGACTCTTTGAATTTCAGGCTATTTCTATGAGAGCTGCTTAGATATCTACCCAGCAGCCACCACCCCCTAGATTTTGTCTTCACTAAGGCAGCCTACCAAACTTATTCATTTGGTCTGACTATGCGACTGACCTGTAATTTTGCGTAGAGAGTTAGGGCAATGTAGATTTGCAGACTATAGAGTGATGTCTTATTGCTGCCATACCCATTGGTTAATCTTTGTACTTAAGTTGTGATGTCTCAAGAACATTTTGCTTTGGAGTGCTAATTTGATATTGTTATAGTTTTTTTTTAATTTTTTTTATTTGACATTTGTCTCAAATACAAAGCATGTCTGAAATTTTTTCTTAGTTACGGTAAGCTTATTTTGTTTAAAATAGGCGTTTTCTGAATATTCCTTTATTGGGTGAGAGTTTTGTTTGGTGGCTGATGGGTTATTTTTTTTTTTTAGTTTCATGGTTATTTCTTAAATTCAAGATTTTGCTTCATTTCTTATCACTGATGTGGTTGTTGGAATTATTTAGAATGTTGGTTGTATGTCTAGTTTCATTTTTCTTGCTTAAATAAATGAAGTTACATATATTTCTTGAGCCTTTACTAATTCATTATCTCCTATTTCTTTTGCATAAAACACTCTTGGGATCGAGTTTCTCTAACTCACAAATGGGGATGGCTTGCATTGGAGCCGTTTTAGGTCAAGTTCGGGTCTCAAATTGACAAACTGCTATTCAAGGCTCGTTTCGCGAGTTGCTATTTTCGGGTTCTTCTTTTATCTCTTGGTCTTCCTTTCTCCTTAGGATATTTATATAAATTATTGTAAAATAAATTATCTATTTATGAATAAATTGTGATTATGGTATATTGCTTTACTTTTATGTTCATTTCCTTTATTTTGGAGTTACTATTTAATTTATTGCAAAATAGTGGCCAATTATGCAAATGCGTGGAAAATTTCATAAATTTTCAAAAACCACGTTTAATAATAGACTATAAGAAAAGACTTCTATCTTATTGATACGAAGTAGTTTCTTTAAAAAGTCAAACGTTATAAAGAAGTTTTTAATTAACTTCTAAATATCCCGAAATAACTTTGCAAAAAGCGACTTGAAACCTAAGTTCCATCTTATGATGAGAAACTCGGGTTTTAAAGTTGAAATTAAGCAAGTGTCATTTATGCACTATCATATACGAGTTGCCAAAGAAATTTGGACGATCAGATCGTTCCTTTTCAAAAGAAAATACGCTTTATTTATTTTATTTTGAAAATAATTAAAGCTTTTAAATAAAATTGTAAAATCTTTTGAAAACTTATCTAAATTTAATTAGTTGAATTAATTAATAGTTTAATTAATTTTTTTTTTTTAAAAAGCGCATAAATAGCACTTGTAAATATTTTGGAAACCTGTTGGATTAACCGTTTTTAACGGAATTTCGAAAGTGCCTTAAAAACGTTCTTTCGAAATTAACAAAACCTCTTACCTTTTAGAATCTCTGAAAGAAAGACCGCCTTTTTATAAAAACGGAGTTTTGCACGCATTTGTTTATCTGGTTCCCTGTTTTTCCTTAAATTGGGTGGCGACTCCAAAAACTCCAAAATAGTTAGTCCATCTTATCGATATTCCTGAATTTAGCCTTTCGGGGTTAGTTTTTTTGGGGGTTCAACAGGTGTCATCCATATACCTTGAAAGATGTGAGGTGTGGACTTAGTTATTGTGTTTACATCTACACTAGGTCTAGATACATGAAAGAGTTCTTCTATAAATGGTCATGTATTCTTAGTCATTTGAGCAAGTCAAGTTGAATAGAAATTATCCTTTCCTCCATTTTTTTTATTGTGAGCTTTGAGCGTTCTTTTGTGTTGTTTTGCTCTCCCAAATTTCCTGACATACTCTCCGTACAGACTCTTCTCTGCTTACGGACTGTGCTTTGGGTCTCAAGTTGACTTTCACCATTGTTTAAGGTTTGAGAAGAGAAGCCTTAGCACTCCTTTCCTCGATCAGTGTTTGAATCTTTCATGCATTTCTGTTTGAGTACTTCTTGTTGCTTAAATAACTTGCATGGATTATTGCATTAGCTTTCTATTTGCCTTTGGCTTGATAGGATTGGAAAAATTAATGTCTCCATTATACCAGCTCTTAATTATCATTTTCATTAGGAAATGAATGTAAGTCTTGAAAAATTAGTTCCATCTGAGTTTCTTTCAAATTAGCGTCAAGGTCTTAATCTATACGACATAAACACAAACTAGTAATATCTTGATGCAAAACATACGAGTCGCACATAGATAATTTCCATAATCACGTAATATAGCAAAACCCCAAAATTAGACTTGCCTGGTTCAAAATTTGTTTTTGAATTATAAATTTCAATTAATTAACTACCCACTTTCGAACTTCAAATCAGTAATAAATATAATATTTTCTTTTTCTGTTTTTTAAAAAAAGAAGATAACTAATTTTAACACAAAGCGATATGGCAGGTCAAATCGGGGATATTTTGACCTACATTTATTTTGTTGGGAGCTAAATAAGGGTAGCCAACAAAGTAATAGATAAATAGCCATTATTTAGAACATATGGAATACCCGTTTCATCTTATATATAGTGTTGTTTGTTGCCACAGTGAAGCGCACAAGGTGATATTTTTGGTGTCAAAAGTGCTACTCTCCCTTTTCACGTAATTTGTCATACTTTTCTAATTAAACCGTCCAAAATAATGTCATATATTTAAATTTAAAAATAATTTAATTAATTCACTATTTTATCTTTTACTTCACTATAATGTCACTATTTCACTATTTTATCTTCAAAATAATATAGACACATAAATATTTATTTTTTCTTTATTAAACTTTGTGTCAAATCAAATTATAATAAATAAAGTGGGACAGACTTACTTTTTAAGTTAAGTAGTAGTATTAAACTACCAAAAAATGCAATTTTTTGACAGAATTCGTCGAAAAATAGCTCATCTGAAACGATTTTGATTGGAACAAGCCATTTTCCGTACCGTAGAAAACATGCATATTTTGGTGGAATAGTAAAGTATAGTTTTTACCAGTGAAAAGTGCAAATTTTAAATATTAGGTATAACTAATCGAGTTTATGTGCCATAAGTGAAAAGTATAAACTAATAAAGCTATACCCAAGAAGCTCTTGGCCTTTTTCGTCGAACTTAGTCGAACTTAAACTATTACGATCTTTTACTCCAGCAAAATCCAGGGTTCGGAGATCAACAATTCACCATACCACAAAAAATGTTAGGTTTTTGAATTCAACTCTATTTCTTGAAAATAAGGATATTTTAACAACGAACGGTAGGTTTCTATCCTGCAGTTTTGAATCCAACGTGATTTACATAACGGAGTTGTATTGGGCAAAAATTGGCGTGCTCGATTAGCACCTCGGCATGACAAACCGAAGAGAAATCGAACTGATGTTCCGAAGGATGAAGGTCGAAGCTAACAACTGAACCGCCGAAGTCGAGCATCGATATCGCCACCGAAGGCGAGCCGTAAGCTGAGCTTCGGCGACATTCGCTTCGGTCGAATAGCAAGGCCCCATCACCGAGGTTACGCACTTGAACCTCGGTAAAACGCCTCGGTTCGAGCGGCTTTGCAGCCCACTACTTTAGCCCACTATCTCCATTGAAAGAGCATTCAGAACGTGGGTTTGAGCACTATCAGACATTGGAAACGTGAGCTACACCCTTGAATCTATAAATAGAACTTTATTTTACATTGTACGCTTTCAGAAATACATACAGAAACTCTGCCAAATTTTGTACTCACTACAATATATTGAAATCAATTCTCGTGTTTTACGCTTATTTCTTGCACTTTCCTGAGTTCGATACGAAGATTTGCTTATATTCTAACCCAATTCGATCTGTGATCCTAAAACCGATTTAGGGCCATACAAATTGGCGTCGTGTGTGGGGATATAAGCAGAAACTCTTTGTTCTAAAGTTCAACGTTCTTTTTCGTTAAAGCCCATAATGTTTCAACGACGATATGGCTGATAGCATTAGAAATCTTGATGATCAGACTGACATTTCGTCGAACCAACAGTCTTCATCGTCGATGACCACAGAAGCCTTCCAAGCTTTTTTTGTTGCCTCGCTCAAAGCTCTTCAAGAACGACAAGATGAGCAGGCACACATCAACGCCGAATTCTGTGCCTCGTTAGAGGCAAGAAATAGCTCAGCACCGAACGGCACCCAGCCTTCGGCTCCAAATGGAGGCATCCCGCCCTTCATTCCCACGGGCGCGATAATAGGGGGACCTCCAAATGGAGCAACGTCTGGGGGTTCGGGAAACATACCGAGCGCAACGGCACATTTCGGAAAGAATCCCACCGTGGCTGAAACTACATCCTCGGTCGATATTGAGAGGTTGACCAGAGAAATTGAGGAACGCGTCGAGGCTCGCGTTGAAGCTCGCGTCGAGTAGAAAAGCACCTCGAGAGCGTACCGAAGATAACAAAGACCGAAGATGAGCTTGACATAGATCAATACAGGGAGTTTCCATTTAAGCACGAAGCGGCACCAGCTCCAACTCCTAAAAACTTCAAGCTCATGTTCTTAAAAAAGTATGATGGGACCACCGATCCCAAAGAGCATGTAAGGGAGTACATGGTGATGGTAAAGAGCAATGACTTAACGACAATAGAGCTCGAGTCAATGTTCTTAAAAAAGTTTGGCGAATCCTTGGAGAAAGGAGCGCTGCGCTTGTACATGTGCCTACCAGCGGGGTCAATTTGCACCTTCAAGGAAATGACCAATGCCTTCGTCAAGGCCCACACCGGAGCTCAAAAAATTCTCCAGAGGAAGGAGGATACATGTGAGGTCAAGCAACGGCCCGGTGAGCCAATAAGGAGTTCCTTGAGCACTTTCATGCTGAGCGCATGGAGCTACCTCGGATGGATGATACTCTGGCTATCATGGCCCTTGAAAAGGGTATCAATATTCGCAACTCTGACGCTGCTGCTAAGTTGCGAAAAGAGCTTCAACAATACCAAGTTTTTACATGGGAAGATTTACACAAACGAGCTTACTCCAAGATAAGGCTTGAGGAGGCTGAGTTTAAAAGCTGAGGTTATAATTACAAAAACTGAGGCGAATCCTCGTATCGCACCGAGGCGTCGATAGGAAACTCGAAGGGGAGGTACGAACTATATACCTCCACGAGGTAGCCTGTCAGCCAAAGGTTGGGAAATTCCTTTGGAAACTCATTTACAAGCCCACATATAAGCCAACGGCTAGGAGGAAAGGTTCATTCCAACACGAACCAAAGAAATTCCTCAGGCCCAGCTTCGGCTTCAAGAAAGAACTGCTTCGGATCCTTGATTACAATTTTAATATATCGACCTCGGAGCTGGTCAACGTAGTCAAGGGGACTGCCGGGGTAAGGGTGCCCAAAGACATGAGAACTCCAGCAGACAAAAAAGACCAGAATTTGCACTGCGAGTTCCATGCGGATTATGGCCATCGAACCGAAGACTACAAAGCATTACGCCTCGAGGTGGCTCATTTGTTGAAAAAAAGGTGTGTTGGCCGAATTCTTTACCGACAAAGAAAAAGACAACTACTCCTAGAACCGAGGTGATGGACAGCCACTTTGGGCTCCACCCCTGAGATAGTTGTAAATGTTATCACCGGGGGGTCAGAGGGGAACGAGGTGAATTTCGCAGCTGCAAAGAAATTCGCCAAGCTGTCAATCACAATGGAAAAGAGAACTCGAGTTGGGGCTCGGGTAAAGAAATCGTATTTGATGATGACGATTGTTATGGGATGATGTTCCCTCATCATGATGCCTTGGTCATCGTGTTGAGAATCAACGACTCCGATATCAAGCGAGTCCTTATTGACCCCAGTAGCTCGGTCAACATAATCAGCTACGGGGCCATCAAGAATATGTGGCTCAAAGGGGATGTCATCCCCAAAGAAATAATGTTGACTGGCTTTAACAACTCCACGGAGAAAACTCTGGGTGAAATCTCACTCAAAACATTTGCTGAAGGAGTTAGCAAGGAAACACTGTTCCAAGTGTTGCCCGAGGACATAGCATACAATGTGATCCTCGGCAGACCATGGATCGATTACATGGAGGCTGTTCCCTCCACGCTGCATCAAGTGATCAAATTCCCTACCCCTTGGGGGGTTCGATCAATAAAGGGAGAGCAACGACTAGCAAGAGAGTGCTACTCGGTTGCGCTGAGAAGTGGAGTCGCCCTGACCGGGCCAAAACAATAGCAACTAACGCAACCGGGATCAAATGAGGAGGACCTCCAAGGAGAAGTTGAAAAGATCCCGGTTTCCATTCAAGAGCCTCGGAAACAAAAAGCCGAGGACTCAAATATTGAGGTGCTGGAATCTTTCACCTTATTGAAAGATTTCCTGAAAGAAAGGTATTTGTCAGCTTGGAGTTGGACCCTGAGTCGAAGAAAGCAATCATTGAAGTTTTAAAGTCCAACAACGATTGCTTCGCTTGGTCTCATTAAGACATGATTGGTATCGATCCGGAGATCATGACCACAAGCTGAATGTAGACCCGAAATTCACCCCGGTGAAGAAGAAGAAAAGACCTTACGCCGGGGTTAAAAAGAAAGCGATCGAAGATGAAACCACAAAGTTGCAAGAAAATAGTTTCATAAGGGAGGTAAAGTACCCCGAATGGCTGGCTAATGTGGTCGTCGTACCAAAGAAAAATGGCAAGTGGAGGATGTGCGTAGATTACACTGATTTGAACAAGGCTTGTGCCTAAGGACTCCTGCCCATTGCCACAAATAGACAGGTTAATAGACTCTACGGCTGGACACAAACTATTAACCTTCTTGGATGCTTAATTGGGCTACAACCAGATCCTCATGGATCCGAAGGACGAAAAGAAAACCTCGTTCATCACTGACCGAGGTACCTTCTGCTATAAGGTGATGCCCTTCGATTTGAAAAACGGTGGAGCGACGTACCAGAGGTTG
The DNA here is from genome assembly GCA_029990175.1 of Petunia secreta. Lineage (NCBI taxonomy): Eukaryota > Viridiplantae > Streptophyta > Magnoliopsida > Solanales > Solanaceae > Petunia > Petunia secreta. The sequence continues at coordinate 505,261 of JARKIP010000204.1, read as the reverse complement.
GTGTGTCGCATGTTCAAGGAGTATATTAGAAAATATATGAAAGTCAACATAGACGATATGCTCATCAAGCCAATTCGAATGGAGGATCATCTGAATCACTTGAGAGAAGCTTTTTCTGTTCTAAGGCAATATGGCATGAAATTAAACCCTGAGAAGTGTGCCTTCGGCGTAGGGTCAGGCAATTCTTGGGATTCATTATCTCAGAACGAGAGGTTGAAGTAAACCCAGATAAGATCACAGCCATCGAGGAAATCCCTGAAGAGTTGACCGGGGTGAAAGAAGTTCAGCGCTTAACTGGCGGAATCACTGCCTTAAGTCGATTCATCTTAAGGTCCTCGGAGCGATGCCACAAATTCTTCTCTGTTTTGAGAAAGAACAATCACTTCGAATGGACACCGGTAAACTCATTTGCCACAGCCTGAACCCTAGCCTTGGCAAACTCTACAACCCCACGCAGATCAGCCTCAGCTTTAGCCAAAGCCTCATTAGCACGCTCCAGCTCTTCGTTTAAAGTGGCAAATTGTGCCTCCAATTCAGCAATTCATCCTCTAAGTCCTCTCTTCTACTCGCCCCAGGCAGCGGTAGCTGCCTGAATCTTCTCTGCTCGCTCATGCTCGAGGTGAACAGCCTGCAGCGTAAGGACCAAGCTCTGTGTAAAAACTAAGTGTTAACATCAGAAGGGAGAAAGAGAAAATCATACGAATGAAGTGCATGAAAATTTACACGAAAAGCAGAAGCGGCTGAAACGCCCATCAAACTCATGAGGCTGAGATTCCGAAGAGCATGAGGCTCGGCGAGTCCAAGCATAGCGTCAATGGCAGCAACATCCTCCTTGGTAGGATCCAGCAGATTGGCCTCGGGGACGATCTTGAACGCCCGAGGTATGGTGGTGGAAGATTTAGCCGAGGCTCGAGAGGTTTTAACCGTGCTCTTGATCAAGCGTTACCTTAGCCTTGCCTTTTTGCTTTGCAGCCTCTTGATCAGATTCCTCTACGTTTATCACTTCGGTCGCTTTAGTGACCTCGATGCCTGGTTCTGGAGCCATCTAAGAGGCTGGCTCTGGCACTGCTTCGGGAGCCATAGGATGAATCTCCTCGTCGTTGGGCTCATCGACAAGACCCCGACGCTTTGTGCTTATCGCCTCGGCAGCGGGGGCAACAATTTCTTTGACCCGAGGTACTTTTGCTTCGTGGCACACTTTGATTCAGCTCTCTTCCTTTTGGAGCCTGGGGAAGGGAGAGGGACAATTTTGTAAGTGTAAGATGAAGTAGGAGTAGGAACGCGCTAAAACCGACCTAGAAAAATTTCATCACCTTGCGATGTCCCTTGGCCCAACGAGCTTTTGGCTTTCTTGTCTTCGGCAAGCTGCTTCGCCAAACTCGCCATCTTAGCGACACCCTCGGTAATGTCGATTACTTTCTTCTCTTTCTTTTTCCTCTCTTTCTTGTCTTTCTTCTCCTCTCCTTCCCTATCTCCCCTCACTTCGGCTTGTTCCTCCTCTTCCTGTTCGGCATCCTTCACAACCCTGTTGGAGAAACCTAAATGAGAGGGGAGAGAGCATCAGGGTATAGTAATTCACAGCAAGTTTAAGGAATTACAAACATAGATGTACAACTTACCATATCTGTTGCATATCTATCGGTTCCCCTCCAGGGCAGCTAAAATCATCCATTGCCGACGCGGGCGCGTCTCCGGCTTCATGACCTCAGTAACCCACTCGAGCAAATTCCTCGGTGGGTTAACTGGAACTTTTTCAGCTGCAAATCATAAATAAGGAAATAAGCCAATAAGCACCGGCTATGGTGGTCGAGAGCCGAAGGGAAAACACAAACACTTACGCTGAGCATTCCACACTTGAGGGAAGCCAGGTTCAGTTGACAGCAGCCTTGTAGGGATGAGCACATAGCGGTCGTTCCAACCTCGGTCTCCATGGTCTTCGCTTTTATTCAAGATAGCGTAAGACCCCCAATGTAAGAGAGCTACCACCCCAGATTTATGAAAATAGGGGTAGTAGATGGAGATCAAGTGTTGGAAGGTGAAGGACAGTCCAGCTATGTCGCTTAAATATTCAAGGGCCTGAACAACTCTCCAAACCCCGGGCCCCAATTGAGCTAAACACAGATTATACGACCTACAGAATGTGTTAATTATGAGGTGAACTGGCAGGTTGAACCCTATGGTGAATAGGTATGAGAAGACCGAAGAATACTCTTTAACGTGAGTAGAAACAGCCGTGTCCGGGGGTAGGAATCTAATCTCTACTTCGGGCCCCCAACGGCAGTCAGCCCGAACCACCTCAATCATGTCTTCGGTTATAATACTTAGGGTAATATGAACCGGTATGTTTCTCTTCTTTCCCTTCTGAGCATCGGATTGAGCATGAACCTTCAAGTCCTTGTCGTTGTTGAAATTCGAAGAGGTGACCAACTCAGGGTCAATCTCCACTTCGAGAGGAATCTTTCTCCTCGACTTCTTTAAAGTACCAGCTTCGGTCTGAGACCCCCCTTTGCTGGCTTCGGCTTTGCCTCTTTGGCCACTGGCCTCTATACTCACCTCAGTTTTTCCCGTAGGTCCACCAACCTCCTTGACGCTGGTGATGTCATCCCCCTCGACGTCATCCTTGTCATCGTCGTGGTCGTCACCACCACCCTCAACATCGACGCCATAACTGGCTTCCGCCATGTCGTGGCAAGCTCTCTCCTTGCGCCGCCTAGGACCAGTAGCAGTCGACGTGGCTTCTTCACCACCTTCTGCTTCAATCATCTGCAGCGGTGTCACAGTGGGAAAAACATCTCCGCTCATTACCGCGGAAGCGAAACGGTCGGCCCTCTCGCCGGAATCGCTAGACCCTTGTCCAGATATCGCCATTGATGTAAATGCTATGCTGAGAAGAAAATCAAGATCAAGGAAGCTGTATAAGAAATGGAAGCTTTTACTTCTTGGAATTTCACTGTGTATCAAATATTTCAGGTGGAGAAGCAGACTGTCGAATGAAGTATTTATAGGGTGTGTACACGTGCAAGTTTCGGAAGCAATGATGACTGTAACATTGGAGAAAGCGAAAAGCCGGCGCGACCGTTCGGTGGCCAACCAACGGGCCACCGAACGGTCGCCATGTAATGTGGAACGGTAATCCGAAAGACGTGCAACTTTTTGAAATTCTTGGATAGGGTTGAGCCACGTCGGCTTCCCGCTTAAATTCATTCCACTCCTCGATGATCTCGGCATTCATCCGAGGAGTGGGGGGACTATCTGTATTGGGCAAAAATTGACGTGCTCGGTTAGTACCTCGGCATGACAAACCGAAAAGAAATCGAAGTGATGTTTCGAAGGATGAAGGCTGAAGCTAACAACTGAACTGCCGAAGTCGAGCATCGATATCGCCACCGAAGGCGAGCCATAAGCTGAGCTTCGGCGACATTTGCTTCGGTCGAATAGCAAGGCCCCATCACCGAGGTTACGCACTTGAACCTCGGTAAAATTCCTCGGTTCGAGCGGCTTTGCAGCCCACTACTTCTGCCCACTATCTCCATTAAAAGAGCATTCAAAACGTGTGTTTGAGCACTATCAGACATGGGAAACGTGGGCTACACCCTTGAATCTATAAATACCACTTCATTTTTATATTGTACGCATTCAGAAATACATACAGAAACTCTGTCAAATTTTGTACTCACTACAATATATTGAAATCAAGTTATTTTCTCGTGTTTTACGCTTATTTCTTGCATTTTCCTGACTTTGATACGAAGATTTGCTTATATTCTAATCCAAATTCGATTTGTGATGCTAAAACCAATTGAGGCCCATACAGGAGTTTAGTTCATGCTAAGGTATACCTCTTGAAAATCAGGGTTGTTAACTACTACCTCCAGGTTTCTATCATGGATTTTGAACAATAGGATTAAAAACATGGAGTTTAGTTCAAAATCGGATCTTTTGAGAATTAGGATACTTTTAATTATAAACTACGGGTTTTAAATCATGTGGTAGTCTAAGTTTTTTCATGCGTCATGAACATATAAAGAGTGAAATAAAATTATACAACTCAAAAGTTCAAATAGCAAATAACTAAATAATAAATAAGTAAATATTTTTCCCCACGATTTATATGTGATGATTGGCTCACAACTTCTTAGAGAATAATCTTCTCTGCCTGTCACGGCGCTCACTAGTTTTCGAAGTCAAATCTTCCTTAAATAATCAGTCGAAAGTACTCAATCTATATGAAGTCATATCTGCCCTGAATTTCATTTCTTTCTTACATAAATCTCACTATCCTAACTCCAATATTCAATCATGCTTCGAAAGTGATACTTTAAATCGTATTACAAAAATCATGATTTAAAAATCATATTTCCATTGGCAAACAACTCAGTCTATGTAATCACGAAACTGTATATTAAAAATTGCAACTGAAATATCAAAATTAATGTATGTTGAACAAAAGTATGAGATCATGCATTGCGAAAGCAACACAACCGTAGCATAAGAGTATATGCTAACAAAAAATCATTTCAGGCATGCAACCCGAGCCAATTGATATGACCCATAAAAGTTGCAAGCATACAACCCAAGCCAACCAAGAATACAAATCTGGCTAACAAACCCTTATTCCCAAACCGGTGCAGAATTCATAAATCGGGTCAAGAATCAACATGTATAAAAAATAAATTATAAAAATAAATTGGATCATATGAAAATTCATAGAACAATAAATGTGTATGCTCAATCAAGTTCAGGTTCCCGGCATTATCAATTATATGCTCAAAGAGTTCAAGAAATATCAAATTATAAATAGTTATATAGTCAGCAATCAAGAAATACCAGTCTATAAATAGTGACATGATCCCCTATTACAAGAAAACAATACATTATCCAACTATATATTTGAAACAAAAAAAAAAGAACATGTATAAATAATTATACTATGGGGCAGTCTACATACAAAAAAACATTTATATAACATCCTAACATAGCTTATTCCACTAGGAATAGGGATAAAACTCTCTAACTTGGTCCGAAGCTAGCCTCGCTGCTCCACGATCATCTTCTTTCAGCGAACCATCACCAAATAAAAGATCCTACTCTGCTCAAGGAGCATACACAATAAGAAATAAAAACTAACTGTATCGTCATCTTAAGCTTAAAATAAAGCTTGCCCCAAAATTGATTTGGGGCCCATGTAGCTGAATTCCGACACCAAAGAGTTCATTTGTTTTATAAATTTCCAAATTTAGTAATTATAGGATTTATGTAAAAAACTAACCATTAGCCACTATCGCGAATTTCAAATCTGAATTTAAAACTCATTTACCCATTCATTACCAAATTCAAACATTAATCAAGTGAATTGGGTAAAACTCAGCTCACTATGGGTCACTATGGCAACGTGATCTGATAGCAACCGAGCACGCGACGACAAGCAAGAAATCAAAGCAAGTAAGTGGATCGCCGAAGTCAGGCGCCGAGGTCATCACCAGAGGCGAGCCGTAAGCTGAGCTTCGGTGATATTCACCTCGGTCTAGCAGCAAGGCCCTACCACCGAGGTCATACACTTGAACCTCGGTGAAGCGCCTCGAGTCAAGCGGCTTCTCAGCCCACTACTTTGCCCATTAACTTCATCCATAAATGCTTCAGACATGGGTTTGACCGTGAACGAGTCATGGAGAACATGGAGCAAGTTCTTGTGCCTATAAATAGTACTTCACTTTACATTGTACGTATTCAGAAATATATACAGAAACTCTGGAAAAATTTATACTCACTACGGTATATTGAAATCAAGTTATTTCATCGCATTTTACACTTATTCCTAGCATTTTCTTGACTTTGATACGAAGATTTTCTTGTATTCCAACCCAAATTCGATTTGTGATCCTAAACTGATTTAGGCCCATACAAATTGGTGCCGTCTGTGGGGATTCAAACAGATCGCTTTGTTCCAAAGTTCGACATTATTTTTCATTGGAGTTCATAACCTTTTGACGATGATATGGCTGACAGCAGTAGGAATCCTGATGAACAGACTGACATTCCGTCGAACCAACAGTCTTCATCTCCAATGACAACTGAAGCATTTCAAGCTTTTGTTGTTGCTTAGCTAAGAGCTCTTCAAGAGCGACAGGATGAGCAAGCTCACATCAACGCCGAATTTCATGCCTCGTTAGAGGCGAGGAATAGCTCGACACCGAATGGCGCTCAGCCTGTGGCTCCAAGAGGAGGCATCCCGCTCTTCATTACTACGGGCGCGATAACAGGAGGACCTCAAAATGGTGCCATATCTGGGGGTTCGGGTAATATATCGAGCACAATGCCAAACTTCGGGACGATTCCCACCATGGCTGAAACGTCACCTTCTGTTGATGTTGAGAGATTGACCAGGGAAATTGAAGCCCGCGTCGAGGCTCGCGTAGAAAAGCGCCTCGAGAGCGTCCCCGGGGTGGCTAAGACCAAAGACGAGCTTGACATAGACCAATACAAGGAGTTGCCATTCAAGCCCGAAGCAGCACCAACTCCAACTCCCAAAAATTTTAAGCTCCTCTTCCTAAAGAAGTATGATGGGACCACCGATCCCAAAGAACATGTAACTGAGTTTATGGCGATGGTAAAGAGCAATGACTTAATGGCAATAGAGCTCGAGTCAATGTTCTTGAAGAAGTTTGGCGAATCCTTGGAGAAAGGAGCACTTCGTTGGTACATACGCTTACCAGCGGGGTCAATTTCCACCTTCAAGGAAATGGTTAATGCCTTGGTTAAGGCCCACCTTGGAGCACAAAAAATTCTCCAAAGGATGGAGGATAGCTGTGAGGTTAAGCAGCGGCCCGGTGAGCCACTTAAGGAGTTCCTGGAGCGCTTTCATGCTGAGCGCATGGAGCTACCTCGAATGGATGATACTCTAGCCATCATGGGATTTGAAAAGGGTATCAATGTTCGCAACTCTGACGCTGCCCGCTGAGTTGTGAAAAGAGCTTCAGCAATACCAAGTTCCGAAGTGGGAAGATTTACACAAACGAGCCTACTCCAAGATAAGGTTGGAGGAAGCTGAGTTTAAAAGCCGAGGTTATAATTACAAGAACCGAGGCGAATCCTCGTATCGCGTCGAGGCGTCGCGAGGAAATCCGAACTAGAGGTACGAACCATATACCTCCACGAGGCAGCCTGTCAGCCAAAGGTTGGGAAATTCCTTTGGAAATTCATTTGTAAGCCCGCATATAAGCCAACGGCTCGGAGGAAAGGTTCGCTCTAACAAGAACCAAAGAAATTCCTCAGGCCCAGCTTCGGCTTCAAAGAAAGAATTACCTCGAATCCCTGACTACAATATTAATATATCGACCTCGGAGCTGGTCAACGTAGTCAAGGGAACTGTCGGGGTAAGAGTACCCAAAGAATGAGAACTCCAGCAGACAAAAGAGATCAGAATTTGCACTGCGTGTTCCATGCAGATTATGGCCATCGAACCGAGGACTGCAATGCATTGCGCCTCGAGGTGGCACATTTGTTGAAGAAGGGTGTGTTGGCCGAATTCCTTACCGACAAGGGAAAAGACAACTACACCAAGAACCGAGGTGATGGATGTTGAAACCCAATTTTGTCCCGAAATTTTCGAATTAATGTCTAATTATTTTAAATAAGTCTAATTTTAAAAATCAAAAGCTATTGATTAATTTGGAAGAAAATAGGCCAAATTTGCATGACATACCCTAAAATCCAGCCTATTTCTGCAAGCATTACATATACGTTACACTCCCTCCCCAAAATCAGAAATGAAAATTCCATCAACCCGTTTCCCTTTGACCCGCGACCCATTTCAATTTTTCCAAAAATTTGATATCACAACACGCCAAAAAAGGGTTCCCCTATCCAGCTCATGAATTCTTAGTGCAAACCCTATCCAAAATAGGACCATTTGAGGGTTCTTTTGGGTATTTCCTTCCACCTCTAGAACCCAATGGTAGGGGATATATAAGCTGATGTTGAAGGTAAAATGAGGGGGTAGCTGTGAAGATAGAAGGAAAATCATAGGGGTTCAGAAAACGGCAGAGCATATACATTTTTCTCAGTTTAAGTTTTTCTTAAAAAATACGTAGTGTTACGGTTTCCTAGTTTTTCCTTGAATTTGTCTTGTGTTATCGCTTCATTGTTTGTGTCGTCGCTTCAATATTTCAGTCGTCGACCTTGTTTGAGTCGTCGTTTTTGTTTGAGTCGTATTCTTCAGATCCAACGCCCCGGCACCCTGCCCGCAAAAAGGTAATCCTTCTGAATTTTATTTGTTTTGAATTCTGTTCATATGCATTAGTTTTACGTTTCAGTAGCGTTTAGTTTCTTCCTGCTTCTCTCCGTTTATTTATTATACAAAATGATTGACTGTAAATTGCTCTTTCTTGTTATTTTGTTGAACATGTTAGAAGAAAAGATGGAAGATTAGCTTAATTTTATATGTGTATCAAAGATAATATGAACTGTTCCATGCTTCTGCTAAGCTTATTTTATGGGATAATTAGATGTGGGAATGGCTTGAAATAATGAGGAAGTTATCTGGCTATTCTTGGAATGATCAAGTTGATGGAGTCCATGTATTGTTTCGGCTTAAGCTTTGCAAGATCCATGAAAATGAAGACTTTATTATTTCACCCTGCTAATAGAAGTAAAGCAGACCCTTCGATGTGTTTATCATTGTATTCTTGATATTAGTTTATGAGGTTGAGTTCTCTTTGTAGTACAATCCTGGAATGTATTCTGCCTATTTGTTCTATTTCCTATATCTCTGGTTGCCAGTGAAGCTTCTAGGCTGTGAGGGGTGTTCAGTTGTTTTAGTTGGTTTGCAGGTAGTGAGGGAAGGCTGGTGTAAGTGTGTGCTGTAGATGATAAAGTAGTTCAGGCTGGATTAGGAAGAATTGTTGAGTGTGCTATGGTGTTCTAGAGCTGCTTTAGTGAGTTGAGAGGTTCAGGGTGGGCTGTATAAGTGAGTGGATGTTTGCAGGTTGCTCAAGGAGTTGATTAGGAGTGGCTGGTTCTGGTCTTAGGAGTGTAAGTTCAGGCAGTGAGAGGATGCTAGGTTTGGTTCAGATCTGCTTTTGATGGGGTCTGCTACGGTTTGTTTGTTTGGCTAATAGGCTGTAAGTTTGCAGGTGGAGTATTTCTGGGTAGTTGATCAGGTGTAGATAGTTGTTCTAGAGGTTCTTGAGGGTGTTTGAAAATTAAGTCATGTCTGGTTCCTATTTTTCTTTCGTTCTCTGTTTGCTTAAGAAGCAGCAGCATGGTTCCTTTTAGCTGAAAGGGGCAGTAGCAGGGGTGTTCTAGTCATGGCTTGTTACTGGTTCTCTGGGTATCCGAGAGAGTCTTAGGGAGTCCCTGATTTCTGGTTCGCTAATTGATAGAGGGGATCTTTGTATGTTCAGTGTAGTATTAAGCTCCCTTAGCAGCATAGTCTTTCTGTTTCTCTTTGGCTTCAACTCCATATTTTAAAATGATCATTTTTCCAATTCTGGGCAGTGCTTCTATTGGCAGTAGTGTAGGATTTTCGATTTCAGTTTAGGCTGCAATTTATGTTCCATTTGCTCCCTGGTTTCTACCCCGTTTTCCTCAGTTCTTCTAGTCTTAGCTTGTGTCTGTTTGAGCACCTCTGATATGGTATATCAATTGATATTAAATGGAAGTTGGTCTTCTAGTTGTGATATGATTCCTTCTAATGTCTGGTAGCTTTCACCTTTAATTCAACTCTTGGTTTCTAGTTCAGTCCGTTTCTAGTATAGGTCTGCTAGTTTTCTTAGGAATTTGAAAGAATAGGTCTGCCAGTTTTTTTAGGAATTTGACCTTCACCTCTATTTAAGTAATATGAAGGTTTGTTTATTTGAGAAATGTTTTGTCTTTCCTTGCTGTATTTCAGCCCATGAAAATAATGTCTATGTTTTTGTTCATCTAAGTTTTCTTGATTCATAAAGCTTGAGATTGTGCTCTTTGTTTGGACCGATGTATCCGGTTTTATTAGTTGATAATTAGGTTGGGTCTTGACTGGTTCATTATGGAAAATGAGAATTTTTACCTTGCATCTTCGGAAAAGAAACCGTTTTAATAAAAGGATACATTTTTTATGGATCTGAAATTATTCATTGAGTTGCTGTTACTTTCTTTATGATTGCTTATTTCACTGTATATTTTTAGCTAGAAACTATGTTTGGAATTTGTTTCCTTTTCCTTTACTCCATTTCTACATGTTTCATAGATCCAGCCATAGTTTGTTAGATGTAGTATCTTGATAGCATTGTTGCAGTTGAATAAGTTAAAATCGGGTAACATGATACAAATGGGTTATCTGGCAGATTGGTTGATGGATTGATTCCTTTGCTTGATTCATTATATAATGTGCAACGTTTGGATGTCAAAATTGTTAACTCATTTATTACTGGTGATGTACTTAGTAAGACATCCTAGATTAAAAGTATTTCTCTATAGAACTTCGTGAGTTTCGGATATCAAATGATTATGTCCCATGTATTACTAGTTTTCTTAGCTCTGTCGCCGCTATTCCTTTTGCAAATTTGATTGCCTAAATTGTTACATTTTATTAAATATAGTCCCCCGATCTTTATCTCTCTTTCTTTTTCACATGAATATACCTTTGGGATCGAGTTTGAAAACTCACCAATTGGGATTGGCTCATTGGCTTGGATTCACTTGGGGTCGAGTTCGGGCTCAAGCAATCTAGTTCTCAAGACTTTAGAAACTTTAGAAAATTCAAGGCTCCCGCGAGTTTGTCAAATTCTCGGGTTTTATCTTTCAACTCTTATCATTCCTTTCCCTTTAGAATATTTATGCAAACATTTTGTAGAAATATTTTATTTGTTAATATATATATATATATATATATATATATATATATATATATATATATATATATATATATATATATATATATATATATATATGATTTTGTTTGAGTTATTTGATTCATTTTATGTTCATTATCTTTTATTTTGATGTCATTATTTAATTTATTGCAAATCAGGCCATTTAAGCAAATGTGTGCAAAATTTCATAAATTTTCAAAAAACCCCGCTCAATAAGTGACTATAAGAAAAGACTTCTATCTTATTGGTACGAAGTAGTTTCTTTAAAATGTCAAAATTATAAAGAAGTTTTAATCAACTTCTGAATGTCCCAAAACAACTTTGCGAAAAGCGACTTGGAACCTAAGTTCCATCTTATGGTGAGACACTCGGGTTTTAAAGTTTAAATTAACCAAGTGCCATTTATGCGTTTACCACATATGAGTTGACAAAGAAATTAGGACGATCAAATCTCTCCTTTTCAAAAGAAAATGCATTTTTTTTTACTTTACATTATTTCATTTTATTTTGAAAAATAATTAAAGCTTTTAAATAAATTGTAAATTTTTTGAAAACTTGCTAAATTTAATTAGTTGAGTTAATTAATGGTTCAATTAGTTATTTTTAGAAAAGCGCATAAATAGCACTTGTAAATATTTTGGAAACCTGTCGGATTAACCGTTGTTAACGGAATTTCGAAAGTGCCTTAAAAACCTTCTTTTGAAATTAATAAAACCTCTTACTTAGAATCTTTGAAAGACTGCCTTTTTCCAAAAACGGAGTTTTGCGTGCATTTGCTTATTTGGTTCCCTGTTTTTTCTTTAATTGGGTGGTGACTCCAAAAAAACTCTAAAAGAGTTAGACCATTCAGTTGATCTTCCTAAATTTAGTCCTTCAGGGTTAATTTGTTTTGGGGGTTCAACAGCATGGCGACTCCGCTGGGGAGCAATAAAGGTTTTGACCATAAAGGTTTTCAATTATTTGCAACTAGCATGCCTAATTTATTTGCTTTATTATATATTTTTTTTTTGGTTGAAACAAGATACTTATATTAATAGAATCACGGGGGATTAGATAGTACGCTCACGCGAGCACTATGAGTGTCAATCACATGATTAGAGTTATTACAAAACATAGGGAGTGCATTTAGAGCACAAATGTTCCCTAATTTAGCTAACATAGAGCAAGTACTAGTCGTTGTAGAGATAGCAAAAGACGTGCCCTTACGATCATCCTCCAAAGCTTGGTGGATAATGATAGGTGGCACAACATGGTGAAAATTTGAGAAAGATTTGGACAAAGAGGGAGCTCCTTGAGCGAGCATATCAGCAACTCTATTCCCTTGCCTAAATGTATGCCTAATCAGCGGCATTCCCAAGTTCCTCATCAACAATCTGCATTCATTAACAATAGACAAGTAAGTAGGAGATGGATTATCTAGCAGGTTAATAACCTCAGTTGAGTCGGTTTCGATTTCTAGTGAGCTATACTGTAGATCATATGCCAAAATAAGTCCTTGATGCAGCCCTAATAACTCTGCATGTGTGTGATTGTGGGCATGTCCATTCCCCTTTTGTATTTCTAAAGACCCCACCTATACTAGCAAGATTTTTAGTTCTATAAGAGCCATCACAGTTCAACTTAATACTATTGGCCTTAGGAGGAACCCACTGAACCCTAATAGTACTGCCGGTGTCTTTTCTACAACTTGAGCTAGTTAACAACTTGTATTCTAACACTTTTCCATGGATAGAAGTGTAGGAGATAGATAAGCTCAAATTGTTAATATTGTTATTATTCCGATTTGTCCATAGACCCCATAGAGCAAAAAATAAAAATTCTAACCAATTATAGAATTTATGGTAAGGGTCCTTAGACATGTCCTTAATACATTGGAGCCAACTGTTATGATCAATCATGCTGTAGTTAATTTTATTCCCCCAGAAAGCTTGAGCTATGGGGCATTCAATAAAAAGATGGAAAAGAGTTTCAGGAATGTTTTTACAGACACTACACATAGGATCAACATTCATGCCAATTTTATTTAGGTAGAGTCTAGTTGGAAGTCTGTTATGCTGACATTTCCATAGAAAAAAATTTATTTTATTTGGGACATCAACATTCCATAACCATATAAAATTTACCTCCCTATTTATGTCTGGATCATTTTGGCATGAGTCAAGTTGTGCATATACTGATTTCATGCTAAACACCCCATTTTTTGAAAGTGCCCAAATTGGATAATCTATCTTCCCAACAGGAGTAGAAGAGTTGACAATTATAGTTTCCACTTCTTGTGGAATTTCAAATCCAAGATTTGACAAATCCCATGCATTATTATTCATGATATCACATACCTTCTTCCCTGAGTCTTCTAAAGTCAAGGGTCCAGTCAAACAGCTCCTAAGTGTTTTATTATTTTTAGAAAGCCAAATATTATTCCATAGAGAAATGTTCTTACCATCTCCTACTACCCAACGAGTGCTATTATAACAAATAGGCAAGATATTATTAATTCCTTTCCAAATAAAGGAGGCCTTGGATGTAGTAGGTCTAGCAATATACTTGTTACTAAGAACTTATGCCCATAAGACATTAGGGTTTGTCAGCAGCCTCCAAGCTAGAGATGTAATCATCACTTTATTTTTAGATTTTGCCTTAGGAATTGAAAGACCACCCTGTTTTCTAGGCTTAGTGACAACTTGCCATGACACAAGATGCAATTTCCTCTTATTATCAGTAGTACCCCATAGGAAGTCTCTTTGGATCTTATCAATACAATTTAGGGTCTTTACTGGGAGAGTATGAAATTGCATAATATGGTTTGGGAGAGCATTAAGTGTAGATTTGACAAGAGTGGCTCTCCCAGCTAGATTTAGGAAATTTAATTTCCAGCTAGATAGTTTGGTAGCAAGGTTATCAAGAATAAATTGATAGTCACTATGTGTAGGTTTTTGTCCTAGTATTCGAAAACCTAGGTATTTCCCAAAATTGTTACTCTTATTAATAGAGAGAGTACTGCTTAGGTGATCTATCAAAGAAGTATTGGTATTTTTTGAGAAAAATATTTTTGATTTAGCTCTACTAATGCTTTCCCCAGAATTTTCACAAAAGAGATCCAATGCACCCTTAATACTAATGGCAGATTTTTCATTAGCCTTAGCAAAGAAGGTAAGATCGTCAGCAAAAAATAGGTGAGAAATTTCTGGTCCGTTAGGAGATATTTTTATAGGATCCCATAAACTGCAGTCCACCTGATGATTAATATAAATTGAAAGCAATTCTAAGCATAAGATAAAAATATATGGTGACATAGGGTCACCTTGCCTTATTCCCCTAGATGGAAGGAAATAATTTGTTTTCAGGCCATTAACCAAAACACATATTGAGGAAGTAGTTATACAAGAGAGAATTAAATTTGAGATGTTAGGAGGAAATTTAAAAAATAGTAACATCGTACAAATAAAGGACCATTCTAATTTGTCAAAAGCTTTCTCAAGGTCTACCTTAATTTATTAAATTATATCTGTTTGTTTGGTTTGTTATAGAAAGCATGTATTACTTTTTTTTGTGCATAGTCCGCATTCCGTTCATATTTCCTCCCACATGGAGCCTGTCAATTCTCTTTCACCTCCTCGATTTCATCATGGGGCACCCGCTTGACAGGTAGTTACGCGGGAAAGGCATTGCCCTTACCTCACTCTTTGAAACTTCTTTCGTGTCACCAAAAGTTAGTTCGGGATATTGATGTTGCCCGGTTTTGTCATGGTCGGTTCTACTGTGTTATGAGACCAGGTCTATCCCGCATAGGTCGAGTCAGCCTCAACCGTTAACCCACTCTTAGAATGAGCCTTTAGGAGCATGCATGCATTTACACCTAAGTCTGGACCCGGTCCTTGATACCGCCTCCATAGTTAGGAAACCACCCTTACGTCAACGGGTTCTTGAAACCCAACGACAATGCATATTATGTGATATGTGATAATGAATCTTCAGTCCACACTAAGTTTTGAGCATAATCAAGTTTAGGGCAATGACAGATTTTTGATTATTTACTCTAAATTAGATTGGCTCAAAACCGGTTTGAACTATTTTTCGTTACCACTTATTTGGCGTCTTAGGCCTACCTCTGGCGAAATGAGGCACTTTACAGGGTAGGACGTGCTCGCATTTTCATTTACGCTCAACTAATTGTGATTGCCACATGCCAACTTTTTTAAAATACAAAGCGCTACGTGACGCGCTACATGATTGTGTGCAATTTTGCAAATGACATGCAAACTAGTTATCTTTTGAATTTTTCTTTTGTTTTGATTATTCCCCAAAAGAGACTTTGATTCGTGTTGACTCCCGAGTCGGTTAAGCATCTAATCTAAAGTGAAGCAAGCAATGACTGATTTAATTGATAATCGGGCTGATATCCCTGAGTCTTCAAATGAGCAAGCGGTCGTTGTTCATGATTAACAAATGTCTTTTTCCCCGAGAAAGGCAACTGGGGTAAATTTTGCAAGGCGTGTTGAAGATATGGAAGATAGCAGCTGTGGAAATTTCGCAAAGCGAGTTAAAGATGTAAAAGATCATAACTGAGGTAGATTTTTTTTTTGCAAGAGGCGGTATTGCCTGATGCAAGATGAATAGGGAAATTCTGAGAAGTAGTTTTTCGAGAATGGTGCAGAGTTGCAAGATAAGTGACGTTCAATTTGTTCAAATATATGTCACTGTTGACACCCAATTTTGTCCCAAAATTTTTAATTAAATGTCTAATTATCTAATTAATAGAAAATTTTGAGAATTAAATGCAATTGATTAATTTCTGAGAAAATGCCAAATTTTGCAAAGCGTAGCTTAATTTCTATCCTACCCCGCACAACCCCTTCTATTTCCAATTAATCTTAAAGCATGTCTAAATTCGTTCCCTAGCCTCAATTTCAGCCTACCCGTGCAATTACCTATTTCACTTAACTTATCCTAAAATAGGCTAAATTCGCAATGCCGGCCTCAAATCTGTCTTACTCGCGCAACATTACATACATTATACACTACTTCTTCCCCATTTCAGCCAATCCCTTACTCGAACCCCCAATTCCCTTACCCGCTAGAACCCTACACCCGACCCGATTGATCCAAGTCTTTCCTAATTTTTCCCTCCCAAATTTCAACTCCTAATCAGAATAAAACCCTACCCCACTGGTCCCCCACCTTTACCCTCTCTCTAGTACAAGCAACCAATCTAGTCCGTTCATTTTGAACTCAAGTTCATCAGAGCCGTGGATCGATTCAAACGGGCAAATCCTTAGAGATAAGGGTGGAGCTTGTACACATTTTGGGATTTTCAAAGTTTCAGGTATGCACTTTCAATCTTGCAAGTAATTTTAAGGTCTGTGTGTTGTTCTTGTAGTTGAGGAGGTTCAGGGATTGTATTTTTTGTGTTTTAGGTGAGAGGAGAGGTGATAGGGTTTGTGTTGGTTTCTGTAAGTTTGCAGGTTGCAGTCAGTGAAGGAGTTTGCATATGTTCAGCTTTTGTCTGGTTAATGAAGGTGATGTGAAGATTGTAGAGGTTCAGGGTCTAGTTAATAGTGGGTCTCCAGGCGAGGAGCTAAGAGAGTTTCCAGGAGTTTCAAGGTTTGTTGTTTGGTCCTCAGGGCTGAGGTTTTGCAGGTCTAGGAGTTGTGCAGGTGTTAAGGGTAGATCTGGTAGGCTGTGTGAGTTGGTCTTGTGGTGTTTGATTGCAATAGGGTGTTAGAAGGGTTCAGGGTATTTGATTGTTGGCTTTGAGTTTGTGAGTTGTTTGCAGGCATAACAGGTATTGCAGGAGTGATAACCTGCAGGTGTTTAGGGGGCTGTTATCAGAGGTCTGTGTAGATGTAGTTTCAGGAGAGGGTTGTTCTTCTGATGCTGCATTTGTTTGATTTAAGTAGAAGCAGAGTAAGTTGGTCTACTGGTGCAATGTGCAAGCCGAAGTTCAACAGTTTGTTCTTGTTTTAATCAAATAAAATAAAAAAGACTGCTGTTTGTTGCGATTATAAAAAAGCTTTGCACCTAGAAGTATAATATTATTTTCATAAGTCTTGTGTTATTGGCTTTAGCAATTGAATTTGCCTCTAATCTTTATCTCTTCTATTTTTCTTTGCCATGTACACTTTTGGGGACGAGTTGAAATAAAACTCACAAATGAAATGACATGCATCTGGAAGTTATTGGACCCGCCCCGCATTTTCGGGACTTGATATCCCCGAAATGTAAAAAAGAAAGAAAAAGAAAAACGAAAAAAATCTAAACTTAAGGCTCAGTGATTGAGTTGCCAAATCCGAGTTCTATCTTCTAAACTCACTCTTTCCCGTCCCCTTTAGAAAAGCATGTTTTAGGAGCCTTGTAGAGTAGAAATGGTATTTGAAGTTTGAATAATTATAGTAAATTACTTAAATTATTTTTATATGAATGCTTTGTATCATTTCCTTGCTAATCGCCAATTAATTTATGGATGTTTAGTATCATTTGTCAATTAATGAGTGCAAAATCAAATTCGACTAGAAATCGTACCCTCGTCATAATTCGCATTTGAATTGCTTCTTCATTTATTATATTAAATATTCAATTATTTATTTATCTATTCTAATTTATTTATTTAGTGAATCAATTAAATTTTAATCCTTTATTTATTATGTAAATCTAATTTATTTAATTTCAATTAATCAATTAAATATTTATTTAGTTAATCAATTATTATTCATTTACTCCTTTATTTAATTAAAATTGATAAGTATTCATTTATTTAATTAAGTTATTTATTTATCTATTTATTCAATCAATTAATTAATCCTTTATTACTATCCAATTATTTATCTAGTTTGTTTATTTATTTATCTAACTTCATTTAAAATTTATTTATTTAATTAATTAACCAATTGATCATTATTTAATTATCCATTTAATTGATCTTAAATTTGGTCATTTATCTATATAAGTATCGGCATAACTAAAATCTTATCTTATTTTTATTATTTCTATTATCCTTATGTAAAATTAATTTTGTATACTTATTATCCTTAACAAATTCATGAAAACCGCCCGATTAACTGCATTTAGCGGATTTTCGAAAGTGCTCCCGCTAGGGACCTTCTTTCGAATTTAATAGAACCACTTACCTAGAATCTCTGAATTTAATTTCTTTTAAATAAAGAATAAATTGCACTCTTTAGTTAATTTAGGTTCCTAATAATCCTTAAATTAGACGGCGACTCCAAAGAAACCCTTTGGAGTCCCATTTTGTTGAAATACGTCTCGATGCATACTTGTGTGCATTTTTTGGAAGGGTTCAACAGCGTGGCGACTCCACTGGGGATACGCAAATGGTTCTAACCCAAAGGCTTTAACGAATTTGTTTGTTTGTGTTGTTTGAATTGTATACTAGTATGCGTAGCTTATTTAGTTATTGCGTTTGTATGTTGAAACTAGCATGATTATATCTATTGTTTATTTGTGAGCATGCTTAGTTAATTTAATTGATTGATGTGCATCACGGAAGCATGTCACTACACCCTTATTTGTGCACATATATAAACTGGCATTCCGTTCATATTTCCCTCACTCCTGGGAACCTCTTGGATTCTCACTCAAAATATCCGCGAGGTGTGTGCATACGCACCTGCACTTTATTCCACTAAAGAACCCTTTTGACGAGTTGGTGTACCGGCGGATTGTCGTGGGAGTAATTCGACCACGAAGCCGCCTGCCACTCACCTGTTAGCCTCAACCGTTAACCCACTCTTTGAATGAGCTTTAGGAGCATGCATGCATTTACCCCTTAGTCTGGACCCGGTCCATGGTACCGCCTCCACAATTAGGAATCCGCCCTTATGTCAACGGGTTCTTGAAACCCAACGACAATGCATATTATGTGCTATGTGATAACGAATCTTCAGTACTAACCATGTTTTGAGCAAAATCAGATTTGGAATTTTGTCTCCTATGTTGTCTTTTAGGTCAGAAAATGGAAGAATTTAGCAGAATCTATGTGGTCATAGCAGTCCACATAGAATTTGAGATCATAGACAGAATTGCAGTCCAGGAAAAGTTAGGTAGAATTGATTGGTTTGTGTTTTTGAGATGGTATGGTGTAGTGAGATTTAAGAAGCGAAGCCCCTGGTGTCTTTAAAAGATCAGTGAGGTCCCTCTCGTGAATGGCTTTGCGTGTGTGCAGGCCCATGTTGACTAACCAGCTGCAAATTCTTATGGAATAAAGTATGCTTGTCGCACACTAGGAGAGTGAAAACCCTAAATCTATAAATGACCAATGGGATCCCTCTTTGAAGAACAGTACGGTCTTGGCTACCTAGGAAACTGAAAAGGTTGATTAAAGCCGAGGACCAGTGAGGAACCCAATGAACAAGGTCTGTGAGCCTTGCAAAACCTAGGAAGCTAAGAGGCTTGACTAAAGCCGAGGACCAGTGAGGTTTTATTTTTGAAAGGCCAATTGGCGCCTTTCATGATTTGCAGTCTGGTATTGTGAACGCAGTTGGAAATCTCACCCCTGGATGTTGTGAAATAATTGGGAGTTGTGCTCGGAGGAACATTGATGTTTGCAAAAGGTATAGAGGTTTGTTTAAGGTTTTAGGAATTTGGGTTTAGAAATTTGGTGCAAATGTTGTGGAGAGCATGAGCTGTGTTAGAATTTCAAGGTTACACCAACTTTTGGAAGATAGTTGGGATAACGGAATTGCAGTGTCTAGGCGGAGAGCTGATTGTTATTATTTATTGCTTACTTTAAATCTGAATTGCTCAAAACTGGCATAAACTATTTTTCATTACCACTTATTTGCGCGATTATGCTTATTTCTAACACAAAGAGGTACCTTACAGGGTAGGACGCATTTGCATTTTATTTACGCTAAATTACTTGTGTTTACCACATGTCAAATTATCTGTCTAATATGCGATTACTCGCTAAATATGTGCTGCTTGCCTGAAATTTGTTGGTACTGATTGCGCTGTGATTGAATTTGTTCGGTGGTATGGTAAGATTAACGTTATGTTACTTCAATCTATTTTTCGTAAAAGCTAACCGCTTTATGAAGTTGTTTATTCATCTATCATCTGAATTCATACATACCATTATTTAAAATGTCTTTCAAATGTTATTTTGTTTATCTTAACCCCAGTCTTGTCAATATTGTTTAGCGTCATATTTTAAAGTATTCGCAAGTGTGTTTTCCTTTTGAAAATAATTTCAGAGTTAAACAAGCGTTTCCGCGTCTGGTTTGCTTTAACAAAATAAGTGTCCTGCTCTAAATTTTAGGTCTTTTCAGTACGGTCTCAATTTCTCCATTTTGGAATAAATTGACCCATCAGTTTCATCTTTAATAAATTTTTTATTAAATTCGGTATGCATTGCTAAAGGGTTAATTATTTGAACATCAAGATCAGGATCTATGGCTCGTCAAATTGCTGTGATTGGCTTGACTGAAAAGGATGAATCCCACCAAGACAAAGTTAACAAGCTTGAAGCAACTTTGGCAAGTTTGAAAAAGAGACTTGATAGCCTTACTGAATTGGTTGTCGCGCTCATGGATGCTCGCAACCCAGTGCGAAATGTGCCAAGCCCAGGGCCAAGTTCCCCTGTTGCTCCTATCTATGCTGTTGCACCTCCCACAATGCAAGTAGCTCCAGCATTTGAGTGCGATGCTCAACAGTTTCCTAGTTTGCATGCATTCCTGTTGGAAAAGGAATTTTGTGGCTTCTCAAAGATGAGCAATGAGAAAAGCAACAGGGAAGGGCTTCCTAGGGCTGAAGAGAGCAATGACACAATGGCATACAGGAATGATCTATCATCTCAAGCAGGCTCAGGTGAGGTAGAAAAGAGAAATGTGAATGTTCTTGACGTGGCTTGTCCACCGGTGTATGATGGGATAGGAAATCCTCATGATCATTTGAAAGCATTTGTTGATTGGGTGGCAATATTTGGAAAAAGCAATGGAATCAAGCTGAGGTTATTTGTTAAGGCGCTAGCGGGGCCGGCTTTAACGTGGTTTGCACTGCAAGACCTTGGAAAGCGATTCACATGGGATGACTTAGCTCGTAACTTTGTTAAGAAGTACGAACTCCTTGACTTTTGCAAGGAGCAGTCCATTGAAAAGAAAATCTGTAGAACTTCAAGAAGAGCCGGTTGCAATAATTTCTGACAAGAGAAAGTGTGAATTGGTTGAGGCACGGTCCAAAGACAAAGGAAAAGCTGTCATGTGAAAACCTTTGCCAGCCATAGCAGGGGAACCTAGTGCCAACGGGCAAGTAATTGTCAATCCAAGCTCACAGTCAAACCACGCCAAAATATTTTCTTTCGCATTCACATGGCTCCCAGAATCTTACACAAGATTGTTTGAAAGGCTCAAGGGATTCAATTTGGTACATCCTATAGAATCAAAGCCGTATTGGTCACATAAGCCTAACAATTTGGAAAAATTTTGTGCTTACCATTCAGGGATGCAGGGGCATAGTATTGAGGAATGCACTTTATTTAAGAAGAAATTTGAAAGCTTGATTAACTCCGGCCAGGTCAAAATTCTACCTACAAATGGCACTGGCGAACCTTTTGTCGCAATCTTTCCATATGCAAAGGGAGATTCCTCGAAGAAGGGCATTTAGGCACCTGTCAAGTTCCAGAAAAGCAGTAGAGTTGTAGAAGCAGAAGTTAGTTTATTTGCATTATTAGGAAGTGACTATTGTAATTTTCTTTTGTTAGTTTTGTTGAAAGATAAGAAAGAATATCAAATTATGAATGTTTGAATCTATTTCTCTGTAAGCAAACTATTGTAACCGGTTTCCAAAGGCGGGAAGCGTAGGCAACTCATACGGAGTTTCAGTTACACCAGCATTTAAAAATTTTCTTTTTATGTAAGCAGAACTACGCACGGTCTGATTCCCAAGGAGGGATACGTAGGCTCCTCCATCGTGCTCGACCCTTTAGTATTTAAATTTTAATTTTCCCAAAGATAGAAACCGGGACAAATTTTACAAAGCAAGTAGAAGACGTGGGAGATTGCAACCGGGGCAGTTTTTGTTAAGTAGTTTGAAGTTTTGAAAGCCATAACTGGAGTAGTTTTTGCAAAACAAGTGGAAATGTTGAAGTCATAACTGGGGCAGAATTTTGCGAAAAGCAAATTGAAGACTTTTCGTTGGTTTGGTCATTAGTAGAAGCATTTTTCAAGGATTGGTGAAGACTGTTATTTTGCAAGGAAGAAACGATAATCGAGCAAAGAATTGATGTTCAAAATAAGCCAACCATTTTAGCAATTTGCGCCAAAATGGTCTAGCACGCATACTAATTTAGTAAAAACTTTCAAAGTTGTTTTTCTCAACTTGCGTCTTGAAAAAATCAAATGTTGTTGATCATGGAGTTTCGAACGCTTAAGTATTTTACTCCTTTATTGAGTCGGGGTTTTGGTCCCATCCATTCGGCCTAATGGCCTATTTTACATTTAAAATCCTATGCATGCATCACTATTTTACGTATTAACTTACTTTTGTTCAATATGTAGAATGCATTTGTTAAAGGTTGGCTAGCATTGAACACTGAAATGGCTAAGAATCTGCATCATGGGCGAAACAACTTGGCAAAGCAGCTTCAGGCAATCAGTTCTGGTATCTTGCAAGCACAGAATGATGATGTTTAAGAACATGTGGTCCAAAGGAATAGGATTGTCAACTTTGTCAACACTAGCAAACCTTGGCCAAATACAAGCTTTACCTCCAATCCACCTTACTTAACAATGCCTAATTACCCAATGCCTATACATATTATATATCCACAGATCCCACAAGAATATCTGACCAATCCAAATGTTTGGCCAGCTGCAACTTTATACCAACCACCTTTTATCACTATACCAGCTTTGGAGAGTCAATCAAATCAATTGATAGTACATTCATCAGAATTGCCTGGGAAAGAAGTTGAGACAACTTATCCTCACAATGTGGATGAACAGATTTTGAGAAAGATCATGGGAAAAGAATTGCGCTCTAGGAACATTCAGAGTTGTTGAAGGATGAGTTTTGAAGATGACAAAGGACCTGGTGCTACGTGGACCATGAAAAGGTTCACAGTTGATTTGAGAAGACCAGATGTTCAACGAGCTGATCAAGTCAGAGTTGAAAAAGGAAAGAAGAGAACGGCTGGAGTCAAAGTTCCAATCCTACCGGAAGTAGAAGAAGCTAGAGGTGGTGCTGAGTTGACGCGGTTCCTAAACGACAATGGATTGGAACATAAGTCAAATTAACTTAGGTTTTAAATAAGGAAGTATGGGTAACCTTGTTTAAACTGATTTCAAAGAGGAAAAGGATTCCTAAACTTAGTTGGATCCGGCTAAGTCTAGTTCCTATATATACAAGTTAATTTGGCCAGAATCGAAACGCACAAAAGACATCTCAACAGAGCATATCAAGTACAATCAGATCGTAAGAAGCTTTGTGTGCAAGAACAAAGGCTGAGCACCAGAACCTGACGAAGGAGCAGTTTCATAGATAAGTATGTTGTTTATGTTCGTTGTTATAGGCTATTGAGTTGTAATCTATTCGCTTGTTTAGAGGCATATAGTAGAGATTACTTTTTGAAGTTAAGTAGAGGTAACCTTACCAACTAACGTGTGGCTTGGAAGGTTCTAGGTACTAGGGGGTCCTAGTTCCTTGATTACATTACATTGTAGTCTAAAACTTGCTCAGGTTTTCCTTTAGTGGAAGAGTTGAAATCCCAAGAGTTTGGGTCGTGGTTTTTTTATCCCTTGAGCAAGGATTTTTCCACGTAAAAATCTGTGTGTTCTTTACGTTTCTGCAATTTGTTTAGTTTCAGAGATAGCAGAAAACTTGCAAGCAACCTGGTTCTTTGTGAGTTAGGCGCAGAAAGTTAAAAGCATGTTTTAGGTTTGAAAATCGGGTAAGGACACTATTCACCCTCCCTCTAGTGTCTTACAAAGGTGCACCAAGTGCAACAAGTGGTATCACAGCAGGTTCTCTCGAAGAAAGATTAACATCTTGACAAGGATCTGAACATGAGTGCACCACCATTCATTCCCGAAGGATACTCCATCAGCAAGCCTCCGCAGTTCAATGGTCAACACTACAAATTCTGGAAGTTTAGGATGGAAACCTTTCTACAGGCAGAAAATTATCAGCTATGGAGGATTACACAGAATGGTCCCTTGATACCCACAAAGATTGATACATCAGGGAACAAAGTCCAAAAGCCTATAGAAGAACTAAATGAAAAGGATTTCAAACTACTTCAAATGAATGCTGAAGCCATGAAGATTCTTCAGTGTGGACTAGGGCTTAATGTATGTTTAAGTATTCCAAGTCCTCATCTGCAAAGGAAATCTGGGATACGTTAGACAGGTTATACAATGAAGAAACTTCAAAGTCAAAAGAGAGTTCAATCGAGGTCAATATTGTCAAGAATAGCACTGTAAAGAATCTAAATCACTCAGGATGCTTCAGGTGTGGCCAAAGAGACCATGTTATTAAACATTGCCAAACATGGGGACTTCTGAAAGCGAAAGTGATGAAGAAGAAGAAGAAGAACCAGAAGACGACTCTCCATTAGCACTGATGGCGGACAATGAATCTTGGATTGATGACACACCTCAGATAAGTCTCGATGAACTAAAACCTAGACTTCAAAATTGTTCTCCCATGGAATTGAATTTGCTTGCCCTGACTTTAATTGAAGATATTGAAACTTTGAGGTCTGAGAAGGAACAAGCACTTTCTGAGAAGGACCAACTAATGTCAGTTGCGTCTGAGTTTTCAATGAAAAATAAAAACTTGGAAAAAGCTAAATCTTATCTTAAAAAGGAATTAATTGCTAGTGAAGCTCAAGTTTTTGAACTAAAATAGAAAGTCTCAGCCCTCTAATTAGAAACTCTTCAATTAAAGAAACATGTGCTTTGTAAGAAGAAGCTAGTTTCTGCACTCGAACTTGAGAATCAAAAATTGAAAGAAGTGTCTGGTAACCAAGGAGTTAGTGAGGCTCAACTCAACCTTGAAACTGAGCTTGAAAAGAAAAACCAGGCTCTGCATTAGGAAACTGAGAAGAACCGGGTTCTTTAGGAAAAGGTTGAAAAAGCTAACTCTGAGCTCACCAGACTCACTAAATGGAACAAGTCTTCTGAAGCTTTGAATTGGTTGCATGAAAATCATAATAGAGGTAAAACTGGATTAGGACATAGGAAATTCTCTTGCTTGGAACCCTAATAGTAAATACGTAGGACTTCCTTGCAACAAACTCTGCTTCTTGTGTGGTAAAACTGGACATATTAAGAATCAATGCAGTGTTGCAAAAGATGCAGTAAAAAGGAATAAAAATCAGTTTTACCTTATTGGGCTAGAAAAGATTTGATTCATCCATTCGATAACAAAAAGGGACCCAAGCTAGTCTGGGTTCCTGTTATTAACCCTTGATTTTCTTTTGCAGGCTGGAGTGGGATGGAACAACCCAAGCTGGATTCTTGATAGTGGGTGTTCCAGGCACATGACAGGAGATAGAAGAAACTTTCTCTCACTCGCAGTATTTCAAGGGGTAGTGTGGCTTTTGGAGGAGGCAAGAGCGGTGAAATTGTTGGCATTGGAAAAGTAGGGAGATCCCTCAATCATGCTATTGACAATGTACTCTGTTTGGATGGATTGAGGCACAATCTTCTAAGTATCTCTCAACTATGTGATAGAGGAAACTCAGTGAGTTTCACATCTGTAGATTGCACTGTGAAGAACCTGCATACTGGTGAAGTGATAATGGAAGGGAAACGAGCTAATAATGTGTACAAGGCGACATTAGGGTCTCTTCTTAAAAATAATTTGACTTGTCTGAATGTGCTGGAGAATGATAATCAGTTATGGCACAAGAGACTAGGACATGCAAGCTTGACTCAATTGAATAAGTTGGTGTCAAAGGACTTAGTTCGTGGAATGCCAAGCAAGAGGTACAATGACATCAACATTTGTGATGCTTGCGTGAGGGGGAAAGATGTAAGATCTTCATTCAAGTCAAAGAAAGTGGTTAGTACTTCTAAACCAGTTGAGCTGGTTCACATGGATTTGTGTGGACCAGTGAGGGTAAGGAGTAGAGGAGGCAAGAGATTCGTAATGGTAATAGTTGATGACTACTCCAGATACACATGGACCTTGTTCCTCAGATCTAAAGATGAAGCATATCATATGTTCGAGGACTGGGTCAGGGTCAGTCAGAAGAAACTGAGACTTCAACTAGTGAGGTGTCGACCATGGTACATAATTTGAGAATGTTAAGTTTGCTGAATACTGTAACAAACATGGTGTGGATCACAACTTCTCTACACTAAGGACCCCTCAGCACAATGGTGTAGTTGAAAGGAAGAACAGGTCCTTGGAGGACATGGCTAGAACAATGTTGCTTTCAAGCGGCTTATCAAAGAATTTTTGGGCTGAAGCAGTCAACACCGCCTGCTACCTGCTGAATCGATGTTCTATCCGTCGTTTGCTAGAGAGAACTCCCTATGCGCTGAGCAGAGGCAAGAGCTTTTGGTGCAAGTGTTTCGTGCATAATAATGGGAAAGAACCTCTAGGGAAGTTTGATGCTAGAAGTGATGAAGCCATATTCTTAGGATATTCTTCACAAAGTAAAGCTTATAAAGTATTCAACAAGAGGACCTTGACTACAGAAGAAAGTGTGCATGTGGTATTTGATGAATCTGAAAGTGTTACAAACAGACAAGAAGATGATGATTATGAGATCGGTCTTGCAAGAGATGAACCTGTTGAAGACCCTAAGAATTTGAATGGAGTTAAAAGTAATCAGGATGATAAGGATCAAACTCAGGGGGAACTACAAGCCAATCAGACAGGGGAACCGAAGAGCAAGATGAAGAAGAGTTAGATGACTCAGATTCTCCTGGAAATGACACTCAGCAGATTCAGCCTAAACCTTGGAGATATCAAAGTTCTCATCCACTGGAGAACCTCATGTCTGATCTAAACACTAGAATTGTTACCAGGACAGCTTTGAAGAACTTCTGTGCATTCTTTGCGTTTCTGTCTTCAATAGAACAAAAGAATGTATGTGAAGAACTCGAGGATCCAAACTGGGTGATCGCGATGCAAGAAGAACTTCATCAGTTTGAACGAAGCAAGGTATGGCACCTGGTCCCTCGACCAACGGACAAGTCCATCATTGGTACTAAATGGGTATTCAGAAACAAACTGGATGACATGGTATAGTGACAAGGAACAAGGCAAGACTGGTGGGTTCAAGGTTATATTCAAGAAGAAGGAATCGATTATGATGAAACCTTTACACCTGTTGCTAGAATGGAGGCCATTAGGATGCTTACTGCTTTTGCAGCTTACATGGAGTTTAAGCTGTACCAGATGAATGTGAAGAGTGCATTCCTTAATGGATATTTGAATGAAGAGGTGTATGCCGTTCAACCACCAGGCTTTGAAAAGCACAGAGTTTCCTGATCATGTTTACAAACTTGACAAGGCATTGTATGGTTGAAACAGGCTCGTAGGGCTTGGTATGAAAGGTTGTCTGGGTTCTTATCGAAGAATGGTTTACAAGAGGTAAAATAGACAATACTTTGTTTTTAAGGAAGAAAGCCAAGGACCTGCTGATTATTCAAGTATATGTAGGACGACATCATCTTTGGTGCTACAAATGAGAACCTTTGCAAGGAGTTCGCCGACCTGATGGGAAGTGAATTTGAGATGAGTATGATGGGTGAGCTAAATTTCTTCTTAGGCTTACAAATCAAGCAATCTTAGGAAGGCACAATGATCCAGCAGCAGAAGTACATCAAAGAGTTGTTAAGGAAGTATGATATGAAGTCTGCTAAGGATATGAACACACACATTGCTGCTGGAACAAAGATAGATCTGGATGAAACTGGTGCTTCCATCGATAAAACTAAGTACAGAGGAATAATTGGTTCGTTGCTGTATTTAACCTCAAGTCGTCTAGATATTGTTTAAATTGTGCGCAAGGTTCCAATCAAAACCAAAGAATCACACTTAACTGCAGTCAAGAGAATCTTGCGATATTTGAAAGGAACTCAAGATATTGGTTTATGGTACCCAAAAGGCGGAAGTTTTGATCTATTTGGGTATGCAGATGCTGACTATGCTGGTCACTTAGTTGATAGAAAAAGTACATCTGGGATGACACACTTCCTAGGTCCTTGTTTAGTTTCATGGGCTACAAAGAAACAAAATTCGGCGGCATTATCCACAGCTGAAGCTGAATATGTAGCAGTTGCTTTATGTTGTTCACAGTTATTATGGATCAAGCAGCAGCTGGAGGACTTTGGAATCGAGTGTGGACCAGTTCCAATCTTTTGTGACAATACCAGTGCAGTCAATATTACCAAGAACCCGGTCCAGCACAAGAGAACAAAGCACATTGATATTAGGCATCACTTTCTAAGGGACAATGTTGAGAAAGGCCTAAATTACTATGCAGTTTTGCAGGACTGAGGACCAAATTGCTGATATCTTCACTAAGGCATTGAAACAGGGTACAATTTGAAAAGAACATGCTTGAGCTAGGTATGACCAAGATACAAGGAACGAAGCAGCACCTGGGTCTCCCAATGATTTGCTAGTGAAGTTTCCTTGTTTTACTTAGCTTAAATTTGCTTAGTTGATTCTTCTATGAAAACTTAATTGTTTTGCTTGCTAACCTGTTTGGAACCTGTTTTCATGACTTGAATACTAGCAAATTTTTGAAATCTAGGATATAATTGAAGAAACTGGTGCATCGACATTCAGGTACACATTCTATATCACTTACTGAATATAACGCTGTCTTACGTGGCCTATCTGTTACCAATCATCCTCACTTGGCGCTGGATTAGTGTAAAACTTTTAAAATTCAAATTCTTTGAACCTTGATGGCGTCAGCTCCTATGTGCAATAAGTAGCAGCAGCAGCTTTTTTCTAATGCCATAACCCCGTTCCCCTTCCCGATAAACCTAAACCATCTCTATTCCACTATTTGATCAAAGACATTGTTTCTATCGTCTGAAAATTTTAAACTCTCTCAATTATTTTCTCTCTCTAAAACACAATCCTCTGAAAAACAATGTCAACCAGTTCCAAAGTAGATTCTCAACTCCATTCTCAAAAACTCAAATTATCTAAACTAAATCAAAAGGCAAAGACTCTAGCCGCGAGTCGTTCTGTGGCTATGGCGAGGAAGATTGAAAAAATTGAGACAGAAGAAGTTGTCGGAGGAAGCAACTACTAAGGGAGTGTTCCAGAAACTGGTATGGAGGAAGGGATCATTGAAGCGACTCAAAAAAAACGTCCAAGAAACTGAAAAGCTAAACCCTAGTTCTCCTATTAGTACTATAGTTGTCGATACTACTGTACCCCTCTATGCCTGTAGATTTAGAAGAACAAGCTGATAATGAAGTAGGAGATAAGGAGGAGGTAGTTGTAGAAAATCTGAAAAAATTCTCGAAACAGATGTTGTTGTAGTGGTCGCTAAAGAAACTGAGAATATAGTTGAGGAACCTGTACCTGAGACAGTTCCTATGGTAGAAAAGACTGTTTGTGACAAGGAAGTAGAAAAATCTGCTGAACCTGCTAAAGAACCTGAGAAAGAAACCTGGTTCGTTCTCTTGTTCTGTAGCAAGTGATGACGCAGATCTGAGAGATATGATGATTATGTGGAAGAGAATGTAGAAGGTGTAGGTTTTACTGAACCTTTAGATGCTGTGTTGCCTGAGCGCAATCCCACTCCTCAGGCTAGTGAAGGTTCTCCAGTGAGACTAGTGTTGTGGTGGTGGAGGAACTGAGGAGATTGGGAAAGAGGCCGGTAGTTCAGGAACAAAAACAAACTGGAAGAAAAGAAGGCTGGTGAAGGGAGGAGAATTTGTAGGTAGTTCCAAAATGGAAGTTCTGGTGATGCAGAGGGGATGGGAGAAAGTAGTAGAAAAACAGGGAGTCATGTGAGAGACCTGCGACTCGTGGTTCTGTGAGAGAGCAGCAAGAGAAGATTGTGGAGGAACCTGAGGTTCGTAG
Organism: Petunia secreta; assembly: GCA_029990175.1. Lineage (NCBI taxonomy): Eukaryota > Viridiplantae > Streptophyta > Magnoliopsida > Solanales > Solanaceae > Petunia > Petunia secreta. The sequence goes on along the minus strand of JARKIP010000204.1, from coordinate 475,391 downwards.
GAGAGGTTCCAAATCAAAGCTGGTGATTGGAGATGACAAGGAAGACAAGAAGAGGAGGGTGGCCTACTTTAGAGGTCTACCAATGGTGAAGGATAAAATTCTAACTGACCTGGAGCTAGAGGGTATGACTCAACTTGGCGCTAAGTTGAGAGCTCAAGGTTGGTTGACCTATTCAGTGATGGTGCTAGATAGTTGAGAGAGCAAGAGGTTCGAGAATTTTATTCCAATTGCACAGTGAGTGAAGGTATTGTGACAACCATAGTCAAGGGGCTAGTAAACAAGTTTGATTGTGTGGAACTGGGAGAGATTTTGGGTGTTCCCTCTCAGGGCTACAGCGAGTACTTGAGGAACTCGTGGCCGGCTAGAGGAGATGGTGTGTCTGCTTGGAGGTGACCGAGAAATTTGCAGGGAGACCAAGACTGGCAAGGGCTACACAAGTAAAGAAGAAGGTAATGCAACCCTTCTACCAGTTGCTCTTTGAATTTGTGCTGAAGAACCTACTGCAAAGGTTAGAAAGGAGGAGTGAGGCCAACTTTCTGGATATGACCTATATGGACCTGCTAGATCGAGAGGTTCGTATTAATCTGCCTGAATTGATGATTAAGCACATAGGCAGGGTAGCTGATATGGGGTTAGGTAAACATGTGGCTGGTTTATGGGTTTCTTCTGGGGAAGGTATTTGATTTCTTTGGGGTGCCTGCTGGTAAGTGGACTGAGACGGACCACAATGACTTGTTTGGGAGGAACATTTTAAAGTCCTGTGACTATGTGTTGGATGGTGAACCTACTGATGAACCAGAGCCTATGGAGGATGATGCTGAGGAAAGAGGAACAACAGAGTAGACAGGAGAATTGATGGGGTTTAGGAGGCATCTTGAAAGGAAAATGATGAGCTCGTCTGGATGAATGCAGAAAACACAAGGCTGGATGCAGAGCTGGAGCGTGAAAGAGAAGGAAAACTCACGTCGCCTCGCCTTGTTGCTTGCTCACTTTAACATCCCTCATATTCTCCAATTCTGAACCAGTTCCATTCCCTAGTTCCCTCCTGGTTCCTTTATGGTCTGTTTTTAAGACAATCTTATATTTTGGTTTGTAATATTTGTATGATGCTTTGGATGTTTAAGCCGGTTTGGCATGTATTTTGATATAAATATCCTATCTGCTAGTATTTATTGTCTGAAACAGGTTCCTGACATTTAAAGGTTGGTTTGCTGCCTTTGGCACTAGATTCAACTAGACTTAATATAAGTTGAGCAGGTTCTGATACTGTGAAACTTTTCGATGGTGCCAAAAGGGGGAAGTTAGATGTTGATTAGTTTATTATATATTTGTGACCTATTTTTTCTAACTGTTATTACCCTGGTTCGTGGTTAGTGTTTGATATTTACAGGTTCTTGAGAGTATAAACCCTCGATAAGACAACATGGTTTGTCATCATAAAAAATGGGGAACTTGTTGAAGGATGAGTTTTGAAGATGGCAAAGGACCTGGTGCTACGTGGACCATGAAAAGGTTCACAGTTGATTTGAGAAGACCACCTGTTCAACGATCTAATCAAGTCAGAGTTGAAAAAGGGAAGAAGAGAACGACTAGAGTAAAAGTTTCAATCCTACCGGAAGTAGAAGAAGCTAGAGGCGGTGCTGAGTTGACGCGGTTCCTATACGACAATGGATTGGAACATAAGGCAAATTAACTTATGTTTTAAATAAGGAAGTATGGGTAACCTTGTTTAAACTGATTTCAAAGAGGAAAAGGATTCCTAAACTTAGTTGGATCCGGTTAAGTCTAGTTCCTATATATAAAACATAATTTGGCCAGAATCAAAACGCACAAAAGACATCTCAACTGAGCATATCAAGTACAATCAGATCGTAAGAAGCTTTGTGTGCAAGAACAAAGGTTGAGCACCAGAACCTGACGAAGGAGCAGTTTCATAGATAAGTATATTGTTTAGGTTCTTTGTTATAGGCTATTGAGTTGTAATCTGTTCGCTTGTTTAGACGCATATAGTAGAGATTACTTTTTGAAGTTAAGTAAAGGTAACCTTACCAGCTAACGTGTGGCTTGGAAGGTTCTAGGTACTAGGGGGTTCTAGTTCCTTGATTACATTACGTTGTAGTCTAAAACTTGATCGAGTTTTCCTTTAGTGGAAGAGTTGAAATCCCAAGAGTTTGGGTCGTGGTTTTCTATCCGTTGAGCAAGGATTTTTCCACGTAAAAGTCTCTACGTTCTTTACGTTTCCGCAATTTGTTTAGTTTCAGAGATAGGGGAAACTTGTAAGGAACCTGGTTCTTTGTGAGTTAGGCGCAGAAAATTAAAAGCAAGTTTTAGGTTTGAAAATCGAGTAAGGACACTATTCACCCCCCCCCCCCTAATGTCTTTCAAAGGTGCACCAAGTGCAACAAGAGTTTATGTTATGAAGACTTGTGCGTTCACCCGGACATTGAGCTTCCACATGGGTACAACATACCAAAACTCAACACTTTCGATGGAAAGGGAAATCCCTACATTCATTTGAAATATTATTGCGGCAGATTAATCGGAATTGGGAAGAATGAAGCTTTGCTGATGAGACTATTTAGTCAGAGTTTATCAGGAATGGCACTTGCCTGGTATACTAAGCAGGAATTTACCAAATGGCACACATGGGAAGACATGGCTCGAGACTTTGTGGAACAATACAAGTTTAACATAGTAAGAGATCCTTATCTAATTGATATGCGCAAAATCAAGAAGATGCCGCATGAGTCTGTTGTAGAATTTGCTGTGAGATGGTGATAAGACCCAAAATCCGGCTAGACCGTGCGGGCACCCGACATCCTCCCCTAGACCCGTCGGGCGAACCCTTACCAATTAAATTAGGAAAATAAATATAATTCAATTTATAAATAAGAACAAGACTTAAAAAACACTGACATACTGATACCTCTAAGTTGTACAAAAGAAATTACAGCTGACTACCCCACATACTAGGTTTGGGCTATCCAGACTAGACATCTAAGAGTACAAAAGATGACAGCTACCTCCTGAAGGGAGCAAAATGCAACTGAAATGATAACCAATAAACTGATGGCCATCCGGAATAAAAGCTGGCTCACCCTGACAGCTGAAGTCGTCTTCGCTCCTTCATAACATGGTGAACTCAATCCTGGGGCGAACCTGCCGAAACGAAATAGATACACAAAAACAAGCAACAAACAAGGGTGAGTCAAATGGACTCAATAAGTGGGGCACACTAGCCACCTCAAAGAATAGGATAGCTAGCCAGGGAGAAAAGAAACGATAAACCAAATTCCTCTTATTTAAATTATGAAAAGGCAGAGCCAGATAATAACTAGAAACACCTATGGAATCACAAACTCATCAACAACCAGGAACGTAAGATAGCCAGAACATATAGGTATCCCGAACACAAATACATCCTGATGCGGCGTGCAACCTGATCCATATATTCATCCTGTTGCCCCGTGCAACCTGATCTGTATATTCATACTATCGCGGCATGCAAACCGATCCATATATTTATACCGCTGCGACGTGCAACCCGATCCATATATTTATACCGTTGTGGCGTGCAACCCGATCCCCGCAACCCAGAATACGAGCCAGAAAAATATAGACAAATAAGAAATGCACGTATAAGCAGAACAGTAGTTATGTACAATAAGTCTACAGAATGGTATGAAATGAAATGAAAATATATGAGATGAAATGAAATGAAAATGATGCAAAGGGTCACATGTGCCCGTCATCCCATCCCGAAGCGGAATACTCCTGCATTCGAGGGGAATCAAACCTGATAACCAACTGGAGCGGAATACTCCTGTTCCTGGGGCGGAATAATCCTGCACTCGATATAATACAAAACAGAGGCGGAATACTCCTGCACTCTCTTGGGGTGGAATACTCCTGCACCCGATATAATATAAAGCTGAGGCGGTATATTCCTGCACTCAATATCTGGCATGAGAGCGGAATACTCCTGCTCCTGGGGCAGAATCCTCCTACCCTCAATATGATACAATGGAGCGGAATCCTCCTGCTCCTGGGGCGGAATACTCCTGCACCCAATGATATGCAATGTAATTCATATGAATGACATATAATGCATATGAATGCAATATGATGCAATAATAACCCTTCATTGGCGCGGGACTCTCATTGACAGCCGGGAAGTAGATGCCAACTCACATCCAGAGTACAATGCTCAAATCCTCAATGCAATACCAACAACAGGACATAACATATAATATGCAATGTAAATCCAAAGCTAAGGCATAATAAGTACGCCTATCGGCAGCTACACACGTAAGGAACACGTGGTATAAAATCCACGAGGCCAGGTACCTCCAAAGAAATGGATATAAACACTTACCTCTTCCAAAAGTTCGCATTCCTAATCAACAACCGCTTTATCCTTTGGTTTCACTTTCAAACGATCCCACTCTATTCAATAAGCAGAAAAATATATCAAATTAGGCTAAAAGCTTTATTCCTTACATCTTAGGGCAATCCGGTTAGGAACCTGATATCCTATTTGCATACACAATACGCAGGCCAGGCCTATGTACAGGGTTTAAGATCACATAACCAAACCCTAAATAAATTATATTTATATGTTGCCCATAACTCTCTGAATACGAATATATAATTATTTCCATTATCGGGGTCCAATTGACCCTTCAAACTATTAATTGAACTTATGTAAAACGATGTCTAATATCCCAATATTTACCGTTAAAATATATTCAAACACATGTAGTAAACTCAAATAATGAATTAACATCATTACCTGGATGTTTCAGGGTAAAAATTCTACTTTTCTCTGGCTCTTTTCTCATTTTCTGGCATTTTTTCCCTTCTCCGTCTAACTCATATTCTTTCTGCATTTTTTGTTTCTGGCTCTCATATTCTGTTCTCGTTCATCTTTATTTCATTTCATTCTACTAAGATATGTAATCCACCGTCATTACTTATCTTTTTGTCCTTTTCCTTTTCTTTTTTTTATTTTCTTTTCGTGACAAAAATTAAAACGGTACCCTACGATATTCGAAATGATCCCAAGCTTTGCATACGAGTTATACAAAATATATGTAACATACTCGCGAAGGCGGATCTCAAATCGGACTCCTGAAACTCAATATGCAATTTAAATAGAAAAAGATCAAATTATTTCACTTTCGGCATTTTAGCGGAAACTAGCCGAACAATATCGAAATTCACTTTTGAAAGTTCACAAAAGTCACAAATAATCATACGAACCTCACGGCACTTTCGGATTTCGAATCGGAGCTCATTCGCCAAAACCGAGTTCGAAAATCTCTTTTTAATATTTATCGATAATAAAGTCTGAAATCTTCTTCCGATACGTACCAGACGAGGTCTAATTTAGCTCAAATTTTACAAACAAGTCCTAATGGATATTACAAATATTTAAATTATCGGCAGGCCAATCCGAGTCCTAACTTCTGAAACGACTAACGGAGGTCGTTTCATTCTCCTCGAACGAGCCTAAGTCTAAAGGAAAATTCGCGCGGATAACAAGAGAACTTGCATGACCTTCATGAACTATTCCACGGGTATTATTTCATGATTATAGGATCAAAATTATAACACGCATATCGAACTTTTGGAAAAAAATATATTTGGATAATATGATAACACCATTGCCCGGATTATTCTGACTAAGACGATCCTTACTCGATCACGACAGGAGAATTCTACATTTTCGAAATAAAGATACACGGAACTTTGGATGGATAACATGATTCAGCCGATAATTACATCTTCGATATACCTTTCGATATAGAATAGGTCGATGGAACTAAGAATTAGCTTACGCTCTCACAACGCCTTAGAGATTTTATATATATATATATATATATTCATTATTGGAGGAAGACTCCTCCACTTAGAGCTTCAGCTCATACAACTAAGTTAAATAAAAATAGTCATCCTCGCACAATCTGCTGGATTAAGGAAGACTTAGCTAAATAGAGAACGCGGCTCAGACCTGAGCTACCAGATTACTCTCTCGAGTTGCCAAACAGCTGCAACTCTCGAGTTCACAGCTCCATACATTTTCTATAAGCACCACCGCCTGATGGATCAAATCAAAAGTCAAATAACGCCTCTCATTACCCTTAGTAGCCTTGAAACACAATAATGTGCTTATCCGGCTACCTTGACACGCACTCTGGCTCAACATAGGGAACATCACGAGTGGCTACTAACCGCCCAATCTCACTAGTATCGGAAGAAGAAGAGATGGCAATAAACTGAGGATAGAAACAATTAGATCTTTAGGAAGCTCATCTTCTTATTTGCTTGGCTACCAGAGCTAGACTACTTCCGAGTCAGGCTAACCCAAAAATCGCAATAGAAGAAATAGACAATAAATGAGCTTTATGGAACAACATCTATACCAATTTAATCTCCCAATAAGAAGGAAACTCTGACAATTTACCAGAAAACCCTTTTATAAACCAGATAAGCTCATGGGATAACATGATTGTACTAGCGTCTTGAACCAAGAGGAGATACGTAGATCGAATATTACTTACTAATCACTTTACACCGGAAGAAATTGTACACTTTCTGATGATGACGAATAAGGATCTCATCATCCTACCAACACTGAATTCCAAAGAGAGAGGTAAACTAACTCGATATAATACGAAAATTTGGCACAACAAGATGCCAAGCAGACCATACCGATACTGACTCAAAATCTCTCACATTTAAACCAGATAACTAATAAGGTCTCACAAATGCTAGGAATAAATCGTACAAGAAGCTCGACTCTCTACCGCAATCGATTCCTAATAGAAACAATATCCAAAGAGGCCATGGAAACATGGTAAAATAAACGAAGTCCAGACCGATCAGAAGAATGAAATCTTACTCACATATAATGGAAGAAGAAATACATGGATGTACTACATCAGATACCTCAACATCCTGCCAGACTGTAGTTCTTAGAACTGCATCTGCAGCTGAGCCAAGCCGCTACCCTGATAATTACTTCTAGAAGAACCACTACCACCACACTCTCGACCTCTATCGAATGAGGGCATATCTCTGGTTGATTAAGATCTATATGAAATTTCATGTGACTGTGCAGGTGCTTGATGACGAGAAAAAAGACAACTGCCTGCTTGCAGGAGTACGGAAAAATTCCTCGAAGGATAATCAGACTCACAACAATGATAACAGGAAAATTCCTCAAAGGATAATTAGACTCATGACAATGATATCACTTTTTTGCTGAATATGGGAACTGGACAGATTGTTGATAGTTGTAAAGAAAAGACTGAATCTGATCATGACGAGCTACTGGCGCACTCTAAGAATTACGTGACAAAAGCTGAGATAACCTGGAAGGTGATCTCCCAACATACTCAGAACTCTTACCTCCAAATGAGGTACCATAGTTACCCACTAGGGCCATGGGATCTCTCGCTCTCCCGCTCTAACTCTTCCCGCTCTAACTTATGGTATGCCTCAGTACCTTCGGGTAATATCAATAACAACATCAAATGAAATCCCGACCTCAATCTCTCGAGCCATCTGGGATCTCAAGGAAAAAGAAAGGTCATCAATAAATCATTGAATCTCTCGAAAGGCTCATGGACTAGTTCTAATGCATATCCAGCCGTTCTATAGAATTCAATCTCATATTCTGAAACCAACATGCTAACCGACAGACTACCCTATCCAATCCACTCAAACTGGCAACACTTTTCATCTCGCTCGCTACTCGAAAGGAACTTTTCCACGAATCTAGAAGAAAAATCAAACCAAATTAGCTAATAAGAGATCGGCCCACCCATTCAAGGCTAGACCCTAAAACTGGAAAGAAGAATAATCAACACTATACCTCTCGATATAATCAATAGCCTGAAGGATACATTCAAATCATTTTATTTTTTAAAAAAATCACGAGGTTTTCTGACGCATTGCTTAAGAATATCGGAAGGTTCAATTGGGTAAGATAAGCCCTTTCAGATACTCGGACCGAGCCATTACTCGGGCTAGCTAACCAGCCCAGAATAACTAGAGGCACAACACATGCTGCCTCCGGAACATACTTTACTGTGCCAATATTAAGAACTGGAATAGGAGCTCCCTAAGACCGAACATCTGCATCTGCATCTGCGGCAACCTGGTAAGCTTCCTAGTGAATAAGAGGTTCTTGCGGTATCTGCGTCACCAAGATTCTTGTGAGAGCATCATAGAGAGCCAAGGGAACCACAAGGCCCTGCTCCCTTGCCCATCGCGAGCTCGTACGGCTGGGACCTCCGTAACTAGATCGTCAGCACAATCAAAAATATCGGGGCTTCGTCAGTGCTAGCCCCATGCTAGACTGCTTCGTCTTGAACTCATACCGTTTGCTGATTTGTCGCACGAGGGTTCACAATTACCACGAAGGAATTAACAAAAATACTTCTGCATCCTGGACCGACGCACGATCAGAAATGAAGGAAGTGAAACTTCTTAAATGCCATCATAGCCTCTTGTAGATAAGTACGGACGTCTACGTACCCATCAACGAGACTCTACTAGACACTGTCTTAGTCTGGATAGACTCTAAATCGGGCTCTGATACCAACTGACACGACCCGAAATCCGTCTAGGCCGTGCGGGCACCCGACATCCTCCCCTAGACCCGTCGGGCGAACCCTTACCAGTTAAATTAGGAAAATAAATATAATTCAATTCATAAATAAGAACAAGACTTAAAAAAAATACTGACATACTGATACCTCTAAGCTGTACAAAAGAATTACAGCTGACTACCCCACATACTAGATTTAGGGCTATCTAGACTAGACATCTAAGAGTACAAAAGAAGACAGATACCTCCTGAAGGGAGCAAAATGCAGCTGAAATGATAACCAATAAACTGGTGGCCATCCGGAATAAAAGCTGGCTCACCCTGACAGCTGAAGTCATCTCCGCTCCTTCACAACGTGGTGAACTCAATCCTGGGGCGAACCTGCCGAAATGAAATAGATAGACAAAAAACAAACAACAAATAAGGGTGAGTCAAAAGGACTCAATAAGTGGGGCAGACTAGCCACCTCAAAGAATAGGATAGCTAGCCAGGGAGAAAAGAAACAGATAAACCAAATTCCTCTTATTTAAATTATGAAAAGGCAGAGCCAGATAATAACTAGAAAAACGTATGGAATCACAAACTCATCAACAACCAGGAACGTAAGATAGCCAGAACATATAGGTATCCCGAACACATCAACAATCAGAAATACATCCTTTTTCGGCGTGCAACCCGATCCATATATTTATACCGCTGTGACGTGCAACCCGATCCATATATTTATACCGTTGCGGCGTGCAACCCGATCCCCGCAACCCAGAATACGAGCTAGAAATATATAGACAAATAAGCAATGCATGTATAAGCAGAACAGTAGTTATGTACAAGAAGTCTATACAATGGTATGAAATGAAGTGAAAAGATATGAGATGAAATGAAATGAAATATGATGCAAAGGGTCACATGTGCCCATCATCCCATCCCGAAATGGAATATTCCTGCATTCGAGGGGAATCCAACCTGATAACCAACTGGAGCGGAATACTCCAGCTCCTGGGGCGGAATAATCCTGCACTCGATATAATATAAACCAGAGGCGGAATACTCCTGTACTCTCTTAGGGCGGAATAATCCTGCACCCGATATAATATAAAGCTGAGGCGGAATATTCATGCACTCAATGTCTGACATAAGAGCGGAATACTTCTGCTCCTGGGGCGGAATCCTCCTACCCTCAATATGATACAATGGAGCGAAATCCTCCTGCTCCTGGGGCGGAATACTCCTGCACCCAATGATATGCAATGTAATGCATATGAATGACATATAATGCATATGAATGCAATGTGATGCAATAATAACCCTTCATCAGCGCGGGACTCTCATTGACAGCCGGGAAATAGATGCCAACTCACAGCCAGAGTACAATGCTCAAATCCTCAATGCAATACCAACAACAGGACATAACATATAATATACAGTTTAAATCCAAAGCTAAGGCGTAACGAGTACGCCTATCGGCAGCTACACACGTAAGGAACACATGGTAGTAAATCCACGAGGCCAGGTGCCTCTAAAGAAATGGATATAAATACTTACCTCTTCCAAAAGTTAGCATTGCTAATCAACAACCGCTTTATCCTTTGGTTTCACTGCCAAACGATCCCACTCTATTCAATAAGCAGATAAATATATCAAATAAGGCTAGAGGCTTTATTCCTTACATCTTAGGGCAATCCTGTTATACGCAGGTCAGGCCTATGTACAGGGTTTAAGGTCACATAACCAAGCCCTAAATAAATTATATTTATATGTTGCCCATAACTCACTGAGTACGAATATATAATTATTTCCATTATCGGGGTCCAATTGACCCTTCAAACTATTAATTAAACTTATTAAAACGATGTCTAATATCCCAATTTTTACCATTAAAATATATTCAAACACATGTAATAAACTCAAATAATGAATTAACATCATAACCTGGATGTTTTGGGGTAAAAATTCTACTTTTCTCCGGCTCTTTTCTCATTTTCTGGCATTTTTTTCCTTCTCTGTCTAACTCATTTTCTTTCTGCATTTTTCTGTTTCTGGCTCTCACATTAGTTGGGGGTAGACAGCCCGAAGCGTCGGTTGAGGGTACATAGCCCGATATCGATTTGTCATTTACATTAGCTGAGGGTACACAGCCCGAAGCATCGGTTGAGGATACATAGTTCGATATCGATTTGCATTTATATTTGCTAAGTGTATACAGCACGAAGCGTCGATTGAAGGTACACAGCCCGATGCCGATTTATCATTTTAATTCCTCACAGAGGGCACACAGCCCAATGCATCGACTGAGGGTACACGGTCCGATGTCAAATCTAACACTTGACAGCAAAAGGACACACAATCATGGCATAGCAGACACAACTAAATGCGGAAAAAATCCTGGAAAGACAATCCAGCCTGGCGGAAAGGTATGTTTTAAATACATTATGTTGCATACTCATCTTTATTGCTGGATATACACTCTGGGCAAAGCCAAACATTACAACCTGGCGCCCCGACAATTCTCCTAAGTCGCAAACACTCCTCTAGAGTCATGATAAAATTGGCCGCTCTGTCAACGTCTTTGTCCGAAGACTCTTTCATCATCCCCGGGCAAAGAGGGGCAGCTGTTGACGCCCAATTTTGTCACTCCTGTTTTTAAAGCAATAGTTTTCAAATTTTACACGCGACCATGCATTTATTCTTGCCCTGTCTATTTTTCAAATTATCTTCTCATAATAGCCTAAAAATTAAGGCCATTTTTGAAAGAATCATCTAAAACTATAGCAATTTTTACAAGATGTGCGCTTCCATTTTAAAAAATTCCGCAATTACATCTATTTTTGATAAAATTACCCAATTCGTCTTAGATCCTAAAACACACTTTTTATATGCTCCCTAGCCCATTTAATGCTTTAAAATTAATTCCATAATTTTTCTATGATTTTGCACATATTTTATACAATTTTATGCCTATTTTATACTAAAAATATGCCTAATACACACTACTTATACACCATATATATACACTCCGCGCGTACACCTCCCACACCCTCACTTATCTACATAGACACCATCTCAGCACCACGTCATGTCAACGTGGCCTCATCCTAACCCTTCATTCTCCTCATCCAACGGCTGAAAACAGTCTTTCCATTTTTAATCACAAACACACGCTAAATCCCAAAAATCCACTTCACTTCCCCTTCCCCCACTTAGCCGTCGTGACCTCTCATTCTCTCTCTCTACGAAAACCTAAATCGTCACTGTCGCGGTATTTTTTGGTCAATTTGGCCGGTGAAATTTGGGAAAAATGGTATCGCTGAACTCCCGTCACCAGCTACAAAACCTGTATACTTTTCATAATTTTTGGACAAGGGCAATTATTGACCCTTGTTGACAGAGTCCCACAGCCGGAAAATACCTCCGACGGTGTCTGGGGTATTTTGAACAGTGTTATCATTTGAAAAGGGGTAAGAATTTCTACATGCGACCCCAAATTGAGACGGGTCGATTTGACCCGACCCGGTTTGAAAACGGGTAACCCTTTAACTTTTGTGCTTGGTTCTGAACTTGCTTAGTAACATGCCTAAATTGTTTTTTTTCATTGCATGTTAACATATTTGTTTATTGCATGATCAATCGATTAGGGTCGCATTCCATGATTATTATTATCTTGTTTAGTACATTGATGTGTTTAGACAGTTGCTCAGTACATTGAGTTATTTCTTGTAGGTACTGTGTTCAAGCATGACTTTTGTGTCCACTGTATTTGTTCTTGCTTATGGTCATACGTTCAAATGTGAGAGGGGTGATCTGATAAGATAAGTTTAATGTTTTAGAAAGGATTTGATTAGAATTTTGATTGAAACTAAAGAAGAAAGTCAACATGATTATTGAGATGTTTATTTCTTGGAATCTGCCGAGGTTCAAATTTGTTTGTGAATCGATTTGTGAACCTAGACTATGCTAAGTTTGAAGGGAGGGAATCCAAATCAATTTGGGATTGTTTTGCCTCAAGTTTGGGGATTGATTGCTTATTTTTGGAAGGGGCACCTAAGTTTGTCCCCTGTTATTCTTGGAAGGCAATCTCTCTTGCCTTATAGAGTTTGCCCGTCTGATTTCAAAATCCTCACCCCTCACACCTATTTAAACTAGTAATATTCTTCACTCTAAAACAACATTCACACAGACACACAATTTCTACACAAAAACAAAAGCTACAGAACACTTTTCTGAAGCTTTACACATCTCCTTCTCTGACTTTCTTCTTCTGGAAAGCAATTGCTCTATTTGGCTCTGTCGTGCAAGCACTGATCAATATACGTACTGCTTCTTTGTTCTTTTTTACTGTCAAAAGGTATTTCTTTTTCTTCTTGACTACCTACTGAACATGTCTTCGTATTTGTCTATGCTTGGATAATTTGTTTCATCCCATCTATGTTAGCTTAGTTTAAACTGCCTATGCTTGAACATTGCATGCTTAGACTCTATTTTTGTTAGTCCCTGTTAACCTTGTTCAGTTGATTAGGATGGTCCAATAAGATCATACCAGTTTTGCTAAGTGCAGGGGCACTGGTTGCACCTTATGATAAAGGTCTCTACAGCCTGTCATAGCAGTCCCTCTTAATTTGGACAAAGCCCCAATGCAGGCTTCCCTTTTCCCCTATTCCCTGCTAACCTTATGCTTGCAGCTTATTTGGATGGTCTCAGATAGACCCTACCATGCTTCAGTGACTACAGGAGAACCCTAAAGTTTAATAGGGTCAATGGTTAAGCCCTTTAAGCTGGATTTGATATTGGGGTTCTGAAATTGCAAACCTTTGATTGTTATAATGGTAGCCTTGACCTTAATTCTTCCAGAACAGGGCGCCCTTCTTACCATTGCTTGTCTCTGTGATTGTTCCCTAGAAACTGTCCACAATTTGTGTATATTTTAGGATTCCCTATCTGTATTTTTTAAAATAGGAGTACACAGTTACTCCACTGTGTGTGCAGCCACCCAGGGGCTCTTCTCTTGACCCTTTCACTCATATGTGTTTCATTATCTGGCCAAGCATGACATCTTTGAACCTGCATAGTTACTTTAGTTGAGAATTGGAGTTCTAGAATATTTTTCTAAAAAATCTGCATGTTCAGGGTGGAACCTGTGAACTATAACAGTGTTTTGGTTATTTCACACAGGTCCTAGAATTAAAATGCTATAAATCTGAAATTTTATTGAACAGGGGCTATTTGTGTTATAGTTGTTTAAATGGGACTTTTTTTCTGAAAACTAAGTTTGCCTCTCTTTGCGTAGAAAGCCCAGGCCCAAAAATTATTTTTAAAAAAAGGTCTTTACGTATATTAAACTGATTTTCAACTGCTCAAATGCTCCTATACACTAATCTAATAGTGTACAAGGGTGTATAAAGTATTTGGGGTCACTCGTACGCTTTATATGTATTTTTTAAAAAAGTTAAAACTATCATATATTTGCATTCTCCTTTATAAAAACGGCTTGACGGAGCTCAAGCAGGCAGGTCTTGGATGTCCTGCTTATGACCTGCCTGCTTGGGGTAAAATAGTAATTTCAGTAAATGTGGCAAGTTTTCATTGGATGATAGGGAATATTGCTGCAGCTTTCATACAAAGTTTTATATGTTTTGAAAAAATTGCCCGCCACTTACATCATCAGTCATCACAGTACTTTGGCTTCCCTCTCCCAAAAATATGACATATGCAAAAGTGACCCACAAAATTGACTTCAACTTCAAAGTAAGAGAAGTGAAAAGATCAGCCATGCCTAATCGACCTCTTCTTCTTCTTCACTATGGCTGCGGCAGAAGTGGTAGCCGGAAAAAATAAAGCATTCCACACCCACCAATCACTTTCATAAAAAATCATATATACAAAAGTTGAACTCTCAACTGATGTAAGAAAACATGTGTGACAACAAGTAGACGGATCTAAATATTCTTTTAGGCAAATCGAAAAACAAATTCAATATTTAAATAAATAAATATACATAAATTAAGCAACTAAACAAACAAATATTGAACCGTACAATTTTTTCTCAACTGAAAACTTTTTGAACTAGTTCTTTTCTACCGAACAGCCTCCAAAAAAATTTCTTCACCAACGACGGAGAAAAATTCTTAAAAAAATTGTAATAACTCAGAAGTTTTGGCAATGTGAAGGGAGAGATAAAATGAGATTTGACTATTCAAATCTTAATACGGTGGGGTTGAATTTGAGTTTTTCATTTTTTTTTTCTTTTCAAGTTTAAGGAGAGGGAATGTATTTTTAATGAAAAGATATAAGCTAAGGTTGAAGAAGAAGAAGAGTACATAGTGAGTGGGAGCGTACAATCCAAGAAAATAGTTTCGGGAACATTCGCCACTTTCTCTTAACCTTTCCTTAAGGATTACTCCCTCCGTTCCAATTTATGTGGCACCATTTGACCAGACACAAAGTTTAAGAAAATAGAGTTTGACCTTGTTAAGTGTCAATTTTACCCTTGAAAAGTAAGAGAGAAAAAATTTGAGTAATAAAAAAGTTGTTGGTAGGTTTAAAAGTACGTAGGGACCAACAAGGGTAAAATAGAGATAGTACATTAAATAGTTGTCAAATAAGGAAAGGTGTCACTTATTTTGGGACAAACAAAAAAGGAAATGGTGCCACATAAATTGGGATAGATGGAGTACTATTTACTAATTTTAAATAATACTATATTTAAGTAATTAGTAAAAGTGAGTAAGTCAATCTAGGCCTTTCATTCTTTCCTCAGTAAAAATGTAGAAATCAACTTATTTTCGAACCAAATATATAATCCTTTTGTTCATTGAGATGTAATCTAAATTCTAAATTGCCTGATGAAGAATTTTTTTAAGTTGACGACACTTCTCCAATTCACTGCATTGGATGTTTTTTCCAAGCAAAAATATGTTCAATATGTATAATATATTATGAAGATAACTTACTATTAATTAAAAAAAACTTAATATTAAATCTTAAAGTTTTTTGTTATTTGTATCAAGCTACACCGAACAAATTTTGGAACTTCAATTTTCTTATATAGACTCATTATGTATGGATAATGGAATTTACATTTTCCTTAGCAAATTTAAAATAAAAATTAACAAACATATCATTAAATTTGATAATTTTCAGTTGTCCAAATACCAACCTTGCTTGACTCATTTATACATCCATACGGAAATTTTAAAAGTTTTTCAGAATATTTCACGTTATGATTAATGAATATATATTAAATTTGTAGAAACGTAGATTCGTAGGATTAGTAATATCATTGCCACTTAATTATCTTCATTATTAAAGGAAAGAGTAGTAAATTAAAACAAAAACAATAAAAGATTATAACTGACTGTGTCACCAAGGGGGAAATAATACCAACTAGCCAATAATACACCAATTAGAGATCAGCCATAGCGTTTATGAAAATCTGTTACAACATAGAAATAGTGAAATGTGACAAGTAGCTACAGGAAATTTCAAAGATCCTTGAGTTTTAGTACTGCAATCGAAAACACAGAAAATGCCTTTGATTTCCTAAGTTACGCAAAGAAACTTAAGACTATAACTCTACATTTTGGATTTCAACGACAGTGACATTAAGCCCCCATTCGTTTATAGTTTTTGGGAATATTTTTTGAGAGTTTTTGGGAGAAAAACTGTTTGTTTATGCATAGTACTCAAAAGCTCTTTTTGGACCAAAAACTAACATTTACATACAAATTTCATTTTCATAAGAGCTCAAAGGCTCTTTTTGAGCCAAAAATTTTGTTCCCAAAAAGTATGTCCAAACACTTTTTTAATTTTATATCAAACTTCACCCAAAAAATATTTTCCAAAAATTATTTGGGAATCTATGTCCAAACGCTAGCTAAGCTTAAAGTTGCAAGTAAAAACTTAAGGATAGTGTTATTGAGTTTAAAGCTGCAAGGGAAAACTAACCGACCGCATCAATAATAGTGTGTCCTTTTAAAAGAGCGGCAGGTAAAAACTCAAATACAAGTAAAAACTGAAGAATTATGTCATTTGTGTCTAAGCTTGCCCAAGTAACTCATATAGAGGTTAATTCCCCAGCTCGAAATTGTTGTCGAAAAACGCCGGGGATTGATTGACGAGCCTAGTGATGAGAACGCCGAGGGCTTGGAATCTCGCAGGAAGGTTGAAGTGGTGGATCTTGAGGATTTAGAGCACGACTCCGATGCGGTTGTTGCCAAGGCCAAAGGCAAAGCTAAAGTTTGAGAAGTTGGGGCTTCTGCCGCTGGAGAGGAGGCAGATGTTAGCACTTTTAGGGCACAATCTGAGCTTGTAAGACTTTTGACCTCGGTGGGGTCCTTGCGAAAGCTCGAGGTATTGACTTTTCAAACCTTCTGGAAAGCAGCCCCTGCTCGGTCCAAAGAAGACGCCGTCGTGCAGAAATTTCCTCCGGTTCAACTAACCAACACTCAAGCTGCAAATGCACTTAGAGTAACCCTTGACACCTTCATCCCTACTTCTGTTTCTGTGAATTCGCTTATATTGATCCATTAATAACTCCCATTCAGGGCTTCATTTTTTTGCTGAGAGGTATCGAGCTTGAAAACGCATGGTTCGAGGAGGTTCAACGTGTCGCCAGTGCTTGGGACAAAATGGGACAGCTTGAATGCTCAAATAGCTGAATTGAAGGCTAAGTTGTCCAAGTCTAGCTCTGATTTACATGAATCCGAGGTGCTTCCAAGGCTAAGATTCGGGCTCTTGGTGATGGTTTCCAGGTAGAGCGCTCGAGGCTAGATGCTGAAGTAGCGAGGCTCGGTACGGAGTGAGCCCAAGCCAAGAATGAGTTCGTGGAAGAGGCCAACAAGCACCACGAGCAGCTGAAAAAGCATGTACTCAATATCTAGAGACTGGAGGGCAAAAATTCCAAGATCCCAACCCTTGAAGCCGAAGTTAAACTGCTTCGAGAAGAAGTAGTTGATTGCAAGGAGAGGGCCAAGGTCAAGGCCAAAAGGACAGAGTTGGATAAGCGTTGGGCCGTTACCAAGTCTCGATTGAAGCTGCTCAAGCAATATCGCGCCTGTAAGCTGAACTTGGAGGAGGAAGTTGCTAAGGCTGAAGATAATGCAGCCAAAGCCAAAGCTATGATCGATGATCTTCATTCAAGTGAAGGTTCGGGCGATGATGATGCCGAGGATGAATAAGAAGATGATGAGGATAGGGAAGACACCGAGGATGCCGATGATGGGGCCTCCGAGGAAAGAGGTGGACCGGAAGCTTAGCGTTCTCGTTTTCATCTTCTGTTTTGTTTTTGTTTAGGCCTTCAGGCCTTATAATGTAAATGACTTTGTGGCCTTCGGGCCTTTCATGAATGAATCTGTTTCTTATGCTCAATTGTTTGCTTTAAACTTTCATTTCGCTTTATGAAGTATTTTGAGCTGAATAAGTAGAATAACTTTGCTTGCAAGACTTAGTTCATACAACGTCGATGCGAACTTAGAACGACGTCTCGTTCTCAAGCCAATGCATTTGAAATATGACCTCGGTATAAAAAAGACCTCGGTATGTAAGATCACAGAAACAAAGAGATATTGAATCAAGTTTATTTTATTGATGATATCAATGAGCCATAATCGGCTTTTTACATAAGGCCTACTCTAAGTAGAACTTAGGCGGAAAAACAAGTTAACGACATGCGACTATCGGGCGAAAGACAAAGTGCTAATCTATTCCTCGAGCGTCAGTCCCCAGTTGTCAAATAGTCAGACTTCGGTGGGGAGGCTTAAAGGTGACCTTGGCTGTATCCCACTCCTCACTCCCCCCAGTGTTCGGGTGTCAATCTTGATGAAGATCCGAGCACTAGAGATCGTGTTATCCGCTTCCTAAAAAGATCAAGCAAAATAAAACGGGGAGTACGTTAAAATATTTCAACCAAATCCTTCGGAGTGTTTTTCGGTTCGAGGCTGTAGGTAAATGTTAAATGATCAAGGAATGCTTACCTTGATGTCAAAAGTAATGCCGCTTCAAATTAGAGATGTTCCCATTTAAGGGTTTGGGTTTGCCTCGCAAGTCTTCGATCTGATAAGATCCCTTTCCAACAATTGCCCTAACTTTGTAAGGCCCTTCCCAATTTGCAATGAGTTGTTCCCCATTCTTCTCTTTCGTTGATTGATTAGAAGCCTTTAGCACATACTCACCGACTTTGAAATCTCTAAGTTTTGCTTTTCAGTTGAGATATGCCTCGATTTGCCTTTTTTGTGCTGCTAACCGAATCAAGGCTAGCTCCTTTTTCTCCTCGAGCAAATTCAATTCTATGAGCATGGCTTGTTGGTAAGCATCTTCGATGGCGTAAGCGTACCGAAGACTTGGTTCGCCCACTTCCACTGGGGTAAGTGAATCCATGCCATAAGCAATGGAAAATGGGGTTTCACCGGTGCTATTCTTCTCCATTGTTCGTATTGCCCATAACACCCCTAGTAACTCTTCGGGCAAGGACCTTTTTTCTCATCAATCCTCTTCTTGAAATTTTCAACTATTATTGTTCCAGGATTCGGCTTGCCCATTGGCACTTAGGTGGTAGGAAGTCGACACTATTCTTTTTATTCCCCACTGCTTAAGGAAATCAGTGATAGATGCCCCCCATGAATTGTGGACTATTGTCACAAGTGATTTCCTTTGGGACGTCGAACCTATAGATGATATTCTTTTTTATAAAGTCAATTACATCCTTCTGCTTAACCTCGGTAAAAGCCCCTGCTTCTACCCACTTTGTGAAGTAATCGGTCAGTACAAGAATAAACCAAACACCTCTTTTTTCCTTCGGTAAGGGGCCAATGATATCCATTCCCCACTTTATGAAGGGTCATGGTGAAATAACCGAATGTAAAGGTTCAGCTTGCTGATGAATCATTCGGGCGAGGTGCTGACACTTATCATATCTTTTCACGAAGGCCTTTGTATCTGCGCTGATGGTGGGCCAATAGCACCCAGCTAGAAGTAATTTGTGCACTAAGGATCCCCCCCCCCTCCCCGAGTGGTTGCCACATTCACCTGCGTGTACTTCTGCCATCACATACCTAGCTTCATCCAGACCCAAGCATTTGACCATCGGGCTGTTGTACATTCTCCTATATAACTTTCATCAGATCATTTAATATGAGGCTGCTTGAGTTCTTAATTTTCTTATCTAGGGGAAGAGTCCCCGAGTCAAAGTAAGAGATAAACTTACTTCGCCAGTCCCATTTATGGTCCACCGAGTTGACTTCCAATTTCATTTCCCTCATCTGCGCGAAAAACAACCAAACCACTGAATCAGTCCCTGAGTGTTCTTCATCCACCGTCGAACCCAAGTTTGCTAAGGCGTCGGCCTCAGCATTTTCATCCCGAGGTACTTGTTTGACTTGCCATTCTTGAAATTAAGATTTTTGGTGCTCGGATCAGGAATCGTTGCATTCTGGGGCTCACGAGTTGTATATTCAGCGAGCATTTGGTTTACCACCAACTGTGAATCACACCTTATTCAACTCTTTCTACCCCCCCCCCCCCCCATCTCTTTATCCAGTTCCAATCTTTGCTAAAGCTGCTTCATATTCGGCCTCGTTGTTAGTCAATTTTTTTAACCGAACCGACTGCCGGACTCTTTCCCCGGTGGGTGCAATCAATATTATACCTAACCCTGAACCTTTAGAATTAGTGGCCCCATCAGTGTAGAGTACACATAATCCCAAAGTCGAACCCTTCGACATTAAGTTCTCCTTTTTAGCTTCGGGTAAGATCCCAACACTAAAGTTAGCCAAGACTTGGGATTTAATGGTTGTTCGGGGTTGGTAGGTGATATCATATTCACTTAATTCTAATTCCCATTTAGATAACCTCCCCGAAAACTTTGGTTTATGCAATATACTTCTTAGAGGGAATGTGGTAACTACAGCTATTGGGTGACATTGAAAATAGGGACGTAATTTCCGATCAGTAACAATTAAAGCAAGTGTTAGTTTTTCCACATGGTCGTGGGTTCAATCCCCACAGACGGTGCCAATTTGTATTGGCCTAAACTGATCTTAGGACACAAATCGAATTTGAATTGCGAATACAAGCAAATCAATGTATCAAAGTCGAAATCACAACGAAAAAGACAGTAATTATGCGTAAATAACTGATATTTCAATATATGATCTTGAGTACAAAATTTGGCAGAGTTTTGGTATATATTTCTGAATGATTATATTGTGAAATGAAGGACTATTTATAGACTAGCGGATACACAAAGCTATGATCCCATGTCTCACTAAGCTCAGCATGCCTCAACTACTTAGATAGTAGAGTTAGTGGGCCGAAATAAAGGGAAAAGCCCTCTGCTGCAGATGGGCTAATTCACCGGGGCTCAAGCTATTAGCCTCGGGAACATGATTTTGCAAGGCGACCGAGGCGAGCATGTTAATCCTATTCCTTGATTGCTGACTTCGGTGATCGATCACTCACATCGATCCATGGTTTGCCAACACCTGTTCAGTCAGCTCCGAACTGCGCCACCGAGGTGCCACATCTTCGAGTCGATTTTTACGCAATACACATACGAGGTAAGCTAATTGCAAATTTTGATCTACGGTTTTTACCTTTCAGCTAGCAATAGAAAATTAGTTGGATTGGAATTGACAACAAAACTATATATGCTATGATCTCTCTGAATATTAATTGGATTTTTAGGTAGATCACTCCATTTCTATCTTGGACAACTTCCAGTCATGAAATTTTCTCAGTTAAGCAGAAACAGATTCTTAGGTAATCCTCATGGAAAAGTCTCTGGTAAATAGAAGTAACTTCATCAAAGCTGCCATAACTGATTCACAAGTTCTTTAAAATCCATTGCTGCTGATTGATCACACTTATATCACAAAAAAATGGTGCAGCAAATGTAGCCATTATCTTTTGTCTAGCGATTGCTGCCTCAGCCAGGAACACTGGTTAACACAGCTCCATTAGGACACCGTTATTGGTTTCTCAAAGTTTTGGGTAATACGAGTATCTTTTCGTTTCTGCAATGGCTTTCGTGTGTTATAATTGCACAGGTTTACTTGATCTAATCAAATTCATTGATCAACCTTGCAACAGGAATTGCGTAACACAAAATCCGTCACTCAAACGCTACGAAGCACCAGACATACGTAGTTCACCAGAGTTAGTTGTGATCAGTTACCTTGTGATCAATATTATTTATTCTTCTGCTCTTGAAAAAGTTACCAACTAGACCGCTGAATTTTTATTATGAATAGTAAACAGTATATGTGATAAGAGTTTTGAAGTCCTATGTTTGCAAGTTTTTGACCATAGCTGAGACGCTTTGCTGGTTTCTGTATATTAAGACCGTGTGAATGTTTCAAAGCTACTAAGAAGCAAGCACCATTACATTTATTCACATATTGGGCCCGTGCTTAGCACGGGCGTACCCCAGCTAGTCATATATAACATGTCGACCTTTTTCTTTGTTCTTCATTGTCAGTCAAATTCTTCAATCAAAGCATTGAAAACCTTATCCATAAATGTTCTAAATTTAAACAACGGCTACCTTACCAAGATCTCTGCACACCCCAGTATAAATTTTATCAAATGAACTGGAAATAATCAAAACACATTTTCAAGTTTCAACTTCACCAAGCTCTTCAATGGATTCAATTTCCCCAAAGAAAATAAATAACATAAAATGTTGTTTAAAATTCTACTATGAGTATATCATCAATATGGCACTTCAGAACACCAGTCAAATAATAATCAAACAATAAAAAATGACAATCTTTGTGATCTTGTTTACACAGCTTGTGCGGCAATATCCACAATATTCAAATTTGGGCTTAGTTTCAAATTTAATTCAGGTTTTTGCGCTCAGTGGCGTAGGCGAGGCGCCATATTAGCTTTCTTGGTGAAAATTTTAGATTGCTTAGATTTTATCCCCGTCGCCAGAACACAAAAATTTCTGGCAATTTGCCATAGTTTTTCGTAGAAAACTTTGGGAATATATTTTTGGAAAAGTCATGGCGATCTACCAGAACTTGCTCCATATTCGGGGATGGAGGCTAAAACTTAAACAGTTTTTTAATGGTGCTGAAAATGTGATATTGGAACAAAAGTATCCTATTTCAGTAAATCTTACATATTGATAGAGTTCATCCATATAGAAAATTCAAATTGGAAATAGTACTGGAGAACAAAGGTAATGAAAATTTTGAAAACACATTTGAAATAGCATTCTTGGTTAGGAGTTTGCTTTTCATGCTATCAGACCATATATGCTTCTAATTTAAGCTAATCTAGAATTTATTTGGAAGCTATCAAAGAGTACCACAAAGCCAACAATTTACACTTGTATATTGAGTTTAACTTATGAGTTACTCTACAACTCTTGCGACCTTAAAATCACAATGTATTCCCTCGTAGTCATCACTTATCCTAGATAAGAAAGCGTGGAGAAGTTGAGGATCAGGGTAGAAGTTAGATACTCCCTCCCTCCCATTTTGTTTGTCGTAGTTTGACTTGACACAAAGTTTAATAAAGAAAATAAGATTTTTGAAACTTGTGTCTAAAATAATTATAGATATTTGTGTGGCTATAAATGAGTCAAAAAGTAAGTTTGGAGTTGAATTGTTTTCAAATTTAGAAATATGACAATCTTTTTGGGACGTACTAAAAAGTAAAGTATGACAAACAAAGTGGGACGGAGGGAGTAATAGTTGTGAGATGTGGTGTTCCAGAACCCCTCAAGTTTTTTTTGGCAGAAAAGGGTCTTGCCTTTTTTTTTTCTATTTTCTTTTTATTCTAAGCACAATTAGGACTAATCATGGACCAAATTAACATTACTAAAACTTTGTGGGCTGTAATTAAATGTAACAAAACATTTAAACTTCTTGGGATCAAAATTAAATACCACAAATTTTAAAACAAATGAATAAAAATTCTCTCTTTTCTCTTCTTGTTCATCATATCTACTTCATCTTCCTTCTCTTCTATTTTCTTTTCTTCACATTCTTCTCATTTTCTTCATCTTTCTTGTCATACTCTTCAACTACTTTTTGTTGTTTACATAGTCATTTTCTTCTTCTTCTTGCTCTCATTCTTCTTTGTCTTAAAAATCCAAACATGATTTTTATGTAATTTTGGAGTGGGTATTGTTTGAAATGCTTGAGAATGGTATTTAGATCTTAAGTATAAAATTTGAGATAATTTGGTGTTGATTTGAGTTGCTTTGGATGAATTTTGAATAAAAATTCGCGGTTGAATTTTTTTTTTTTTTAGGTGTTCGGAACATCTTCTGTCAGAATGTACAGAACATTTGTTATGGTATTTGGAATATCTTCTATCAGGAAATTCAGAACAACCGCCAGGGTGTTCGGAACATCTTCTATCATGATGTTCGGAACATCTCTGTGTGGATGTTGGAAGCATCTTTTATCTAGACGTTGAGATAAGATTTGAAATAAAAATATCATTTGATTTTCGATCCTCAAAAACAAAAATAAGTAAGACTCAATCGGTGAGTGACAAATGGAAAACATAAGGAAAGCGACAATCATTATATAGAATTAATGTACCTATAAATTTTTTCAACATTCTTCTTTTTTTAAAAAAAAAAAAAAGAAAATATGGTAGAGTTAACTTCAGAAACCTCTCTCTTTATTTAGGATTATTTATCTTTAAGCGATGAACTCAAAAAAAAAAAAAAAAAAAAAAAACAGTACCAACATATTACAGATGAAATGTCTTGATGGAGGTTCCTACCATTACTCAAGATGTTCGAAACATCCTTTGTGATATTCCAACCATTAACTAAATTTAGAGAACTAAACTTAGAAAACTAATAAGTTTTTTCACACTTTTTCACACTCGAGCTATCCAACTCGTCCATCTACACTCATATTATTCTGAAGATACCTTTTTGTATACACAACCCCTTAACAAATGCACCAGATTTTATAAATTTCATTTGTATACACAACCTCCACAATCAACAACAACAACACCAGATCAAATATTATCACACAATATACATAACCATCCTTGTGTATTTATTTATCATTTTTCTAAAGAAAAAAAAGATACTCAAGATGTTTCAAACATATTGAAAGTTTTGAACGACTACAAGTATGTTTTGAACTTCCTACATGGTGTTTGAAACTTCTTGTGAGATATTTCACTTTCCACCGATGTTTAAATATCTACCAGAGTGATTGTAGTGTTAAAATCTTATGTACTATCATATGAATTAGATACTTATTTATGATATATCAACTTTTGTGTGTGTGTGTGTCAATATATATATATATATATATATATATATATATATATATATATATATATATATATATATATATATATATATATATATATATTACTCCGAAAGAGAATGAAAAAGAAGTAGAGGATAATCAATTAATCTTTCTTGTAGGTATGTTTGTTCATACTTTAGGTTCTATTTATTTCCAATTGTTATGTTTTGTGTACTAATGATCAAGAAATTTCATTTGAAATTGCTATTTTGTCCTGTAAATTACCATTGTACCCTAAGTCATTCCGCACGACTCACTTCATGTTTCAATCATATCGCTATATGTTCTGAATATTTTCAAAAACAATACGATGAAGATAGCAACATCGAAAAATGTCGCTCCGAACATGATGTTCATGTGACAAACATCAACAACATGTTCGAAACAACAAAGATAGATGAATAATCATTTATCACTCTAACAAGTATACTTGGTAATTTAGAGTGATAATAATCATCGCCCTTTAATTATAATGTGACAATAGAAACAATAGAACATTTCGCGCGGAACATCACATATAATGTGACAAACATCTATTGGATGTTCGAAACAAGACTATATGTATGGATCATCATTTCTCCCTATAACAAGTATAATTGGTCATTTATAGTGATAGTGATCATCATTTGTCGCTCTTACAAGTATAGTGGGTCATTTCTTATCATATTGATCACCATTTGTCACTCTAATAAGTATAGTTGGTCATTTATAGTGATAGTGATCATCATTTCTCCCTATAACAAGTATAATTGGTCATTTATAGTGATAATGATCATCATTTGTCGCTCTTACAAGTATAGTGGGTCATTTTTTATCATATTGATCATCATTTGTCACTCTAACAAGTATAATGACCATTTGTCACTCTAACAAGTATAGTTGGTCATTTATAGTGATAGTGATCATCATTTGTCACTCTTACAAGTATAGTTGGTCATTTGTACGTATAATGATCATCATTTCTCCCTATAAGAAGTATAGTTGGTCATTTACAGTGATAGTGATCATCATTTGTCACTCTTACAAGCATAGTGGGTCATTTGTAGTCATAATAATCATCATTTGTCACTCTTACACGTATAGTGGGTCATCTATAGTGATAGTGATCATCATTTCTCACTCTAACAAGTATAGGGGGTCATTTGTAGGTATAATGATCACCATTTATCACTCTAACAAGTATAGTTGGTCATTTGTAATGATAGTGATCATCATTTCTCACTCTAACAAGTATAGTGGGTCATTTGTAGGTATAATGATCATCATTTGTAACTCTTACAAGTATAGTGGGTCATTTCTACTCATAATGATCATCATTTGTAACTCTTACAAGTATAGTAGGTCATTTCTACTCATAATGATCATTATTTATCACTCTAACAAGTATAGTGGGTCATTTCTTATCATATTGATCATCATTTGTCACTCTAACAACTCTAGTTGGCCATTTCTACTCATAATGATCATCATTTGTCAGACAAACTACTCTAAGTGGTCTTTGTGATGAAAGTGGATGAGTTTATCACTCTTACAAGTATAATTGGTCACTTATAGCCATACAATCATCATAATTTGTCGTGCTAACTACTTTAATTGTGAAAAAGTATGATGAACATAGAAAAAATTGAACATAGTACTCGGAACGACACATAACATGTGACAAACGTCTAGTGGATGTTCGAAACTAGAGTATATGTATGGATAATTATTTCTCCCTATAACAAGTATAGTTGGTTATTTATAGTGATAGTGATCATCATTTGTCACTCTTACAAGTATATTTGGTCATTTGTACGTATAATGATCATCATTTCTCCCTATAAGAAGGATAGTTGGTCATTTATAGTGATAGTGATCATCATTTGTCACTCTTACAAGCATAGTGGGTCATTTGTAGTCATAATAATCATCATTTGTCACTCTTACACGTATAGTGGGTCTTTTGAAGGTATAATGATCATTATTTCTCTCTATAACAAGTATAGTGGGTCATTTATAGTGATAGTGATCATCATTTCTCCCTATAAGAAGTATAGTGGGTCATTTATAGTGATAATGATCATCATTTGTCACTCTTATAGTGGGTCATTTATAGTGATAGTGATCATCATTTGTCACTCTTACAAGTATAGTTGGTCATTTGTAGGTATAATAATCATCATTTGTCACTCTGACAACTCTAGTTGTCCATTTCTACTCATAATGATCATCATTTATCACACCAACTACTCTAAGTGGTCTTTGTGATGAAAGTGGACGAGTCTATCACTCTTACAAGTATAATTGGTCACTTATAGCAATACAATCATCATAATTTGTCGCGCCAAACTACTCTGATTGTGAAAAAGTATGATGAACATAGAAAAAATTGAACATGGCGCTCGGAACAACACATAACATGTGACAAACATCTATTTGATGTTCGAAACCAGTATGTATGGATCATCATATGATGAAGATAGCAACATTAAAAATTGTGCGATCCGAACGACCGTTTAATGCGACGAACATCAATAGATTGTTTAAAACAACCCTACGATAGATGATCATCACTTGTTAGTCAATTGGTAATCACTACTGATAATTGTCAACATTTATCACTCTAACAAGTATAACTGGTCATTACTACTGATAATTGTCATCATTTCTACAATAGTTCGACGGGTAAAGTATAGATTTGCTAAACATCATGAGAGATAATCAAAACATCTGGCGGGATATTAATAGTAACATATCTCTCGATGTTCACGACGTCTCTCTAGATATTCGAAGCATCTTGCCTATCAAGATGTTCAGAACATTTGTATTGATGTTCAAGATGTTTGGAACATCCGTCAGGATGTATCAAGCGTCTCCCCGTCAGGATGTTCCGAACATCCTAATAGATGTTCATCGCGCTGAGAAAAAATTTCAACATCCCTTTTAGTCTAAAATTAACCAAATCCAGTCCAAATTAACTCCAAATGATTTCAAATTTTATATTCAACCTCTCACTATTATTCCCAACAATTCTAAACAACACCCACTTGAAAACAGTACAAAAATTGGTTGATTTTTTAAAACCCATTTCAAAAACTTCAATATTTGAAAATAATGAACATTCACAAATCTTCTTAACGAAGAATAAGAAATTGATATGTGTTATATTTCGTTTAGGATTGCTTAGATTGAAGAAACAATCATAAAATAAAGTGTAGGTTGAAGAAACAAGAAGAATGATACGAATAAGGATTTGAGAGGGAAAAATGGAGGAGAGGAGAGGGAAGGGCTGTTGTAGATCTAGGTTTATGGCCAAATTTGGCAAAAAGTGACCTTTTATACTTGGACCATTGTGTAACATAAAAAACTTTGGGGTGAGAAGGTTAGATAATTAAAAGTTTTTAATGCCATTAATAATTAGAGGACCCTATACTTCATGATTAAAACTTGAGCCTTTTTCCATTCAAAAATAACTTGAGAGGGCCTGCCATGCCAAAGCCCCGTAATAGTTAAGCATTTCTGACATATTAGCATCAATATGATTCGTATATTTGTTATTTTTATTTACTCTTCATCTTTATTGCTATTAGTATTTCGTAATACCTTGATTAATTTTTATATCAGTATGTACTTTACAATGGTAATTTATTTTCATTTTGTTTTTCTTTTCAAGCATCTATTTTCAAAAAGTATTTTTTCTTTAGCCGAGGGTCTATCGAAAACAGCCTATCTATCTTGATAGAAGTAAGGTCCGTGTATATTTCAACCTCTCTAGATTCCACTTATGAAATAACAGTTGTATGTTGTTATTGTTGTCGGCATCACTTACTCATGATTCTCCCCTTCCTCTCTTATTTAATTGCCTTGAGCTCGTGCGAGATAGGCAATATGTAGTTTCAATCTTTCAAATATTATCGAATTGACTTGAAGCTATATGATGAATATGCAAAGACTTACCCATGACCCTTCCCACCGCCTGACTGAGTGGCCTTGAATTTTTGACGAACATGCTATGCTTACTATTGACCCTTCCCACAATCTGTTACTGTATTGCCTGTATAATTTTAGCCAGTGAGCAAAATTTAGTCATAAATCTTACAAATACTATATTATCAACGCAACACAAGCATATATTGAGGGTTTGCCCACTCCAATAGAGAGACTGGGAGTGCTTGACTTCGGTACTACAAATAAAATGACGCAACTACACTAAAAGAGTCTTGCTAATCACAGAGTCACCCATGATA
The DNA here is from genome assembly GCA_029990175.1 of Petunia secreta. NCBI lineage: Eukaryota > Viridiplantae > Streptophyta > Magnoliopsida > Solanales > Solanaceae > Petunia > Petunia secreta. The sequence continues at coordinate 446,265 of JARKIP010000204.1, read as the reverse complement.
ATAGACCCCTTGTATTGGCAGCTCAATAATGCAAGAATTATATATTATTTTCATTAAAATTCTAACTGAAAGAATACCCAACGACGAGTTTTTGAGTTTTTGGTTGACTTTCAAAAGTAGAATTTGACTTTTGTTGCTGAAATTGTAATTAAGAAGTATTGCTTGTTTCATTCAAATTGAATTTAAATAAGACGACGACGACGACAGCAACAACAGATCCTCGGTGGAGAGGCTGCTTTCAATAGATCCAGTGTTATCCTACAAGTGGGGTCTGGAGATGGTGAGATATAAATAGACCATACCCCCACCAAGGTGGAGTGGCTGTTTTCAATAGACCTTCGGCTAGGAAAAAAATTGTAAAAATATTTTGAAAACAAACGAAATTATTTTGAAAACATGTTAGAAAAAAACAAGTTACGAAACAACGTTGTAGCTCAAATACTCACATAAAAACTACAACAACCAGAACAAACAACTATGTATAAGAATAACAACAATGTATAACACTAATAGCAAAAAGAATGTAGGACAAGATAAAACTACTATGTATAAGAATAATAAAGTTAATTTCTCAGCAACTAATCATCTACAACCTAATATTCTACCATAATTCTCGACCTCCACGCTTTCCTGTCAAGGGTCATGTCCTCGGTGATCAGGAGGTGAGCCGTGCCCTATCGAATTATCTCGTCCCAATTCTTCTTTGGTCTATCTCTACCTCTCTAAAGACCCAGCACAGCCAGCCTCTCGCACCTCCTCACTAGAGCATCTGTGCTCCTTCTCTTCACATGGTAAAATCATCGCAACCTCGCTTCTCTCATCTTATCCACCACTGAGGTCATTCCCACCTTGTCATGAGTATCCTCATTCTTAATTTTATCCAACTCACATGCTCACACATCCATCTAAGCATTCTCAATTCTGCTACGCTCATCTTCTTAATGTGTGTGATATTGGATGGCCAACACTCTATGTCGTATAATAGTTGATCTAAAGACCACTTTAGAGAACTTACCTTTGAGTTTAGATGTCACTTTCTTATCACATAGGACACCGACCGCGAGTCTCCAGTTCATCTAGTCTGCCCCTATACGATGGATGAAATCATCACCAATCTCTCCATTACCTTGAAGGATTGAGCCAATATACTTAAAGCTTCTCTTTTGAGGAATGACTTGAGAATCAAGCGTCACTTCTACCTCTGACTCATTAGATGCATCACTAAACTTGCACTCCATGTATTCTATCTTCGTTCTATTCAGCCTGAAACCTTTAGACTTTTGGGTATATCTCCAATCCTTACAACTTATCATTAACTCCACCGCGAGTCTCATCAACCAAAACTATATCATCTGCAAATAACATACACCATAGAACGTCCCCTTGAATGCTCCATGTCAACTTGTCCATAACCAGAGCAAATAAGAGCGGACTAAGCGCCCCTAGTGCAATCCCATCTTAACCTAAAAGTGATCGGAGTCACCTCCTGCTGTTCTCATGCGGGTCTTGGCTCTGTCGTACATGTCTTTAATCAGGCTGATATATGCCACTGGCGCACCTCTTGATTCCAAGCATTTCCACTAAACCTCCATTGGGACTTTGTCATAATCCTTATCTAGGTGGATGAACACCATATGTAAGTCTCTTTGCTTATCCCTATACTGCTCTATTAATCTCCTCAGAAAGTGGATGGTTTCTGTAGTCGATTGCCTAGGCACGAATTCGAATTGGTTATCAAAAATTGTTACATCCCTCCTCATCCTCTTCTCAACCATCCTCTCTTAAACTTTCATGGTGTGGCTTAATAGTTTGATGCCCCTATAATTGTTTTAATTTTGAACATCACCCTTGTTCTTATACAACGGAATCATAGTACTCCACCTCTTTTCTTCGTGCATCTTAGTCGTCGCCAGAATGTCATCAAACAACCCAGTCAGCTAGGTTAAACCTGATCTACTTGCACTCTTCCAAATTTTAAATAACTCTAGTGATTGAATATTTAGGTTCTAGATGATTTGGGTGGTGGGTAGGTTAAAGTCAGAAGAGTTGAAAAACAACAAATAGGAGGAATTTAAGAATAATAAAAGAAGAGAAGTAACAAGATATTTTTGGAAGGGTAAAGAAGCGGCTCAATGGTAATTGGCTTGTCCCGAAAATAAAATGAGACATTTTTCGCAAAGCTTTTTTCAATGGGAACAAAGGTTCAATACAATACCTTATAGGAGACAATAGCTGCATATTCCTTCAGTCTTTACTTGGGCAATGGTGAAAATTTGGCCCCATAGCCTGTTTGCACCGCGGTAAATAAAAATTAGTCATCAGTGCAAAACTCTTTGAAGACTAGCTAGATTCAAAAAAAAAATCAGTATTTTATATTGGGATTTGCGAACAAAATTTCAAAATCTAAGAATTTTATACTGGGATGACTTTAATATGAATCTCAGTAAAAAATACGGAAATTTTTAACATGTCAGTTAAAAGTCCCAGTATAAAATACTGTGATTTTAAATATGAAACTCCAAGATTTTTCTGAAACTTTGAGCAAATCTCCAGATGTTTTTACTAGAGTTTAATTCTAAGCCTCAGATCTTTGTACTATGGCTAGTTTAGGTGTTGTTTAACGCCAAAAGGTTGTTAATGTGCGGGGGCATAATTTGGCTATTTCTCAATTAATTTTGAAACAATGGATAAAACTCACTTAGAGCGTCCAAAATTGGCCAGTTATCATTTTTTCACGCTGACAATGTGTATTAGAAAATTTCCACTGTATTTCCCTTCTCGTGAATGTAGTTTATGTTTTGTCCCATTTAAGGAATTTGTGCAAATATAACTCCAATTTTCAAATTTTGATGGTTACCATAAATGCGACAAAAAGTCGTATCATAAGTCTTGATGAATCACAACGAGTTTAATTTTCACAAGTTTTGCCGATTCGACAACACTTGAGGAGGCAATTTTTTAATACTTATAAACAAGTGTTGTCGGTTCAACAAAACCTTTTAGGGGTCGTTTGGTTTGATGCACTAGTTATACATGGATTGTAATACATGGATTAATAATACAGGGATTAATATTGCAGGGATTAATAATACGGGGATTAAATTTTATGCAGTGTTTGGTTCATTGGAGATAAAAGTTATCATTTAATATATTTGATTTATTTTTAAACTAAAAAGTAATGAATTTACAATTATATCCTTTAATGATTGACTTTTATTGGCTTCTAGGGAAATGAGAAGGATATTGTTGTCCTTTTGTTCCTTTATCCATGTATAACTAATACATGTATTAGTTATACCACCTTGGTGGAGGGATAAAATAATACACCAATTGGTGTATTATTTAATACATGCATTAGTTATACCTCTTTCAAAATACAAACCAAACAAGGGATTAAATTTAATACATGGATTAATATACCCAATCCCTCAAACCAAACGTCACCTTAGTATATTGAACTTTTAGAGATTACTGTGCTGAAGTTTCGGCGAGCCCATTATGACTTAATGTTTGAGATTATTCCTACAAGAAAAAGAATAAATTGTGCCCCATATCATATTATCGTGCAAATTTCTCCAAAAAATTAAAGCGGTGTCTCCAAAATTGACTGATTCTGATGGTTTATCCCTGTTTAAAACGGTTTTAGCAAAATGGTCATCACTTCATCCGTAGGCGCCACCTCAATTTATCTGGGAGAACGTAGGTTGAGGTCAAGGGCAAGCGTTGCCTTGGCAGGAATGTCAACGACAAATACGACAACGACAAGTACTGCATAAGCAATACTTCAAGTTAATTGGAAGAATGTGTGAAGAGTAAAAAGACAAGTGTTACTTAAACAAGAGGGGTCAAAGGCAAGTGATGCCTATTATGTGGTACTTATGAAGAAAGAGAGTGCAAGGTTCAAATATGCAAACCAGAGTTTTGTAAATAATCCAACCCGATGTGGGTCCATCGATTGAGGTACAATTAATTTCTTATTATTAATCATAACGAGAGTTAAATCTTTGGATCACTCGTGCCTTCGTTCTGAGAGGTTTAAAAATGTTAGACAATATTTTATTTCCAATTTTCACTTTCTATATGCAAATCAAATTGTTCAAATATAAAATTATGGTTTGATATTTTCTCTGACAAACAATCTTTTCAAGTATACACCATTTAAATTTAATTTTGGATCCATTTCTATTTAAATGTAACCAATCAAACATCATCGTAGATAGATGAGATCTAAATTGAAAAGGCTGAAGTAATATCCTATACTATATATAGAGGCACCAAACACTCTTATACTATATTTATAGGTACCTAACAAAAAAAGCGTAGGTGAGATCTTAAATGCAAAAGGCACAGGTTTGAATGTAGATGTTGAAACTTGATGGAGCGAACTTTCTCTACATGTTCTTTCAGACCATACTGTCTCCTCTAATTAATTCAATCCACATTTTCTTCGATATCATGAATCCTTTCCTAAATTTAAGTTACGTAGGTATCAACCCTTATTTAGATAGAATATGAGATGTAATATATATATATCTTCTAGCCGAATAGCAATATAGCATATGGCTACGCTTTTGCCAAATAGGCCAAATTGAACAGAGTCGTATACTACCTCAGTACACTTTTGCAAATCAACACTTACAGTGCATAGCGAAACTTGTCAGGAATCTCGAGTAAGAGCAAGTTTGGCCAACTCTATAAACTGTACTTCTCATAAATCTCGAGTAAGAGCAAGTTTGGCCAACTCTATAAACTGTACTTCTTTTGAGAAGTGTTTTTTTGATAAGTCGTCGTAGCTATTTGTGTGGCTAAAAATTTTGAGAAGCTCATTTTTCAAATTAAAAAAAATAATTTGAATTTATCATGTTGGAAAAAATTTATCCACACCGGGTGTATATACCTAATCATAGCAATTAATCATGTTAAAGTGATTTAAAGAAGAGAGAATGTATTTTAGTTAACCATAGTAGAGTGATAATATTGCATTTATAAACAAATGACGTGCATTTATTGATTGGGTGTATACACCGAATATGGATAAATATTTACCATGTTTCGAAGTGAAAAGGGAAAAGTGCCAAAAATACATATGAATTAACCGAAATAGGACAATTCTGTCCTCCATTACATATTTGGCGCAAAAAATGAGCGCTAGTGGTTCAAGCATACTCTCCGAACCAGCCAATTAGTAGTTCAAGCATCTCCAATTCAAACAAACAATAATAATATATTTAGTGTTATCACACAAATAAAATTTGGAGAGGATGAAATGTGCACATACCTTACCTCACCAAAGTGAAGCGGCAGTTTTCGATAGTCCCAATTCAAATATCTCCCATTGAACGATTTTTTAACCATTCAACATTTGACTAATTTATGTTATCCGTTTAAAGTATGAGATAACTGCTCTTAATTGTAAAGGTTGAATAACTTATAAGTTATAATTAGCACACTATCAATTTTGTTTCAGGATTATAAACGTTCAAGATAAACCATGAACTTTTTTTCCTTACATTCGTTAATTATATGCTTATTATTTTAATTAGTGAAGTGTTAATTAGGTGAAATATTTAATTGGAGAGACATTCAAAATTAATGTGACACACTGTTCTTCTTTGTCTGTCTAAAAAGAATGACACACTTTTTTATATGACAATTAATTAATACTCTCTATTCACTTTTGTTGGGCCATACTTACATTAAAAGCTTTAACAACTTTTTGATTATTTAAATCTTTTCTCGTTTTTTTTTTTCTTTACATCTTACAAAGCAATTTTAAAACTTTACAATATCAATCTTTATTTCTTATACTTTGTACAAAGTCAAACTACATCACATAAATTATGACAAATGAGTAACTTAACACTATCTTTTCAATAAGGTAAAAAATCTTAAAATATACTCCCTCCGTCTCATTTTAGTTGTCGCCTTCAGCTTTTTTACGTCCATTAAGAAAACCATTAAATAGGATGTGTATTTTACTATGTTACCCTTATTTAATGTTTGATTATTAACTTTCTTTGAGAATTTTTTAATTATTAAGGGTATAGTTGGAAAGAACTATTAAATTTAGTCTTGAAATCCTAAAGTGACAACTAATTTGAGACAAATTATTTCTCCTAAAGCGACAACTAATTTGGGACGGAGGGAGTATAATATGAACGAAAAGAATTGTCTATATATGTGCGTCAGTTTAACTTTGCACAAATTACCAGAAGGTAAGAATTTTTTATATTTTATAATTTTAAATGTAGTTATCAACACCAAAATTTTCTCTAATTATGATGATCTTAACCATGCCATGTTATTTTGTGACTGTCACTAAACAACAATTTGTAATATTAGAATTTAAGCTATTGTTTGACATAGATTCCCAAATAGTTTTTGAATAATACTTTTTCGGTGAAATTTGATTTGAGATTGAGAAAGTGTTTGGACATACTTTTTGGAAACAAATTTTACTTTTGGTTTGAAAAAATATAGAAACATGAATCGGGCCCCCATAAGTTTTAAAAATATTAAAAAAATATGCAGCTCAAGCAAACTAATCTTGCTAGAACCATTACGTCGAACTGAATTTTTGTCATGTTATGATTGTGTGAAACAAATCATGGACTCTTTTTTCATCTAAAAATTGGATGTCCTCCAAAAAAAAAAGGATTAATTTTTCAAGACCTTCTACATAAAGTTCCTAATTAATTTCATAAAGGGAGATTCCAGCAAATTTTAGCTAATTACCTTAAAAATTGTTCTTCCAAGCAAATAATAAGGGAGTGTTTTTAATGAAGTTGGATGTTTTTATAAATAATAAAACTTTGGAGTATTCTTTAAAGTTAGATAAAAGTTGCAACGGTCACTTTTTGGCCCAAAATCAGCCTTTTAGCTCTTTTTGCATTTTTTTGTTCCAAATTTTGGTCAAATACTATAAACAAATAACTTTTCCCTCCAGAAACTCCAAAAAATCTCCCAAAAAGTATAAACAAACGGGAGCTAATACTTGCGAAAAATTTCAACTATGACAGTACTAAAAATGGCAGTAAGACTCGATTGGAAGGAGTATTAGTTGACGCTTTACCAAGATTCATTTGTCTCAAATTAGTTGATGCTTTAGGATTTTAAGACTATTTTTGCCAATTCTTTTCAACTATATCCTTAATTATTAATGATATTCTCAAAAAGTACTTAATAGTCATATACTTCCTCCGTTCCAATTTATGTGACACAATTTGACCGGACACGGAGTTTAAGAAAATAGAGGTTGACCTCGTTAAGTATCAATTTTACCCTTGGAAAAGTAAGAGAGAGAAGATTTGAGTAATAAAAAAGTTGTTGGTATGTTTAAAAGTATGTAGGGCCCAACAAGGGTAAAATAGAGATGATGTATTAAATAATTGTCAAATAAGGAAATGTGCCACTTATTTTGGAACAAACAAAAAAAGGAAATGGTGTCACATAAATTGGGACGGATGAAGTATTAAATAAGGGTAACATAGTAAAATACTCCCTCCGTCTCAAAATGAGTGTCTACCTTTCCTTTTATGTTTGTCCCAAAATGAGTGCCTCTTTCCTTTTATGTCAATTCTTTAAATCTAAGATTTGTTTTGTACCACATGATTTAAAGACACTGGCCCACATTATACACACCTTTAATTTTAAACCACATGATTGAAAAGTCTTCCTTATTTTCTTAAACTTTGTGCCCAGTCAAACCCAAACACTCATTTTGGGACGGAAAGAGTATATACTCTATTTATTAATTTTTTTAATGAACGTGCAATAGCTAAAACTGTCTAATTAATTTGGGATGGAGGGAGTAAAAGAAAAATAACATATCTAACCAAAATCAAGCTTAGCCCTACATTCAAATAGCCACATGGAATCTTGCACAAAGGCTAGCCACAAATTACCCTATATAAAATGGTTTAGTCAGTTTCTTTTCCTAAAAATAAGGTAAACATTTAACAGCATTGCCCCCAAAATTAGGGGAATTACACCTGCATTAGATAATTAATATTTCTTAACAAAACAAATTATAACCTGCTCCACATCTACGGCCACCTTCTTCTTTCTACACCCACCAACACAGCTTGCCAGCAAAATACACACAAGCAAAACTTTGAAGTCCCAAATGAACTAGAAAAATAAAGGAACTTTACTTCACACCCACTTTGTTTAGATTTAAGAACAATCAGGACCTTATTTCTTGTCACTTTACTTATGTTTTTTGGTGTAGAAGCAGAATTATTCAAGAAACTTTTTATTTGATAGAATGGATTAGTACACCCATTTTATTTCTCCGCAAATTTGATGAGAATGAGCTTTCTTAAAAAAATAAAAAAGAAAAAATCAAGATACATTAGTTTGTATCTAGTTTACAAAACATATGGGTATAGCTTGAGATTCCATAGATAAGTTTGATACTTGTTTGTGATGGAATGCGAATGGGAATCGCACCGGAAGTAATTATGATAGTTGTATATGCAGAATATATATGCAGAAAATATGCAATACGTATGCCATAGTTATCCAGAATATAAAAATATGCAAAAAGTATATATGAAGTGTGTGCACAAAGTATACCCATAGTTATTCAGAATATATACCCTAAAATATGTAAAAGGTATATCCAAAGTATGTGCAAAATAAATACCAAAAATAAATGGAGAATAAGTGGCAAAAAAATATGTGAAATGTATAACACAAGATATACATGGAATGTATAACAAAAATATGAATAGAATGTATACGAAAGATGTACGCAAAATGTATACCTAGAATATATGTTATACCTAAAATATGCATAATTTATGCATATCAAGTGGTTTTCACTATACAATTATTTCACATATACATTGAATATACATTAGATATAAAAACTTGAATGCTAATTCACAACTATGTCATTTATATTGAATATACATCATAATTATGCAATATATACATTAAATATGCAAATACAAATTTTAACAATTAGTCCATGGCATCAAAGTTACATAGAATATGCATACATCACAGTTATGCCATATATACATTAGATATGCAAATAAAACTTTTAACAAATTAGTCCAAGACATCAAAGTTATATAGGATATACATACATCAAAATTATGTCATATATACATTGAATATGCAAATACAATTTTTAAAAATTAGTCCAAGACAGCAAAGTTAGATAGGATATGCATAACGTATACAATAGTCAAGCTATATTATTCTCTTTCTCTTCAACTATATATATATTCCTTATCACTTTATAATGGTCATATTTACCACTCGATTCAACAACTTTTTCAAATTTTTTTTGGATAAACTTTTTATCTTCGTCAAACAAAATGAAAGGAACCTATAGATTTTGTTTGAATCAAATTTGATTTTTTCCATTTTCCAACAGAAATCATTTTTGTTACTTAGAAATCCAAGAGCTATGTAATATACTGAGTGATGATGAAGATAACAAGAACAACAACTTTATATGAGTTTGCTGGATAATTGAGGTTTTAGGTGTAACAGAAGGCTTATTAGGATGAAGAATAGTTGTGATAGTTGAGAGAGTGAGCGGAACTATGTTATAATCGTGAATATTGATAGAATGAGATAATTAAGGGAAAGATTTTTAGTTACAGTAAAAAAATTTTCCTATATTTAAGGCATGTATAGTGCTTAATTGTACCCCATATATTGTGGCTATAACTAATGAGATAATATCCCATCTTTAAATAACTGAAATATTTATTGGACTCCCCAAAAAATAGACATATAAGGGGGAAAGTGTTTAGTAAACAAAAATGTCTATAATAAGTAAATGACATATTATTAAATGTCTATAAATCATAATAAAAGAAAAATATGTCTATTTTTTGTTAGGGACTCTTCTAAATGTTCACGCCACGTAATTTTCTCAAAGACAAAGCCATGAACATTGAACCCAATCATGATTGGCTGTGTCAAGGGCCAAATCTTTACGTGGAAGGGTGAATTCAAGGGTCGTTTCAGTACTTTCTTTAGCAGATCAAATTTTAGAGGTTTCATTCGTGATGTCATGACTTGTGGGGTTGTGATTGTATACTCTCACACACTCGCAACGATTTGACTAAACGACGACAGCGCCAGATGGTAATAACTTCTGTAACTATGACGTGAGATCAGAATACTGTATATATCCAAGTTCCAACCGGTGTTAGAATTTCTTGTTCTCAGTCATTTAACACAAAAAGACACGTTTGAAGTGTTATATTCCCTCTTCCCCCTTTATTTGTCATATTTTACTTACTTCTTCTGTACCAATTTATGTGGCACTATTTATTTTTTTGTTTATCCTAAAATAAATAACACATTTCCTTATATGACAACTATTTAATGCATCATCTCTATTTTATCCTTATTGAGCCATACATACTTTTAAACCTACCAACAACTTTTTTATTACTCAAATCTTCTCTCCCTTACTTTTTCAAGGGTAAAATTGTACTTAACAAGGTCAACCTCTATTTTCTTAAACTCCTTTAAACCTACCAACAATCTTTTTATTCCTCAAATCTTCTCTCCCTTACTTTTTCAAGGGTAAAATTGATACTTAACAAGGTCAACCTCTATTTTCTTAAACTCCGTGCCTGGTCAAATAGTGCCACATAAATTGGGACGGAGAGAGTATTAAATATTCTAAAAAGATATACTTATAAATTTTGAAACAATTCAACTTCAAACTTCTTTTTGGACTCATTTATAGTCATACAATTATTATTGACATATTTTAGACCAAAAACTTTAAAAATCTTTTTTTTAATTAAATTTTATGTCAAGCCTATAACAAACAAATTGGGACAGAGCTAGTATGTCAATATGAAGATCTTTTTTTTTTTTTTTAAAAAAAAGGGGATCATGCGTCATCTACTAAATTTATGGCAAACGATGGAAGAAACTCTAGAAAAATGGTTTTCTGATGGTGTAAAGATATAGTAAGTAGTTTCGTTGCTAATTTGTCCCCTTCGACGGAGTGTATTATCTCTATATGTATCTTTACTTACTACACTTTGAAAGAATAATTTTCAACACCCCTATAAAATACTGATTTAACTACTCGTGTCGGCATAAAAGTTAGTCTGATGATTTTCTGCTATTAAGATTTTTAAACATTCTATCTACTTTAAAGGAAATATGGAAGCAATAGTTCCAATATAGCTTTAACTAACTCGACTCCTTTCATATAGAGACAACTAGCATTCGTTGAAGGTCCTCTCCGACCATTATATTCGAATATCCATTTTTAAGGGAGAGTACGTAATGATTTTGTTACTAAGTTCTTTGTTTAAACCTAAATTAATGTATTAGCTACTACTACTACGTTACTCCCTTCGTTTCCAATTGGGAAAAAAATCTTCCAAATTTATTCGGCGGAATAAGTTGTTTGGCTCCTTAACTTGTCCCAAATTATCACTTTTCTACCTTATCTATACGGCATCTAATTCCCTCTTTAATAACTTCCAAGTGATTTATGTCCCCCTCAACTGCTTTTGGCCAGTTGCATGTTAGAGAGTGTATTGCACTAGCACCAACTAAGCAACACTTGGCAACCACTTCATTAACACTTGGCAGCCACGTCATTAACAGATAATATTATTTTTAATACTTATTTAATCATTTAAATTTAATTTATGTTTTGTTACTTTTTCTTTTTCATTTTCTTTTACCAAACATCATCTTCTCCATAAGCTCTTATTCCTCCCCATTAACCCTTCTGCCATATCCACCTATGCCTCCATCCACCCCTCCAGCATATCCACCCTTACCGTGACAAAAATTACCTGCAATAGATATTAAACCAAATCGTTGTTGACACCCAATTTTGTCCCGAAATTTTCAATTAGCGTCTAATTATTTTTAAAATAAGGTTAATTTTTAGGATAAATTAAGTTTATAATTTTAAAAGAAAAAGCCGTAATTGTTCTTCATTTCAAATCCTAGCCTATTTACGCAGTATATTTTTCCCATTTTTACTAGCCCAATTTTAAAAGCCCTAACCCTCACCCATATAAAACCTTAAACCCAAATTATTCATCATTTTTCTTCTACAACTACACCCTAAAAAAAATCAGCCTCTAAGATCCACTATTCATCCATCATCTTCACGTCTCATTTCCTTCTTCTCTCAAGACACACACACACACACCCCCACAGCATAAATAAAGAAAATTGGGGATATGGATAAGGATTCGAAATAGGGACCAACAAACGACCCTACCATCGGAAAAGCCACCATCTCCGGCGAACTCGTTCTGGGTTCTTTTGTCTTGGCTGCCGGCAATTCTTTGAATCAAAAGGGGAGATCGGGAAAGAGGGATTTTGGGCGTTTTGTCCTTGACTGATGTTTTAAGAAGAAGAGATCAGGGGAGTGGCAGTGACGCCAGAATTTCCCACCAGAAAATCTCCTGGCAGTCGCTCCTCCGCTGCTCCGTTGGGGTCACTGATTTGCTGCTGTTCACGCTTGTTTAACCGGAAAAACTTGTCGCCGGTGACCCTGTTATCCTATTGTTTCTATTTTACTGCTGCTCCGTTTGTTTGTTTGTACTGGTTACTGTTATTTTTCTCCGTTTGAGCCAGGTTTTTCTTCTCTTTATTTGTTGATTCTTGACTGAAAAATGGAGAAGTCGAATGGTGGGGTCGCAGTGATGCCGCTACGGCTTGGTGTCGCTCCTCCACTGCGTCTGGTAGTTTGAACCTTACCGGAGAATTTATTTCCCGGTTACTAGTCGCGACACAGATCCATGATTGAACTGTTCCTATTAAACCCTTTATGATGATGTTGGTGGTGTTCTGTTGTATTTGTTTCTTGATTGGAAAATTTGTTCCCCTATTATTTGCTCGTGTTGCTGCTATGGATCTTGTGATGCGTTCTTTGTTCTATCTTAGAATCACAGTTTCGTTACTGGTGTTGTTTCACCTGCAGTTCAGACATTTATAGTGATTTTTTACTTGCAGATTTGACTATTTTGGACCAGTTATGTCCTTTTGCGAAAATAGGCACTCTATTGTAGTTGTGGGTTTAGTCTCATTGACCCCGTGTGATGTTACATTTTGTTATTGCCTACAAATATTGCAAGTTTGAGGCATTAGAAGACTTATTCATGGACTGATTATGGAATATTGAACTGATTTGAACAAATACTACGCTAATGGCCAATGAAAAAATACATGTACACGTATTGAGGCCTCGGGATTGATTTGAACATGATACTACACTTGAACAGTCCCGTCCCCGTGTCCCTAAAGAAAATAGGTGATGATGAATGTATGCACTTTAACGCAAAGCAAGTTGAATTGAGTAACAGAATTGGTACTTGACATTGCAACACGACCGCTCGGCGTGTTTGCAACCGTACCAACATCCCGAGCTTCTACATGACGCGCCATACAAACCTGAGCCTAAATTTTGCACAATAAAACCCCTTTACTATTATTATTATTTTTATTATTATTATTATTATTATTATTATTATTATTATTATATTTTATCATTATTATTATTATTTTATTTTCATCAGTTATTACACTTTATTATCGTACTAATCCAATTTCATTTTCATATTTTTTGCGCGGTACATTTTGGTACGAACAATTTGTGGACTAGTTTGGTTAACTTATAAATGAGAATATGCATTGACTTGGAGTCATTTGGGATCGAGCTCGGGCTCGAGCATTCAAGAAATAAGACCTTAGGAAATTTAGAAAATTCAAGGCTCCCGCGAGTTGATCAATATCTCGGGTTCTATCTTTAACTTTGCATTCCTTTCCTTAGATATTTATGTAAATAAAATTCGTAAAATATTTATTTATCAATAATATTTGATTGTTTGTATATTGCTTTACTTTATGTTCATTGCCTTTTATTTTAAAGTCGTTATTTAATTTATTGCAAACTGGGGCCATTTAGCAAAATGCGTGCAATTTAAATATTTTTATAAACAAGTTTTATTTCAATTAATTATTTTTAGATAAATTTTCTAGAAAAGCATATTTTGCAAATGTTTTGGAAACCTGTCGGATTAACCGTTTTTAACGGAATTTCGGAAGTGCCTTAAATACCTTCTTCCGAAATTAACAAAACCTCTTAACTTTAGAATCTCTGAAAGAAAAACCGTCTTTTTCCAAAAACGGAGTTTTTGCAGCATTTGCTTATTTGGTTCCCTGTTTTCCTTAAATTGAGTGGCGACTCCAAAAACTCCAAAAGAGTTAGTCCATCCTGTCGATATTCTGGAATTTATTCTTTTCGGGGTAAATTTTGGGGTTCAACAGCATGGCGACTCCACTGGGGAGCAATAAAGGTTTTGACCATAAAGGTTTCCAATTATTTGCAACTAGCATGCCTAATTTATTTTGCTTTATTATATCTGTTTGTTTGTGTGCCACGAAAAGCATGTCACTACACCCTTATTTGTGCACATATATAAACTGGCATTTCGTTCATATTTCCCCCACTCCTGGGAACCTCTTGCATTCTCATTCAAATATCCGTGAGGTACGCTCATGCGTACCCGCACTTTCTTCCACTAAAGAACCCTGTGACGAGTTGGTATACCGGCGGTTGTCGTGGGAGTAATTCGACTGCGAGGCCGCTTGCCACTCACCTATTAGCCTCAACCGTTAACCCACTCTTAGACGGAGCTTTAGGAGAATGCATGCATTTACACCTTAGTCTGGACCCGGTCCTTGGTACCGCCTCCATAGCTAGGAAACCGCCCTTACGTCAACGGATTTTTGAAACCCAACGACAATGCATATTATGTGCTATGTGATAATGAATCCTCAGTTCTAACCATGTTTTGAGCAAAATCAGATTTAGAATTTGTCTCCTATGTTGTCTTTTAGGTTAGAGAATGGAAGAATTTAGCAGAATCTATGTGGTCATAGCAGTCCACAGAGTATTTGAGATCATAGTGCAGAATTTTGTAAACAAGACAGAATTGCAGTCGGGGGAAAGTTAGGCAAATTTTGTTGGTTTGTGTTTTGGAGATGGTATGGTATGGTGAGATCTAAGAGGTGAAGCCCCTGGTGTCTCTAAAAGGATCAGTGGGGTCCCTCTCGTGAATGAATTTGCGTGTGTGCAGGCCTATGTTGACTGTCCAGCTGCGTTCATGATAATTGAAGTATGCTTGTCGCATACTAGGAGAGTGAAGCCCCTATGTCTATAAACGACCAATGGGGTCCTTCCTTGAAGACCAGTGTGGTCTTGGCTACCTAGGTAACTGAGAGGCTTGATCAAAGTCGAGGACCTGTGAGGAGCCTTATGAACAAGGTCTGTGAGCCTTGCAAAACCTAAGAAACCGAGAGGCTTGTCCAAAGCCAAGGACCAGTGAGGTTTTATTTGTAAAAGGTCAATTGGAACCTTTTATGATTTGCAGTCTGGCATTGTGAAGGCAGTTGGAAATCGCACCCTTGGATGTTTTAAAATAATTGAGAGTTGTGATTGGAGTGTGGATATTTGCAAAAGGTATGGAGGATTGTTTCAGGCTTTAGGCATTTGGATTTTAGAATTTTGTGCAGATATTGTGAAGAACATGAGCTGTGTTGGAATTTCGAGTTGATACCAACTTTTGGAAGATAGTTTGGATAATGGAATTGCAGTCTCAAGGTGGAGAAATGATTGTTATCAATTATTGTTATTATTTATTGCTTTCTCTAAATCTGAACTGCTCAGAACTGGCATGAACTATTTTTCGTTACCACTTGTTTTCGCGATTAGGCTTACCTCTAGCAGAAAGAGGCACCTTACAGGGTAGGACGCGTTTGCATATTTATTTACACTCAACTACTTGTGATTGTCACATGTTAATTGTTTGCCTTGCTTTATTTGCTCAAAATGCGTTAAATACTAGGTGTTGCTTGCTTGTGTGCAATCCTATGAATGACATGCAAACTAACTTAGTTACCCTTTGAGGTTTCTTTGTTTTGTTTATTTCTCTAGCAGAAGTTTGATTTGTAAGGTGGTTGACCATGCAAATCACGTAAGATTCAAGATCTGATTGATGGTAGACGCTCTAGCTCGTGAACGATGCAGTACCAGAAGCTAATGGCATTGTTTGAAAGAACTTGGCGATTGAACTTGGTAGCATTATTTTCAATTTTAATTCAGATTAAGGCCCTGAATTGCATTGTACTTTAAAGCTTATGTTAATCTAAATCAACTCATTTTAAATTTATGAAAGTTGAAATAAAATGCATCTCATTCTTATTATATTATTTACGCTTGCATTTGTTTTTGTTTCAAAATTAAAATTGATAAAGCTGCTAAAGTTTTGCTTGTGACGTACTGCAAAGCAACTGAACAAATTGAAAGTGATGCACTGAAAAGTTATTGTCTGCACTCTTTGGATATCGCACTACTGTTAGAACTTCAACTGGGGCAACTTTTATTTATTGGTATATGGCATTGAAGCAGTGATGCAGAACTACGCACGGTCTGATTCCCAAGGAGGGATACGTAGGCTCCCCCATCGGGCTCGACCCTTTAGCATTTAAATTTTTATTTTTTCCCCAAGAAGGACAACTGGGGAAATTTTTGCAAAACGAGTTAGAGATGCGAAAGAAAATAACTGGGGCAGAATTTTGCAAGAAGCGGCGTTGGGTATTAAAGATGAGTAGGCAAGAATTTTGAAATTGGTTAAGCAAACAGTGCAAAGTCTAGACAAAGGACGTTCAGTTTTTTTTAAAATATGTTACAAGTTTAAGTCAAGGCAAAAAATTTCAAAATGCATGACTTCATTTGCATGCTTACTTTGCTTACTATATTGCATTAAATTAATTTACCCTTGCCTCTATTTTTTTTCAAAAAACTCTTATGCTATTAAGTTCATGAGCCAAGTTTCTGAACATGATGCACAAATGCAAGTCCGAGGAAGGCAAGGAAACAGCAGTAGCAGCAGCAACAAGATCAAGATCAAGATCAAGCCAGCACAAATCAAATGCTTCTCCCTTCCTCCCAAAATCTAACAAGTTTTCTTTGAGAGCAGGAACATGAAAGCTTGCAATGAAAGGATCATTCGCACTATGGATGAATAATTTATGGAATGCGCATTCAAAGTTGCCTTGCAGATTGCGTCGCATTACTTTTTTCATGGCATAAAGCGTTTTTCTTTGCCATGAGTTATTGCCGAACAGGCGGCATTTCTACCCCTATGAATTTCATTCCTAATAGGCGACAAATCCGAGGCTTGTTTTGAGGCATCGCTTGGTTTCAGGCGATAATCCGCACAAGGCCATCCTTGCCGGATTGTTTCGCCAATTGATTTATCAATGGCTATCGCACTGACAACATTTCTGCATTACTTTGCTTTGCACTTGCTTTGAATTATGTCTTTGCACTTGCTTTAAAATTAACACCTTGCTTTACTCTTTCAGGTTGACCATCGGCTACGAGGATTACTTTTGTTGGACTATCTCACCTATTGATTCGCCAAATGGCTCTTGCATTGCTCTACATTCCCGCACTGCTTTTCTTTGCACTTGCTTCAAATTATGTCATTTCACTTGCTTTAAAATTGATGCCTTGCTTTACGTTTTTCAGGTTGGCCACCAGGCGGGGCTTTTCTCTTGTTGGACTTTTACGCCTGTTGATTCGCTAAATCGCTTTTGAGTTGCTTTACATTTCACGCTAAATTGCTTTGCACTTGCTTTCAATTATGACTTCGCACTTGCTTTATATTATGACTTGCTTTACTTTTAGTTTAACAGGTTAACAGGTCAGCCCTGAGAACCTCCTTGCTTTGTGCCGGATCGGATCACCAGCTGATTTGTAAACAATCAATTCCAAGACCCTCCTTGCTGCGTGCCCGACCGGCTTGCCAGTTGATTTGTCAAGATTGTTCAAATTGCTTTGCACTTGCTTTAAATTATGCCTTCGCATTTTCTTTGTATTACGTCTTGTTTTACTTTTCAGGTTAACAGGTCAGCCCTGAGACCCTCCTTGCTTTGTGCCGGATCGGATCACCAGCTGATTTGTAGGCAATCTACCCCAAGACCCTCCTTGCTTCGTGCCCGACCGGCTTGCCAGTTGATTGGTCATGATTGTTGAAAAGGATTTGCACTATGCCTTCACACTTGCTTTATTGCTTCGCCAGTTGATTGGAAGACAATTTATCAAAGATATTGCTGCTTGCACTTAGAAATTACGTCATGCCTACCGTAAGCAATCGGGGGCCTTATTATGAGTCTATCATGAGCAAGCGAAGACTTCATTAGCATTGAAGCCTACCATAAGCAATTGGATGCATTATTCTGAAGCCTATCATAGACAATTGAAAGCTCTTTTGTTATTGATCCTACCGTAAGCAATCGGGGGGTCTTATTATCAAGTCTATCGTGAGCAAGCGAAGACATCATTATCATTTGAAGCCTACCAGAAGCAATTGGAGGCATTATTCTGAAGCCTATCATAGATAATTGAAGGCGTATTTTGTTATTGATCTTACCGTAAGCAATCGGGGGTCTTATTATCAAGTCTATTGTGAGCAAATGAAGACATCACTATCATGATGCCTACCATGCACAATTGGAGGCCTTATTATGAAGCCTATCGTAAACAGTCGAAGGCGCTATTGTCAAAGAAACCTACTATATTTCCCATCCTTCAGAACTCACGATTTTTCTTTGGATGCAGGAATTCCAGTAGAATGAGGAGAACTAGCAACCATCAATTTCTCAAAGATTATTCGCCTTGCCGCATATGCAGAGCAAATCCATTTCTTTCTTTTCCATTGTAGCATTTTCTTTATTATTCACTCGTTTTCCAACGCATTTACTCTAAATTTTGCAGGAATTGAACATCGGTTTCACTATGGACCGAGGACAACATTCAACGCTTTGCAGCACTATCAATACAAGCAACACGACCCAGCTTTGCTTATTTGTTTTGCATTATCTTGCCTTAATTAATCCAATTTGCAACCTTATTTCGCGGGCTGCTATCAAAATTAGGCTCGTTCACCTTATAATCGAACATTTTAGGCTCGTTCGCCTTAGAATTGAACGTCTTAGGCTCATTCACCTTATTATTGAATGTTTTGGGCTCGTTAGCCTTATAAATGAACGTTATGTTACCTGCGTAGGATATAGATTAGCCAAGTCAACTTGAGGCATTATGTCTGGTTAGTCGACTTATTTTATAACAACTTTATATTCTGCAATTCGTACCCGCTTTACTTATTGTCCTTCTTTACTATTTCAGAATAATGATCAGCCTAAAGGTTCTCCGGGCGGAGCGCCTCGTCAGTTGATTGAAAGAAGGACTTATTGATGATATCACAACCCGCATTTGCAATTTTATGTTATCACTTTATCTATTTCTTATTCCAATTACTGCAGTTTATTAGTAATTGCTCGCTTACCGTTTGTTGAGATTATTACAGGATTTTTAGCAGCACTGCAGCAGCGTTCGGAGCATAACATGGAACTTTTCTTAGCGGTGAGCTGGGGCAGTCGTTGATATGAGCTAGACTTCTCAACGAAGACCTGAAGAATCAAACCCGCATAAGTCATCAACCCTAGAGGTAAGTCTCTTGTTAACCCTAGAGTCTAAGGATTGAGATTGAAGACAAGATGGTTCGATTATCGAGATGCAGTGGAAGCTATGTCCCTGTAAACCCCTCTTTATGAGTGCTTCGTCGACCACATTTTCATAACTTGGGTGATTACAAGCCTCTTTTCCCGCGCATGAGTAGTCGTTACAATCTCGTCTTTGATTTTCAAATTGCGTCGAACTACATATGGCCTGATTCTCTTTCAGCCCGAAATATGTAGGCAACTCGAAAACCGGAGTTCGGCCATGTCCATAAGCCTCACATTTTAATCCCAGGAATCAGAGTCTTGGCTTTACCGTGATAAAATTGGTTTTCACGTCAACTTTCTTTACCCTGAAAATTCTTTTATCCTTTTCGGGTAAAGAGGGGCAGCTGTTGACACCTAATTTTATCCCGGAATTTTCAATTAGCATCTAATTATTTTTAAAATAAGATTAATTTTTAGGATAAATTAAGTTCATAATTTTAAAAGAAAAAGCCGTAATTGTTCTTCATTTCAAATCCTAGCCTATTTACGCAATATATTTTTCCCATTTTTCCTAGCCCAATTTAAAAAGCCCTAACCCTCACCCCCATAAAACATTAATCCCTAACTATTCATCATTTTTCTTCTACAACTACACCCTAAAAAAATCAGCCTCTAAGACCCACTATTCATCCATCATCTTCACCTCTCATTTCCTTCTTCTCTCAAGACACACACACACACACCACAACATAAATAAAGAAAATCGGGGATAGGAATAAGGATTCGAAATAGGGACCAACAAACGACCCTACCATCGGAAAAGCCACCATCTCCGGCGAACTCGTTCTGGGTTCTTTTGTCTTGGCTGCCGGCAATTATTTGAATCAAAAGGGGAGATCGAGAAAGAGGGATTTTGGACGTTTTGTCCTTGACTGATGTTTTAAGAAGAAGAGATCAGGGGAGTGGCAGTGACGCCAGAATTTCCCACCAGAAAATCTTCTGGCAGTCGCTCCTCCGCTGCTCCGTTGGGGTCACTGATTTGCTGTTTTTCACGCTTGTTTCACCGGAAAAACCTGTCGCCGGCGACCCTATTATCCTATTGTTTCTATTTTACTGCTGCTCCGTTTGTTTGTTTGTACAGGTTACTGTTGTTTTTCTCCGTTTGGGACATGTTTTTCTTCTCTTTATTTGTTGATTCTTGACTGAGAAAAGGAGAAGTCGAATGGTGGGGTAGCAGTGACGCCGCTACGGCTTGGTGTCGCTCCTCCACTGCGTCTGGTAGTTTGAACCTTACCGGAGAATTTATTTCCCGGTTACTAGTCGCGACGCAGATCCATGATTGAATTGTTCCTATTAAACCCGTTTATGATGATGTTGGTGGTGTTCTGTTGTATTTGTTGCTTGATTGGAAAATCTGTTCCCCTGTTATTTGCTCTTGCTGTTGCTATGGATCTTGCGCTTCGTTCTTTGTTCTATCTTAGAATCACAGTTTCGTTACTGGTGTTGTTACACCTGCAATTCAGACATTTACAGTGATTTGTTACTTGCAGATTTGACAATTTTGGACCAGTTATGTCCTTTTGTGAAAACAGGCACTCTAATGTAGTTGTGGGTTTAGTCTCATTGACCCCGTATGATGTTACATTTTGTTATTGCCTACAAATATTGTAAGTTTGAGGCATTACAAGACTTATTCATGGACTGATTATGGAATATTGAACTGATTTGAACAAATACTACGCTAATGACCAATGAAAAAATACATGTACACGTATTGAGGCCTCGGGATTGATTTGAACATGATACTACACTTGAATAGTCCCGTCCAGTGTCCCAAAAGCAAATAGGCGATGATGAATGTATGCACTTTAACGCAAAGCAAGTTGAATAGAGTAACGGAATTGGTACGTGGCATGGCAACACGACCGGCCAGCGTGTTTTGCAACCGTTCCAACATCCCGAGCCTCTACATGACGCGCCATACGAACCTGAGCCTAAATTTTGCGCAATAAAACCCCTTTGTTATTATTATTATTATTATTATTATTATTATTATTATTATTATTATTATTATTATTATTATTATTTTTATTACTATTATTATTATTATTATTATATATTTTATCATTATTATTATTATTTTATTTTCATCAATTATTACACTTTATTATCGTACTAATCCAATTTCATTTTCATATTTTTTGCGAGGTACATTTTGGTATGAACAATTTGTGGACTAGTTTTGCTAACTTACAAATGAGAATATGCATTGACTTGGAGTCATTTGGGATCGAGATCGGGCTCGAGCATTCAAGAAATAAGACCTTAGGAAATTTAGAAAATTCAAGGCTTCCACAAGTTGATCAATATCTCGGGTTCTATCTTTAACTTTGCATTCCTTTCCTTAGACATTTATGTAAATAAAATGCGTAAAATATTTATTTATCAATAATATTTGATTGTTTGTATATTGCTTTACTTTATGTTCATTGCCTTTTATTTTAAAGTCATTATTTAATTTATTGCAAACTGGGGCCATTTAGCAAAATGCATGCAAATTAAATATTTTTTATAAACAAGTTTTATTTCAATTAATATTTTTAGATAAATTTTCTAGAAAAGCATATTTTGCAAATGTTTTGGAAACTTGTCGGATTAACTGTTTTTAACGGAATTTCGGAAGTGCCTTAAAAACCTTCTTCCGAAATTAGCAAAACCTCTTACCTTTAGAATCTCTGAAAGAAAGACCGTCTTTTTCCAAAAACGGAGTTTTTACACGCATTTGCTTATTTGGTTCCCTATTTTTCTTAAATTGGGTGGCGACTCCAAAAACTTCAAAAGAGTTAGTCCATCCTGTCGATATTCTGAAATTTGTCCTTTTAGGGGTAATTTTTGGAGTTCAACAATCACAACGATCAAGTCCACCGCAAAATCAAATTTAAGAATTGAAATGACCACTGATCCTCAACCCAACAAAAAGTTGCAAATCACCTCCAAAATCTAATTGTCTTGCGTAGTTCTGCCATTAACTATTGTCAGAAGCTGCCATTGCTATTCTGATGCAGGAAAAACAAGCGGAAGCAATAAAAGTAGCGGAAGCAAAAAGGTAAACACGATAACCAAGAAATAAGAGTCGAGGAACAACAGAAATAGAAGAAAGAAAGGATAATCGAATCAAACCATGATTTGAATATCCATGAGAGAGAAAGAAACTTGAACCAATCACGGGATCACACTAGGTTGATCCGCCATGGATTCCAAGTAAGAGATACATGAAGCCAAGCTTCAACAAGAAGAGTCTAGCCTCTTCTAAATTCTATTCTCTAATCTCCAATCTAGCTTACTCATGAAATGTAAAGGCTAAGTGTGGTTTATATAGGTGTTCCACACTTCTAAATAAAGTCTAAAATAACCCCACAAATTGGGTATAATAACAAAGACCACATAAGGTCAAACTAGTAAATAATACTAGACTAAAATAGGAGTCCCGTCTTGGTTGTGCTGGGAAAGAGGCGGAGCGCCTAGTGTCAGGCGGAGCGCCTACCATGTTGGGCAGTGGCTAGCTTGGGCGGAGCACCTCTCCTTCAGGCGGAGCACATGGGCTGCTCCTTGTTTGGGCGGAGCACATGTTTTGCCTGGGTGGAGCGCCTAGGCCTGGAGCCAACGCCTTGGTCTTCAAAATTCTCCCGAACTCTTCTCCGATGCTCTTGATCTCTCGTCCTTTGCATCCTCCAATCGCGGCTCTTGATGATAAGTGTCTTAGGCTCGATTTGTCCCACATCATATTCCTTAAAAGGATTATTTGTACAATGACCTCTTTTATGCCATTATTTAAATTTTATTCATGTTAAACCACTAACCTTAATTTGTTAGGAAACGAAATACAACCACCTACTTTAACATCAAAATCAATCCAAAACATTAAATAGTGTCGAAACACAGTTAGATATTGAAAAAAATGAGGAGCATAGAAGTCAAATGCTGGCGACAATATTTGGCAGCGGTGTTAATGGCTGTAAACGGCTCGAAGAAGTATTTGTTAAAAAGAATATAGAGAAAGTGAAACAAAAGAAAAAAGATAGAGAAAAAAAGAAAAAAGGCTGGTGGTATTGCTTGTAGGGAGAGAGGAAAGATGTTAGATTGGTCGGAAGAATTGGTGTACTGGTTGTTGGAAATGCATAAAAGAGAACAATGAAAGAGAAAAGGAAAAAGAAAGAGAAAGAAAAAGATAAAAGAAAGATAAAAGATAAAGTAAAAATTAAAAAGAAAAATTATTATTCATTGTCCGATTATAAATTGACACGTGTATAACTTAATATGGTTTTAATGTTGGTCTTGCTATTCACTCTCCGCTTAAGAAGATAATAATATTCTCACTGCTACGTCAGCCTTAAGGGGGATATTAGTTACACTTGGAAGTTGTTAAGGAGGGGAAATGAATTCCTGTATAGATAAGATGGAAAAGTGCTAATTTGGGACAAGTTCAAGGGACAAACAACCTATTCCGTCAATTTATTCTTTAACTTTGTGAAATTAGGTATCAATGATATCCATTAAAAGCTCTCAAAAAGTCACCTCTGTCATTTACCAAATATATCATGATAATGTGTTCGAACAAACAAACAAACAATTAATTGTTTGAAATAGGGCTGCCCATAGTATGGTAAATACCGAATTACCGTACCGAACCGAAATATTTTTTATTTTGGTAACGGTATTTTGGTATTTGGTATGAAAATTTAAAAATTTTGGTATTTGGTACGGTATTCGGTATCTATAAAGAAAATACCGAAATACTTAATTTTATATATATATATATATATATATATATATATATATATATATATATATATATATATATATATATATATATATATATATAAATAAATTATAATAGCTTAATTAATCTAAATATGAGCTAATAAAATTCTAAATAGAATATCTAACCTTGTGATATGATTATATATTTAATTAAAATATATAAATATTTATAAATAAAATAGTATCAATACCATCAAATCTACTTTAATTCTTTACTAGAGAGTTGTCTTTCAAGCACCGTCAAAACTCAAAAGCTTGTTGTTTTGTGTGTAAAAAATATATTAGCTTATCATAAGCAGAATTAAAATTTTAATAATGATTTTTTTTGTGTAAGCTTGTGTGGTAAAGTTGGTTTAATTAGATTTTGGCTAGTGTTATTTGTACATTGGAGCTTTGCTATATATTTTATGGTATTTTTGTATTTTGCGCTGATGTACTGTGAAGGTTTATTGTTAATTGCCAGATGAAGTTTCTTAGTTCCTTTCACATTTCTTTGCAATATATATATCTATTATATGTAATTCGAAGTTGAACAAACTACGGTTACCGACTTACCGTACCGAAATTACCGAAACCGAACATGAAAATACCGAACCATACCGAATTAGTTTGGTATGATAATAGTATGACATTTTTAAAAATCGAAAACCGAAATTACCGAACCGTAATGTGAAATACCGTACCGTGCCGTACTACGGGCACCCCTAGTTTGAAATGTTTGAAGTTGAATTATATTTGAACGTGTCTAATTTGACTAATATATATAAGATCATATCAGATCAGATCTACTACCTAAATCCAAGTAATAGGACTTGATATAAAAGATGGAATTTCCCCCCTCTTGTTATATGCACGATAATGTGAAATGTTTGAAGTTGAATTATATTTGAACGTGTCTAATTTGACTAATATATATAAGATCATATCAGATCAGATCTACTACCTAAATCCAAGTAATAGGACTTGATATAAAGGATGGAATTTTTCCCCCTCTT
The DNA here is from genome assembly GCA_029990175.1 of Petunia secreta. Classification (NCBI taxonomy): domain Eukaryota; kingdom Viridiplantae; phylum Streptophyta; class Magnoliopsida; order Solanales; family Solanaceae; genus Petunia; species Petunia secreta. The sequence continues at coordinate 420,916 of JARKIP010000204.1, read as the reverse complement.
GTTATATGCACGATAATGTCACATTAGATCTAATGCCAACTTCTATTTTATTATAATATTAGCAAGTTTAATTTCATTTTAAAAATAGACTCTATGTGATGTGATAACGTAACATAGTTGTAAGTCCATATTTTCTTTTCTTTAACTGTGCGATGATGTACTTGATCTACCGTCCACATGAACTCTTTAAAGGTTAATAACTCAAATAGTTATTCAAGTTATGATAATTAGTGAGAAAAGTCATTTATGTATTTTTATTATCAACAAGGTCACTTATGTTTGCCTATATATCTCAAAAGGTCTCCGGATTGTCCGTTATTTGAAAGGGTGTCCAAGACAGGGTATTGTGATGAGTTCGAACTGTGATCTTCATTTGCATGGTTGGTGTGATTTTGATTGGGCTGGACGTCCTTTGACACGCCGGTGTTTAACCGGCTGGTACGTTTCTCTCGGAGACTCACCTATATCTTGGCGGACGAAGAAACAGAATATTATGTTCAGATCACTGGTTGAAGCAGAATACCGATCAATGGCTGTGACCGTTTGTGATTTGAAGTGGTTGAAAGAAGTACTTTGGAGTCTTGGTATAACTCATCTGGCTCCTATTTAGCTAAATTGTGATAGTCAGGCAGCATTACATATTGCACCGGAACCCGGTCTTCCACGAGCGGACCAAACACATTGAAGTGGATTGTCATTTCGTCTGTGATGAAATCATTGGAGGGCCCAACAAACACACAGTTGGCTGATATCTTTACAAAAGCGCTAGGCCAAGCACAGTTTGATTATTTTTTGAGCAAGTTTGGTATTTAGAACCCTCATGCTCCAACTTGGGGGGAGGGAGGGTATGAGAGTTGTTGGGTGTAAATTATGTAATTAATAGTCTAGGTGGGTAATGTTGTATGGGCTTCGCCCAATAGCTTTTCTTGTAGATTAAGTTAGGTTATTATTCTTCCACTTGTATATAAACCCCTTTGAGTTCAATGAAGGCAAGAAAGTTTACCTCCACAAATCATATTTCTCTCTTAAATTTAGCAATTTCTTTATTAGTCAGTTCAAAAAATGAAAAAAGTATATTGATGAGAATCTGTCATGGACACCTGGCAACCGAGTATCAAGCCACGGAAGGTTTGCATATGGAGAGTCTCACAATAAATTATTTAGAGATGAACATTGGGGCTATAAAGTCCGAGGGTAATGAGGCGTGAAATGTCTGGGTGAAACAAATTGGACTGTCCGTGACCATAACTGCCCCACTGCCTACGATCGTGCATTAAATGTACGTTGGACCGTGAGCCTCCGATCCCACGTCTGATCATGGGAAACATGGCCTCATGATCCAGGCTATTTCATCCTGGTTTACTATAAATTTTCCCCCTCCATATTGTAAAAGGTATTCACATATATATGCCAAAATTATTTCAAACTGTACTTTCATCATTCAAGCAATAAATTAACAATTGTTCTTATTCGTTATTTCATATTTGCATTCAATAATTGTGATCTTGATATAATTAATTGCTTGTAACCCTTTACAAATTCAATTGTAACCTAAAGAACCGAATTTAGGCTATACAAAAAGAATGCATATATTTTTAAATATGAAAATTAATTTCATTCTAAAATTTACATTTTACCCTTAATGAAATTATTTATATAGGTGTCCGCTCTTTTAACTTATTAATGTTTGAATCGTTGGCCAAAATAAATTAGCTTCTAACTAAAAGTCATAAATTGGGCAACCCCAACTTTTGCCCAACTTATGACTTTTGGCTTAAAACTTATTAGGTCTGTCGTCCTAATTTATGTGATCATGTTTGACTTGACTTGGAGTTAAAGAAAGACTTTAGATTTTTGAAACTTGTTTCTAAACAAGCCTTATATTTATGTAGAAATAATTCATTTGAAACTTGCAGTCATAAATATATCATAATATTTGTGTGGCTACTAAAATCTCTCGTCAAAGGTAAAATAAAAAGTACAAGTAAAATTATTTCCAAATTTTTAAAAAAATCATTCTTTTTGTGATGGTCACATAATTTGGGATGAAGGTAGTGTGTTGGCCTAAATCTGATTAGGACAATAAATCGAATTTATTTTAGATTAACTAACAATTATTTGTATCAAAGCCGTAAAATAACAAGAAATACAATAAAGAAATTTGGACAATAGCAAAGAGACAAAGAGTAAGTATTTTTGATATATTTCTAGATGTCTTTCCTTGATTACATAACATCTATTTATAGTTTACAAGGATGAAATGACAATAAATACACTTAATGGCCATTACACCATGTTCAATCATAGTTAGCCCATGATCTTCCTTTTAAATGCCAACAGTCGACAGTTACAAAAGATAAAAGTTCATTCATCAAAGAATGAAAGTTTCCCGAGGGATGAACTACTTGCTATACGATGATTACCCTTCGATCACTCCAAGTCATAACTTTTAGCCAAGATTCACTCTCGCCCGAGACATCTAGCATTGGGATCAGAGTAAGTTTCTTCGATAGGCCGTCTTCAGAGGATTCAACCCAAATCGTGCCCCAAGCTCTGGCGCCGAGGCTTGGTAAATTTCTAACCAATACAGGTAGTACCATTTTAGTTTGACCAACAATTTTCATTTTTTGTCTCATAGAAGTATTTTTAATTTCAATAATACACTCACTAAAAAAACTCCAGATTGCTCATTCCTTTTTTTTTTTTTTTTTTTTTTACTTTTTATCGATATTTTCGTCATCTTACAAATATTTTTACCAAATACTTCAACATTTTTTTTCAATTGAAGCACTTTTCCCCAAACGTTTACTTATTTATTTATAAAACCGACTCTACCACTTAATAAAATATAATGGTTTAAGCTCTTATATATATAATATACTTTATTCCAGCTAATCCAAACATGCTCACATAATTACACAAATATCTATAGCACCTTTGAACCACAACTTCAAAATTCTTTATTTTTTTCTTAAACATAATGTCTAAGTAAAATTATGACTTAAAAAAATAAAATAGATAGAGTATATATTTCACTTATTGTAATTAGTTTTTTTTTTTTCATAATTAGCTATACAACTACTTTTATGTAAGTATGTACTTTCATCGGGGCAGCCCGAACAAATTTGTGGCCTAATATTAAAATTTAACAAGATTCATTATATATATATATATATATATATATACTACATGGGTGTAGCAGGTTAGCATTGTACCTATTTTGTAGTACACTAAAATGCCCTTATTATTTTTGCTAACTCATAAATAGTAGGGGCTTTTATGAGATTTTGAGAAGGGAGGGATATTAAAATTTCAAATTTTCAAGTTTTTTATATTACCCTAAAGTTCTAATAATTCTAATTGGACCATAATATTACTTAATTAGTGTTAGTTATGTTTGACCTATTCAAAGGCACATTTTTTTAATTCAACACTTGAAAAGTACCTTCCCCCAAATCTTCTCTAAAGATAGTATACAAATTAAAATATCTAAAATAATAAATATGATTTTTATGGTTTTATCCCTGTATTGGGTAAAAATCGACTCGTCCACGTGGCACCTCGATAACATAATCTGGAGCTGATCGAACAGGTTTTGGCGAGTCGCGAGCCGGGGTGAGCCATAGGTCGCCGAAGTCAGAAATCGAAGAGTGGGATCAATGTGTTGCTTCGGTGGGATGCTGCCTCGGTCGCCTACAAAGACATGTTCTCGAGGTGAATCATCCTGTTTATAGCGGGAAATTCCTCCTTCTATTTCGGCCCACTAACTCCATTATCTAAGAAGTGGAAGCATGTAGATCTTAGTAGAGACATAGGATCGTGGCCTTGTATTTCTTGCTAGCCTATAAATAGCTCCTCATTTTACAATGTAATCATTCAAAAATACATACCAAAACTCTGCCAAATTTTGTACTAAAGATCATATATTGAAATACCAGTTATTTACGCATAATTATCGTCTTTGTTATCATAGTTTTGACTTTGATACATTGATCTGCTTGTATTCGCAATCCAAATTCGATTTATGCCCTAAGATCAGTTTAGGCCAATACAAACCCGCCACAAGGAATTGGAGACAATAACAATAGCTAAGATGTTACTCCCTCCGTCCCAAATTAGTTGACGCTCTAGCAAGATTCATTTGTCCCAAATTAGTTGACGCTTTAGGATTTCAAGACTATTTTGTCAATTCTTTCCAACTATACCCTTAATAATTAAAAGAATTCTCAAGAAACTTTAATAGTCAAACATTAAATAGGGGTAACATAGTAAAATACCACACTCTATTTAATGATTTTCTTAATGGGCGTGAAAAAGCTAAAAGCGACAACTAATTTGGGACGGAGGGAGTAATTCTCTACTAATACACTGTAAATGTTGGAAAAAGAAAATCTCCATCAATATCAAAGAAGCAACTGATATCTGGTGTGTCATGAAGTGAAGTGAAGCTGAAGTGTTTAACAGGGAAATTCAGAGAAGACATTGCCAAATTTTAGGTTTCAGAGGAGAGGAGAGAGATTGACCGGGTCGGGAACTTGCGTGCCAAATGAGTTTGGTTTAATTGGGTAGGAAGACCAAAAAGCCTCCATTACTAATATGTTGCATTACATTATTAGGGATATTTTAGTGAATTATAAATGGGTACAATGCTATCTACTGCTACATATTAAAAATATTTTTTGATGATAAAATATGATTAGTACATTCAGGAAATTCGAGCTAACACGTAGTACATAATAAATAGGTGAAAAGAAATTATTTAAAAGTAGGAAAAATAAAAATCAACAGAGTTTGCGACCTAACTGATAAAATCTAGATAGAAGTATGACTTAATTTAATTATTCATTTGAACAACCACCTCAACCAAATCTCCAAAATTAAATCTTTTAGTTTACGACTATAAAACGGCATATTAGGATTCCCCTTTACGCCGATCTTTATGTTTTGGTGAAGAAGAAGGTTTTTAGTGTCATTTAAAAAATGTAAAAGTCCAAGGGATCGTCGTTTTAAAGAGCATTTATGCGGGTATTAGCAAGGTTCGTATTAACAATATGAGTATTCGTAATGCGGGTATTAGCAGTGCAGATATTAGTAATGTGAGAATTCATAATATCGGTATTAGCTATGCATGTACTATAATGCAGGGATTCTTTCTTGAATCACTAATATATTACAAATTAATATACACTGTTATAATTTAAATTATTTAGTTATTTCTTAAATAAAAATAAAAAATATCATTATTATTATGAGAGTTAATTTTGTAATAATAAATTTTATTACATCCATTGCTAATACCTAAATTACTTATTCTATCTTCTACCCCCGCATAAAATAATACATAGATTTCCACATAAGCTGGTATTAGTTATACAGAAATAAAGAAATGAAACTAAACATTGTACTAAGTAATGCTAAGTTTTATGCAAGGGTGAACATTTAATTAAACATGGTAATGAAACTTTTAATGAGGGTATTAGCTCTTTGGTTTGCGCAACCGAACGGTCCCTGAAAATATTTTTGAATTTTGCAAAATGGTTCAGATTTGCACTACGTTAGAATTTGAGTTCAGATCTACCTTTACCTATTCAAAAATGGATTAGATTTGTCATTATTTAGCTAACGGTGAAATTAAACCTCTCGAAAACATGGTCTTTAAGGGTGAAATATATCGTTGAACTATGCGAAATGATATCAAGGTTTGTTAGGAACTTGGAAGAACAGGGCCACTATCCTTGCAGTAGCAACACAGTCTTCTTCTATATCTAAATTTCCAACGACCAAGTCTTTATCCCTCAAGCTCAAATTAACAATCCTCAATCCTCAAATTGACCCAAATAAAACTCAATCAATTATCAATAGCATCACTAAATGGAATCTCGCATCTAGCACAACTTTGTCGATACTACTCCATCATCAATTAATCCTTTTCATATCACCAATAGCGATGCAAGAGTTCCACATCAACCTACTAATGCTAAAACAAAAATCTAGATAATTTGTTACATTATTCATGCGATCAAAGTTCGATTATAGTAGTCGAAGGTTTGTGTCTTTGGTGGAGGCAAAATGGTGGCCGAGAAACTGGTAAAGATGAAGGTCTTGAAAATATTGTCCGAACAGAGTGCTTCTTGCGTGAAACTGTTGTCCATTCGTTCTATCAGTAACATACGAGTGATGTGATGGTGGAGTAACTATTTTGTATTCAAGCGATGCTTTTTGGAATGGATAATCTCTAATGTTATCGTGGTGATTGATTAATTCAGAGGGAATGTGGAACAATGGCTAAGAAAAATAAAATCCAAACCATTTAGTGAAGTTTAACGGAAAATCAGGACTATTTTGTTGTAGTCAAGTGAAAATTAGCACTTTTTCTTGTATAAAAGTTTACACTAGTCAATAAAAGATAAATCTAACACTTTTTACAATAATAAAGTAGATCTAACCAAACTATAAATACATGACAGATGTAGACTATTTCACACAACAGAGAGACAAGTTTAGACCTTCTCTTCTTAATCTAATTAATTACAATGATTCGATAGACCGCTTATTGGGATAGACCTAGTAGCCGTTTGGCTATAGATACCAAATTTTTTTTGAAAAAGAGTTTTTAAAGTTGAGTTGAAAAATTATATTTAGAAACTGAAGTTGTGTTTGGACGTAAATTTTACTTGAAAAAAGTTGAAGATTTTTTTTTTTTTTTTTTTTTTTTAGTAGTACGGATAGTACTTCATTAATTAGATAGAGCAGTATTACATTGTTCAGAATTTAATACAGATAAATTTCCTAACCTGGCTAGCTTATTACATATTATTATAGAAACCTTCTTGCTAGATACTATTAACCCTCGTCATTCTTTACTAACTAGTGCTAGTAGAGAAGTAGGAGGTGATACAAAAGATAACAGCGATTGGGTAGAACTGTTTAATGCTCTATTTTTTTCCAAAGCATTGGCAATCTTGTTTCCATCTCTGAAGTTATTCCGAACTACTGGATTTCTCAATCTCCTCAGCAATGACCTATAATCCAGAATTAAGTTAGAATAGAATTGCTTAGGAGTTTCCAATAATTGAAGCAGGTCTGTACAATCAGTTTCTACTTCTAAAGGAAACAAGTGATGTGAGAAGGCCATTTGAAGACCTTCATGTAAAGGAAAAAGTTGAAGTTTTATGAGTGGACAAAATTGATTTCTTGAAAAACCATGAAAAGATTGTCAAAAGCACTTTTTGGTTTTTTAAAAACTGTTTATGAATTTTTTTTTTTTTTAAATGACAGTTTTCATGGACAAACATACAACAACAGCAACATACCCAGCATATCCCACAAGTGGGGTTTGAGGAGGGTGAGATGTACGCAGACCTTACCCCCACCAAGGTGGAGAGGCTATTTTTGATAGAACCCCAGCTAGAAAAAAAGGATAATTCAAAAAATATACATAGAAAATCAAGACAACAATACAATGCTAGAAAGTACGACAACGCTAAACCATATCATAAACACGCACGAACAGAGAATATAAAGGTGAAGACTAAGAAGTACATCATCTATATACACATAATACTGCATCTGACAAGAGCCCAAACACTGGACTACTACTTACCCCTCCACCCTAATCTTCGACCTCCATGCACTCCTATCTAAGGTCATGTCCTCGGTGATCTATTTCTGGGCCATGTCCTGACCAATCAGCGCAACTCAGTTCTTCTTCGGTCTACTTCTACCTCTCCATAGACCTAGCACTGCCAACCTCTCACACCTCCTTACTGGAGCATCAGCACTCATCATCCTCACGTGACTGAACCATCGCAACCTTGCTTTTCGCATCTTCTCATCCACTGGGGCCCACGCCTACCTTGTCGCTTCATGGACAAACATGTTTTTCAAAAAAATTTTGAAAAAAAAATTAAAAAAAAAAATCTTCATGGAAAATGGGCTGCTAGAATAACCAACGTGAATGTAGACCTCTTCAAATTTTATTAAAATAAAATTGGCTACAAATTACTATATAGAGAATTATAATTTCAATATAATAGAGAATTATAATTTCAAATATGCCACTGAACTATCGTAAATGATACAAAAATGCCATCCATTAAAAAATGTCTTGAATATGCCATCGTCGTTAAAGACGTGTCCCAAATGTGCCATAGTCATGACACCAATGGCCCATATATTCCATTTTTCTTACTTTTTATTAACGAACTAATTTTAAAATATTTTAAAAATAAATATTTTTAATTATAATAAAAATTAAATGGACCCTAATTAAAATATCCTCCACCCTCAGCTTTTTACCCGACCCGCCCTATCCCTTAAAAAGTATTTGTTACATAAAAATATAAAGTAGAAATGCTAAAATATCATCCTATGCAATAAAATTACAACCAAGAATGACCAAGTAAAATAAAAAATGTTGCCTTCAGTGGTACATATCAAAAGAGTATTCATGTGTACGATTCAAATGTTGATATCATACCCAAAAAAAATTTAAAAATATACATTCACCAGATTACAGGTGTATGAAGTGCATACGTTTATAAATATTTATACGTAGACAGACCCAAGAAAGCTTACAAGAAGAGAAGAACGGAGAGGGAAGAGCATGCTGCGGATCATGCCACCATTGCAACGGTGGGGCTGCTGCAATGCCTTCAGCTGAACAATCTTAAATTTAATTATGAAATTTTAGGAATGGAAGCAACCATGGCACAAGTTGCACACCCACTTGAACTTTGCGGCACGGAGCATGTAATGTTTCCATTCAAAAAAGTTCGTCTTTCTTTCTATAAACGGAAAAAAGTCCTTTTGTCAATCACCAACATTGCACGTGTCTGGAGAATAAATCATGCTGCCACTTAATTTTTTTATTTTTATTTTTATATTTGCTTGTGAGAGATGGGGGGATAGGTGTCCTTATGAAGATGAAAAAGTGGGTGGTTGGTAGGTGGGTCGGATAAAAAGAAATGAGTGTGGACGGTGTTTTAATTGGAGGGCCATTTAGCTTTTGTTATAATTGAAAATAGAGTAAATAGATTTTAAAAGATTTTAAGATTAGCTCGTTAGTGAAAAGTGGAGAAAATGACATATATGAGCCATTGGTGTCAAGGCGGTGGCATATTTAGGATACTTCTTTAACGACGATGGCATATTGGGGATACTTTTTTTAACGAATGAATTTTTGTGCCATTAACGCTAGTTCAGTGGCATATTTGACCCTTTTCCGTTTTTACAATAGGCGAAAGCCTTAGGGAGCAATGTTGTGTGGACATAGAATGTCAGGTGTGCATTGGTCTAAATCGGTTTAGGTCAACAAATCAAATTTGGTTAGATTTACAAGCAATGACAAGTATCAAAGCTAGATTAAAGCAATAAATCAAAGTAAACAATTAAATAAAGAACAATAAATCGTTATATTTCAATAATCTCAAGGTTGAGTAGTATTTCTAAATGATTAAAACATAAAATGAAATGTTATCTATAGACAAATGGATACAAGCTATCTTCTCCATGTTCATCCACTGCTTCACCTACGTCGCACATCAGCGGAAATGGAGTTAGCGGGTTGAGATCGTGAGTGGTTTTTCCACTGAAGCTGGGGCGATCCACCGAGGCATAAGTCATCGACCTCGTGGATGTGGGCTGGCTGATCGACCGAGGTGATCATTCACCAAGGTGTGTTATAGGCTGCTACTCCTGTTAATGACTTCGGCGATCTTGTTGCTTGCCCCAAGCTCTGGCTTACGAACATCTCTACAGTGCAATTCGAATCAAGCAGCAGAGGTGTCACATACGCGAGCCAATTATCACCTGTTAGCTTGGAAAGCTTGGAGTTTTGACTGATGACTGAGGAACGGATTCAAAGGACCTGTTCCTTTGAATTACTGAAGCAGAATAGATAATTCATGCAAAATCATTTGATTAAGATATTATTATTTATCCTAATACTGACGTATATCTTGATAATTATGCAGGCCTAATCAGATACGAAAAGATTGCATAATCCTAAAGGATAAAGGATTCGGATTCAAGAAGGTAGAATCCAATTAGGATTCAAAGTCAAGGGAGCTTTGGAATTCTAATTCATTGGGACTTCTTGGCTGCTGGAAACTATAAAACGAGAAGACTATCAGCCATAGAAGAGGTACACAAATAGAGAGAGCATCGAGCAAAAGCTGAGAAGAATTATTAGCTTATTTGTGTAATCATTAGCTACAGTAGAACTAAGTAAGAACCTGTTCCTTAGATTGAGTCTTGTAAAAGTTCAGTCTTAGTTCAATTGTAGTAAGCAGAAATCAAGTTGTAAACTGTGTAGTTCAAGTCGTGGACTTGACACAACTTCACTGATCGTGAGAAAGATCACTATAGGATTAGAGTTAGTCCTAGGTTAGTAAGAGTGAGTCTTGTAACCAAGTGGGTCTTTTTACATAGTGAAGTTGAAATCCTACTTGAGAAGTAGGTCGTGGTTTTTTGATCCCGTGTCTAGGGGTTTTTCCACGCTAAAATCTGGTGTTCAATTACTTACAGTTTTTATTCCGCACATCGTAGAGTAAAGGAACACATTTTAAGGAACTGGTCCTTAAAACAGTAAAGTGGTGTATTTGTGGGAAATAACAATTGGTATCAGAGCGGGTTATCCTTGAAAAGGCTAACACCTAGGATTAGATGAGTACATCACGTGAGAACAGTGAGGGTCAGTCAATGGTTAGAGCACCTTACTTCAATGGAAAATACTATTCATGGTGGAAAGAGAGGATGCGTGATCACCTTCAGGCAGAGGATTACGAACTGTGGGACATAGTTACTGAAGGTCCCATGATCCCAATGAAGAAGGATGCTGATGGGAAAGATGTTCCCAAAACCAGGAAAGAGTGCAATGCCGAAGATATAAAGCAATGGGAAAAGAATGCTAAGGCAAGGAAGTGGCTGGTTGGTGGACTTAGTCCTGACGAATGCACAAGGATCAGAGGGTATGCCACTGCTAAGGAGATTTGGGATGCTCTACAAGTTGCACACGAAGGAACAAGTCAGGTAAAAAGGTCCAGAGGTACACTTCTTTATGCTGAATATGAAAGCTTTAAAATGAAAGAAGAAGAATCAATCTCTGAAATGTATACTAGATTCAATGCCATTGCCTCTGAACTTATCTCTTTGGGAAGGGTTTTAACTGTGGAAGATAGGGTAGAAAAGATTTTAACTAGGGTTCTTCCAGATTCTTGGGAGATCAAAGCATGTGCTATCATTGAAAGTAAAGATTTAACCACATTATCCTTAGATGAGCTCATAGGAAATCTAAAGACTTACGAACTAAGGAAAAAGGTTAAAAACATAGGAGCACCAGTTAAAACTGAACCTAACCTAGCCTTAACTGCTGGTGATAAAATCATTGATGATAAGGAACTGGTCCTTATCGCTAAAAGTGTTCAGAAATATTTGAATAAGAAAAGGGAAATTAGTGGACAGGGTAGGTCTACTAACATGAAACAGGCTGGAGAATGCCACAAATGTGGAAGCTCGGAGCACTACATCAGCAAATGTCCAATCATGGAAGGAGAATGGAGGAAGAAATTCATTGATGAAAGGAAGAAGGCTAGGGAACAGGTCCATAGAAAAAGTGGAAATCCCAAAGCGCTGGTTGCAGGATGGCAAGACAGTGAAGATGAAATAACTGATGATGATCTGGATGAGGATCTTGCTCTAATGGCACTTGGAGATTCAGAAAATGAAGAGGATCCTGAGGTATTTGTTTCTAAACTTAAAGAAGATGTAAAAAGCATGTCTAGAGAAAAGTTGGTTAAAGTATTCCATATTGTGCTAAATGAATTAAAAACTCTGAGGGATGATAATCACCAACTGCATGATAAAGTTGACTGTTTAGAAATAGAATGCAAAGAGGAAATAATTAAAAATGATTTTCTGGAAAGGAAGATTAGCATGCTTGAGGAACAGGTCCTCACACTTGAAACAACTGCTCAGGAATTAGAAAATGTTAAAACAGTTGTAAAAGGTAAAGGTATTGCTAATTCTCATCAGATTATTGCTGAAGAGAAACTGAAAAACACAGTTGATGAATTGTGTAAAAAGGATGAAAAGATAAGATCTTTAGAAGAAGACCTGGTTAAAACAAAAATGGAATTAAGAAAAACTGTAGAATGGAACAAGTCTTCTGAAGCACTAGAATGGTTGCAAGAAAATCATAGCAGTAACAGGAAAGGTATTGGATTCATGAAGGCACAAAGTTCATCCAAATGGGATCCAAAGAGTAAGTACTTATCATTTCCTGAAAACTGGCTATGTACTCACTGTGGGAACACTGGTCACCGGAAAGAAAATTGTCAATCTTTAAAAATGGCTGCCCAGAGGAACAGGTCCTATAAACCTGTTCGAGATCCTGTGAAACAGAAGAATAGGTCCTACAAACCTGTTCAACATTCTGTAAAAAGGAGAGATGTTCACACAAAGAAACCTTTACCATTTTGGGCTAAAAGAGATCTGATTCATCCTTTTTCAAAAGGAAAGGAACCCAAACTAGTTTGGGTTATTAAAATTAACCCCTAGTTTTCTTTTGCAGGCTAGAGTGAAGGAGACAAACCACAAATGGTACATGGACAGTGGTTGCTCAAGACATATGACAGGGCATAAGGAACTGTTCCTTTCACTCTCAGCCTTCCAAGGAGGAAGTGTTTCCTTCGGTAATGGTAAGAAAGGGGAAATTATTGGAATTGGAAAGGTAGGTAAGTCTGACTCACACTGCATAGATAATGTATTTCTAGTAGATGGACTGAAGCATTGCTTATTGAGTATATCTCAATTATGTGACAAAGGTAATAATGTTAATTTTTCATCTACTGGATGCACTGTGACTAATCAAGCTTCTGGAGAGGTTATTTTGCAGGGAAACAGACATGGAAACATCTACAAAGTAGACTTGCTGACATTATCTGATGGAAGCTTGAGCTGCTTAATTGTGGAGCAAAATGATCCCCTCCTATGGCACAAAAGACTAGGACATGCTAGTCTTTCACAATTGAACAAACTTGTGTCAAAGGACTTGGTGATAGGTCTTCCTAACATCAGGTTTAATGATGAAAAGGTATGTGAAGCTTGTGCCAGGGGGAAGCAGGTAAAATCCTCCTTTAAATCGAAGAAACAGGTAAGTACCACTAAGCCTTTGGAACTGGTCCATATGGATTTATGTGGTCCAATGAGAACAATGAGTCGTGGAGGTAAGAAGTATGTAATGGTATTGGTGGATGATTACTCTAGATTTACATGGACTATATTTCTTGCATCTAAAGAAGAAGCATTTAATGCATTTTCAATTTTTGCTAAGAAAGCTGAAAGAACACTAGACAGTCCTATTGTTGCCATTAGGTCAGATCATGGAACTGAATTTGAAAATCATATATTTTTCAATTTTTGCAATGAAAATGGCATTAATCACAATTTTTCTTCACCTAGAACTCCACAACAAAATGGTGTAGTGGAAAGGAAAAATAGGACTCTAGAAGAAATGGCAAGAACTATGTTAATATCTGGAAATCTTCCACAAAACTTTTGGGCTGAGGCTATTAATACTGCATGCTATATAATAAATAGATGTATGACTAGGCCATTAATAGAAAAGACCCCATATGAGTTGCTTAAAGGAAGAAAACCAAACATCTCTCATCTTAGGGCTTTTGCTTGCAAGTGTTTTATACACAACAATGGGAAAGATGCCTTAGGAAAATTTGAACCTAGAAGTGATGAAGGAATCTTTGTTGGTTATTCTTCGAATAGTAAGGCATATAGGGTGTTTAACAAGAAAACTTTAAAAATTGAAGAAAGCATGCATGTAAAATTCGATGAAACTAACAGTCTCACTCAAGAACAGGTACAGGAGGATGAAGAAATTGGACTGCTGAAAGCTTATGAACTTGATCCACAAATGCAAGGTCTGGATGTGAGAACTGAACTGCAAGGAACTGTTCCTCAGAACAGAACTGAGAACAGTGGCACATATACAGGGGGAACAAATGCTAGTTCCACCTCACAAACTGGTAGTGCTACTCGATCAGGAACTGTTCCTCAGCAGAGGACTTCTGACAATGGATTGACCCCCAAGCCTTACAAGTATCAAGGGTCACATCCTGTGGATCAAATAATCTCAGACAAGAATGCAGGAATTCAAACTAGATCAGCAGTCAAAAATCACAATCTGTGTGCTTTTAGTGCTTTCCTATCTCTTGTTGAACCCAAAAATGTGAAAGAAGCATTGAAGGATGCAGACTGGATAAATGCTATGCAGGAGGAATTGAATCAATTTCAAAGAAGTCAAGTTTGGCATCTGGAACCCAAGCCAAGGAACAGGTCCATAATTGGAACAAAATGGGTTTTCAGAAACAAACTTGATGAGGATGGCATGGTAACAAGGAACAAGGCCAGACTGGTTGTTCAGGGATATAGTCAAGAGGAAGGCATCGACTATGATGAGACTTTTGCTCCAGTTGCAAGATTGGAAGCAATAAGACTTCTTATAGCCTTTGCTACATACATGGATTTTACTCTACATCAAATGGATGTTAAGAGTGCATTTCTGAATGGATACTTGAAAGAAGAAGTGTATGTCAAGCAACCTCCAGGTTTTGAAAGTGAACAGTTCCCTGAACATGTTTACAAGTTGGACAAGGCCTTGTATGGGCTCAAGCAGGCACCAAGAGCATGGTATGAAAGGCTATCAAAATTTCTACTCCAGCATGGATACAAGAGAGGTAAAATTGATAGTACTTTGTTCTTAAAAAAAAAAGGTAAGGATCTCTTAATTGTTCAAATCTATGTAGATGACATAATTTTTGGTGCTACTTGTGAAAATTTAAGTAAAGAATTTGCAAACTTGATGGGGAGTGAATTTGAGATGAGCATGATGGGTGAACTCAACTTCTTTTTGGGTTTACAAATTAAGCAAACCTCAAATGGAACTATGATCCATCAACAAAAGTATGTTAAGGAATTACTTAAAAGATTTGATATGGACAATGCTAAGGGAATTGACACACCTATTGCTACTGCCACAAAATTGGATCTTGATGAACATGGAATATTAGTTGATCAAAAATTGTATAGGGGTATGATAGGTTCCTTACTTTATCTAACTGCTAGTAGACCAGATATAGTGTTCAGTGTTGGTTTGTGTGCTAGATTCCAATCAGATCCTAAGGAATCTCATTTGAAAGCTGTTAAAAGAATATTGAGGTATCTGAAAGGAACAGGTCCCTTGGGACTTTGGTATCCAAAAGGTGGTAATTTTAATCTTGTTGGATATACTGATGCTGATTATGCAGGTTTCCTTGTCGATAGAAAAAGCACCTCAGGTATGGCACATTTTCTTGGTGAGTGTTTGGTTTCTTGGGGAACCAAGAAACAAAATTCAGTGGCACTTTCCACTACTGAGGCTGAATATGTGGCAGCTGCTTCATGTTGTTCACAGTTGTTATGGATCAAACAACAATTACAGGATTTTGGTGTTGATGTAGGGACTGTTCCTATCTATTGTGATAACACTAGTGCTATTAATATGACAAAAAATCCAGTGCATCACAAAAGGACTAAACACATTGACATAAGACATCATTTCCTAAGAGACAATTATGAAAAAGGTTTGATCACCATAGCATTTTGCCCAACTGAAAAACAAATAGCTGACATTTTTACAAAAGCTCTAGGTAGAGATGATTTTGAAAGAAATAGATTGGAATTAGGGATGATTAAATTCACATAAAATCTTCAATGCTTTGCTTCATAATTGGCTAGAAAATTGCTCTTAAAATGAATTTTATTCAAGTCATTATGAATTATTCAGTCCAGTCTCTATACTTAAATGTATACTCTCATGCTACATATATTATTTAGAGTTGCTAAAATTGAATGATGTTACCCTTATGCTCTTAGAATTTCAGATGATCAAAAATTGCAAATTGGAAGGACACTGAATTGTGGTGTTAAAAACAGGTATGTACTCGTAATTATTCAATTAAATTAGGAGTATAAAGGCTATAGGTAACTTGTGTTTAGGATAAAATCCCACTAAGTTTCCTACCCATATCCAAACTGCAAAAGAGTCCCATCGGAGGAACAGTTCCCATTCTGAAAAGGTGTCATACAGCCTAACGGCTCTTTTTCTCCGGGAGACTCCCAAGAGTCCTTAGCCGTTGCATGTTGTGCTGAGGTAAGCTGATCGTCTCCTACTCTAATTGCACTACTTAATTCACTCTATAAATACTCTTCTTCTCCTACATTATTCTTTTACCTTGTTCATCAATTGAATTAGCAAAATTTCAGAAAGAATTGTCAATTATCTTTTGATTAGAATTGCAAACATGTCTCTTTCTTCTGATAATTCTCCATCTGCACCCACTGTTGAACAACCACAAAATCTCAACCCTCCTTCACCCATGGAAATCATCAACCCAAACCCTGAAGTTCCTGAACAAACTCCAGAAATACCTGAACCTGAAATTCAGGGGGAAGGATCAGTTCCCACGGCTGAATCAATTGCTGAGCAGGTTGAGGATTTGTCAAGGGCTATGGTGTTGTATCAGTATCAGGTAAACTTCACATACCCTTTGAATGTGGTTATTGACGAGGAAGAAAAGGGAGAGGGGTCTGGGGCTGCTCTTGAGGGGGAACCTATTAAGAGGTTGGAAGCACCTTTGCATGGGTCACCAGGGTCTCCAGAGGTTGCTTTTAGAGCACCCATGGAAGATGTTATAGATGTTGAAGAGGTTATGAGTGACAGTGATAGGCCATTGGTGGATTTGATAAATATTAGGAGCCTGAAAAGAAAATTGGCTAGAAAGGGACCCATTCATGATCATGAGACTGTTGAAATTGCTGCTAAATTGAAGAAGATAAGTGATAGTTATAAGCCTGGAAATAAGAAGAAAGTTGAAAGTTCCTCTAAGGCAAAAGGACCTGTTCCTTCTGCCTCAACCCCTGCATCTGGGGGTAGGAGGACAAGAAGTGCTGCTAAAGCTGCTGATGAACAACTGGCTGCTGCCTTGGAAAGGAGCAAAAAAGGGAAAGGAAAACAGGTAGTTGAGGAAGAAAAAGTGGATGATAGTGATGATTTTGATTTGGCTGATTTTTCTGAGGATGATGAGATGGTAGAGGCTGAGGAGGTGGTGCCTCAGTCAAAGAAAAGAAAGGTTCCTGAGAGAAGGGTGACAAGAAGCTCAGTTAAAGCTGCTGAGAAAATTGCTAAGAGGACCAGGTCCTCTAAAAGAGTGGTGGTTCTGAAGACTCTGCCAGTGACAGTGATGAGTTAGTTGCTGAGGCTGAGAGTGATAGTGATGCTGAAGAAAGTGAGACTGTGCACTGTGTTCATGATGACATGCTGACTAGAAAGGTGTTGAAAGGAAGAGTTATGACTGATGTTCAAGAAGAAGGAATGGTTTGGTTGCTGCAAAAGCTACATGCTCAGGGTTGGAGGGACATGGTCCTTAAGATCTCTGGTAGGTGTGCAAAGGGAATGGTGCAGGAATTCTATAAGAATTGTTCCATCCGAGGTGATCAAATCACTACATCTGTTAATGACAATGTCATCATTTTTGATACAAGGGAACTTGGTGAGTTGCTGGGGATCCCTGCCTCTGGGTATGCTAGTTATGTCAAGACTGTTTGGCCTGACTTGACAAACTTGCCTACTGATCTGGAGATCACTAGGAAGTTTGCTGAGAATGATGGTGAAGAAAAACCCAGGGCAGTGCAAAAGAGTGAGATGCATCCACAGCATCAGGTTTTATTTGAATTTGTGAACAAAGTTGTGATGCCAAGGCAGGAGAAAAGAGGAGTTGCCAGTTTCATGGACCTGGTCCTTATGGAACTGTTGGACACTGAAAAGCAGATCAATTGGCCCAGCTTTATGATCCACCTGATAAAAAGAGTGATTGCTGGGAAGAGAAAACACTCCCTGCCGTTTGGTTTCATTCTGACTGATATTTTTGCCAAGTTGAAGGTTCCCTTGGAAGGGGTTGTGAAAGCTACAAAGAAGGAGAAATTTGGGTGTGCTACCTTGATAAACTGTGACTTGCTGGTTCAGGCTGATCCTCCACAGGCTGGTGTTGGGAGGCAGCCTCTGAACAACAAAGTGAGGGCACTTAGGCAACAAGTTGCTATGCAGGCTGCTGAGATTGCAAGGTTGGAAGAAGAGAGGAATTACTGGAAGGCAGAGGCCTCAAAAGCAAAAGAGACCAATGAGGGAATGCTCAAGCAGATGTTTGATCTCCTTCACAAGTCTCAGGGAACTGGTCCTTCCACATCCTGACCACCTTAGCCCTAGCCTTTAGCCATCTTTTGTCTAGTGGGATCTAGCCTAGCTTAGTGCCTTAGCCTTTATTTTCTTCTTTAGTAGTTGGATAATTTTGTAGTACTTGCTGTATCCCCTGATTTTGATATTTTGGTTAAATGAATTGTCTTGGATGGCTAATATCATTGTCTTGCAGTTGCTTTATTTGAAGTATGTTTGCATTTTGAGTTGCCTCAATGGCTATGTGCTGATTAATTCTAATACTTGGGTTATATTTTTATATGCAACCTTTTCAATGATGCCAAAAGGGGGAAGAGTAAGGTCTGATTTTGCATGATTTTATACCTAAGAAAAATCTGTTCCTTAATGATAAATTAATTCTCCACTGATTGGTGTCTTTTTGAGCTTAAGTTGTACTTCAGGACATTAAGGAGATGAAGCTATGAGTATGAATTTGTCATCATCAAAAAGGGGGAAATTGTTAGCTTGGAAAGCTTGGAGTTTTGACTGATGACTGAGGGACGGATTCAAAGGACCTGTTCCTTTGAATTACTGAAGCAGAATAGATAATTCATGCAAAATCATTTGATTAAGATATTATTATTTATCCTAATACTGACGTATATCTTGATAATTATGCAGGCCTAATCAGATACGAAAAGATTGCATAATCCTAAAGGATAAAGGATTCGGATTCAAGAAGGTAGAATCCAATTAGGATTCAAAGTCAAGGGAGCTTTGGAATTCTAATTCATTGGGACTTCTTGGCTGCTGGAAACTATAAAACGAGAAGACTATCAGCCATAGAAGAGGTACACAAATAGAGAGAGCATCGAGCAAAAGCTGAGAAGAATTATTAGCTTATTTGTGTAATCATTAGCTACAGTAGAACTAAGTAAGAACCTGTTCCTTAGATTGAGTCTTGTAAAAGTTCAGTCTTAGTTCAATTGTAGTAAGCAGAAATCAAGTTGTAAACTGTGTAGTTCAAGTCGTGGACTTGACACAACTTCACTGATCGTGAGAAAGATCACTATAGGATTAGAGTTAGTCCTAGGTTAGTAAGAGTGAGTCTTGTAACCAAGTGGGTCTTTTTACATAGTGAAGTTGAAATCCTACTTGAGAAGTAGGTCGTGGTTTTTTGATCCCGTGTCTAGGGGTTTTTCCACGCTAAAATCTGGTGTTCAATTACTTACAGTTTTTATTCCGCACATCGTAGAGTAAAGGAACACATTTTAAGGAACTGGTCCTTAAAACAGTAAAGTGGTGTATTTGTGGGAAATAACATCACCCAATACAGATAGTCCCCCAACTCTTCGGGCAAGTGCCAAAGTTACCGAAAAGTGAAATAAATTTGAGCGGGAGAATGACGTGACTGAATATTCGCCAAAGGTTTCAAAATAATGCCTATCACTTAAACTTCTTGTTGAGTGATACGTGGCGATCGTTGCTTGGCATCGAACGATCGTGCTGCTTCTATTGGCCTTGCCAACATTACAATAATGATGAGTTTTCCTCTATAAATACTTCCACTTGAGTGATGACTTCCCACTTGTGATCACTTAACAACAGAAAAGAATAAATTTCCACATCAAACAAAATTCCAAATATTTTCTCAAATCCATTCTTTCAAGCATTCAAGAAAGCATTGCTTTTCCAGCCTTCAATCATGTCTGCAACAGAATCTATCAAAGGTTCTTGTGATTCAGGGGAAAAAATTTCTAACCCCACCACCATGATTGTCGGCGACTAATTGGTAAACGTCACACAACCCCTTAAGATTGTCATGCCGATGGGCGGCGATGATGAATTGTTGTCTCAAGTGAATGGTTCAAGGCGGCGTAAAGCCACCGCTGGGCGTGCCCGAGAAAAGAAAGAGGTTGACTCACTCGTTTGGCGAACTCATAGGTCAGTAGCTCCCGTTAAAGCATGATAAATTTGAGAGAGTGGTTGATGATGGTGGCGATAATGTCGAAGGTGACGACAACGCATACAACGAAGGCGAGGTGGGTGATAACGATGTTGCTGATGTTGAGGAAATAGGCAACAAGGAAGACGATACCGAGGTGACTGGCAAAACCGAATCTAAAAAAGAAGCTGGTCACTCAAAGAGATCTAGAAAAAAGAAAATTCCCCTTGATCAAGAGAGCGAACCTTATATGCCCATCCCTTCGGACTTCAAGAATGAAAAAGATTTTAGGGTACAGAACCAATCAGACACTCAATGTGGGTTGAAAAGGAATGTGCCAGTGTAGGCGACCCCGAGTCTGATAACCGAAGACCTAGTAGAGGTGGTTCTAGAAGATTGCAAGTGGTGGCCCGAGGTAGAAATTATGGTTCCTACCCCAAACAGCTGTGTCTCCAACCACGTACCGGGGTACTTTTTTGTTTATACTTACCCCTTCACATTAGGTTTCACTTTACCAGTTCACCGAATAATAGATATCTTATGTCGAACATACAACCACGTACCGGGGTACTCTTCGGAGCGTTTTCGTCTCGTACCGTAGGTGAGATTCTATTGATCAAGGGTAACGTACCTCAATGCTAGAAATAATATCGCTTCAAATTGGATATATTCCAATTTGAGGGTTTGGGCTTGCCCTGCAAGTCTTCCAGTTGATAAGATCCCTTTCTAACGACTGCTTTGAGTTTGTAGGGCCCTTCCTAATTCGCAACGAATTTTCCAGCATTTTTCTCCTTGGTTGATTGCTTCGAAGCTTTTAACACATAATCACCAACTTTGAAATCCATGAGTTCAACTTTCCTATTGAGATATGCTTCGATTTGTCTTTTCTGCGCTTCTAGCCGAACCAAAGCTAGTTCCCTTTTTCCTTCAAGTAAATCCAACTATATGCGCATAGCTCGTTGGTTTGCATCTTCGCTGGTATGAGCATATCGAAGGCTGGGTTCGCCCACTTCCACGAGGATTAGTGAATCCATCCCATAAGCGAGGGAGAAAGAAGTTTCACCAGTGCTGTTTTTCTCCATGGTTCGCATTTCCCACGATACTCCGGGCAATTTGTCGAGCCACGAGCCTTTTGCTGCATCGAGCCGTTTCTTTATATTTCCAATGATCACTCTATTCAAAGATTCAGATTGGCTATTTTTATTTGGGTGATAAGGTGTTGACACTATCCTTTTTATGGCCCACTGATTTAGGAAATGAGTGACCCCCGACCCTATAAATTGAGGGCCATTGTCGCAAGTGATTTTCTTTGGGACACCGAACATGTAGATGATATTTTTCGGATGAAATCTATCACCTCCTTCTGTCTAATTTTCGCGAAAGCCCCCCGCTTCCACCCATTTGGTGAAGTAGTCAGTTAACACAAGTATGAACTGAACACTTCCCTTTGCTTTTGATAGGGGTCCAATTATGTCCATTCCCCATTTCATGAATGGCCATGGCGACACAACCGAATGTAGAGGCTTGGCCTGTTGGTGAATCATTCGGGCGTGTCGCTGGCACTTATCACATTTTTTCACGAAAGCTTTGACGTACGCGCTAATAGTTTACCAATAATATCCAGCCCGAAGTAATTTGCGCACTAAAGCTTTTCCCCCCCGAATGGTTGCCACACTCGCCTTCCGGGACTTCCCTTATCACGTATTCAACTTTTCCCAGGCCCAGACACTTGGCCATTAAGCCACAGTATATCCTTCTATACAGCTTTCCCAAAATTAATTAATATGAAGCTGCCTGAGTCATTAATTTTTTTGGCTCCCTTTTATCGGTTGGAGGAGTCACCGATTTCAAGTAAGAGATGAACTTGGTCTTCCAATCCCAAGTATGATTCACCGAATTGACCTCCAATTTCATGCCTTTCATCTGCGATGAGAGCAACCGAATAACAAAATCAGTCCCCAAGTGCTCTCCTTCAATAGCCAAACCTAGGTTAGCTAAGGCATCAGCCTCATCATTTTCCTCTCGGGGTATCTGTTGGATCTTCCACTCTTGGAATTCAGCCAAGATTTATTATACTCGGGCCAAAAATTGCTGCATTCTGGTCTCGCCGGCCGAGTAGTCCCCGAGCACTTTATTCACAATTATTAATTGGATTTTAGCTCAACTTTTTGCAAGTCCATCTCGTTGGCCAGTTCTAACCCTACCAAAGCAACTTTGCTCAGCTTCATTGTTGGTTACCTTTTTTAACCTGATCGAATGCCTGATCCTTTCCCATGTTGGAGCCACCAAGACTATTCCGAGTCTCGAACCTTTCAAGTTAATCGCCCCATCAGTCTAAAGTGTCCGAACCCTCGAGGTTGTCTCTTTGGACATTAAATTCTTCCTTTCTGCCTCGGGAAGAATTCCCACACTAAAGTCAGCCACGAATCCGCTAAAGCCTAGGATTTATAGCCACTATGTAATGTCATATTCACTTAGTTCTACTTCTCATTTGGATAATCTCCACGATAACTCTGGTTTGTGCAATATGCTTCTCAAGGGAAAGGTGGTAACTACAGCTATTGGGTGACATTAAAAATAAGGTCGTAGTTTCCGACCAGTAAAAACTAAGGCAAGTGCCAACTTTTCAAGATGTGGGTACCTAGTTTCGATATCGAAGAGTTTTTTGCTCACATAGTAAATTGGTTGTTGCCTGCCCTCTTCTTCTCGAACCAACACAACACTCACTGACATTTCGGACACGGCTAGGTAGACTAGCAATATTTCTCCTTCTTTTGGCTTGTCGAGCAACGATGTGTTAGCCAAATAGTGTTTCAACTCTTTCAGCGCTTCTTTGCACTCCGGCGTCCATTCGAAGGCATTATTATTCCTTAAGACTGAAAAGAATTTGTGGCATCACTCTGAGGATCTTGAGATGAATCTATTCAAGGCAGCGATTCGACCAGTTAAGAGCTGAACTTCTTTTACCCCGGAAAGCCCATCGGGGTTTCCTTAATAGCTCTAATTTTTTTTAGATTCACCTCGATTCCCCGTTCGGAGACTATGAATCGTAGAAACTTTCTCAAGCATACACCAAATGCATATTTTTCAGGGTTCAGCTTCATATTATACTGCCTTAGAGCAGCCAAGGCCTCCCTTGGGTGATTTAAATGATCTTCAACTTGAACCGATTTGACCAACATATCGTCTATTTATACTTCCATTGACTTCCCACTATAATCCTTAAACATACGATATACCAGCCTTTGGTAAGTTGCCCCTGAATTCTTGAGCCTGAAAGACATCACCTTATAGCAATATGTACCTCGGTCTGTGATGAATGAGGTCTTCTCTTCGTCCTTCGGATTCATGAGAATCTGATTGTATCCTGAATAGGCATCTAAGAAAGTTAATAGTTTATGTCCAGCCATGCAGTCTATTAACCTATCTATTTGAGGCAACTGATAGGAATCTTTAGGACAAGCTTTGTTCAAGTCCGTATAATCCACGCACATTCTCCACTAACCATTCTACTTGGGCACGACTACGGCATTGGCCAGCCATTCGGGATATTAGACTTCTCTCACGAAGTTATTCTCCTGTAGCTTCTTAGTTTCCTATTCAATTACCTTCTTCCTTATGCCAGCATGTGGCCTGTTCTTTTGCTTCACCAGGGTATGGCGTGGGTCCACGTTTAGTTTATGGGTCATGTTCTCCAAATCGATGCGGACCATGTCGGTGTGGGACCACATGAAACAATCACTGTTGAACTTTAGCAACTCGACTATAGTTTTTTTGACTCTAGGTCCAACTCTGAGCAAAAAAAAAAAAAACCTTCATATCTGGTAAATCCTTTGACATCATGAAGGATTCCAATTCTTCAATGTGTTGGCCTAAATTGAGATAGGACAACAAATCGAATTTATTTTGGGTTTAATTGGTAAATTGCTTGTATCAAAGTGATATTCAAGCTAGGATCAGATTCGAACTAGATAAAAGCTTAAAAAAGTAAACGAGACAGAGAATAAGCTAAATGATAAACGAGACAGAGCTTAAAAGTATAAGTTGAATATTGTATTTCTCATGTCCTGTTGGTTTACAAATGAATCCTATTTATAATCAAGGGAAAAAATAATGTTATAAACGTAATAACTGTGCCTTTATTTGATCATGTTCAGCTCATGATCTTCCCCTTAAATGACAGAACAACGGTCAACGGTTACAAAAATAAGGCCTCCTCCGACGAGGCGTTGCATTCGCTCGAGGACCACGTCTTTATGACGATCCTTCCGAGCTCGATGCTTCGAGCTTGGTTTTCCTCATTCCCCGATATGGTTTTCTGAGGTGAAGAATCATGTTGCTTCCCCTCGTGGGTTTGCCTCGCGGAATAGACTTATTTTAGGTTTCGGGCCCCTGCTCGAGACTTCGGTGATTTTTCATTGAATACAGATAGTCCCCCACTCCTCGAGTGGTTGCCAAATCTGTCGAAGAGTAGTCCCCCACTCCTCGAGTTGTTGCCAAATCTTTCGAAGAGTGGAATGAATTTTAGGTGGGAAATCGACATAGTTGTTTTTGTACCTTGTAATTTAAAAACGGCAGTTGTCACTCCATATTCCCATCAATCATGCGTGGCAATCACTGATTGGGCACATTTTCCTATTTTGTCTTCCCCACGCAATTGTAATCATGACGTTTTAACCTATATATAGTCAAGCCTTTTCTTCTTCTTCTTCTTCTTCTTCACTCTTCTTCTTGCTTTTAACAGTAAAAATCCTTGAATCTTCTTCCCCTTTGCAGCCCAGAAAATTTTAAGAAAATATCTCAACAGAATTCCCAAGTTCTTCACCTTCTTTCGTTGACACCATGATCATTAGCAGGGAACTAGTTAACATTCCTGAACCATTGAATGTAATTGTTCCTCCTGACTTTAACATGAAGGATCTTTCTCGCCCAAGTGGCGTAGACCAAGACCAACGTCCAACTATGGCTGAAACTGCCGAAGTAGTTGTGGTGGATGATGAGGATGTCATCATGAAAGATGTTGGTGATGATGGACTTCTCTCAGACAACCTCGAGCTTAAGCCCCACCACGTTATTCTCTCCAAAATTGACCTCTCGAAGGATTTCGTTATGCAGCTTTAGACTGAGTCGAAGGTCAGGAGGAAACGGAATATCCCCGTAAAGAATACACCGAGTCTGATTACTCAGGCGAACATACATCTCGTTTGTTCTAACTACAATTGGGGCACCGAGGTTAAGGTTGTATCCTTGCCCCCGAGAGCCGAGTGTATGACAGAGTCGAAGGGTGTTCATTCGTTTCTACATACCCTTTTACGATATGTTTTTCTCTTCCTATCCCCGAGGTATTGGACACTTTTTTCTGTACCTACCAGTTATGCATAGCTCAAATTGGTCTTGGGATGTGGAGGCACGTTCAATACCTCGAATTTTTGAGTATAGTCGGGGTCACTTTCACCCTTGATCATCTTTTGTACCTTTTCTCCCCCTCCTTTCACAAGGATGGAGTTGTTCAGCTTAATATGCGAGGCTCGTACTCACTGATCACGAAGAGTGAGGACATCGAGGACCGTGGATGGAACGAGCACTTTTCTCCTGCCTACTGACCTTTTGTCCTCGAGCCCGATTTCCCTGAGCGATGGAACCGAGCACATGAGTTTTTTTCTCCTTGTTTTTTCTTGCTTCGATTTTTCCTTATCCGACTCTCCGTTCCTATGTTTTTTAGCTGAGGTGGTCCCAATTTTTCGTTCGAAGGACTTGGCTCAATAGGTTTAGGCTATTATCGATGCCAAACTTAGACCAGAAAGGTCATGGATGGTTTTGGCCGCTTTGGATGAGAATCAATAGGCATGCAAGCGGCATGGTTGAGCTATTCTTTCAATCTTTTATCTGGTTTATTTTCCCCGGGGAGCCCTGTCTCGGTGCATCATTGTTTCTTCTTTATTGTAGGTCTCCCAAAGAGGGCGATTACCGCGCCGAAGGAGAAAAATGAAAGAAGGGGAAAAAGGAGAAAAGGAGGAAGTCCCCGAGGCTGGAGACGCTTTAAGTGCCCTTCAAGGTTTGATTGGGAAGCTCTCGAAAGGAAAGGGAGAAAAGGGAAAAGAGGAGGAAAAGAAAGGGACAGTCCCCGAGGGATCACCGGATCTTGGGGCTAAAACAGGCTGAGTATTTTCCGTTTTGACTTTATCTTTCATTTTGTTTTTCCGTCAATTACTCTTTCTCTTTTCCTTTCAGTTTTGAAAAAGAAGGAGTTATCCTCGGGGAGAAATCTAGAGGCGAAGCGGGCTAGATTAGAGCCCGTCCCTTTTCCCGAGCTTACACCTGCTGATGAGGTGAAGAAAAGTCAGGAAAAGGTTGTGGTTCCCTCTACTCACGAGCCTGAACTGGTTCAGGTTGCTGATAAAGACATGAAGGGAGTTCAACCTCCGTCTTCGGTAACAGTGGAAATGGATGATGCTGTCATCTCGAGTGGGAGATAAGACTCTTCGAGCTGCTTCCGAGCCTGCTCCTGATACATCTTCTTGGAGACAGTTCTGTTATATTGAGATTGCTTCCGAGCTCTGTCTCCTAGATGGCGATATCCAGGTTCCAATTAGTCTTCATGGACTCTTGGGTCCCAAGGAACGTGATCGCCTTGGGGAGTCCTATATTTATGATTTGATGGCCGATGCTGCTCAGCATGTCATTCATGTACGTTTTTTTTAGCTTTCCCTTTTCAGCTTTTCATTTGTTTCCTTTCCTGACTTTTTGGATTTTTGACTCTTTAGATTTTTCCTTTGCAGTGCTACATTAATTTCATCAGGGCTGTAAAGATCGAATGCCGCCGAGATGAAAATCTTTGGAAAATAAAGGCTGGATGGAGGCGAGAGCGAGCAGGTCTTGAGGCCCAAATGAGGGGTCTTGAGAAAGAGTTGTTGAGTGTGAGGCTCAAGTTGAATCAAGCCAAAGATGCCGCTAATAAGTCTGACCTTGGGATGCTCCAGGCCCTTGAAGCCAAATCTGCAGTCGAGAAGAAGATGGCTCCCTTGAGAAAGCTTTGTGTTGCTGAGCTGAAAAGGGTGAGAATCGAGGCTCAGTCAGTGATTAACGAGCGGGCCAAGAAATTTCATGCTGATTTGAAGCAGAAGATGCTCAAGATGAATGAAATGGCTGGGGAGAAGGAGCAGCTGGTCAAGGAGAAAAATCAGCTTGAAAACGAGATCAAGTTTTTGAGGGGCAAAGTAAATTCTCTCTCCTCGAGGCGGGAGATGTGGAGGATTCGAGCCAAAGTTGACAAGAACTGGGCCTTCATTCAAACGAGGCTAAAGACTCTGAAAGAGTGTCGTAGCGGGGTCGACCTCAATGCTGAAATCGCCAAGGCCGAGAGTGATGCCGTTGCGGCCCAAAAGCGGATGGAAAATCTTTCTTCGAGTAGCGGGAGCTCAGACAAGGAAGATGCATACTCCGAGACGGAGGCTTAGAGTAGTATTTTTATTTCTTTTTTTTGTCGACGTTTAGTTAAGGCCTTCGGGCCGCTTCTTTTGTAAAAGCTCTGGCCTTTGAGCCTTTTTGTTAATGAAATTTCTCTTCTTGGAAATATTGAATTTGCTTGCAAGGCTTTTAGTACTTTATATCGTTTCGAGCTAGCTTAGGACGATGTCTCGCCGTCGAGCCGTAGGCTTTAACATTTGATTAGCTATGCTATCAAGTGACAATAAAGAGATGTTGAATCAAAATTTATTTCATTGATCAGATGTATCTGCGTGCCTTTGTTACAATAAGTGCCAGGACTTAGGTGAAAAAACTATAAGATCATAATAGTATGAACTTATTTGAGTAGGTCCTCAAGGGTAGTCCTCGATGAAGTGATTGTTCGTTTTCAGAGGGTTTTTCCTGGTGAAGTCCCCGGTTGTCGAGTCTTCGTTTTTTATCATTTTTTTGGCCCAATTGGGGCGAATGTACTCTTCATTGCAATCGAATAACATTCTCTTGCTATTCGTTGCTTTCCTCGGATGGCTCTTACTCCCCATGTAGTTGGAAATTTGATTACTTGATGTAGGGTTAATGGTATTTCCTCCATTTCGTGGATCCAAGGCCTTCCGAGAATAACGTTGTAAGCCATGTCCTCGGCCATCACTTGGAAGGTGGTTTGCTTGTTTACCCCCTCTACTGTTGTTGTGAGGGTTATTTCTCCCAAAGTCTTTTCAGTGGAATTTTTGAACCCTACCAATATGGTTGCCTTTTGGATGACTAGGTCTTTTAACCACATCTTCTTGATTGCCCCATAGTTGATGATGTTTACCAAGCTACCAGGATCAACCAGAGCTTGTTTGTGATCGTAGTCATTGACCCTAAGCGTGATCACTAGCACATCATGATACGGGAACATCATCCCATCGCAATCTTCTTTGCTGAACACCATCTCTTTACTTGATCCACCAACTCTTGCTCTCTTTTCTGCGATATTCAATGAGTTTGCAATTTTCTTTGCAGCATCAAAGTTTATCCCATTTACCTCCGAAACCCCAGTGATGACATTCACTACCCTCTTCGGTGACTGTGTTCGAGGTGGTTGCTCTTCTCCTTTGTTCTTCGAGTAGTTGTGTTTGGCTTTGTCAGTCATACATTCAAGTAGCACTCCCTTCTTGAGTTGATGGGCCACCTCGAAACACAATGCTTTACAATCCTCAGTTGCGTGCCCATAATCTATATGAAATTCACAATGTTGAGTTTGGTTTCTTTTGCTCGGGGGTGTTCTTATGTCTTTGGGTAATCTCACACCTTGATCAGTCATCCATTTGATTGCATTTACTAGCTCGGAGGTCAATATGTTGAAATTATACTAAAAAATTTGAGGATAATCTTTCTCTTTAGACACCAAAGACGGACCCGAGGACTTTTAATTGGAGGAAGATCCAGATATTCCTTCGAGCCGTTGGCTCACGTGTTGGTGCTTCCCGAGGCATTGACTTACGTGTTGCTTTTGAGCTCCGTGGTATGGTTCGTATCGATTTTTTGAGTTCTCTCGTGGTGCATCGGCACGTCAAGAGGACTCAGACTGGCCTCGGTAGGGGTTGCCGCTCCTCCTCCACTCTGCTTTCTCGAGCCTAATCTTGGCTGTGGCCCGATCATGCAATTCATCCCAAGTTTGAGCTTGCCATTGCTGGAGCTCTTTCTTTAACTTAGCCGCGACCTCTGAATTACCCATATTGAGATTCTTTTCGAAAGCCATGACTGCCAAACTGTCATCTATCTTTGGCAAGTCCATTCTCTCGACCTGAAAGCGTTCAAAGAAGTCCTTGATGGGCTCTAGTTACCATTTCTTTACGTCAAAGATATCTTCCTTTCTCTTGAGGATCTTCTGGGCCCTAGTGTGAGCCTTAATGAACATATCAGGCAATTCGTCGAAGTTGGAAATGGATTCGGATGGAAGGAGTATGTACCAATGCAATGCCCATTTTTCCAAGATGTCGGTGAATTTCTTCAAGAACATGGATTCCTTTTCAATTGGGGTTAAATCAATACTTTTAACCATGTCCATATATTCCGTAATATGGTCGACTAGGTCTGTTGTCCCATCGTATTTCTTCAAAATTTGTAATTTGAAATATTTTGGGACGGGTGCTGGAGCAGCTTCAGGCTTGAAGGGTAGCTGGCGACATTTTTCGATGTCCAATGCTTTTTGAGGTTTTCGAGCCCCTAACACATTTTCAATCCATTTTTCCATGGTGGCCTCTAACTCTTTCTTCCACTTCTCAAAGTCGGACGCGACGCTTGTTTGAGATATTGCAGGGACTGTAGTCCTCCAGACCTCAGACACAATCCCATTTAGGAGACCTCCCATATTGGTGCTGATGGGGGTAGCATTAAGATTTCCTCTATTAAACATCACGAAGGGAGTATCACCGAGGTTGGGATGGACTCTTTCATTCCCAGTGAGAGCTTGCAAGAAGCTTCGGAATTGCTCATTAAATTGGACCTGTGCAGCTGCTTGAGCGGCTGCTTGTTCTCGAATCTGTTATAGCGAGTTTACCATGAACTGTTAGAAAAGGTCGCAAGAATTTGAGGAGGTTGGATAGGCTGAAACTGCTCCTACGGGAGGTGTTGGACCGATCGGGGGAATGGAACTATTTGGAGGTGCTAATACCCATCTATGCAGCTGAATTATTCGTTGGGATGGGGCTAATAGGCGGTGTCAAGCCAGTTGGGAGTGTTGGAACCCCCTATTGGTTTCGGTAGATTTTACTGTCTGATCTGGCACTTGGATAGACATGTTATCATTGACGATATCAGATATTTTTATTTTTGGTGGAAAATCGAAACTGCAAACTTTGGAACAAATATTATTACCAATTCCCACAGATGGCGCCAATTTGTGTTGGCCTAAATCGAGATAGGACAACAAATCGAATTTGTTTTGGGTTTAATTGGTAATTTGCTTGTATCAAAATGATATTCGAGCTAGGATCAGAATCAAACTAGATAAAAGCTTAAAAAAGGAAACGAGACAGAGAATAAGCTAAATGATAAATGAGAAAGAGCTTAAAAGTATAAGTTGAATATTGTATCTCTCATGTCCTGTTTGTTTACAAATGAATCCTATTTATAATTTAAGGGAAAGAATAACGTTATAAACGTAATAACTGTACCTTTATGGTCATTACTCCACACTTGATCATGGTCAGCTCATGATCTTCCCTTTAAATGGCAGAGCAACGGTCGACGGTTACAAAGATCAGGCCTCGTTCGACGAGGCGCTGTATTCGCTCGAGGACCACGTCGTTATGATGATCCTTCCATCGAGCTCGGTTTTTCCTCATTCCCTGAGATTGTTTTTCGAGGAGAAGAATCATGTTGCTTCCCCTCGTGGGTTTGCCTTGTGGAATGGACTTGTGTTAGGTTTCTGGCCCCTGTACGAGACCTCAGTGATTTTTTATCCAATACATTCAATAGTTTAATCCTCAGCTTTTTGTTTCAGAGGTTCTTGAATGAACACCGGGATCTTTACTACTATTTCTTCTTGAGGATTCATTTGGAGAACCGAATCCTCCTCTTCGCTAGACCCCGGCTGCTCTGATTGTTATTTCTTCGGTCCGCTCAGGACGACCCCACTCTTCAATGCAACCGAATAGCATTCCCTAGCTACTCATTGCTCTACCTTAATCGAACGAATTTCCCAAGGAGCTGGGAATTTGATGACTTGATTAAAAGTGGATGGCACGGCTTTCATCAAATGAATCTAAGGTCTCCCGAGGATCATATTGTATGCCATGTCTTTGGGAATGACTTAGAACATAGTTTCCTTAACAACTCCTTCTGTGTATGTATTGAGCGTGATCTCGTCCAACGTCTTCTCAGTGGAATTATTGAAACTGGTTAATGGTTGCCTTCGGGCAATTTGGTCCTTTAACCATATCTTCTTAACAGCCCCGTAGCTTATAATATTAACCGAGCTACCTGGGTCAATCAAGACTCGTTTGATGTCTGAGTCGTTGATCCTCAGCATGAGGACCAAGGCATCATGATGGGGGAACATCATCCCATCACAATCGTAATCGTCAAAAACAATCTCTTTGCCCAAACCTCCCGTTCGGGTCCTCTTTTCTATTGTTATCGAAGTTTGGAAAACTTTTCGGCGGCAGCAAAATTCACGTCCTTTACTTCTGATTCTCCGATTATCACGTTCACCACCCTTTCGGAGGGTGGTGCTCTCCGTGGCTGTCCGTCACCTCTATTCTTTGCATAATTTTTCTTTTCTTTATCGATGAGAAACTTACCCAATAAGCCTTTCTTCAACAGGTGTGTCACTTTAAGGCGAAAAGCCTTACAATCCTCGGTACGATGGCCATAGTCGGCGTGGAATTCACAACGCATACTTTGATCTTTTTTTTGAGGGGTTGTCTTCATATCTTTCGGCAACCTCATCCCCTTGTCTGTCATCCTCTTCAAAGCATTCACAAACTCCATGGTTGATACATTGAAATTGTAATCGGGGATCCGATGCAAGTCTTTATCTTTGGATACCAAGGCGGGCCTCGTGGTGCTCTTTTGGTCAGCATTGTGGTTTAATCGGCCTCCGAGGCGCTGGCTTATGGGTGTGCCACAGAGCCTTTGACTCACATGTTGCGTTTGTGAATTGTATGGCTCATATCGACCCTTTGAGTTCCCATGTGGCTCTTCGGCTCGGTGCGTTGTGATGACTCGCGGTGATTTCTATAGCTTGAGCTTCGGCTTGCAGGTCTACACTCTGCTTCCTCCAACCTTGTCTTGGTGGTAGCTCTATTGTGTACTTCGTCCCACGTCTGAGCTTAATATTGTTGAAGCTCTTTCCTTAGCTTGGCGGCTGCTTCAGAATTTTGCACATTGATGTTTCTCTCAAAGGCCATGATGGCCAAGTTATCTCCCATGGTGGGCAGTTCCATCCTTTCAGCCTGAAATCGCTCGAGGAAGTCCTTAATGGGTTCCCCGTATTGCTACTTAACTTGAAATATGTCCTCCTTTTTTTGAAGAATTTTATGCGCTCCAGTGAGCCTTGATGAACGCATCAACCAAGTTTTTAAAGTCTGAGATAGACTCCGAAGGCAGGTGCATGTACCAATGTAATGCCCTTTTTTCCAAATTGTCCCCAAATTTCTTCAAAAATATTGATTCTTTCTCTATTTCAGATAAATCATTTCCTTTTACCATCGCCATGAACTCACTCACATGCTCAACTAGGTCGGTGGTACCTTCATACTTCTTTAGAATCTGCATCTTGAAATGCTTCAGAATTGGTGTTGGGGCAGCCTCGGGCTTGTATTTTTCAATGTCCAACGCCCTTTTAGTCTTTCTAACCTCGGCGTTTTCGAGTCACTTCTCGACTCGGGCCTCAATTTCCTTTCTCCATTTTTTGAGATCTACCGAGGAATTAGTTTCTGCCGCGTTGGGAATCATCTCGAAGGGTGGGTTAGTGTTTGATGCAATCCCCGAGCTTCCAAACGTGGCTCCTTTTTGAGGTCCCCATGTTGTCGCGCCCATAGGAGCGAAGTTCGGGATGCCTCTATTCAGAGCTACAGGTGGAGTGTCAGTAGGGTTAGCGTGATTTCTCATCGAGGCTGCCTCTAAAGAGCTACAGAATTCAGCATTAAAATTCGTTTGTTCATTGAATCGCGCTTGAATGTTGTGCAAGGAGCATATAACAAACGCTTGGAAGGGATCGTTAGACACCTACGAAGAAGGGTCCACCGAAGGAGATGGTGGTACAGGCGTATTTCTTTTGGAAGTGGAGGTACAAATGTACCGGTTTGTCCATCGGGAGGTAACTGGTGTATGTTGGCATTCTCACCGTTGTTAACCATTGCTAAAATAAATGGTGAATACAAACATGAACTGATCCACTGTTCAGCCTTGGAACAAAGCGTAATTGCTTGAATCCCCACAGACGGCGCCAATTTGTAAATCGGTTTAGAACAACAAATCAAATTTGGTTGGGCTTATCGAGTACAAATTTTGACAGAGTTTTGATATGTATTTCTAGATGATTACAACATGAAATGAAATACTCTTTATAGAAAATGGATACAAGTTATCTTCCCCATGTTCATCCGCTGCTTCACCCACGTCGCACATCTGCGGAAATAAAGTTAGTGGGTTGAGATCGTGGGTGGTTTTGCCGCTGAAGCTGGGGCGATCCATCGAGGCTTAAGTCATCGACCTCATGGATGTGAGCTGACTGATCGACCGAGGTGATCATTCACTGAGGTGTGTGATAGGCTGCTACTTCGGTTAATGACTTCGGCTATCTTGTTTCCTGCCCCGAGCTCTGGCTTACGAACATATGTTTGGTGCACTCCAAATCAAGTGCCCGATGTATCACATACGCGAGCCAATTTTCACCCAATACAACGTGTCAAGAACTTCTTTTCCTTGAGAAAAAGCAGCGAACGGATCAAGGTAGATCGCCGGCCACGCCTATAGGAAAACAACTGAACGATGAAATGTGCAAAGTAGATCGAGCATCTGTTGCCAGAGGAAGAACCAACATTTAATGTATATGAGTTCAGCATTCTGATCTTTCTAATTTACTGGTCTCTAAATTAATAATTTATACATGTTATATACGTTTTTAAGACAAGTATCAAATTTAAACTAATGTTATTGAATTCGGCCAAACTATCTAATACCCTCTAGATTCAATTCGGGCGAACCAGCTAGGCAGCTAATGCCCTCTATAGATTCGCCCTGCCCGTCAGGTTACCTATCGCTCCTATTGCTTCCCTGAGAAAATTACTATATTTATTTGATGTATTTATTCCATATGTCACCACCATGCAGTTAATGAAAATCATATCATCCTACATGTATATACATACTTCATTGACTTATATGATTCTCCTCAATCTCCCTCCATTCCTTTTGCCCTTCCACCCACATTCACTCCCTCCAACTTACATTTTTCGAGTCTGCTATTGCAATGAATCTCCGAACTATTTTCAGTACTTCTTAAGCATGCATTAAACTTATATCCCACTTAATTTATCATCCAAATTATTATGGGTTGCTTTCTTAGTTCCACTAAAAAGCAACCTACAAATCCTCACACTTCCCCTTCTCATACAAAACAAAGCATTCCTCATCGATCTCCACCACTAACACAACCATTTCTTGAAGAAGAAACAGTTGTGAAAGAAGTCTTGTCATCAGAAACTCCCACCAAATTACCTAATAAGCCCATAATTCCCACTCATGAAAACAATAATCCTAAAAAATTAGACGACAAATTTTCCACTACTACTTTGAACCAAAAACAAAAACAACATGACAGTGTCCTCAAGATAGCCAAAATTCTCAACCCTAAAGAACTCTCTCCTCATGAACCTTTCGAAAGGAGTCTCCGGGTTGGGTCCGAACTCAGTAGGAGTATCCGAGTGGGGTCGGATCCAACCCGAGGGACTGATCTCCGGCAGAGGTCACCGGCGAAATGCCGGAACACTTCTCCGGCCAGAAGGTCGGAGCAATCACCGGGTCGGGTCAGACCCGTGGCCCGACCCATAACGGGGAGGAATTCGGGTGGGGAGAGTACTTCATTCAGGAGAGCAAGATCACCGGTGATATGTGGAGAAAATGATGGAACAAGAAACAGTATAAGTAGATGCCCATCAGCGAGGAAAACAGGAAAGTCGCCGGCAAGGGTGAGATCGGAATTGGGTGATAATCGGCGCCGGAGTCCCCCTGTGCAACACTACGGTAGTTACAGGGAAAATAGAGGAAGTTATAAACGGTCTTTGACAAGTGGAAATAATGATTCTCTTGAAAATCCACTTGTGTCAATGGAATGTTTCATTTTCCTATAGCACACTATTATTGGAAGAAGTGTCTCGAGTATTTGGCCCGGTGATAAATGTGCAACTTGTCATATCCGGCTAGGTGTACGTTATTATTTTGAATGTGATATTGAAGCGGGGAAAAGAATAGAAGAATTGTGTGTTATCCACCGAATCTTGAACATGACTCTACCGGTCTGGGCATGTGAGGAGTAGGAAAATGAAAATTATTGGAAGAAGGTACCGTAATGTTAGATTTGAATTCTTAAGTAACCTATGTTCTTTCCTTTTGTCCATCCTTTTTTTCCCTGTTGTAAATTGAAGTCCAAAAGTGAACTTTCAAGGATTTTGCCTAATATCTATATTAAAATGTAGAAAGAAGTTATGTTCAGGTTAAAGTTCAGCGTCCTACATCTGTGAGGAGAAGAGGGTGCTTGGATTAACTTATTTTCACTAATTTTTAGCCAAAGTGAAATATCTTTTTAGTTTATAAGCTCTTTTTAAAAAAATCAATCCAAACACCCCTCGAACCATATTGGTGAAAATTATATTAAAGTAATGTGTATCTCATCTAGAGTTGCTCACTCAGATTTACTAAGAATTTCATCGTTGGGTAAATATAATACAGATTTTTGCTTCATTTGTGAATATTAGAAGTATATATCTCGGTTGTTTAATTATAAGTTTTTTTAATTTCTGAATTAGTTTGTGCGCATGTCGCCTATTTATCTATATCTTCCACCAGCAAGTACCTGTCCACCAATAGATAAACAAATGAGAATAAATGGTTTAAGACTTTTTATTTTTCCAAATATTTGAAAACTCAATTTGTTGATCACTAAACATCGTTCTTGGTGGGCGAGTATATTATGAGAATATTAAGGTAAAACCATAAAATAATTCGAGCTAGTGCAATAAGTCAAATTAGTATTGGCTTGCGAGTTGTAAGGAACGTGACGGATGCATGTGAGATTTAAGGGAATGGAGCAAGAAGTGGTTGAGAAGTGATGAGGTCGTATTAATGAACAGACAGCAGTTTTGGCATTGGAATACTTTCACTAGTTAATATTGTAATACTGTGACTTTTAGTTGTCACCCTGTCCCAACTTAAGTGTAAATTGGTTGGTTCAGTATGCAGATGATATGCCAACCTTTCATCTCAACTACCCGTAAATCATTGAAGCTTTTACTAACTGCTGCCACAAAAAATGATCAAGGAGGTAAAGAAAAAATGTTCAAGGGAAATGCATGCAAAATATAATATATTCCCATTAAAACAAAAAGTTTAGTTTGAACTCTTAGGGGTCGTTCCGTTTGAAGCTTGGATAGGCTAATACCCACATACAAAGTAGCATAGGCTGAATTGCAAAAACATGACACGGGAAGCAATGATTTGCCAAAATGCCCTCAATAACCGTGGTTTAGCAAAACTGTCCTTCATTAGTTTAATGAAACTTATTTCGAACGAAAATGCCTCTCACAACTAATAAAAAGACTCACACTATCCTCCCCTTTCTTTTTTCCATTCAAACAAACTCTAAACCCTAAAAACCTATAACTTTTACAGATTCTTCCACTAAAATAAAGATTTAATATTAGATTCCTTTAAATTCCTACTTTCTTACATTCATTTGGATAACCTTGTAGAAAATCTATGAAAATGGGTATCTTACACAGACTTCTTGGCAATGGGCACCTTGCACAGACTTCTTGGCAATTGCGAAAACTTTAAGCCCTGTTGCAATGGGCAACTTGCCTCAAAGTCTTGGCTATGCAAAGAGTTTAAGCTCTAGTGCAGTGGCACCTTACACAGACTTCCCTAGCAATTGCCAAGACTTCAAGTTTTCTTGTAGTGGCCATCTTGCAAAAGAAAGTCTCTGCAAATCTTGGCTATTG
Organism: Petunia secreta; assembly: GCA_029990175.1. Taxonomy (NCBI): domain Eukaryota; kingdom Viridiplantae; phylum Streptophyta; class Magnoliopsida; order Solanales; family Solanaceae; genus Petunia; species Petunia secreta. The sequence continues at coordinate 383,550 of JARKIP010000204.1, read as the reverse complement.
CCAATAGTTTAAGCTCTGTGCAATGGGCACCTTACAAAGACTTTCTGGCAATTTTCAAGACTTCAAGCCCTGTTGTAGTGGCCAATTTGCAGAGAAAGTTTCTGCAAGTCTTGGCTATTGCCATGAGTTCAAGCTCTGGTGCAATGGGCACCTTGTACAGACTTCTTGGCAATTGCCAAAACTTCAAGCCCTGTTGCAGTGCGTAATTTGCAGAGAAAGTTTCTTCAAGTCTTTGCTATTGCTAAGAGTTTAAGCTCTGGTGCAATAGGCACATTGCATAGACTTTTTGGCAATTGTCAAGACTTCAAGCCTTGTTGCGTTAGCTAATTTGCGAGAAAATTTCCGCAAGTCTTGGTTATTGCCAAAAGTTCAACCTCTGGTGCAATGGGCGTCTTAACTAGGAAATCAAAGTGGAATCTAACACAAGAAAAATAAAAACAAGATTGAATGAAAATTACGAAGATCGTCATTAAGAGTCAACTTATCACTGGACAAATCAAGAAACCAACTTCTTTTATCAATGATAACACCACCCAAGTGATGTTACCAAATTTTCTGCAACTTTTGGCAATAAGCAACACTTTAAGGTCGGGTGGAAGGAGGCAACTTGTAGGGAAAAGTCTTTGAAAGTATTGGCACTTGACAATACTTTACGATCCGGTGCAATTGGCAACCTGCAGACAAACTCTCTGCAAGTATTGGCAATAGCCAAGACTTTAAGATCTATGCAATAGGCAACTTGCAGAGAAAGTCTCTTCAAGTCTTGGCAATAGTCAAGACTTGAATCTCTGTGCAATAGAGGCTACTTGCAGAGAAAGTCTCTACGTTAATAGCAATAACCAAGACTTTAAGCTCTGTGCAATGAGCAACAATAATATCTAATTGCTATTGTCAATAAGAACCTTAAAATCGTCTTAATCAAGCATAAGAAATAAAAAAAATTCACAGGAACGTCAAATTTAATTCAATGATTATCAATCAAAATGGAAAAAACTAACAAATAAAGTGTATAGATAATAATTACCAAAAATAAATACAGAAAAAATAAATACAAATAAAGGATTATGCAAAATAAAAATTGCATTATAATACAAATTAAAGAAAAATAATAAAATAAATAAAACTTTTACATATTTTCTAAATCTCTCTATGACACAAAGAAGAAAGAAGAAAATGAAGGAGGAAGGAGAAGGAAAGGAAGGAGGAACGAGAGAAGGAGACTGTTCCATATGAATTGGTTTTAGGCAGGGGCAAAATAGTCCTTTCGCATAGTGAGGGATGATGTGGAGGGCATTTACTTAAAACATTTGAAAGTGGGGGCAAATTGGTAAAACCAGTGCTTATGGAGGGCACTGCGTGAAATTTTTTGAGTAGCATAAGTTTGTACAATGTTTGGTAGATATGGAAGAAAAATTAATATCCACATAAAATTAATACAACGTTTGGTTGCATTTTCTTGTTTTCCTCATAAATAATACCTGCATAATTTATGCAAATATCTATATATTATTTTATACAGGATGATATGTGGAATAAGAATGTGGGTATTAGCAGTACATATATTAAATTTTCAAAATTACAAAACTAACCATCATGATAGAAAATAGTAAGACTAATTTTTTTTAATTTCTTTAAAGAAAAAAATAATATTTTAAATTATACATTTATATTAATTTGTAATATGAATGATTTAACATGAAATAATACATATACTTCAATCCCTACATTATAATACATGCATAATAAATATCTGTATAATTAATATCTTCATTACTAATATCCGCATTGCTAATACCCATATTAATATTCTCCACATTACTAATACCTGCATAACTTGACTTCAAACCAAACAATCCGTTATTTTTTTAGCCCAAAGATGCATCATGCAAAATGAAAACTATGGTTGTCCTCATCCCAAAATACAAGAGTAAGATACCAAAGAAGTCTTGAAATGTAGAGGGAATTTGAAGTGAATTTAGAAACAGAAAGCTAAGGAGGTAACTTGGGGGCTTGACATGGTAGGTTCACTCAAGTTATTTTTGAATTGGAAAAGGCTCAAGTTTTAATTATGAAGTATAGAGTCCTCAAATCATTAATGGCATTAAAAGTTTTTAACTATCCAACCTTCTCACCCCAAATTTTTTTTACGTTATACAATGGTCCAAGTATAAAAGGCCATTTTTTTGCCAAATTTTGCCATAAACCTGGATCTACAATAGTCCTTCCCTCTCTCCTCTCCCCTATTTTTTCCTTTCAAATCCTTATTCGTATCATTCTTCTTGTTTCTTAATCGACACTTCGTCTTATGATTGTTTCTTAAATCTAAGCAATCCTAAATGAAATATAACACATATCTATTTCTTATTCTTCGTTAAGAAGATTTGTGAATGTTCATCATTATTGAATATTGAAGTTTTTGAATTGAGTTTTTAAAAAATCAATCAAATTGTTGTGCTATTTTCAAGTGGATGTTGTTTAGAATTGTTGGGAATAGTAATGAGAGGTTGAATATTGAGGTTGAATTGTTGGGAATAGTAATTTTTGGATGCTATTTTCTATTGATTTGCTATATATCAAGATGTCATCAAAATAGAAAACCACAAATTTATTGATAAACGGTTTCAAGACATAGTTCATCAACCTCATGAAAGTACTAGATGCGTTGGAGAGGCCAAAAGGCGTCACCAACCATTCATAGAAACCAAACTTGGTCTTGAATACGGTCTTCCACTCATCACCCGGTTTCATTCGGATTTGGTGGTAGCCGGACCTAAGATCTATCTTAGAAAAAATACTAGAACCACTCAACTCATCAAGCATGTCATCAAGTATAGGACTGGAATGACGATACTTTACCGTTATCTTGTTGACCGCACGGCAATCAACACACATCCTCCATGTCCCGACCTTCTTGGGTACAAGAATGACCGTAACTGCACACAGACTCAAGCTCCCACAAACCAAGCCTTTGTTGAACAACTCATGCGCTTTCTTTTGCAATTCCTTTGTATCTTCGGGATTACTCCTATAGGCCGGCTTGTTTGGGATTTGGGACCCGGGACAAAGTCAATTTGATGCTCAATCCTCCTCAATGGAGGAAGACCACTTGGCATCTAATTCGGGAACATGTCCTCAAAAACCTTCAAAACATTCTCAATAACATTGGGCAAAGGGTTAGGGTTAGAAGCATAATCACAACCGAAATATAAAACTATACCTTTGTGCACTAGGAAAATGAGCAATTTGGTACCATCATTACCTTTCAAGTACTCACCCGGTTGCATCATGGCACAAATGCTACCGGTAGAAGACGGTGGAGTCTCGGCTAAAGGTCTAGTCTCCATGGGGGACTTAGCTTTAGCCGCTTCTTTCAACTCCCTCATGCGCCTATAGTCATCACTCACTTGTTTAGGTGTCAAGGATGTGAGCACATACTTCTTGCCCTCATGTTTAACCGTGTAGGTGTTGGCTCGGCCATTATGAACCACACTCCTATCATATTGCCAAGGCCTACCAAACAAGAGATGTCAAGCTTGTATTGGCACCACATCAAACATGTGCTCATCTTGATAGTTCCCAATCTTGAACTTTATCAAGATTTGCTTCACCACCTTCTACTCCCCACACTCACTTAACCATTACAAATGGTAGGGGTTTGGGTGTTTAAGGATAGGAAATTTTAATTGTGAAACCAAAGATTGGCTCACCACTTTAGCACAACTACCCGAATCGATAATCATAGAGCACACTAGTCCCCTCACTCTACATATAGCATGGAACAAGTTCTCCCTTTGGATATTCACTTCCTCCTCACTCACCATGGCACTCAAACTAAGATGTACCACTAGAAACATGCTAGGGTCATCACCCTCTGCTGCATTCTCTTTGCACTCATCTCGGTCATCTCCCTCAACTACTTCACCCTCCGGCTCACTTTCTTCCTAACACACCAACCCATCATCCATGATTATCATTGTTTTTTGGGTGGGGCAATCTTTGGCAAAGTGGCCATAGCCTTTGCACTTGTTACATTGAAAAGAAGAAGGAGACAGGGAATTTAAATGAGTTTTAGAATTACCTCCCGGCTCCTTGAAGTCACTTCTTGGTGTAGCTTTCTCATACGGCTTCTTCACATTTTAGTTTCCACTATCTACACTGGTGTAAGGACTCTTCCAATTCTTGGTTTGGCTAGTAGGAGTAGAAGTAGTGCCTCTGTAGCGAGTGGCCTTTTCTTCCTTGATCCACCTTTCGGTTTCCACGGAGGCTTCACAGGCTTCTTAGAGTGATTGGAAATGGTGAACCTCAAATGAGAAGCAATATCTCGGTTCAAGCCATTCTTGAACCTAATGGTAGCTTGCTCAACATCTTCTATTTACATGTCAAGGGCCATTCGGTTCTTTTCAAAGTCATTGAAATATTCTTCAACCGACTTAGTACCTTGTTTCAACTCATAGATTCTCTGGATTTTCTCTTGTCAGAATTTGGGGGTCACATATCTTTCATGCATCACAACCTTCAATTGTTCCCAAGGCATGTGAGTAAGCATCCCAACGGCTCGTCTAGATCTCTTGATTAACTCCCACCAAGTGGAAGCATAGGACTTAAACGAAGCAATAGCATATGTAGCCTTCTTCTCATCCGATATTTCATTTATGTCAATGACTCTCTCAACTTACACTTTCCACTCTAGGAATTTCTCCGGATCACTAGTCCCTTAGAAATGTGGGATAGTGGTCCTGACACTATTTAGATTGTTATCACGACCCCCACGATATGGATCTGGTTGACCTTTATAATAGTAGTCATCATAACCATCATACTCTCTTCTCAAGTTCCTTCCCACATACCGTACTTGAGGTCCTCTACCTTGCCCACGACCTCTATTCATACCTCGTCCTTGTTGCATTAGCCTCCTATTCGGATAGGGTGCCTCAAAGTAGCCATAATCTTCACCAAACTCGGGTGTCTCCCTTCTTGAGCCTTAACATATTGCTCATTGGGTACAACATTCCTTCGGGATCTCACTAGTGGTGGAACATTACCTTGGGGAGTGCCCAAGTTGTGAAGAATGCCCAACGGTTGGGGAATGCCCAAAATTCTTGCATGTCGAGTAGCTTCATCTTTCAACCTTTGTTGTTGAGCTATTTCAGCAAATTGCTCCGGTCTCACGATTGAGCCATCACTTGTGCCTTCCCCGGCATCTTTGTTGACGCTAGGGGTTTAGCTTATGGACCTCATCTCAGCCAATAATTGGGCCAAAATGGGATCCGCGACCGGTATAGACTTTCCTCCTTCTTCTGGCATGTACCTATAAGCAATCAAAGACAAGAAGAAAATTAGAGTAAAAGTCCTCACACACTCCCTCACTTTTGAATGTCTCTCGGGTACACTCAATTTGTGCGTTGGTCACACAAGCTTGATCTCAAAGGCTTTCTTATAGTTGAACAACCTTCTCAATAAATATTTAAATTCATAAGAACCAAATACTCTTCGGGAAGAGTGGAGTTGATGGGACTCGATGAATTCTAGGCTATATAGGTGAGCACTTGAAGCAAAAATGTACTACGAGGCTTCTTTGAATTCAACCTTCCTCACGAGTATCCTAAACGCTCAATGAACTAGCACCTAATCGAGTAGAAGTGTTACTCTAAAAGTACTAGCTGGAAGTAATGGAAGCAAAAGAAACACCAAAACCTACGAATTTCAACTACCCGGACACCTCCCAGCACCAGGTGCCCCACCTCTGCTGGTGGGTGGTCCGCCCAATGAAATTACAGAGAGTTGAATAAAAGGAGGCGGTGCGCCTTAGAAGTAGGCGCCTCCGCCTATTGGGTTTTCCAACAAGGTTCAAGAAAGTGTTCTTGGTTCTAGGAACCCGATTTTCCAATGGTTTTCAAGTTGTTTTTCAATTCTAATGGTACCCAACGATGTATATATTGATTCTAAACAATCCCCCAATAGGTTTTAACCCCAAACAAATAACAATCAATCGATTTTGATTTTGAATCAAGATTTTCGAGGGTTTTGAAAATTTTGAGAATTTGAATCTTCAACTTTTGAAATACATCACAAAATCATGAAATTTTGGTACAAAAAAAAGAAAGAATAAAACATAGAACAAACCCCAATGATTTTTAATGTATAGGTGTTCAAATCCAGTAATTTCCAATAATTTTTTTGTATTTTTCAATTTTTTTTATTTTTTTTTCTTTTTTCAAATAAGAACAACAGGAACAAATAACCAACAATAACAAAGATAAAATGACACGATCGAGGGTTTATAGAAATAAAACCTATCCGTGCTCTGATACCAACTGATGTAATGCAAATACGGAAGTAAAAGTAACGATAAATGCAAGATGAGACTAGAATGATTACCTAACTAGAAACGAGGAGCTAAGTCTCGTTACACCTCGGGTAAAGGTTGAGAATAACCTATACTATGCAACTATCCTTAAGAGATATCCGACTCTTGCAAATAGAATGATCAAAGTAGGATTGAGGTTCAACTTGGAATCTTCTAATTGAAATCAAGCCAAATTCATAAGGTTCAAGAGAGAGTAATTCTCATATGTTTGTGTATTCAAAGCTAGGTAAAATGAAATGAAAGCCTAAGGTCCTAAATAATATCAAAGGTCCTAAATAACCCCAAAGTATGTTAAAACTATATACGCCACTTAGGGCTAAAGTAGAAATTACACACAAAATGTCACAAAATCTCGGTCCGCCCACCTCCTCTAGGCGCTCCGCCCAATGGTACCTTCGGAAGAGTAGGTGGTCCCCCTTGTCACAGGGGCGGTCCGCCCACTCCTTCTCCTTTTGGGAAGTGTTGGGGAGCCTCAAAATGAGCTTGGGGGCCCCTCCTTGTAGCCTAGGTGGTCCTCCTTCGATGGTGCTCAAATGCATGATCTTCAAGTCACTTCCGGAGCTTCCATCTTCCATGTCTTTCCACACCATGTGAATGTGAGCGTCTTGGATCTCTTTGGCTTGACTTCTAGTGATCTAGTGAATGGTCTTCTGGTAGTTTGGATTGTATCATATTAAAAGCTCAAATTGGACCAGAAATAATTATTTATTCATAAATAGTCGGAATTATTCTGTATTCAATGTCATTCAAAGGCATGAAGGTAACCTAAGAGGCATGAAAAGCCCCAATTGAATCAGAAACGACAGTTTATTCCCAAAGAATTGAAATCATTCTATATTCAATGCTATTCAAAGGCTTAAATGGTAACCGAAGAGGCATTAAATGCCCAATTTGAAGCAGAAATGACCGCTTGATAGATGGGATGACATAAAACGCACATTTATCCGTTAGCATTATATAAATATTTGACATTCTTGGCATGTCAAAAGTCCATTAGGAACTTCCGTCTAAAGTGCCTAAAGGGTTCTCAACCTACAACGACACATCTCTTCATATTCCATGTTGCATTGTTTTTAAAAACTTGTGCCACACGTTGATCATTTTGCTGGCAATAAAGCGAATCTTAGGCATTTTTCTTCTCCCTTTTCCTATCGTCCTTCACCTTTTCCAAAAGATCATGGCCAATAGAACATTTTGACATGGTTGCTGAAATCCCTCAGTTGCTCAAAGATTGGTAGAGAAACTTTGACATGGTTGCTGAAATCCCTCATAGATCAACAAGACCGAGTCAAAATATTGTTAGGGAATATGATTTCACTAATGGAGCACACTGCAGTGAAAGGGATGATAGAAGCAGCAGTACGCATTGGGAAGCAGACAGAGCAGTTTTTCACTTTGAAAGTGTATAGTTGACTTCGTTGCTGGAAGAAATAGGTGGGTTAACTCAATTACCATTTGAAAGTGAGGAAATCTTGATGCCTAAAAACATTACACCCGAGGAGTTCTTCGAAATGTTAGGGCTTAAAGCTCGAATTATGCACATACAACATAAGACAGTTGGGAATTTTCTTGACTTCCTTCTACATCAAATTTGGGTAAGAAGCATTTCAAGAATCCGAAGACTATTTCAGCATTAACCAGGCAGATTTGCAAGAGCGGAGGGTACTTGCTTTTGTCACCAGCTTTTTAGGGACAATCGTGTTTCCAAAAAATAAAGGACGAGTTAATGTTTGCATGGTATCAATTGATGATGCCTTACTCAATGAATTCGATAAGAAATACACATTGGTACAGATGATTGTTGCAGAAATATACCGAGCTATAGAAAGATGCAAGAAGGGTGCTAGCTTTTTCGAAGGTTGTAATTTACTCCTACAAATTTGGTTAAGGAACATTTGCAAAGGATGAATAATGCAGATAAAGCCTTCCACTCCATACCAAGGGAGAACTACGTCTTGACTCATACCGCCCACATGGACAACGCTCTCGAGAAAGAGGACCAGCCAACAACTGCCGAAGGCTGGCACCACAGGCTTTCTCACTTGACATCTGAAAACATACAATGGATATTTGATTACTTTCCCAGCGCTACAGTGATCACATGGTCGGAAAGAGACCCATTTCTCATTTTTGTGGGCTTTAGAGGAGTTTACCCATACACTTCTTTAAGGGTACTTAGACAAGCAGGGAGAAAGCAGATTGTACCCCAAATTGCAGACATTAAAAGTTTCAAAGCAGATATTTTCGGAGGAGTGATACCGTTCAAAGACAAGATATTAGAACTTTGGAAAGAAAGGTAACGATTGGGAATTGAGAGTATTGGACGAGACAGATTTGATGTAGGCTATGACGTAGACTATCCAGACTGGCTTAGAAAAGACATAGCAAGGGCAGTTCAACCAAAAGTAACAACAAAAAGGAAATGTTGATGAGTTAGAAACTGAGTGCAAGAAGCTACACAAACAATTGGCAAGGGCATGAGGGAAAATAGAAAAAAAGCAAAGTTTGGTCGAAGCAAAGGACAAAGAAAAAGGCAAATGGCACAGTAAGGCAGAACTCCTGACAAAACGCATAGAGTCTATCGGTATATGGGCTAACGAAGAAATGAACGTTGTGGCTGACAAAGGGATGGAGGAGAAAGGAAGTAAGGCTTGGGAAATGTTGAAGAACTTCACATTTGACATATCTCGGCTCTTAACTGATGCAGACAACATCATCTTCCAAGAAGATTCATCAGGGGCAAGTTCAGCCGAGGAAGACTCATCTGAAGAAGAAGAAGAATCTTTTGGGGATGGATCAGCGTGAAAGATGTTTACTTGGCCATGATCTAATTTCCTAGCAATGTTTAGTCTTTCCCACTTCTTACATTGTTTCAATATCAGCCAATGTAACAAAAGTCTAATGAATGCAATATTATCTTTTAGGCTCCGCATTTTGTTGGCAAACGAAATGATGCTTGTGGCACAAAGCGCTTTTCAAAATCATCGTGCGTAAAACAGTCCTTCGTATTATAGGATGCAATTCTTATTTGATATATGTGCATTGCATGAATATGATTATTGCCCTAAGTCTCTTTCCACCTTTGATGAATCCGTTCCCTAATCCAATCTTCTACCAAGGCACCTCCTCTCCCTACTCTATGCCCAAATGTTGATATCTAAAACCTTTCGCATGTCCAAACTGTCTCTAACTCACTACCAAACTCAAATATCTATTACCAAAAGGTTGGCTCGAGTCGAATACCAAGGAAAAAAATATGGTTAAGCAAGTGCACTTGTCAGAGATTTTTTGAAAGTTTTTCACGGTAATTCCCACCAGCCCTCCCCGCTTTCTACAATATCCGCTGCACTAGAAGCTACTAATAAGGCTATCCAGTCTGAAAATGTGAGCTTTTTTAAAAAGAAGAAAGATGAAGTCTCTTTTGCTGAAACCATTCAAGACCCTACTTTCAACCACTATTATCAAATGCCGCCACCATTTTATCCCTACCCTCACATACCACCTGAATATCCCGTTTACAACACTCAGCTCACTTGACCTATATTCCACATCCCAGCACCAAATCGTCCACCATACCAGCAAAACACTCAATCGAACTACCAAAATGCACCACCATACCCCCCTAGGCCTCGCCCTGATGCAAACCAAAGACCAACAAGAATCTACACTCTACTAGCCAAATCGCACATTCAATTGCTCGAGAGATTGAAAACTGTCGGGCTTATTGTCCTGGTACCTCAATTGTTCCAGCAAGCAGTATGCACATGGAGAGAGAAAAATTGACAAAGCAAGAGAAATGATTGGTCAAAATAAAAAGCACACATGACTCACCTTAATAACTTTTGACACCAGTGCCCGAGGATTACTTTGTTGCACCTGTCTACACAATCACGCCACCTGCAATACATGGCTGTGATCCAAAGCATTTCCCAAACTTGCTCTTGTCATGATTGAAACAGCAGTCAAAAAGCTAGTGGAAACAATAAGCAATTAGAAAGCAAGGGATGCAGCAAAGACTTGTGCACAAAAACCAAAATAGGCAAGCCAATTCAACTTGAAAAGAAGAGGCAAACACACAATGACAAAGCCATCATAATATGACAAACTTAAAAACCCCTTGAGTATTTTGGAAGCATTTCCCTACCCACTAGCAATGATAAGCAAGACGATGAAGTTATTGGAGACACTTAGAAGTGCAGGGGTTGATTTGGTATAAAAGCACAGGCAAATAGACGTCTTGGAGCAATTTTGGTGGAAGACGTTATTGGAGTAATATGAATTCTCAGGACAAAAACTACAATAAGATGCAACAATGGTACATAGGCAACCTACATCGAGTTCGGCAGCTTAGCAATAAGATATTATCCAACAAGAAAAGTTGGTGCAAGGACTATATTGCAGCAGTTGGTTGACAAGTATGAAGACATTGAGTGTCTCTCTCAAAGATGCACAGACGTCATGACAGACAAATTTGCAAGAAAGGATGACAAATACATTCAAGGTCTTGGTGTTCGACAAAAGCCAACATCCCTTTCAATCGCACAACACAACCTATTCCTTACACAACATCTTTATCACTTTTCATTCATATTCAATTCCTCATCTCCCGCTTAAACAAGCTTCGGTCGTTTGACCAAAATCCTTGCCTTGACTGCTACATAAAGCACTTAGGCAATCTCTTGTGATATCTGTGCGTTCTATGATAATCTCCAAATTCAAGTGCTAATCCGTCATCTGCAGTCTAGGCATTCTCTTAAGCTTATGTGTCATTTTTGTGTCAAATCTTTGCTAATATGCCCACACGATTTTGTGCATTTCACCACTTTGCGCTTGAACGCCAAAATTGGTCAAGAATCTGTATTAAGAAAAGCCAAAATGGCACGCCAAGATGAAAACATTTTCTTTTAGCACAAAGACTTTTAAACCACCAACATAGGACACCGAGAGAACCCAGACGATCCCAATCCTACTTCTGTACAACGTATGTATGGGCAAAAAAAATCAGATGGCACTATACCCACATAAGAGCCACAAGAAAGAAATCCAATCACTATATAAGCAAAGCTTGAAAAATTCACCTCACACTGCACCCAACTTATGCAAAAAATAATCCCCCCTCAAGACTTTGAACAATAACCTTATCAGGCTTAACAAGAAAAGACAAAACCTCATGCCTTTACTCCTTTAGCTCAATCAAAAGATATTGCACCCAACGAACAAATCACTCCCCAGATACCCATTCCTAAATTCGATCCAACATGATCTACGCTCGTCACTTACACAAAGTTCAGAGTCTGATTGACCAAAGCAAGACAATGGTACAACAAGAACCAACCAAGGGAAACTCTAACTCCCAAACCCCAAACACACTTTCTACAAAGGCCAATCCATCAAAGTTAGCTCCATGACTTCCGAAAAGAAAAGCATGAAACATGAAGACACCCCATCACAATCTAAGACAAATACAATTTCGGACAACCTCCAAATCCGGCAAAATCAAAATATCAAACCTCAGCATGGGCATGCAAATATCCACGTGATCATCGTCATCAATATACCCAATCGCATACTAAAGGACAAGTACAGATTCTAGCTAATACATTGGTGTTCAGTGCAGCGCAACCACCTTCTGTTGGTGATCTGTCATAGGCAATAAATTGGGGCAGAATTTTTGAGGATCCCCTCAAAAATTCCAAAAGGCGCAAGCTTGACACTGGGTCATAAATTTTTGAGATCCCCTCAAAAATTTCAAGAAAGACATTATAAAAGAAACACGATAGCCTTCTTATCACATTACATGACATAACGATGACATTCTATCTGTTGCACTTTACTTTACTTTTACTTGTAGGGTACACAGCCTGATGTAACAGGGTATACAATCCGATGAAAGTTTGGCATAACAAAAGGTAGACAGTCTGGAGGATAGACAGCCCGGTGAAAGAAATGGCATGACAGAGGGTACACAGCCCGATGAAAGTTTGGCATGATAGATGGTAGATAGCCCTGAGGATAGACAGTTCGTTGAAAGAGTTTGGCATGATAGAGGGTAGACAACCCGATGTGAAAGTTTGGCATGACAAAGGGTAGACAGCCCGTTCAGAAGTTTGGCATGATAAAGTGTAGACAGCCCTGAGGGTAGATAACCCGTTGAGAGAGTTTGGCATGACAAAGGGTAGACAACCTGTTGTGAAAGTTTGGCATGACAAAGCGTAGACAGCCCAATGAGAGAGTTTGGCATGACAAAGGATAGACAGGCCGATGTGAAAGTTTGGCATGACAAAGGGTAGACAGCCCTGAGGGTAGACAGCCCGTTGAAAAGTTTGGAATCATAAAGGGCAGACAGCCTTGAGGGTTGACAACCCGGTGAAAGGAATTACATAGCAAAAAGGGCTAGACAGCCCAAAGAGTATGCATCCAAATGAAACCCTGCATGAAAAGATACACAACTCAATACAAAAAGGGGATATACAGCCCGATGTGACAAGCACACATTTAAATGACGAAAAGGAGTTGCAAGATGATCTAACGACATGAAAGTCTCTTTATGCATTTACATACATACTATTTTGCACAACTCACTATCGCAGGACGTATAATCCGGTGTTGCACTGGAAAATTAATACAACGATAACCCGGCCGACGAAGCAATTATTTCCTGACGAGAACCACTTAGTAAATGAACATCCTCAGAGGAGAGGCACACATTCCCTAGCACTGAGCATCTCAAAGTAGACTAGACAACTACATGACAAAGAAGAGCTCAACTCAGCAGGGAATTTTACTTTATATTTATCTTTATCTTTATCCTTATTGGCATTTATCTTGATTTTGTTGTAGGGACTCTCCGATCTCTCGAAAAACCCCTGCACCATACTCTCACACCTGCTCTAAAAAATCACTACCAATTGTGCAACCGCAAAACCTCAAATACACACAAAGCATCATCCCAAAACTCACATCAAGAAGCTTAATCCTACAGACAATGGTTTTGCTACAACTGCAAGCTACCTATTTTGCCGAGTTCCAAAGCGCTCAAAGCTACAGTTCCATACTCGCACAAGTGCTCTACCTAATCTTTCCTTGCCGACTCGGTGTCAGTTTTATATTCCTTCCTATTCAAGCCCATCTGTGTCAATCGTGCATGCTTTCGTGCTTAAACGTGCCTATCTATTTGAATCATGCACATTTATCGTGCTTTACTCCTCAATGTTCCCCAGCTCATTCAAGAAAATGTTGAAGGCAAGTTGACTCAACTATCGAGTTGTAGTGGAAACTATGCCCATGTAAACTCCTCTTTATGGGTGTGTCGTGCACCACATCTTCATAACTAGGATGATTATAAGCCCATTTCCCCACACTCGATCTATCGATGTTACCATGTCTTCGACAATGCCTTTGCTGTACCTGCAAACTGCCTATTCTATCAAATGTTGATACGCCCGGAGCTGATCATTTCATGCTCCCGCAACTAATCTGCCTGATTTTTCATTACAAATTAGGATGTCATTTTGCATTTCCTTCCAATTAAAGCCTACTTTGTCTAGTCAAGCCTATCTGCATCAATCGTGTGTGTTTTCGTGCTTAATCGTGCCCATCTATTTGATTCGTGCGTATTTATGAAACTCGCTCCTCAAATATTTCCCAGCTCGGTCAGGGCAACATTAAAGGCGAGATTACTCATTTATCGAGATGAAGTGGAAACTATGTACATATAAACTCCTCCTTATAGGTGTGTAGCGCGCCACATTTTCATAACTATGATGATTATAAGCCTTTATTTCAACGCTCGATCTATTGATGTTATCTCATCTTTTCTAGTGCCTTTACCGCATTCTTCATTTATCTTACCAAAGGCAAAGCATACACGAATCTAAACTTTACATACTTGGATAAGTTTAGTCTTTACATCCAAAATTGTGCGCCATAAACATCCTACACATGCAACATGCCACTCTAAAACTACACATGGCCCGATTCTCATGAAACTCGAGATATGTAGGCAACTCAGACACCGGGGTTCGGCCAAAAACACCCGCAAAACTCCTGTTTTCGCTTTTCAATCATTTTGCCTACCAGTTGTGAAAAAATTGGCTACCCCGTCAACTATCTTTGCTCGAAGATTCTTTTCATCATCCCCGGACAAAGAGGGGCAGTTGTTGACACCCAATTTTGTCCCTCCTTTTTCTGTAATTTGCTATATTTAACTTAAAGGTGCAATATTGACTGTTTGAACAAATTTGCATTAGAAAGCATGCATTACGTGTGTTATCTCCTATTTATACACTATATATTTAACTGTGATTACTTTACGTAATTTTGCATTATTTAGGCTATTTGTCAATTTGTTGTTGTTGTTTGTGCAAATTAGTTCATTTTAATATTTAGTATTTATTGGTAACTATTTATACTTAATTAATTTGATTTGACCCCAATCATTTTATGTGTTAATTTTTTTTATTTTTTCTAAATTAAATATATTGATATTTTTTATTTGTTCTTCACCTTTAAATTAAATATCAGTCTAATTAAAATATCTGGTCAAAACTTCATGCCGCCTATATTTGAATTCAAATTTCCAGATACACTCAATATCTTGCACCATGCATTATTTCTTTCTTCCTAGTTTTTTACTTTAAATAAAACTCTCAAAAATCATTTCTTCCTTACATAGATCTCCCTAATCCCCCAAATCCCTAAAATTACTCCCTCAATCTCTCAAAATCAAGTCAAAAGCTCCCTAATAGATCACTCCATTAGATCCCAAAAATTGCTCAGTCTTCCAATGTCCCTTTCTCCATCTCCTTATACAACATATACATTGCAACAACAAGGGAAAAACGACAGTAAAAATGGTGGCATCACCTTCATAACCATAGACAATCATCCAGATATTCCCTTCACCTTCTCCTCTTTATGACATGGAATATATACAAAACACACATACAACATACAGTACAACCGGTTAGCAGCAGTACTATACGACTCCCTTCACCTTCTTCCTCTCCATACCACCCATCAAGACCAATTTTCATACATCACCACCATTGTAATTTGATACAGAGCAGTGGTGAAAATAGTGGAAAATACACCCATCACTACCATATACACCAGCAGATACACACCGACACACCCACCACCACCGAAAGCACCAGAAAACATCCAAACAACGACACCTACAGATCCAAAGACATATACACACACAGAGATCAAATAGTGAAAATGGGAACAAGGGATGTCGGGGTAGGGGAACGACGCAAGTTGTGGGTGTGGAGATAGACACTACCACCGATCACTAATTTTCTATTTTTCCTATAGTTTATTTAGCCCAACTGTCACAGAAAATAAGGAGAAAAGAAGTTGGGGGCGGAGTAGCAACGACGCCACTGATAGGCAGTCGCTCCTCCACCTCTTTCCTGATTGTTTGTTCCATCGCTGCCATTATTCCTCCTTTCCGGATTTCGATTAATAGTATCGGGAATCGGTTCCCTCGCTTGTTTTGGACGATGATTACTGGGTTGTTGAATTTATGTTGCCCCTCCTTATGGGTCACTATTCCGTTCGCCGTGACCATCGAAAACCGACAGGGTCTTTAGTCAGTGATGCCTCATTGTTCTTTGACCTATACACTTTTGCTGCTGCTTTTACTGCTTTTCGTTTGGTTTCACTAATGTTTCTGTTTGCAGGTTAATGGATAACAGTTGTGGAGTTGTTTTATAGCATATCCAAACCCGATGCTACGCTGTGTTGTGCCTATGAAAATAATTTATTTGAGGCTAATACACAGATTGATTTGTCAGATATTACACATCAGCCAATGGCGTTTGGAGGCCAAATCAGTCCCATCCTGTTACGTACTTGCTACCCCATGTCCCTAAAAACAAATAGGCGATGACAATATTTAATAATTTGCAAAGTAAGTGATAGTAGAGTGGTGGGATTGGAGGTACTTGGCATGGCAAACCGGCCCGGGCTCCGTGTTTGCAGCCGTATCAACATCTCTAACCACTATTTGATTGCAATACACTAATCTGAGCCTAAATTTTCACAAAATCTATTTTTTCTTTGTTTTATTATCTTTTTATTATTATTGTTGTTGTTATTATTATTATTATTATCCTTATTATTCTTATTATTATTATTATAGTTATTGCTATTACTGTTATTACTATTCTTATTACTATTATTATTTTATTGTCATACTAATTCATTTTCATATCTTTCGCGAGGTACATTTAGGGAGATATTTTCAAACGACGATGCTTTAGAAATACTCCTAATTCAACTTACCATCACATTATTTTAATTTTTTTATTTATTTGTCATGCTAATTAAATATATTTATTTTGCAAGGTCTATTTTGGAAGAAAGCAATTCGTAGAAAAGAACCCTTTATTTTATTACTAATATTCTCATTATTATTATTATTATTATTATTATTATTATTATTATTATTATTATTATTATTATTATCATCATCATCACTAACGTTTTCATTATTCTTATTATTACTATTATTACTGCCATTACTATTATTTTATTATCGTTACTATAATTTTTATTATTACTATTATTGTTATCATTACTAACATTTTGTTATTACTCTTATTGCTATTATTACTAACATTATTATTATTACTATTGTTACCGTCATTATTCCTAACACTTTATTACTATTATGATTTTCATGTTATTAATACAATCAATGTTATTTTTGAAAGGTTCATTTGCATAAGTTGAAGACGACGCTCCTGAAAACACCTTTTAAATCACATTACTTTTATTTAATTTTTATTTTATAATTATTATATACTAACTTATGTGTTTTATTTTGCAAGGTATAAATTTTTAATGGAAGAAACCAATTTGACACGACCCGAATTTTCGGCTAGACCGTGCGGGCACCCGACATTCCTCCCTAGACCCATCGGGCGAACCCTTACCAATTAAATTAGGAAAATAAATATAATAATTCATAAGTAAGGACAAGACTTAAAAAAACACAGACATACTGATACCTCTAAGTTGTACAAAAGAAATTACTGCTGACTACCCAATATACTAGGTTTAGGGCTATCCAGACTAGGCATCTAAGAGTACAAAAGAAGACAGATACCTCCTGAAGGGAGCAAAATACAACTAAAATAATAGCCAATAAACTGGTAGCCATCCAGAATAAAAGCTGGCTCACCCTAACAGCTGAAGTCGTCTTCGCTCCTTCACAACATGGCGAACTCAATCTTGGAGCGAACCTGCCGAAACGAAATATATAGATAAAAAACAAACAACAAATAAGGGTGAGTCAAAAGGACTCAATAAGTGGGGCAGACTAGCCACCTCAAAGAATAGGAAAGCTAGCCAGGGAGAAGAAACAAATAAACAAATTCCTTTTACTTAAATTACTTAAAGGCAGAGCAAAATAACAACCGGAAACACGTATGAAACCATAAACTCAACCGGGAATACGAGCCAGAAACATATCAATAAATAAGCAATGCACGTATATGCAGAACAGTAGTTAGGTACCATAAGTCTACCCAATGGTATGAAATGAAATGAAATGAGATGAAATGAAGTGAAATGAAATATGATGCAAAGGGTCACATGTGCGAAATGAATGGAGCGGAATCCTCCTGCTCTGAGGGCGGAATCCTCCTACCCTCAATATGATGCAATGGAGCGAAATCCTCCTGCTCCGAGGGCGGAATCCTCCTACCCTCAATATGATGCAATGGAGCGGAATCCTCCTGCTCCGAGGGCGGAATCCTCCTACCCTCTATATGATGCAATGGAGCGGAATCCTCTTGCTCCGAGGGCGGAATCCTCCTACCCTCAATATGATGCAATGGAGCGGAATCCTCCTGCTCCGAGGGCGGAATCCTCCTACCCTCAATATGATGCAATGGAGCGGAATCCTCCTGCTCCGAGGGCGGAACCCTCCTACCCTCAATATGATGCAATGGTAACTATTCACCGGCGCGGGACTCTCATCGACTGGAAGGAAGTATATGTTAACTCACGGTCAGAGTACAATGCTCAGATCCTGATG
Organism: Petunia secreta; assembly: GCA_029990175.1. NCBI lineage: Eukaryota > Viridiplantae > Streptophyta > Magnoliopsida > Solanales > Solanaceae > Petunia > Petunia secreta. Next base: position 365,134 of record JARKIP010000204.1, on the reverse strand, counting down.
CAGGGAAAACGCCGAAAAAGATAAACAAGATAAAAGCGAGACGTGGCTCGAACAAATGACCCAAGTAGCACAGAAGAACTTATTTCGATACACCCCGGGAGATCGTTAAGGAACACCTACACTAAGCAACTACCCTCGAGTTAACTAGAACCCGCAAGTAGAATGATCAGGGCGGGGTCGACATTCAACTAGAATCCACTAGTAGAAGAAAAGTCCCAAATAAGGTTGGTTTTCATAAACCCAAAGAGTTCCACTCTTTACAAAATTCATTCATCATTCAAAATAAGCTAAATAATGAAATAGGCCAGACTTAGATATTTATAATGTTTTCCAAGCTTGCACAAAGACTAAAATACCCTTACTAATAAGGTTCATCAAATAGGCCATGTAGGGCAAAATAGTAATAACACCTAAGTTATAAAAACTCATCAGCGTTCCAGGCAGGGAGCCTAGGCCTAGGCGGGGTGCCTGGAACTTAGGTAGTAAGTTAGGAGGCTGAAGCCCAGGTGGGCGCCTGGCTAGGCGGGGCACCTGACTGTGCTGGGCGTCCCTCATCCTCCTTAGGCGTGGGGCCTAATGCTGAAACCATCTGAAACACTTCCAAAGCTCTTGACTTCAAGTCCTTTGTATCTTCCAAGCTTGGCACACGTTGGAAAGTGTTGAAAATTGTCTAGGCACGATTTGCCTGGCATCATCCTCCCCTTCTTGAAGAGATTTCGTCCTCGAAATCAAGAATTTCTCGTCCATGGTGTCATCATCTCCTCGGGGTGCCCAATGCTCTCCTCCCTTGTACTTCTTGATCGTCACTTTGACATAGGCTTCTTCCAAGATCTCCCTTGCCTTAACATAGAGCTTAGGACCTACAAGCAACGACAACCAAACATAAAACCTCCTACTTTGAAAGTAGGTTAGTGCAAGAAGTGTGGAAAACACATTCTTGTGGTATAACCAAGCATCAATAATAACCACAAATATCAAGTCTCCAAGGAGAAAAACAAGTACTTGGTTAATTTAAAACATGCACTCAACACGATAATGAGCAAATAGGTCATGGGGACATGAAAAATGCAAGATCAAGCTATCAAAATCCCCTTGAACCTTAAGCTCAATATCAACACACCAATCAATCCTCAAGGTGTGATTAATAAGTGAAGTGGAGTGAGTCGAATAACTCAACATATAAGTAGTATCAAGTACTCCACTCCCCTTCTTTAGAGCATACTTACTCACACCAAGGGACTCCTCTTCCCCTCCCATTTTATCACCTAAGCAACCCTTCTCAAAAGAAACACTCTTAAGGAAGGTATTGATGATGGATTCTTCATCATCATAACCCCAACAAGCAATAGTAGGGTCACTCAAAGGTCCATCTACCTCACCCAAATTCTCAAAAAATGGGTTGCCTAAGGAATCAAATCCTTCACACCATGGAGATTCCATTTTACTATTCACCCTAGTCCGATACAAGTCATTACCACTAATGAGAATTCCTTCAAACAATGGATTAGTATAAGCATGCATATCACTATCATGATCAAGCATAGACAAGTTATCAAGACTAGGTTCACTTGAGGAGTCATCATAGTCAACCTTGTCCAATTCATGCAACTTGGACGCCTCAAGGTCAATTCCATCTTTACCTCAACACACTGGTCCACCAAATAAAAGCATATCAATAAGGGAATGATCAACTATCCCATCTTTCCCTTTGTCAAAGGTTGGTGGTGTATCATAGCAAAGGTCACAATCATTGTCAACTATCAAATCTACACTAGGTGGTGTATCATAGCAAAGCTCACAATCATTGTCAACTATCAAATCTACACTAGGGAGAGATTCACAAAACAATGAGCTCACATCATGATGTGGCTTAGCATTTCTCTCAACTAGTGTTTCACAAGCATACTCAAGTTGACAACTAGACTCTTCACTAGTGGTATACTCACTAGATGCATCAAAAACACCAACTAGTGTTGAGTCATCACAAGACAAGTAACACTTACATTTGTAGTACTTCCTTGATCACTCACAAGGCTTGAAGTGTCATATGCAACTCCTCCTTCATGAAGCTCATATTGAGAACTTTCCTCCTCTTGTCTTTCCTTGCAAGCACATGGTTGAGGCTCCAATGGCTTGTCTTCAATTGTACCTACACAAGAACTTTCACAAGAAAAAGTAGAAGATGAAGAATTGTTAGAACAATGGGTGCTCTCACTCTCAATTTTTCTTTCCTCACCTCTCTTCTCTCTCAATTTTACCTCATGGTCAAGTGTAGTTTGTGGTGAAAATCCACTCACATCACTCCTCAAATCCTCTCCTTTTTCCTTTTTTGGATTTTCACCGGTCACTCCCTCACCTATCTCTATCTTTTCTCTCTCATTTGAAGTGGAGTGACTCTCATTTTCATCATGCGATGGCAAGACAATGAGATTGTTTGCCTCGGGTTCAAGTACAATGGGTGACTTTGCTTTAGTCGCTTCCCTCAACTCCTTCATTCGCTTGTAGTCTTCCCTTACTTGTCTTGGAGTCAAAGGTCTAAGCACATACTTCCTCCCATCTTGCTTGACCGTGTAGGAGTTGGTCCGACCATCATACACAACACATCTATCATATTGTCGTGGTCTCCCAAACAATAGATGGCAAGCTTGCAACTCCCTGAATCAACAACCATTGAGCACACTTGCCCCATCAGACGATATCTAGCATGAAAGAGATTCTCTCTTTGATCATTTTCCACCTCCTCTTCCATTAAAATGGTACTCAAGCTTCTCCTAACCACCAAGAATAGTTGAGGATCATCATCCCCTTCTATGGCCTCCTTATAATCAACTTCCTCATCTCCCTCTACTCCCTCATTTTCGGGCTCACTATCTTGCTCATACACCAAATTACCAACCACAACCATGGTTCGTTTTGTAGGACACACCCTAGCAAAATGACCATAGCCCTTGCACTTATAGCATGGAGTAGAAGTAGAAGTAGGATTACTCAAGAGAGTTTTAGAAGTACCTTCCAAGTGTGGTGTAGTCTTCTCATATGGCTTCTTCACTTCTTTCCTAGCACTTGCACTTGAAAAGTTTGCATTTGGAGTCTTCCACTCTTTTGGCTTGCTTGTGGAAGTAGGTGTGTTGCCTTTGGATTTCTCCCCTTAAGCCAATTCTCGGCATCAATTGCGGCTTCAAACATATCTTGAAGTAAGAGATAATGATGCAACCTTAATTGAGAAGCTATACCATAGCTCAAGGCATTCTTGAAACGGATCATGGATTCTTCTTCACCCTCGGTATCCATATCCAATGCCATTCGGGTCTTCTTAAATTCATCAAATTACTCATGCACCATTTTGACACCTTGTTTTAGATCATAAAGCTTCTTGAGTTGCTCTTGTCGATACCTTGGAGTTATATACTTGGTATTCATGAGTCCTTTCAACTCATCCCACGTCACATTCAAATGTAAATTCATCCTTCTTCTTGACTTCTTCATAGACTCCCACCAAGTAGAAGCATAGGCCTCAAAGCTAGAAATATCATAGGTGCCCTTTCTCTCCTCGGTCATCTCGTTGGTGTCAAACACTCTCTCCATTAGTAGTACCCATTCCAAGTACGCTTCCGGATCACAAGTTCCCTTAAAAGATGGAAGATTGAGGTTGACACTATTGAGGTTGTTTTGGTCACGTACCCCATAGTTAGGCTCCGGTTGGCCTCCATAATGGTCATCAGGAGAAACATATTCCCTCCTAGCATTTCTTCCATCAAATCTCATGGGTGGCCCTCGACCTCGGCCTCTACCCCTATCCACATTTCGACCCCAATTCATTTGCCTCCTAGGTTGATAATGAGAATCATACCCATAGGCTTCATCACCATACTCGGCCTCCTCCTCTTCTTGAGCCTCAACAACTTGCTCAAGAGGTGGAATAAATCTAACGGGTCTTCGAAGTGGAGCATTTCCTTGGGGATTTCCCAAGTTGTGGGGATTGCCCACGGGTTGGGTATTGCCCAACACACACTCTTAAAGAGCTTCAACTTTATTTTGTTCATATCTCTTTGCTACCTCGGTAAACTGTCCGGGAGTCATAGGAGTGCTATGACTTGTGCCTTCTCCAGATTCAATTTGGACACTCGGGGCCCTCCTCTCACCGGTCTCAAGTCTCAAGGATATGTCCTCCAACTTGGCCAAAATAGTAGCCATGAAATCCTTCATAGGATTATCTCCATCATTTGCCATTGTACCTACAAAAGCAACAAACGTTAGTGAAAACACCTCACACGCACCCTCACGTGTATAGTACTCGGGTCACTCGTTTAGTGGTGGTGGATATTTAACTCAAACTTGACTTCTATAGCTTCAAGTAGTTGAACAACAATCCTCAACTCAATCAATCAACTCACAAGTCAAGTGTACTGCGGGGTGAGTGGAGTTAACGTGACACGATGTACGATAAGCACTTTAAAGTAAGGACTTGAGTCAAAAGATTCTATGAGTCTTCTTCGAATTCTACTCTCCTATCTAGGCACGTTTTACCTAAAAGCTTCAAATGCTAGTACCAATTAGGTAGAAAGGTTACCCAAAGTAGCACTATTTAGATGTTATGCAAACAAAGAAATAGGAAAACTTAGGAAAAACTACCCCAAACAACAAGTTTCAGCAGCAGGAGGGTGCCTAGACTTGTGCAGAAATTCAGGCGGGGTGCCTGGGACCTAGGCGGGCGCCTGAGGTCTTAGGCAGTAGCCAAGTCAGGCGGCGCGCCTAGTCTTGGAGCAGTTTCAAATCGTTCCAATCTTGCTCCAATCCGATTTTCAACCCACAAATCCAATGTTTTCAACTTGTTTTCACAATCCAATGATACCCAAAGTTGTTTTTGATCCTTTCTAACAAACCCCAACAAATTTACAACAAAACAATCAATCAATTCAAGATTCAAAGCCAAGAAACTCAAGAACAAGGGGGTTTTTCAAAGGGTTTTCAAAATGGATTGTGATTCTTCAATTGTGGTGTAATACAACTTCAAATCCCACAAAATTGGTACCAAACCGTTTGTTTTTCAATCAAGATCTGTCACGACCCAATTTCCAAGGGCTCGTGATGGCACCTAAACAACATTTGCGTAGGCGAACCAATGAAACAAGATGCGGAAAAGAACAATAATGTGAAAAGATCATAAATGGATATATAAATATAAAAGTGTGAAGTCCAAAAGAATATATCCACAAAAGAATTGGAGCATTCTAAGAGTGACTCAATAAAGTATGAATATACATCAAAGAAATCTGAGTCCTATCTCTAATTGACTCCGGCGGTATGCCACCACGGTCTGTGTGGTCGGCTCACCTCAATCAAAAGTCTCAGATGCCTCGGGAACCGCTAACGTCCGGGCTGCTGACTGGATGAAGGACCTGCGCACGTAGCAGAGTAAGTTATGAGCCGAAGCCCAGTAAGATCACCGACAGGCCCGCTAAGGTACCCTTGCGGGACAAGTCGCTAAATGCATCATAAGCAACAACATACTATAGTAATCATACAATAAAGTAGTGAAATCACAAATAGATGTAACACATTTCGTACACACAAGTAGTAACCAGAAGTCTCAAGGATTATGCCCATCCAACGTAAGGCATAGGTCAACTCAGCGGCGGTTTGGAGGTCCAATCTCTACTCCCGTGCCGACTAACCTAGACCTACGATGGACTAGCAACACCACTACTAAGTATCAACCATATACCGTGACCCGAAGTCACTATCACAATCATGAATAAGTAGACCAACGACCCGTAGTCGTTGGCTCATCTCAAATCTGTCTACGATCGCACCACACCCCCTGTCAAGTGCGTCGTATCTCAATAAATCAAGTGACCACACCACACCCCATGTCAAGTGTGTCACATCTCAAAGATCAAGTGTCCACACCACACCCCCTGTCAAGTGTGACACATCTCATAGTATAGGCGACACCACACCCCCTGTCAAGTGTCCCTCTAACAGTATTAATATCCACGACATTAATAACAATAACAGAAATAATAACAGAAATATTAATAACGATAATATTTCACAGTCACCGTAACCCAGGTTGGTTATGCTAGCCTAACGTAAGTGCGAAGGTTAACCCGACCACAGTTTGGGGGTACAATCCCTACTCCCACGTCGTCCAACCCAAGGTTACGTATAGACAGCACTACCCAACCCGGCACGTGAACAACTAAAGTACCAATATCATACAAAAGCCGGCAAAATCCTCGGCAAGACATTTATCATGACATGCCGGCAACATCCTCGGCCATGTCCCAAGTTCTTGCTATCTAAGCATGGCGTAGCAAGCGTTACTACGATATAAATTTAAACTACCTCGACGTAGCGTTTAGACCGGCACATACCTCGGTCGAGTCACAATCTCGCTATTTATAACAAACAATAATAGCAAGTAATTCACATCATTAATCCTAACCATTGTTAGGTATATATAGGCGTACATGAAGCATACTAGCATGAAGGAAGAGTCCACAAGCACAATAGAGGTCAAGTCTCACTTACCTCGAAATTCGGGCTCAGATGCCGGGAAGAATCTCCTTTCCCGCTCGCCTTGTCCGCGAAGGACTCTCCACTAGGTCTATTAAGACAAGATATAGCACATATGAGTGCTCAATTATAGCTATTTAAGCCTATAGGAATCCTAGGGTAAAAATTACCAAAATGCCCCCGGGTAGGGCCGAGCCCTAAATTTACAAAATGTACTTTTCCGGACTCCCCACGCTCCCGTGAGTCCAAAAGTACACTTAGATTCCACATGCGAGCCTTGCTCGATGTTTTTCCCCAATTCTTAAGAATCTAGGGTTCTAACCCATTTCCAAGAATCAACCCTTTGATTCTTGTGTTAATCAACATAAAGATGGATTGAAAGGGCTTACCTTAAGTGTAAGTATGATTGGGTCTTCAAGAAATACCCAAAAATCGCCTCAAGAGCTCACCAAATGATTTTTATAAGTTATGAACCGAAATGGCCCGAAATGGCCTTTTTATAGCAGTTTTTGCCTCTGTGACAGTTTCTTTTAAAAAAATCATAACTTTTGATAGGAATGTCCAAATGACCTGAAACCGGTGCCATTTGAACTACAACGCAAAGGGCTACAACTTTCATGTTTTGAGTTTTTCCTAATTCCTTACGGATTGGCCGCAAAATCAGTTTTTATCTGACTGTTTGCGCCAAAACAGAACAGAAAAGTCGCACCAGATTTTCTACTGTTTTAGGGCAAAACGGGACCCTACGAAGCTCGGAATGATCCCAAATTTTGCACACAAGTCATAAAATACTTGGGTGACATGCTCGTCAAGACGAAACTCAATTCGGACCTCCAGAACTCAAAAAGTGGGTCCCACGGCAAAGGTTCAATTTTCGACTTTCGCCAAAATAGCGAAATTTAACCAAACGACCTCGGAATCCAATTCCGAAAGTTGCTACAAGTCACAAATGACTATACGAACCTAACGGAACTTTCGGATCTCTCATCGGAGCTCATTTGCTCAAATCGAGCTCGGAAACCTCTTTTAACTCTTTTAAACTTCCGAAACAGGGACTTTATCAAAAGTCCTATCAAACGAGGTCCGTTTTCAATTTTGAAGGTTGCTACATATCATAAATGACGAGACGGACCTAACGGTGCGGTCGGATTTTCCATCGGGGTTCGTTTACTCAAAACGACCTATCGAAACCCCAAATTCCTTTCGGGAATTTCATAAACGGATCCTTTTCTCGAAAACCTATCAAACGGACTCCGTTTCGACTCAGATTTCACAGACGGGTCATAAATGACGTAACGGAGATTTTGGGACTGTCGACACATAAATCGAGGTCCCGAATCCCGTAACGACTATTTGAGGGTCGTTACAAGATCAATCTCCAATATCAAGTTCTCAATCAAACACCAATTCAACCCAAGAATCAAGCCAAAATCATCAAATCTTCAAAATCCTTGATTCTAATCCAATCGACGAGATTGTGGTACCCAAACATCGGGTTTTCAACAAGGATCATAATACCATAACATCCATAATAAGAATCGAACACACCAAAAAGTTATGACCAATTTTTTTTTTTTTTTTGAATTTTCACTTTTTCAATTTTTTTGTATTTTTCTTCTTTCAATAACTTCAGCAACAAGAAAACTAAAAGAAAAGATACTAGGCACGAAGAACCAAGGGTCGGGGGTTTGTAAAAATAAAACCCGAGCCTTGCTCTTATACAAAACTGATGCTGGGAAAACGCGGAAAAGATAAAACAAGATAAAAGCGAGACGTGGCTAGAACAAATAACACAAGTAGCATCGAAGAACTTGTTTCGATACACCCCGGGAGATCATCAAGCAACACCTACGCTAGGCAACTACCCTCGAGTTAACTAGAACCCGCAAGTAGAATGATCGGGGCAAGGTCAACATTCAACTAGAATCAACTAGTAGAAGACAAGTCCCAAACAAGGTTGGTTTTCAAAAACCCAAAGAGTTCAACTCTTTACAAAATTCATTCATCATTCATCTAAACAAGCTTAGTAATGAAATAGGCTAGGCTTGGATATTTATAATGTTTTCCAAGCTTGCACAATGACTAAAATACCCTTACTAATAAGGTTAATCAAATAGGCCACGTAGGGCAAAATAGTAATAACACCTAGGTTATAAAAACTCTTCAGCGTTCTAGGCGGCGCGCCTGGAACTTAGGCAGTAAGTTGGGAGGCTGAAGGCTAGGTGGGCGCCTAGCTAGGCGGGGCCCCTGACTGTGCTGGGCGTCCCTCCTCCTCCTTAGGCGTGGGGCCTAATGCTGAAACCATCTGAAACACTTCCAAAGCTCTTGACTTCAAGTCCTTTATATCTTCCAAGCTTGGCACACGTTGGAAAGTATTGGAAAGTGTCTTGGTACGATTTGCCCGACATCAGATCCTCAATGCAATACTAACAACAGAACATAACATATAATATACAATGTAAATCCAAAGCTAAGGCGTAATGAGTACGCCTATCGGCAGCTACACGTGGTAGAAAATCCACGAGGTCAGGTGCCTCCAAAGAAATGGATATAAACACTTACCTTATTACAGAGTTAACACAGCTACCCAGCAACCGCTTTATCCTTTTGGATTCATTATCAAATGATTCCGCTGTGTTCAACAAGCAGAAAAATATATCACATAAGACTAAAGTCTTCATTCCTCACATCTTAGAGCAATCCAGGTAGGAACCTGATACCATATTCGCATATGCAATATGTAGGCCAGGCCTATGTACAGGTTTTATGGTCACATAACCAAATCCTAAATAAATTGCATTTATATGTTGCCCATAACTCACTGAGCTCGATTATATAATCAATTCCATTATCGGGATCCATTTGACCCTTTAAACTATGAATTGAACTTATTAAAACGATGTCTAATATTCCAAGTTTTACAGTTAAAATATATTCAAACACACGTAATAAACTCAAATAATGCATTAAGATCATTACATGAATGTTTCGGGGTGAAAAAACTATTTTTCTCTGGCTCTTTTCTCATTTTCTGGCATTTTTCTCTTCTGCGTGTTATCTTACTCAATTCTCGCTTCTTTTTCGTTTCTCTGTTCTCGTCGTTTCATTTTATGTTCATTTTGAGCTTTATAAACTCAGCCATCGCCTACTTTCTTTTCAATTTTCTTTCTCTTTTTCCTTTTCCTTTTTTTTTCTTTCTTTTCTTTTATTTAATTTTTTTTTTTTGAAAATTAAAACGGTACCCTATGATATTTGAAATAATTCCAACTTTTGCATAAAAGTTATACAAAATATATGTAATACACTTGCTAAGGCGGATCTCAAATCAGACTCCCGAAAGTCAATATACAAATTAAATAGAAAAAAAAGTCAAATTATTTAACTTTCTGCATTTTAGCGGAAACTTGCCGAACAGCCTCGAAATTCACTTTCGAAAGTTCATAAAAGTCATAAATAATCATACGAACTCAACGGCTCTTTCGAATTTCGAATCGGAGTTCATTCGCCAAAATTGAGCTTGAAAACCTCTTTTTAATAATTATCGACAATAAAAACTGAAACCTTCTTCCGATGCCTACTAAACGTGGTCGAATTTAGCTCAAATTTTATAAATAAGTCTCAATAAACTTTACGAATATTTTAAAATTATCGGCACGTCAATCGGAGTCCTAACTTCTTAAACGACTTACCGAGGTCGTTTCATTCTCCTCCACTTAAACTCTTGTTCGTCCTCGAACGAGCCTAAGTCTAAAGAAAAATTCGCACAGATAACAAAAGAACTTGCACGACCTTCATAAGCTACTCCACGAATATTGTCTCATGATTGCAGAATCAGAAATATAACACGAACATCGAACTATAGGAATAAAACATATCTGGATAATATGATAACACCATTGCCCGGATTATGCTGACTAAGATGATCCTTCCTCGATCACGAGAGGAGAGTTCTACATTTTTGAAACAAAGATACACGGAACTTTAAATGGGTTAACATAATTCAGCCGATAATCACCTCTTTGATATACCTTTCGATATAGAACAGGTCGATGGAACTAAGAATTAGCTCACGCTTGATGCAATAGGGGGAGCTTTTGAAGTACCTTGTCACTACACACTATAGAAGATTTGATGCAAGCTATATTATTTTTACGAACGCACCATGCAACATCTCAGTTGATGTTAGTGTTGTTTCGCAAGCTCCTTGTGGGAATGTAGTTACTCATATCCTATTGTATGTTAAAGGTTCATCTGAACAGAGTCTATCATATAAGGATAAGGATCATGCAAATACTACTGGATAATATGATGCAGACCAGGAATGATCTTCAGAGTGAACATCTATTTCAGGATATTGTCTTTGAATTGGAAATATCATGACTTGAAAAAGTAAAAATAAAAGAGACATGTAGTTGGACCATGAGCTGAGGCAGAATACCAGCAACAACGTTGATTACATGAGCATTTATAACGCTAAAGTAACTTCTCAAAGAGTTGAGGTGTGAAGGTGATTTGCCAATGATGGATCGACGATAAGCTGCACTAAACCTTTAACTCTAAATTTTCATGAAGTAAAACAGCGTCAGTATGCGGATCCAGTTCTTGTTGAGTACAGACAAATAACCAGAAGAAAACCGCAGTCACCATACAGGGTTACTAGTGATGGTGTTCTCATGTATAAAGATAGACTTTGTGTTCCTGATGTTGCAGATTTACGTGGACAGATTATGATAGAGGCACATTATCCCAAATACACTGTTCATCCAGGTTCGACTAAGATGTACCATGATCTTAAGCAGATTTATTGGTGGGACGAAATGAAGTATGACATAGCAGAATCTGTGGTTCAGTGTTCTAATTGCCAGCAAGTTAAAGTCGTGTCATCTTTCCACACTTTATGCTTTCAACAGATAGGTACGTATATATGATCAGGTTATCAGCTTATCTCTAGCATTAATGATTATTAGTGGGTTTATCAATGATCGATACTCATTGTAGGTTTCTGTCGTGGCCCTAGGTTGGGTCGTGACAAAAGTGGTATCAACACCTTAGAGATTTAGTATCAGCATTCAGTATTTGGAGGAAGACTCCTCCACTTAAAGCACAAACTCATGCAGCTATTTGAATAGGAATAACCATCCCCGCACAGTCTGTTGGACTAAGGAAGATTTAACTAAAGGCTGAACGTAGGCTGACCTAAGCTACCAACTACCCTTTTGAGTTGCCAAACAGCTGCAACTCTCGAGTCACAACTCCATACATTTTCTATAAGCACCACCACCTAATGGATCAAATTAAAGGTCAAATGATGCCTCTCATTACCCTTAGTAGTCTTGAAAAACAACAATGTGCTTACCCGGCTACCTTGACACGCACTCTGGCTCAACATAGGGAACACCACGAGTGGCTATTAACCTCCCAAGCTCCCTAGTGTCGGAAGAAGAAGAGAAGGAAATAAACTGAGGATAAAATAATTAGAGCTTCAGGAAGCTCATGTTCTTATTGCTTGGCTATCAGAGCTAGACTACCTCCAAACCAGTCTAGCCAAAGAATCGCAATTAAAGAAATAAACATTAAATAAGCTTTATAGAATGACATTTATGCCAATTTAACCTCTCAATAAGAAGGAAACTCTGACAATTTACTAGAAAATCCTTTTATAACCCAGATAAGCTCATAGGATAACATGACTTTACTAGCATCTCGAACTAAGAGGAGACACATAGATCGAGTATTACTTACAAACCATTTTACACCGGAAGAAATAACGACACTTGCTATAAGAATCCCATCATCCAACCGACACTACGTTTCAAAGAGAGAGGTAGAATGACTTGGCACTATAACAGAATGAGGCACAACAAGATGCCAAGCAAACAATACCGATACTCACTCACAAATCTCCCACAATTAAACCAGATAAACTAGTAGGATCTCAGAAATGCCAGGAATAAACCATACAAGAAGCTCACCCCTCTACCGCAACCGATTCTTAATGAAAATGACATCCAAGAAAACCATGGAAACATGATAAAATAAACGAAGTCCAGACCGATCGGAAGAATGAAATCTTACTCACATATAATGGAAGGAGAAATACATGGATGTACTACATTGGATGCCTCAACATCCTACCAGACTAGCAGTTCATAAAACTGCCTCTGCAGTTGAAGTAAGCCACTACCCTGATAATCACCTTCTGAAGAACCACTGCCACCACGCTCTCTACCTCTACTGGATGGTGACATTTCTCTGGCTGATTGAGATCTAAATGAAATCCGCGACTATGCAGGTGCCTGATGATGAGAGAAAGGATGACTGCCTACTTGCCGGAGTAAGAGAAAACTCCTCAAAGGATAACTTGTACTCATGACAATGATAAAATCTTTCTGCTGAAAATAGAAGTAGGACAGATTGTTGATAGCTATAAAGAGAAAAATTGGGTCTATCTTAATGAACTACTATCGCACTTTAAAAATTACGCTCTACCAGCTGAGATAACCTGGCAGGTGACCTTCCAAAATAATCAGAATTCTTACCTCTAAATGAGGTACCATGGTGCCCATCAGGGCCGTGGATCTTTTGCTCTCCCGTTCTAACTTATGGTATGCCTAATACCTCTAAGCAATATCAATATCAACATCAACATCAAATGAAGTCCTGACCTTAATTTCTCGAGCCATCTGGGATCTCAAGGAAGGAGAAAGGCCACCCATAAATCTTTGAACATTTTCGAAAGGTTCATGGACTAGTCCTAGTGCATATCTAGCCACCCTAAAAAATTTAATCTCATATTTTAAAATCCGACAAGCTACCCATCCAATCAACTCAAATTGGCGACTCTTTTCATCTCGCTTACTAAGCGAAGGGAACTTTTCCATGAATCTAGGAGAAAAATCGAACCAAGTTAGCTAATAAAAGAGCGGCCCACCAATTCAAGGCTGGACCCCTGAAACTGGAAAGCAGAATAATCAACACCATATCGCTCGCCTGAAGGATACGCTGGCATCATTTTATTTTTAAAAAAAACTTACACAGAGATTATTTGATTCATATCCTAAGATCATTAGAAGGTTCAATCGGGTAGAATAATGTAGCCTCTTCCAACACTCGGATCAAGCCATTACTCAGGTTAACTAACAAGCCAGAATAACTAGAGGCACAACACATACTACATCTGGAACACAACTTACTGCGGCAATATTAATAACTGGAATAGGAGCTCCCTGAGACCGAACGTCTACATCTGCAGAAACCTTATAAGCTGCCTAGCGAATAAGAGGTTCTTGCGGTATTTGCGTCACCACGATTCTCATAAAAGCATCGTAGAGAGCCAAGGGAACTACAAGGCCATGCTCCCTTGCCCATCGCGAGCTCGTACAGCTAGACTACTTCGTCCTGAACTCCTACGGTTTGCTGATTTGTCGCACGAGGGTTCACAATTACCACGAAGGAATTAACGAAAATACTTTTGCATCCTAGACCGACGCACGATCAGAAAAGAAGGAAGTGAAACTTCCTAAATGCCATCATAGCCTCTCGTAGATAAGTACGAACGTCTACGTACCCATCAGCGAGACTCTACGAGACACTGTCTTAGTCTAGATAAACTCTAAACCAGGCTCTGATACCAACTGACACGACCCAAATTTTCGGTTAGGCCGTGCGGGCACCCGACATCCTCCCCTAGACCCGTCGGGCGAACCCTTAACAATTAAATTAGTAAAATAAATATAATAATTCATAAATAAGGACAGGACTTTAAAAAAAATACAGACATACTGATACCTCTATGCTGTATAAAAGAATTTACTTCTGACTACTCAATATACTAGGTTTAGGGCAATCTAGACTAGACATCTAAGAGTACGAAAGAAGACAGATACCTCCTAAAGGGAGCAAAATGCAACTGAAATAATAACCAATAAACTGGTGGCCATCCGGAATAAAAGCTGGCACACCCTGACAGCTAAAGTCGTCTTCGCTCCTTCACAACATGGAGAACTCAATCATGGAGCGAACATGCCGAAACGAAATAGATAGACTAGAAACAAACAACAAACAAGGGTGAGTCAAAAGGACTCAATAAGTGGGGCAGACTAGCCACCTCAAAGAATAGGATAGCTAGCCAGGGAGAAGAAACATATAAACCAAATTTCTTTTATTTAAATTATAAAAAGGCAGAGCCAGATAACAACCGGAAACATGTATGAAACCATAAACTCAACCAGGAATACGAGAAAGAAACATATCAACAAATAAGCAATGCACGTATAAGCAGAACAGTAATTAGGTACCACGAGTCTACGTAATGGTATGAAATGAAATGAGATGAAATAAAATGAAATGAAATATGATGTAAAGGGTCACATGTGCCAAATGAATGGAGCGGAATCCTCCTGCTCCGGGGGCGGAATCCTCCTACCCTCAATATGATGCAATTGAGCAGAATCCAACTGCTCCGAGGGCGGAATACTCCTACCCTAAATATGATGCAATGGAGCGGAATCCTCCTGCTCTAAGGGCGGAATCCTCCTACCCTCAATATGATGAAATGGAGAGAAATTCTCCTGCTCTGATGGCGGAATCCTCCTACCCTCAATATGATTCAATGGAGCGGAATCTTCCTGCTCCGAGGGCGGAATCCTCCTGCCCTAAATATGATACAATGGAGCGGAATTCTTCTGCTCCGAGGGCGGAATCCTCCTACCTTCAATATGATGCAATGATAAGCATTCACCGGTGCGGAACTCTCATCGACTGCCGGGAAGTATATGCCAACTCACAGCAAGAGTACACTACTCAGATCCTCAATGCAATACTAACAATAGAACATAACATATAATATACAATTTAAATCCAAAGCTAAGGCGTAATGAGTACGCCTATCGGCAGCTACACACGTAAGAAACACGTGGTAGAAAATCCACGAGGCCAGGTGCATCCAAAGAAATGGATATAAACATTTACCTTGTTACAGAGTTAACACAGCTACCCAACAACAAGTTTATCCTTTTGGATTCATTACCAAACGATCCCGCTGTGTTCAATAAGCAGAAAAATATATCACATAAGGCTAAAGTCTTTATTCCTCACATCTTACAACAATTCAGGTAGGAACCTGATACCATATTCGCATACGCAATACATAGGTCAGGCCTATGTACAGGGTTTATGGTCACATAACCAAACACTAAATAAATATTTATATGTTGCCTATAACTCACTGAGCACGAATATATAATCAATTCCATTATGGGGGTCCATTTGACCCTTTAAACTATTAATTGAACTTATTAAAACGATGTCTAATATTCTAAGTTTTACCGTTAAAATATATTTAAATAAGATCATTACCTGAACCTTTCGGGGTGATAATACTTATTTTCTCCGGCTCTTTTCTCATTTTCTGGCATTTTTCTCTTCTGCGTGTTCTCTTTCTCAATTCTCGCTTCTGTTTCGTTTCTCGTCGTTTCATTTTATGTTCATTTTGAGCTTTATAAGCTCAGCCATCACCTACTTTCTTTTCAATTTTCTTTCTCTTTTGCCTTTTCTTTTTTCTTTTTCTTTCTTTTCTTTTATTTAATTTTCTTTTCTTTTCGAAAATTAAAATGTTACCCTATGATATTCGAAATAATTACAACTTTTGCATACAAGTTATAAAAAATATATGTAACACACTTGGTAAGGCGGATGTTAAATAAGACTCCCGAAACACAATATGCAAATTAAATGGAAAAAAAAGTCACATTATTTAATTTTCGGTATTTTTGCGGAAACTAGCCGAACAACCTCGAAATTCACTTTCAAAAGTTCATAGGAGCCATAAATAATCATACGAACCCAACGGCGCTTTCGGATTTCGAATCGGAGTTCATTCGCCAAAATTGAGCTCGAAAACCTCTTTTTAATATTTATCGACCATAAAAACTGAAACCTTCTTCCGATGCCTATCAAACGTGGTCTAATTTAGCTCAAATTTTACAGATAAGTCTCAATGGGCCTTACGAATATTTTACAATTATCGGCACGTCAATCAGAGTCCTAACTTCCGAAATGACTAACCGAGGTCATTTCACAATTAACGAATTAGAACCTTTTTATTTAATCTTAATTACTACATGCATATTATAAATAGTTATTTAATTATTTGTCTATTTTTAGTTAGTTATTTTATTCGCTTTTAATTGCTTAGAATCGCAATTATTTACTCCGGCCGGTAACCACATTTGGTGGAGCCTGTGAGGTACCAAACCCCTTCCTCTTGAGTTAACTTGAACCCTTACCTAGAATTTCTGGTTCGTAGACTAAGTTTCGGAGTTAATTACAAAATTGGCTAGAAATAAATTAGGTGCCTAATACGCCAAGTTAAAAAAATATGTTAGGTGGCGACTCCAAGTCCTTACCCGTGAGTTCCAATAAGTCGAGTCCTATTTCGAACTTTAACTGGTTTAGGAAAAAGTGGGTGTCGACACCACCTCCGCCTAACCCCCATGCCAACCACCACCCAGCCTACCTCCTGCTTTCTATCCCACATCCACCAACCCAGCTCCTCTCCCTCCTACCCTAAACCCTCACCCGCACTCCCATTTCCACCCAACACTCTACTCTGAACCCCAAACCACCTCCAACTTCAACTCACACCAAATCCAAACACCATGCCACCTCCCACTTTCATTTTTTGATCGAAACATTAGCCAACCCCACCTCCTACCTTTACTCCCACCTCTACCTACTACTAATAAAGCCCTACCGCTTACCTTTACCCCGCCCCCACCCTCCTCAAACCTAACCTAACCCCCACCATACCCCACCTCCACCCCCACCCCACAACCTACCCACCTACTCACTACGTGTCCCATTCTGAACCCCACCTCTACCGCACTTTATTTCTCAACCTTCTAACCTACCCCCAACCCATGCCCTAACCGACCTCGTTCTATCCTACCCCGCACCAACTCCCACCCCATCATCTTCTACCTCTCACCCCCACCTCACACCCCCAATTCTACCCAGCCCCCTACCACCATACCCAACCTTCCCACCTACTACCCATCCTACCCTACTCCTACAACCCCACCTTCTACCCACGCCACCCCACCCTACACTCCACCTCACCTCCCTACCATCAATTTTAAATCAAAACATCACCTACCCCCCCCCCTCCTTACCCTTCCACACAACCCCCTCACCTTCCTACCCTACCTCCTTACACTTTATTTCTACCTCGCCCCCAGCTCCTACCTTCAAACCCTACCGCATCCACCACACGACCCTCTAATACCTATCCCGTATGCACCCATTCACCTTCCCACTTCCCACCACCTCCTTCTACCTTGACCATACCCCTCGGCCAAACACCCACTACCCCCACACTACTACCCCCTATATCCTCTCAATTCTTGTTACTCACTCTCCGCCCACTTTAAATGATAATGAAGGAAGTGATGAAGAATTAAATGGTAAATAGATGGTTGTGTAATTCTAAGTTGTACTTTGTTTTAACTTTTAAAAATATTGTGAAATTCTTTAATTTTTGGTTAGTTGGTACTTGTTTGATATTTTCAACCTTTATTATTAGTTGGATAGTTATGACTGGATGTGATAGAATAGTTGGATATTTTAGTTGGTTGGATGTGGTATGGTGATTTTATTAGTTAAGTTGTTTGAGATTTTGTGATATTAGAAGTGTTAGTGCTTTGTATTGGTAATTGGTACTTTGATTAATTTTTCTTTTATTTTTTCGGTAGTGCTGCAAAAATTAAGAATTGCCCGCCAAATAATATAAAAAATATTGACGGACTTTCGCTTATGCTTATGGCAGTTGTCAAATTAATGAAAAACTCGATGCACACCATTGATTTAAAAACAAATTTTAAATTTTTATATTCAGAATAATGATGGTGTCCTTATATTGCCTAGGTCTTTATCCAATCGATGGACACTACGAGTATGTGGGTCTAACCATAAGGCGACTACATAATATAAATACGTCTATCGGCTTTGTGCTCGTGTATGTCGGGTGGTCGTGGCTGAAGGAACTACCGTGATGAGCTCTTATTTGATGTAGTCCCAATACAAGCTTGTCATCTTTTGCTTGGTAGAGCTTGGAAATATGATCATTTAGCAAAGCATGATGGCAAGACTAACAATTATGCCTTAGAGATGGAAGGTCGGAAGTATATTCTTAATCCATTGACTCCGGCTCAAGTGGATGAGAGATATAGAAAGATGAGGGAGTTGAAGTTAATAAGAGAGAAAGAAAAGAAAGAGGGAGTTGATGGGGGGAAAAGAGTGTGAGTTGTCACACAAAAGAGTGAGGAAACAAAAGAGGGAGTGAACATGTTCTTTTCAAAGAAGGAGTGCTTGAATGATGTGAAGAAGAGAATGCCCATGATTCTTCTCCTACACAAGGATCATGTTTTGCTTACTAATGAACTAACCACTACTTTGCCGAGTTCTAATTCTTCTCTTTTGCAAGGTTATGAAGACATCTTTCCCGATGAGTTACCTAATGGATTGCCACCACTAAGAGGCATTGAGCATAAAATTGACTTTGTTTCGGGCTCTCAATTTCCCAACAAGGCCGCATATAGAAGCAACCTGGAGGCCACGAAAGAGCTCTAAACGCAAGTGGAGGAGTTGCTTGAAAGAGGACTTGTGCAACAAAGCTTGAGCCCATGTGTGGTCCCGGTCATCCTAGTACTAAAGAAAGATGGGACTTGGCGCATGTGTGTGGATTGTAGAGTCATCAACAAGATAATGGTAAAGTATCGTCATCCTATTCCTAGGTTGGATGATATGCTTGATGAGTTGTGTGGTTCTTGTGTGTTCTCTAAAATTGACTTGAGGAGTGGCTACCACCAAATACGGTTGAAACCGGGTGATGAGTGGAAGACGGCCTTTAAGACTAACTTTGGTCTTTATGAGTGGCTTGCCATGCCTTTTGGCTTGTCCAATGCTCTTTCAACCTCCATGAGGATGATGAATCATGCGCTTAAATCATTCATTGGAAAATTTATTGTAGTTTACTTTGATGACATCCTTGTCTTTAGCAAATCCATTGATGAACATGCTAATCATTTGAAACAAGTGTTTGACGTTTTCAAAAAGGAGAAAATATTTGCTAACTTGAAAAAGTGCTCCCTTTGTGTTGAAAAAGTTGTGTTTCTTGGTTTTGTGATTGGCCCACTCCTAAAAGTATTGGTGATGTGAGAAGTTTCCATGGGTTGACTAGCTTTTATAGGAGGTTTGTAAGGGGATTTAGCACTATAGCCGCACCATTGACCGAAGTGATAAGATAGGATAAGGCATTTGTGTGGGGAAAGGAGCAAGAAGAGGTTTTTGCAAAATTGAAAGAAGTTCTTAGCTCTATACCTCACCTTCAATTACCCAATTTTGATAAAACCTTTGAAATTGAGTGTGATGCTAGTGGGGTAGGAATTGGAGCCGTGTTCATGCAAGATCAAAAATCCATTGCCTATATTAGTGAAAAACTTAAAAGAGCAACCACTAAATACTCCACTTATGATGAAGAATTGTATGCCTTGATGAGGGCCTTGGCTCATTGGCAACATTATCTTTGGTCAAAAGAATTTGTCAGTAGAACTGTCCACCGATCTTTAAAACACCTCAAATCCCAAGAGAAGTTGAACGTGAGACATACCAAATGGGTGAAATTCATTGAAACCTTTCCTTATGTCATCCATTAAAAAAAGGGAAAACAAAATAGGGTGGCGGATGCCTTGTCAAGGAAGTTTGTGCTTCAATCAAGAAGACAAGTGTTGTTGAATACTTTGGGGTCCAAGTTCAAGGGTTTTTAAAGTATGAAGGAGATGTATTCCAATGACCCCGAGTTTGGGGAACTATATGCTAATTATGAGTTGGAGGAAAAGGGGAGAAGGTTCAATTGATTTTATGGTGAGGAAGAACCTAGTGGTGATATGGAGAAAAAGAGGTTCCATAAGTTTGAAGTGTTCTTGTTTAGAAATGGAAATTTGTCTATGCCTAGTTCATCTTGGAGGGAGTTGTTAGTGCGGGAAGCACATAGTGGGGGATTAATGGGGGAATTTTGGAGTGGGCAAGACCATAAAGATTCTTAAGGAGCAAATTTATTGGCCTAGGATGAAGGTGGATATTGTAAGAGTATGTGGTGAATTCTTGGAGTGTAAGCAAGCTAAGTCGAAACTACTTCCACATGGTTTGTACTCACCCATCCCCATTCCCTAAGGTCCTTTCTTGATATTTCTATGGACTTTGTGCTTGGTTTTCCTAGGACCAAAAGGGGAAAAGATAGCATCTTTGTGGTAGTTGATAGATTTTCTAAATGACATTTTTCATTCCTTGTCATAAAATTGATGGTACATCCTATATAGCCATTTTGTTTGTTGAGCATGTACTTAAATTGCATGGGGTCCCTAAAACTATTGTTAGTGATAGGGATTCCAAAGTCCTTGGCCATTTTTGGAAGGAATTATGGGTAAGGCTTAGAACTAAGTTATTGGTCTCTACTTCTTGCCATCCCCAAACCAATACCCAAACTGAGGTTGTCAATAGAACCTTAGGAGCCATGCTTAGAGCCTTGGTTAAGGGGAAACTTGCTTCTTATGAAGATCACTTACCTTTGATTGAATTTTCATATAATAGAACCATGCATACTTCTACTAGCATGACTCCTTTCGAGGTTGTGTATGGTTTTAACCCCCCTAACTCCCTTGGATCTCTCGCCTTTGTCTCAAGATATGGTTTTGAGCTTAGATTCCAAGGTGAGATCTCAAGAGATGAAGCAACTTCATGAATAAGTCAGGAAGACTCTTGAAAAGAAGAATCAAGAAGTTGCCAAGAAGGCTAACAATGAGAGAAAGAAGACTGTCTTTGAACCGGGAGATTAGGTTTGGGTCCATTTCTAGAAAGATAGATTTCCCAACAAAAGGGCGAGAAATTTGATGCGAAGAGGTGATGGTCCATTCAAATCCTTGAACGCCTCAATAACAATGCATACAAGGTTGATTTGCCAAGTGACTACCAAGTGCACAACACTATCAATGTGTACGACTTATCCCCGGTCAAAGTTGATGACCAAGCGAATTCGTGGACGAATTCTTCTCAAGAAGGGGAGAATGATGCAACCCGGCTCGTGAGTAAACCATTTACAAGAAGCCATGCACGAGAGTTGCAACAGTTGCAAGCCATTTTCTCAAAACTGGAGCTGTTGGGGCTGATTCTGGAGGCTTCAGGATCTGTTTGCAAGCTCACTGACTCAGAACCAGAAACTTCTCATCGCGCTCGCAAGACATCAGACGCGACCGCGCAAGGTCAAGAAGCTGCTCATTGCGATCGCGAGATATCAGACGCGATCGCGGAAGGACGAAAAGATGAACAGCGCGATCGCGAGGCGTCAGACGCGATCGCGCAGGAGGCTGACAAGGGTTGAAGGCAATTGTCTTCGCGATCGCGTGACCATAGCCGCGATAACAAAGCTCTGGTTATTCATGCCACGCGATCGCGCGTATGCTTGCGGGATAGCGCTGTGCCGATAACCAGAACACTGTCTCCTAGTTATGACTTTGTTTCAACCCACTTTAGGGGAAATCAGGGCATTGTATGCCAAATTTTGAACTACTATATAAGCTCATTATCTCTCATTTATTAGAGTTAGATTTTGATAATTTAATGGTACTGAGATTATTGGCTAAGCTTGTTTGATTAAACACATTTTGTCCTTGATTTACAATTGAACTAGATTCAATTGAGGATTAAATATAATTGGTTCAATTTGATTGTTGTTTTAAGGGGATTATTATCCCTCACCTCCTAATTCATTTTCTTAATTCCAAATCAATTCAAGTTGGGTCTTGCTTTTAATCTTTTCAAATTTTGTTATTTCCATTTCTTGTTGTTTGGTTTATATCTAGAGGTAGGGGTGATATTTTAAAGGGCAAGAGAAGAGGAGAAAAAGGGAATGAAGGAAAGAGAATAGAGAAAAAATAGGTGCTATGATTTTTTTCCCTTTAAATAAGGGGATGCTATGAGTGAAAGAAAAAATAAAAAAGAGGGAGGAGGGTGCGAGGTCGGGTAAAGTAGTAAAATAGGGGCTTTTTGGGTAATTTTCAATAGTTAGGTGACTCTCCATGTAATTGTCCTAAAATCAGAATACAAGAACCCACCGTCCTTCTCTCCAATTTTCCTTTGAAAAAAAAAAACCCTAATCCTTTCCTCACAAACACCAAACGACATCGATGATCCCCTAGCCGTACGTTCAGCTTGCTGGACGAGTAAGGAATGTCTAGAGGTGTACTTTTGAATCTAGATATTCCCTTATCCCTCTAATGTTTATAATTGGATCTCCAAGGTATATTTCTCTAGTTATTTTATGTTTTGGTGGGATTTTTCTCTCTTTTTAAACATATGCAAATTTGATCATATCCATTAAGGTATGTTAGAGGTCTCTAGACATTAAATTAAAAAAAAAAGATGATAACTCAAATAAGATTTGGCAGAACTAAAATAAAATCATACCTGAAGTGAATATTGTGAATGAGGATTCTTCTTGAGTGTGTTGGCACACACCATTTGATTTTTGAATTAGAAACATTCTTTTTTGCGCTAAGTAAAGCCCGTTTGGGTTGGCTTAAGAAAAGTACTTCCTCCATCCCAATTTAAGTGTCTACTTTTCTTTTTGGTATGTCCCAAAAAAAGAGTGCCTCTTTTCATATTTAATAATTTTTTAATTCCAAGGTTTATTTTGGACCACAAGATTTAAAGGTATTGGCATACATTACAGACACCTTTAATTTTAAACCACGTAATTTAAAAGTCTTCCTATTATCTTAGTATCCATGCCCAGTCATACCTAGACACAAAAAATGAGAAGCACTTCTTAGGAGGTAAAGCTTGTTTTTATTAAATAAGCAGTTATGTGTTTGGACAGAAATGTTGAAACTGATATAAAACTGTTGAGATGTTTGGTAAAAGGTATTTTTTTTATGTTAAAATGCTTATAATATCCTTAAAAGGAACAAAATAAAAAATAACATAATATAGGACATTTTTAAGTGAGGGTATTGGTAGAATTGAAAAAATAATAAGGGATACAAAGATAAAATAGTGGTCAAACTATAACAGCTTTTAAGCCAAAAATAAAATATTAGGATTACCAAGCTTTTTACTTTTGGCTTTGTTGTAGCTTAAAAGCCAAGTGTTTTTAAGCCATTTTTAACTAGCCAAATACTTCTATCAGCTAAAAATAACTTACCAACTTTTTGACGAGCTTTTAAGCCTACCTAAACACCCTCATAGAAAGATTTTTCGAATGGTTAAGAGGTTTTTAAATTAATTTTTTACCAACTTAGTGATTTACCCTTGATATTAATCATAATTATAAAAATGCCATGAGTCGACCATTATGGCCTTTTCATACAAGAAAAATTTACAATTTTGCACTTTTTTTTTTTTTTGCTAAGTAAAGACTTTCATTACCAAATCAATTTTACAGCTCAAGGAAAGAAAAATAATGATCCTAATCTACAGGCATGACATATCCCATCCTGCTATTAGCCTATCGACCTCTACTACCTATCATTATCTCATACTATCAACTGCATATATCATGGATAAAAATCTAAAGTTGCCAAGCGTCTCTGTAGTGTCTTCTTCATACTTCCTCGCTGGTGCACTTCTTGAACAATATGCCTAATCAGTTAGATCTCTTCTTGTTTTATTTGCTGAAACACTATCACATTCTTCTCTCTCCATAGGTGGTACACAGCTGCTGAGAGTACCATCCGATAGATCTCATCTGAAGCTTTTTTGCCATTAGCATTACATATTGTCCATTCTACTTCATTATACCATGGGAGGGCTTGTCTATGTATACCTTGCCACCTTAACAGTTTAGACCACACATTACTATAATAGTTACACTGGAAAAACAGGTGATCATGGGATTCATCTTTCTCCCCATAGAGGGGGCATAGGATAGTGACTACTTTTCATATGAATAATCTATCTTTTGTAGTCAAGCTGTTGTGTTATACCAACAAGATGATGAAGAGCATTTTTGGGGGGCATGAATTGACCATTCTTCTCCAGGTAAATTTGTTCATGGTCCCTCTCATTGCTTTATATATTGCTTTATACAATATTCAGGTAATTTTGCACGTTTTCTTACAAAAAGCTATATTATTGATATTACAAAATATAACAATTTTTTGTACAAGCTGCTACAAACAACTAAAAAAGGAAAAACCTAGTCTCCACTTCACATCCCTCCCCCTGTTGCCGCCAGAGCTGATCTATAGAAAAAGTACAAAAATACTCAGAAACAATGCTGAAGAGATAAAGAAACACAAAAACTGAGAAAAGCAATACAGAAAATAATACAGAAACAGTGCAGAAACAATACAAAAACTGTGCAGTAATAGTGTAGAAATGTCGAAACAGTGCTGAAATAGTTAGATATAATGCAAAAATAGTGAGATACAATAAAATAAAAAGATTAAAAAATATCAAATCTGACTGAAAAACATAAAAAATATCAGATCTGACTGAAATACATAAAAAAATATCAGAAAAATACCATATGTAGCTGAAAAATATCAAATTTTAATCAAAAATCATCATATTTGAATGAAAAATATCAAATATAAGTGAAAAGCACCAAATCTATATTCGAAAATATCAAAATTGAACAAAAAATATCAAAGCATGCCTATCTTAGATTGTCACAGCTTAGTAGCCATTTGAAGAGTTTTTTCTGAACACAAAGTACCAAAGACGGCGACGTTGGAGCAGAAGGATGGCGGGGGTAGCTGGCCGGTGATGTTGGAGCAGAAGGAAGGGTGGAATGGGCTGCTGATGGTTGTGGCAGAGCTCGCGCGAAGGGAGAAAGGCAGGGGCGGCAGAAGAGGGTAGAGAGAGACGAAGTGTAATTGGAGAAGGAGGCTAGGGTTTTTTCTCTAACGCTATGTCTAGTAATTTAAGTATCTATTCCTCTATATTTTGTAGTTGTACCAAAATATTTTTATGTTTTGGTTAAAAGATCCTCAATTTTTACTTTTGTGTAATTTCTCTGTTTTTTTATGTTTTAATATAAAAAGCAGATGCCTTAGTGGCTATTCTTTTTAAGTCTACAAAATGAGTGTAGGTAAAAATTCTAAGCTAATACAATCTTGGAAGAAATATGAACTTACAAAAATGTAAAAAACCAAGGTTCATAAGATGGAAAAATAATATGAACTAATCTCAAAAGTAAAACCGTAGTTCGCTTCAATATTATTTCTTGTTACTTGTAGGTACCGACTCATAGTCACTGGATAGTTAAAAATCTAATTGCACTGATCACATCCAACTACACCTTATTAAAAGTATTAAGTGGTCGCGATAAATATAGTTCGGTACTTAAAATCCCGATGTCGGATCTCACGAAAAACACTCGAAATCTAGTTGCTAGTCTAACTAAATAATATATTCGATTAACTCCTAAGGTTATATTTTTATGATGGTTTTAGGTTATATTTTTATGATGGTTTTAGTATAACAACTAATTAACAAGAATTTAAATAACATACATTAGGAAAATATAGAAAGGGCAAGAAATAACTGTAAGCATACAAAATCACAATAAAATGGATAGATGGATGATGTAGAGCCTTGAATCTTGATCTCCTCTCTTCCTTGCCTCTTTTAAATGTTAAGTATGCCACATAAGCTAAAGATAAATAAAAAAAATGCTATCGTTATCATGCTATTAGATGTGACTCGAAAATTTAGGCTATAATCTGATAGGTTGGAGCATAAATACATATTGCCATTAGTGAGATATTTATGTGTTTGTTTACTTCTTTTTTGGAACCTGTAAATATATGTGTGCTTTTGGACAGAGTTTTTGATAATTAACTAACTCAAAAGATTGAAGTTCCAATTTCTATTGAAAGATCACTTGTTTTGTGCAGTTGTGATAATTTCTTTTGCATTGTTGTCTAACCATCTTATTTGCCAGAGGAAAGCTTATATAATTATTTGTCTACGTGTTTTCATCATTTCTGATTAAAGTAAACTGTTAGATGTACCAAAATATATGAAATATTTTTTTTGTGGTGATGATAAATCCAGTATTCCTTGGTTTTTCTGCAAGATAAATTATTAATGTTAAAGTAGTGTGTGCACAAGCATCCGAATCTAACCACATCAAACAAGTATGAAAACTCTCGCTCCATTTTCATGCCATAACCTTTGTTAATCAAACAATCATGTAACAAGCACTTACAACATACTCAAGAAAATGAAGAAAAGGTAAAAAAATAACTATAAGCATACAAAACCACAATAAGATGGATAGATAGATGAAGTAGAGCCTTGAATCTTGATCTCTTTTCCTTACCTCCTTTGGATGTTAATTATGCCAAAATTTCCGTTCAATTAGGTTTCATGATGTATTTATATTGATAATTATGTCAAAAGTATCCTAATGAGGTATATGTGGAAGTGAGGCTTGATTCTCAAGTCATTCCTTTGAAAGGAAGCTTCCGATATCTCGGCTCAATCCTCCAAGGTAATGGAGAAATTGATGATGATGTCACTCACTGTATTGGAGCAGGATGGATGAAGTGGAGGCTCGCATCTGGTGTCCAGTGCTATAAGAGAGTGCCACTTAGGCTTAAACGCAAATTCTATAGGGTGGTCGTTAGACCAGCTATATTGTATGGGGTAGAGTGCTGGCCAGTCAAGAACTCACATATTCAGAAGATGAGCGTAGCAGAAATGAGGATGCTTTGGTGAATGTGTTGTCACACAAGGATGGATAAGATTAAGAATGAAGTCATTCGCGACAAGGTGAAAAGATGCGCGAAGCAAGGCTACGATGGTTTGGCCATGTGAGGAGGAAGAGTGTAGATGCACCGGTAAGGAGGTGAGAGGTTAGCAGTGCTAGGTCTACGGAGAGGTAGAGGTAGACCGAAGAGAACTAGGCTGAGGTGATCCGACATGACATGGCCCAGATCCAGATCACCGAGGACATGACCTTAGATAGGGGAGCATGGAGGTCGAAGATTGGGGTAGAAGGTTAGGTAATAGTCGAGTGTTTGTTCTCTTCTTGGGTGTAGTATTACATGTATATAGCCGATTTCCATCTTAGTCTTTACTGTTATATCTACTGATGTTTTATTTTTATTTTGTATATGCGATATTTGTATCTTTCTTTCTGACGTTGTGTTGTTGTCTTGATTTTCAGATTTGTCTAAAATATCTTTATTCTTCCTAACCGAGGGTCTATCGGAAACAGCCTCTCCACTTTGGTGGGGGTAAGGTCTGCGTACATCTCACTCTCCCAAGATCCCACTTGTGGGATAAACTGAGTATGTTATTATTGTTCATTCTCGGAGATTATACCCTAAATACGTAGTGTGTATTTTTACATTATAGGATTCTTCGGTATGTTAAATTCATGTAACATTTATCTTCAATTTATATATTTATTTCAATTTAAAGACATATTAAAATTATATCTAGGTTATAATCAACACATATTTTAAAATGTAACCTTATAATATATGGGTATAATCAACATTTTTTTTAAATTTATCTTTTGGCTATTCTATAAATTGTGGCACTAAAAGTGGCTAATTGTGCATTTATATTTATTGGTTTTGGCTTACACTTGAGTTATTAAGGGCTATTTTGATGAATAACTACTTTTGATGTCACTCAACAAAAATAATGTAATTTTGAACTAAGCTTCACAAATTTTCTGAGATTTAGTTTAGTCTTAGAAAACTTTTCTGCACTTGCAGTGTTATTTGTCATAAACCTTTCATATTTTTTAAATTGTGACTATTTTTCAAATATTTTGCAAAGCCGATTGTTTCACGTTCACTGCCCTAAAAGATGACTTCATGGTTAAATTTTTACAGTTATTGACTCATACCAAAGAGGATGATTTACAAAAGAGAATTTTACATAAAAGTACGATTTTTAGAAGTTATTTACAAAATATAGCATTATTTTAGCAAAATCACCCTATATAAAGGAAAACAAAAGTTAATTACAAACAAGCAACTTAGGTAAAAAAATATTGTTATGTTGGTTTATTTGTTTATTTTGCTATAAGTTTAGGGCCTTTCTATAATTTTAACAATTGGTCCTCATATATAATATTTTTTTCTCATTATTTATTTTATTTTAAAATTTTCCAATTATTGCTCTTCCTGTTAATGCGTATCTCGCCCGCCGTTTTTGCTCATTTCTTGCTGTATCAGCGTCGTTTTTTCCTCAATTTTCTCCCCCATTTTCTCCACTATCTTCCTATTTCTGAACCATTTCATAACTTTTTCAATGTTTAAATTATCGGGTTTTTTTTCATTTTTTAGAGTTTCACTTTTGTTTCACCTTTTTTTTTTTCAAAGTCTAATTCTAGTTCGTCGTCTGATACTAGGGAACTTAAGAGTAAAATAAAACATGATACAAAAATATTTCAAAAGGTGAGTCCAAATCAGTTTTAAAACTTAAATTTTCTATTTCTAAGTCGACAGAAACCCCAACAATTGAAGTGTGTAACGCGGTCGTCTGCGTCTCCTTCTATGGGTAAAGGTAAACGTAAAATAAGGGTGACGATGATGATTTTGTGGAAGATGCTCCACCATCAAAGAAAAGTCGGATTTCTGTGTTGACTGATGTAGCATTACAAGTACTTTTGTTTTTATTTGTGTATTTTGTTTCTTTTGCGTGTTTTTTGTATCTATTGTTTATTTGTTGTTTCTTGTTTTACTGTATTGGTAGTGTATTTTACTGTTTCTATTGTGTATTTTACTATTTTTTTTAGTATTTTTTGTTTGTTTCTGTAGTGTATGTTACTGTTTCTGTAGTATATTTTACTATTTTTGTAGTATTTTTTACTGTTTCTGTAGTGTATGTTACTGTTTATGTAGTACATTTTACTGTTTCTTGCGTTTGGTACGATTTGGACCATGTTGGAGTGAACCCAAACGCCTATTGCCTAAACCCATTGGAACCCAACTACACCCCTTCTCTTCCTCAAGGGATATATACAGATTATAGATACAGAGAAAGAAAAGGAAAGACACATTCCTCCCCATTCAAAGTTTCATTGAAAATCAAGAATCCATTATTGTTAATTTTGTGTACCCCACAGTTTGGTTTAGTTTTTATTTTTTTATGAAAAATGTTGCGTTTTGATATTTCACTTGAGCTTCGATGTGTTTAAAACTCACAGTTGGGCATAAGTTTGGAGTAAATTACTGTTTTTATAGCGTATATTACTATTTATGTAGTATTTTTACTGATTCTGTAGTGTGTTTTTACTGTTTCTGTACTGTATTTTTACTATATCTGTTGTGAATCTATTGTTTCTGTAGTATATTTTACTATTTCTGTATTGTATTGTAATGTTTCTGTAGTGTATTTTCTGTTTCTCTGTGTTTTACTGTTTCTTTAGGGTAATCTACTATTTATGTATTGTATTTTACTGTTTTTGTATGGTATTTTACTGTTTCATTGTACTTAATATTTTCTTAATTGAGTTAGGTTTTTCATTTTTAGGGTGTGTCGTTTTTATATACCCCAGGATTTTACGTGGAAAGAGCTCCATCTGCAGATTACTACGGATGGGGAAATTGCATTCCATTTGAAGGATACCTTAAGTCCGGTGCAGTTGGAACTGTTCAAAAATACCTATTTTGGTTATTTATTACGGGTAGAACATTTGCCCGTTCAGAATCAGTTGATTTGGGCTTTGATGATGCGGCAGATTGAGTCCTCTAAGCCTCGTACCTTTGAGGTTTCTGTGAATGGTTCGTGTTTGCAATTCGGGTTGCGTGAGTTTGAATTAGTGTCGGGGTTAAAGTGCTACGGGGATACACTGAATTCTCTTGATACGAGCGGTCCAAATCGGTTGATGAGTAGCTACTTCCTGAATGTGGAAAAAGTGTCTCACGTAGAGATTAAGAATGCTCTTACTCAATGGAAGTGGATTGGTGATGATGATGCAATTAAGATTGCAGTTTTGCAAGTGATTGTGTATTTTGTGATGTCTGTGTCCGATGTGCAAACTGTTTGTAAGAAATATTTTGATTTGGTTGAGTCCTGTGCTTACGAGGACTATCAATGGGGTATAGATTCTTTCAATGAATTGTTTGATAGTCTTCACAAGAAGGCGAAAATTACCACTACATATTTTCGGATGGTAGGTTTGCCTTGTGCGTTACAAGTATGGCTTTATGAGTGCTAGACAAATATTCTGTCATCAGTAGCTGACGGTTAGGAGTCGAAGTCCTCGTATCTTGAACAAGAAAGTGACGAGTGATTTTTCAAAGTATAAGACAGTTTGTAACATTTTTAGGCGATCAAGGCAACAAGGTATAGTTTCATTCTTTATGTATCTGTTTTATTTTTTATGCTTTTAAATTGATTGGTCTACGATTATGTATGGTGTAGCCGATTTTTAGGCCTATCCGGACGACAGTTGCTGAGTTGGCAAGTTTGGAGTTGGTGGTTGATATGGACGCACCTGTAGCGGATGATATGCATGATCCTGCTGAGGAGGATATTTTTGTCCTCCTTGGGCCTCATCCCTCCTCTCCTGCTACTTTTGTACCCAATCCTTCTGAAGATGCTGGAAAGCAAGCACAGTCAAGTTTTTCGAAATCGGTGCAGGCAGTTAATTATGGCGCTAAGATTGACTCGTTGACTAGTTCAGTTATGACAAGGTATGTTTAGTTTTTTGAAGTAGTTGAGATAGTTAGAAATATTGTGATACTGTTTTGAAACATTCTGATACAATTTTTTTTATTTGATGTTAAAGTTAACTGTTCTTTGATTTTTTTAATTTTTGTTTCAGCTCACTACTGATCTGAACTTATTCAAGCTTCATGTAAGCATCATATTTTTATTCTATTATGTATATGCTTTTTAAAGTTGTTGAAACAGTTAGAAACATTGTGATACTGTTTTGCCTTTGTTTCATTTGAAGGTTGATGATCAGTTTAAGGATGTGAAGGTATATTCTTTGCTCAGGAGCTTACAAAAGTTGTTGATCAAATTAAGCTACTTGCGTAGAAACAGGTATTGTGTATCTTAATTTTTTTG
Source organism: Petunia secreta (assembly GCA_029990175.1). NCBI lineage: Eukaryota > Viridiplantae > Streptophyta > Magnoliopsida > Solanales > Solanaceae > Petunia > Petunia secreta. The sequence goes on along the minus strand of JARKIP010000204.1, from coordinate 333,517 downwards.
ATATTATATTCTGCATGTTATGTTTGTTCAAATTAATTTTTTTTGGGGAAACAGGGTACTAAAAATGGTGCACTTAATGTTCGAGATTCACCCAATTCACCACCTACTAGTGGTGATACATACAAGCTCAATTCAAATGATTTTTGTGATACAGAAAAATTTTAAGCAGATGTATGTGCTGATACAGATACTTTTAATATTTATACGGCTAATGTTACGGTATGTACTTTGTTCCACTTATCTTGGTACAAGTAGATACAGACGGATACAAACAAATACAGAAAGATACATATAGAAACAATTCAACAACCCATTGAAACTGTATAGCTACGGTTTTTTATTTTTATGAGTTATTTTTCCTTTTTTTTTAGCCATCTGCTACTGGTGGAGCATGTGATTTAGCAGGAAGCAGTGCAAAACATGCTTATGTGTCATCGGATACAGCTCAAACTGAGGTTGTTGTGCTCAGTCAATATGATGATCTGTTAGTGGTGGAGTTAGTAATGTAGCAACACTTGATAGTGGAAAACCCGTTCCAATACCCACAACAATTCAAACTAAGGTTCCTTTGATCCCTTCATTTACTGGTGCTAAGTTGCAATTCCCAAATTTTGACCTTAGTTTGAATTTCAGCCAACACTTTCTGAAGACTCCCAAACCTGATGAGGTACGCCTTTGCCTTTTTTTTTTTTTTTGAACTTATTGTATCATCCCTGTTTCTAAACTGTATCATGTCCTGTACATTGTTTCTTGAACTTATTTTTGTGTTTCCAGGGTTTATATGAGTTCATTGTTTATTCATATTTTTTGTATCAATTTATCCAAGGTTATTCAGTTGATGGTGCTGGATTTTGTAACAAAAATACTCATGGACCTTCTCGTCCAACCAGGTATGCTGTTGCTGGACCTATTAAACCCCTGCTTTTGATGATCATTTCTTTGATAATTGGACTGAGGACCAGTTTACGGAGCTGGACCGTAGTATCGATGATACAATTAAGAATGTAATAAAGAATATTGGTACAACTGACACTATTGCTAAAGAGCTTGTTGAGCATGGCGCTTAAGAGCTTCATTATGCCGGTGATGTTGATGAGCCCGGTGAGGATTCTGATGTTGTGTTTGTTAGTGACCCTGAGAATGAGCAGGTGAGCCCACGATTCGATACAACTGCACCTTCACAGGTGTTGGTAAGATTGAAGCGTCCTAGTAAATATGATGTTTCACCTTTTGTGCGTAAGTTTCCTTCTAGTTCTAGTAGCATTTATGTTTTGCCAAAACCTTTGATGTTTCAAAGGCATCCTTTTAGTATTTGTGTCACCGAACAAGTTGATCAAGATTTAGCTAATAAGTTTGTATCATTTGTCGATGATCCAGCTAAACCGATAAGAGGAAGGTGTGTGGCCCATTAATGCTCGTTGATTGTATCGTTTATTGTGTGAATATTGTTATAATTCATGTTTCTTTTACTTTATATTTTTAGGATTTGTGCCTACTCCAAAAACGACAACACACTTCTGGATGAGTTGAACTTTAGAGTCGAAATCGTGTCGACTCAGATGTGGTTCTACATTCTGTTGCATGGTGGTTAATACGTTGTAGGATTTAGTAAGTTCCTTTCTTTTTCTTTTCAGTGTGTTTCTGTCTTTTATCTTTAGTGTATCATAGTGTTTTTTTTAGTGTGTATGTGTGTCTCTAGTATGTGCAATGTATCTTTTTGTTTCTTTTTTTTTGTGTGTGTGTGTCTTGTATCTTTCTATTTCTTCTAGTGTGTGAGGGTATGTTTCTGTTTCTTTTAAGTGTGTCTATGTGCCTTTGTGCATGTTCTATTTTTTTTTTAAAATTCTTTTCACGAGTTTTTGTGTTTGGAATCTGTACTATATCTTATTGTTTCTTTTAAATGTGTGTGTGCCTTGTATCTGTCCTATTTTCATTGTTGTGTATCCAATGTTTCAGCCATCAGCTGTATCTTTTTCTCTTCCTCGCTGTATATGTTTTGTTTCATCCATATTAGTAATTGTGTCTTTGTTCGTTTCTTCTATGTTTCTGTAATGTTTCATCCATTTTATTTTTTTAATTTTACAGCATGTGAATGTTGTCTTCTACTACTTGCTTAAGCAAGGAAAGTATCGACCCAAGACAGAATTATCCTTCACTGCTACTGTCTGTTGGTTTAAAAATATGACCAAGATCATTTAAGAGAAATATATGACTAATGGGAAGGATGTTTCCGTGTTGTCTGATGTTGATTCTGTTGCTAGCTACGTTCGAGGAAACAAGATTCCTGCAAATGTGCCTTGAATGGAGGTTGACTATGTTCTAATACCGCTTAATACAAAATATTTATGTCATTGGGTGTTGGGTGTGGTGTCATTCAAGGATAGGTGCATTGGGATAAATGATTCGATGAGTAATGGTGCTGATGCTCATCATAATGCGGCTGTTGTTGCAGCTGTTGCACAGATTGCTGAGTTGTTGCCATAGTATCTTTTACCGACTGATTTTTACCAGTCAAGGCCTGACATTGATATTATTACAAGCAAAGCATATGCGGAGGCAAATCTGGAGGATCCATTTGACTTTTTCATTATTCAAGGACTTTCTCAATAGAGTTCTGGTTCCCTGTATGATGTTTTCCATTTATTATTTCAGTTATATGAATAACATCTACGACGTAATTACTAACTATATGTATTGTCATTTTTTTGTCACTATTCCAGGGATTGTGGAGTGTTTATTATGGCATATGCAGAGTATTTTATTGGTCTCAGTGATATCACAAGTGTCCCTGACTTTGATATAGATCTTTACCGTGGCAGTCTTGCAATGCTACTTTAAGATTATGTGAAAAAGAAGATTGATTTAGATGCAGCGAGTGTATGTGAAAATCTAAGCCGGCTTTCTAAGAGAAAGGGCGCTATATGGCGTTGTCGGTTACGAGTTACCAATCCAAACCATTAGGGGTTGTGTTTCTTTTGTGGTGTTACTATGTTTATGTTTTCGAGGACAAAACGTTTCGTCAATGTAGTTTTATGTTTTTATCCAGTTAATTGAAACGACCTCGGTCAGCCGTTTCGGAAGTTAGGACTCCAATTGACGTGCCGATAATTTTAAAATATTCGTAAGGTCCATTAGGATCTGTCTGCAAAATTTGAACTAAATCAGACCTTATTTGGTACGTATCGGAAGAAGTTTTCAGTTTTTATTGTCGATAAATATTAAAAAGAGATTTACGAGCTCGATTTTGGCGAATGAGCTCCGATTCAAAATCTGAAAGCGTCGCTAAGTTCGTCTGGTCATTTATGACATATGTGAATTTTTGGAGTGAGTTTCGAGGTTGTTCGGTTGATTTCGACTAAAGTTCCTAAAGAATTAATAAGTTGGTCTTTTTCCTTTATATTCGCATCTTGAGTTTCGGGAGTCCGATTTGAGATCCGCCTTAGCAAATGTGTTACATATATTTTGTATGACTTACTTGAAAAATTTGGGATCATTTCGACTTCTCTAGGGTTTCATTTTAATTTTAATCGTCGTAGCGAATTTATTAAAAAAAATTGCAAAGTCGGTTAGCTAAGGGATTTAATCCCTTTGCAGCAGTAGCTAAGATATGCAAACAGAAACATACGAACAAAACAGAGAAAAGAAAGGTTAGAAAAGAAAGAGGAAAAAAGCGAAAAAGTGGTGGAAAAAAATAGTGGAATTTCTACCCCAAATCTCCAGGTAATAATGTTAACTCATTATTTTAGCTTAATACGTGTGTATGAATATATTTTTATGGTAAAAATAGGGATATTAGATATCGTCCTAATGACTTAAATTGATAGTTTAAAGGGTCAATTGGCCCCCGATTATGGAAATGATTATATATTCATATGAGTTATGGGCAACATATAAATGTAATTTATTTAGAGTTTGGCTATGGGACTTTGAACCTTGTACATAGGCCTGGCCTGCGTATTGCTTATGCAAATAGGGTATCAGATTCCTAACTGAATTTCCCTAAGGCATAAAGAATGACGCCTTTAGCTTTATTTGATATAATTTTTCTACTTATTGAATAGAGCGGAATCGTTTGGCAATTAATCCAAGGGAAAAAGGCAGTTGTTGAGTAGCAGGGCTAGCTTTTGAATACGGTAAGTGATTATATCCATTTCTTTAGAGGCATTTGGCCTCATGGATTTTCTACCACGTATTCTTTACGTGTGTAGCTGCCGATAGGCGTACTCATTACGCCTTAGCTTTGAATTTATGTTGTATATTATATGTTATGTTCTGTTGCTGGTATTGCATTGAGTATCTGAGCATTGTATTCTGACTGTCATTATTGCATATACTTCCCAATAATCGATGAGAGTCCCGAGCCGGTGAAGGGTCACTACTGCAAATACTTCCCGGTAGTCGAGAGTCCCGCGTCAGTGAAAGATCATTATTGTATATATCTCCTGGTAGAAGATGAGAGTCCCGCGCCGGAGATAGGTTTCGGGCACATGTGACCCCATTGCATCATGATACATCATTGCATATCTTTATATGTATTTTTTTAGTTGTATAGATTTATTGCATTAATTATCTGTGAATGATTTATCTGGTTGACTGCTATGGCTTCTGTTTCCCTGACTAGTGTATCTATTTTTTATTTTTTTTTGAGGTTGCTAGTTTGTCCTCACTTATTGAGTCCTTATGACTCACCCCCTACTTGTTCTTGTGTTTTCTTTTCATTCGGCAGATTCTGCTCCAAGACTCAGCCAGTCGCGTCGTGATTGAGGAGCAGTACGTTTTCAGCTGTCTACGGTGAGCCATCTTGTTCATTGTGGCCACCAACTTTAGATATTATAGTTCTCCTTAATTTTGCTCCCTTTGGGAGGTGTGTATATCTTTTGGCCTTCTTAGATGTCTGATCTAGAAACCTTTAAACCTGTGTATTCTGGGTAGTTAGTTGTATTGTCCAGACAGTTTGTATATATATCTATCCTTGAGAGTTATTTTATGTTGTTAAGGTCATGTTTAATTTTATTTTCAAGGTAATTTTGCACCGTTTATATTGATTCAGTCAATAGGGTCCGCCCGACAGGTCTAGGGTAGGTGGTCGGGTGCCCGTACGGCCTAGCTGAAAATGCGGGTCGTGTCAGTTGGTATTAGAGCCCAGTTTAGAGTCTTTCCAGATCATGACAATGTCTAATAGAGTCTCGCTTATCGGGCGGAGACGTTCGTACCTATCTACGAGAGGCTATCGTGACATTTAGGCAGTTTCCTTTCTTTCTTTTTCTGTCGTGCATGAGTCTTCTTATCTGAAGTTAAATATTTTTAATTTTCTGCAGTAAATGGTGAGAACGCACGCGAATGTTCAGCTAGGGGCGGAGGAGCCAGCGGTCGCCCCTATGCCTGCTGCTCCGCGAGGTGGTGGTGTGGCTGCAGTAGAGGTCGTGGTCAAGGTAGAGGTAGAGTTTCCTAGGCCGCGAGGATGGTGGATTATGTTGATCCTGCTGCAGAGGTTCCGGTAGTGCCAGCTTTTCGCACTTCATGACGCTTTTATGAGATTCTTAGCGACGCAGATGCCCCAGGGACCTCCTATTCCTCAGGCTGCTGTAGATGCTCCTATTCCTCAGGCTGTTGTAGATGCTCCTATTCTTCAGGCTGTCGTAGATGCTCCTATCCCTCAGGCAGCTCCTCAGGCTCCTGTAGATATTGGTTCTTAGGTTCAGGGAGCCCCCATTCTAGCTCCACATGTAGCCCCAGCAGTTTATGTTCCAGGTGGTCATGTTCCGGAGGTAGCGGGTGTTGTACCTCCGGTTGTTCAGGCTGGTCAGCCAGTCCAGGTAGCAGGTTAGGTTGATGATCCGGCAAGGTTGCATTATTTTACCCGACTTGATCCTCCGAAATTCTATGGTTGTACATCAGATAAGCTTAAGCCCCTTGAGTTTCTTGATCGTTGTCAGCGTATCTTAGAGGCCCTTGGGTATCTTCAGCAGCATGGAGTTGAGTACTACCTTCCAGTTTGAGGGTCCGGCTTTAACTTGGTGGACTGCACTTCGATCAGCTAGGCAGGGCTTGCCTAAGCTGACCTAGAGTGAGTTCTCTCATCGATTCATGGAGAAGTTTCTCCCTGAAGAGGAGACAGTTGGAGAGGATTGGACAAGCTAACCTGTCAGTCTGAGAGTATGAGCTGTTGTTTTCAGAGATGTCCAGCTATGCTCCAGATCTTGTGCAGGAGCCCTCCGAGAGGGTCAGATATTTTATTGATGGGCTTTCTCCTCATTTGCGGTCCCAGATGGCTCGTGAAATTGAGGCTGGTACTCTATTTGATGTCGTTGTTTATATTGCCAGGAGGTATGAGGCCTATCATGATTGAATATGGAGGAGTTCGAGCGGGAGAGTAAGAGATCTCATGGTCCAGGGCATTGACACCCAATTTTGTCCCTCCATTTTTCGCAATTTGGCTATATTTAATTAAAATCGATAATAGTAATTTTTCAAATAAAATTGCATTATATAGCGTGCATTTACGCATGTAATATTATTATTAATCCCCTATTTATATAATATTTATTTAATTGTGATTATAATTACGTAATTGCATTCATTTAGGCTATTTTCTAAAATACGTGTGCTATTTGTGTAATTTAACGCATTACGATATCATTTAATAGTTATTTATGGCTATTTATATCTAATTAGTATTATTTATGGTCATCTATATTTATTTGTAATTAAGCAGATTTATTTATAATTATTTACAAAATTTCCTATTTTTTATAATAATTATTTATATTTATAAGTATTTTAATTAAATACTAGCCATTTTGTTAGTTTACAATTCCATTTTTGTTACATTCAGTCCACCTCATTACCCTTTGTCCACGTGTACGCCACCTAAGCTCCACATAAGCCTACACCTCACTAAATACACTTATAGCACAAAGTACATACACACTAGGCATGTGTACAACCCACTCCAGCACGTGGTACAACCCCTCAAAGCCCCATTTTCCTTATCCACATCAGCATTTACACATATACACGCGCATGCCCACGTGGCCAAATCTGGGCCATCCACTCGTTTTATCCAACAACTCATATCACTCCTCACATATTAATATATCCAAACCCATCCCCAATTCAGAAAACCCTAAATCATTTCCCCATTTCCCTTTCCCTTATATCAGCCGACGCCAAAACTCCTCTCTCCCCCCATCACTTCTAAGAACCATCCAGATTCAGCCGTGATTCCACCGCATCTCCTCCGCCATCAACGCCATGACCTTCTCCCTCTTCCTATCTCTGATTACACGGGACAAATCTCTCTTTCCTTTGCCTCGTGAATCCGAAATAGGAACAAGGGATCGGGTACAAATCCCTTCAAATCCGGAACCTACAAACGGAGAATGGAACATATTCTACAAGGCAAGTAGTCAATGATTCAAACTTGAATCGTCGAATTTAAACAAGAACTGAATCGGGTCAATCTTGACCCGACCCGACTGTTCTTCAACACGGGTAACAACCTTCTTTTTTTATTATTTTAATTTTATCCCCTTGATTCTTCTACTGTTTTGGAATCGAAAACACCTTGAAGAATGCTTAACTGAATTTTGCATTTAGAATTGGCATAACAATTTTAGGTCAGTTAAATGATGTCTATCGTAATCGTTTGAATTCGTATAAGTGCATAATTATCTGAGGACTTTCTTATTTGACTACGTGTTAAATAAATTCTAGTACTCGACATTGTCAATTCGAAGTCCAAAGCGTTTGCTCGACTGGTAATTTGTTGTAAAAGGTTGATGCTTAATATTGATATTGATTCAGTTTGAGTCCAAAGTGTATAACCGTTTGAAATCTTGCCTACTGTTATAGTCATTCATGCTTCAGCTTGCTGGTTACTTCCTTGTCTCGGTCCCTTGATTTGCTGAATCAGATCCTTCTCTGATTTTAATTGAAGATTGTGAATATTCTTTCCCTCCTTAAAATTAGCTGATAACATGTTTGGGGCTGACTGATAGAAATTTTAAAATAGGTGGATAGGCTTTCTTATTTAAACTTATAGCTGTTAGGATTCAAATTTGATTGACAAGTATAATCCTCTTGCCTTATTTGGATAATTTTCCATGTAATTTAGCCTAAAAACCAGCCCTTTCTTTACACTATAAAAGGCTGGTTATTGAGAACAGTAAGGGGACGAAGACAGCTCTGAACACACCTTCAACAGCTCCCAGCTTCTCCTCTCCTCTCTGAACACACACGTATACACTATCTACACAGACACAGACCTTAGACACACACACAGAACCTAGACAGAGATTGAACACTTTGAAAACACCTTTACAGGCTGACTATACAGAGGCAGAATGGTTTTGACCTTTGTTTGTTGATGATTGACATTAGTGGCTGAAACTCCAAATAAAAGTTATCTTTCTGCACTTTGCTTGCATCCGCACCATTCTTTCTCTGTCTGCTCTTGTTTGTTTGTTTACTCCTCAGGTAAAAAATTCCTAACTGGTTGAATGACACTCAAAAGTATATGCACTTTGGCTTATAATTGTTTGCTTTTTCCCTTTGCTTAAAACATCTATGATTGCATGTTGCCTGGGCCTTTCTTGGCCATTTCTATAACCTTTTTATGCAGGAAATATGATGGTTGAAAGGCCATACCATTATTGACATTGTTACAGGTTTATCTGAGTGTCTGGACATTTGTTACCAGTGTTTGAAAAGGCTCTTGACAAGCTCTGAGATAGAAGTTTGTTATGGTGCAATCAGGGCATCACCCTTTCTCTATTTTTTTAATCTTATATGTGGTTTATCCGTAGACCCTTATATGTATTTGCTAAGTGTTTCGCTGGAATGTATTTATTAAAACAGGAGCAGCAACTATAGCTTTGCTAAAGCAGTGACATTGGCTAAAAGGGGCCATTTCTATCCCTACTCCTTATTTTGGTATGTTGAGGTTTAAAAGCATAAAATAGGTCTATTTGTGCAAGTCATATAATATGGGTGCTGAAAGCTGGAAATTTTGTGAATATAATGCATAACAGGTTTAAATTAAAATTATTATAAGACTGTTTTTCTGAAATTAGATAAAAAGGCTAAAATCGCATAAAAGCTGAAAATGAGATTACTTACGCAAAGCCCATTTTCTGGATTACTACAGTAATATTTTAATAGGTTAAAACTGAAATTTGAAAGTATTTTAGACTAGTTATGCAATTTTAGTATACTAGGAATTTAGTTATCTTATTAAGGGGCTAAAACTGCAATATTATCTAAAACATGATTGCTTCTGTAAATGACATACTTTGAAAACGTAGAACTATATTTTTATGGCTAAAAGCGAAATTAGTGCTGAAAGTGGATGCATTTCTGCAAATCTTATATTCTGGAAATGGGTAGTAATTGAATTTGTGCTTATATCCTTTTCACTTGTTTTATTAATTTGGAGGCCTATTTTGAAAGCTTTTGAAATTGTTTTGCTTACATAATATAAGTTGCTTATGTGTTCACATGATTGTATTATTTGACGCCAAGTGAGTCTAGATTGGGGCACCAATTAAATATAGGGGTCTAGGCATTTTAAATTTCTGGTTGTCTCAATAGCCTCCGAGACCTTAGGTTGGAGCATTAGCGAAAACCTTTTAAGACGTTTTAAAATAGTAGTAACTCGCTTTAGTTAAATGCTTAAAGAGGGTATTAGGGTTAAGGGAATTAAGCCCCTCGGAGATGATGGAAACTACCCGAGCTATATTTGATAGTGGATTCTGAAACTATCGTCCCTTACGAAAGTCGGGTTCTGATCCGAATAGGATAATAAAACCTAGGGTTATTTATTCAAAGTGATTAACTAGTTATTTGTTATTTTGTGGCTATTTGTGCACCATGACTATTGTTTCAAATTATGCAAATACTTTAAATTGCTTATTTTACCTACTTTCCACCCCCATATCTCTTTTATTTACATTATTTAGCTTTTGTCCTTTTATCTAAAGCAATATGTTAAACTCAATATAGAAATCGGTCGGGAACCACGTTTAGTGGAACCTAGAAGGTGCCTAACCCCTTCATTCTGGGTTATTTCGAACACTTACCCGTATCTCTGACTCGTAGACCAACCCGTAGTTAATTCTTTAAATTAAATTAGAAATTAATAGGTGACCTAATACACCTTAGAAACTATATTAGGTGGCGACTCCAAAACCCCTAAACTCCAAACGAGTTCACCCAGTCAAATCAGAAACCCGACTCGCCTCGAGTCGATTCCAAAATCGGGTGCGACAGTACCTCGTATGGAGGTAGGAGTTATCAGTAGCAGAGTGGACCTCCTGTCAGACCAGCTCATTTTCCAGCGCGTGATTTTCAGGATGCGCCAGGACCTTGACGGGGTCATCCCCAGCTTCCTCCTAGTAGTCATCAGCAGTTTGTGTAGCGCCAGTATGGCCCAGGGTGTTTCTATTGTCGTGAGCCAAGGCATCATAAGAAAGATTGCCCTTATCTTTATCAGCAGGGTAGTAGCAGTTTTTTTCCTCGCCCTCCAGCGCCTATGCAGCAGCAGCCTCAGGGTTCTCCTTCAGGGTCTCAGCCAGCTAGAGGTGCACCACCATCTGGTAGAGGTCGGGGTCGTGGTTCAGGTGGTCCCTCCAGAGGTGGATCTCAGGGTGGTAGATTAGTTCAGCCACAGAGACAGCTATATGCACTGCCGGCCAGGCAGGATGCCGAGGCATCCACAGCTGTTGTTACAGGTATTTTACCTGTTTGTGGTCAAGATGCATATTCTTTGGTGGATCCAGGATCTACATATTCATATGTATCTCCTTATTTTGCTTCGATTTTTCATGTTGATTATATGTGCCTTCGTGATCCATTCTGTGTTTCTACTTCTATTGGAGACATTATCATTGTGGATCGAGTTTATCCAGCTTGTACCATATCTTTTAGTGGTCGTGAGATACTGGTAGATCTTCTAATCCTAGATATGGTCGATTTTGATGTTATTATTGGCATGGATTGTTGGCGTCATGTCATGCCACATTAGATTGTCATGCCAAGTCTTTTCAGTTGTCTCTTCCTTGTTCAGCACAGGTGGTGTGGCAAGGCTCTTATTTGCTACCCATGGGGCATATTATTTCTTTCCTGAAGGCAAAGCGGATGATGGATAAAGGGTGTTCGGCGTATCTTGCCATGGTTCGAGATACCACTATGGAGATTCCATCTCTCGATTTCGTTCCTGTCGTTAGGGAGTTCCCTAGTGTCTTTCTAGATGATTTTCTAGGACTTCCTCCTGATCGAGAGATTGAGTTTGGCATTGATATAATACCAGAGACTCAGCCTATTTCTATTCCTCCTTATCGCATGGCTCCATCAGAGTTAAAGAAGCTGAAGGAGCAGTTGCAGGATTTGCTTGATAAGGGGTTCATTAGGCCGAGTATTTCTCCGTGGGGTGCTCCTGTTCTATTCGTGAAAAAGAAAGATGGGACTATGCGGATGTGTATTGATTATCGTCAGCTAAATAAGGTCACCATCAAGAACAAGTACCCGTTGCCTCGCATTGATGATTTGTTTGATCAGCTGCAGGGTGCCAAATTCTTTTCTAAGATCGATCTGCGATCTAGCTATCATCAGCTAAAGATTCGGGAGTCAGATATCTCGAAGACTACTTTCAGGACTCGTTACGGCCATTATGAATTCCTAGTTATGTCTTTTGCGCTGACTAATGTCCCTGCAGCCTTTATGGATCTCATGAACCGGGTGTTTAAGCCATTCCTTGATTCCTTTGTCATTGTCTTCATTGATGATATTCTTATTTATTCTCGTAGCCGGTAGGAGCATGATTATCATCTGAGGGTAGTTCTTCAGACCCTCAGTGATCGTAAGTTGTATGCCAAGTTCTCGAAATATGAGTTTTGGCTTGATTCTGTGGCATTTTTGGGTCACGTGGTATCTAGTGAGGGTATCAAGGTTGATCCGAAGAAGATTGAAGCAGTGCAGAAATAGCCTCGTCCTACCACTCCGACGGAGATTCACAGCTTCCTTGGATTGGCAGGGTATTATCGGAGGTTTGTGGAGAAGTTCTCTACTATTGCAGCTCCCCTGACTCGCCTGACGCAGAAGGCGGTTCAGTTTCGATGGTCCGATGAGTGTGAGCAAGATTCCAGAAGCTTAAGGCCTTATTGACTTCAGCTCCAGTGCTTTCCCTTCCTTCTGGCACCGGTGGATTTGTAGTCTATTGTGATGCATCTCGTGCGGGCTTGGGTTGTGTTCTCATGCAGCACGGGAAGGTAATTGCTTATGCTTCCAGACAGTTGAAGCCGAATGAGAAGAATTATCCGACTCACAATTTAGAATTGGCAGCTGTGGTCTTTGCTTTGAAGATATGGAGGAATTATCTTTATGGCGGGCCTTATGAGGTGTATACGGATCATAAGAGTCTGCAGTATCTTCTCTCTCAGAAAGATCTTAACGGCCGACAGCGGAGGTAGCTTAAATTGATTAAAGATTATGATCTCACTATCCGCTATCATCCTGGGAAGGCGAATGTGGTAGCAGATGCTTTGAGCAGGAAGTCCATGCGCAGCATGGTTTTTCTTTATGCTGACATGAGAACATTGGTCCGAGAATTGAAGTCCCTTGGCGACTCTGGCGTGAGATTTCTTCTCCCAGACTCCATTCGAGTCTTAGCGTGTATTGCAGCTCAGTCTTCCTTAGTCAATCAGATTAAAGGAAGACAGTTCGAGGATCCTCATCTACAGGAGGTGCATGGTCGTGTCCTAAATGGAGGAGTCCCCTCCTTCGAGCTTGATTCAGATGGAATTCTTCAATTTAATGGTCGACTTTGTGTTCCTGATTTTGGAGATTTGAGGTAGTCAGTGCTCGGTGAAGCTCATAGCTCGCGTTATTCCATTCATCCTGGTATTACAAAAATGTATCAGGACCTCCGAGAGCTATACTGGTGGAAGGGGATGAAGAGAGATGTATTTGATTATGTATCTCGTTGCTTGAACTGTCAGCAGGTTAAGTTCGAGCACCGGAGACCATCAGGGTTAGCTCAGGAATTGCCCATTCCCGAGTTGAAGTGGGAGCACATCACGATGGATTTTATAGCTGGTCTGCCAAAGACCCTGCGGCGCCACGATCAGTCTGGGTCATTGTCGACAGACTGACTAAATCAGCTCACTTTATCCCTGTAAAGACTACTGATTCAACTCAGAGATTGGCTCGGATTTTCATTGAGCAGGTGGTTAGGCTGCATGGTACTCCTGTATCTATTATCTCAGATCGTGGTTCCCAGTTTACTTCTCAGTTCTGGCAGTCTTTTCAGAGAGAGTTGGGGGACCCAGGTGCAGCTTAGCACAGCATTTCATCCTTAGACTGATGGTCAGTCCGAGCGAATTATTCAAAATTTAGAGGACATGCTGAGGGCTTGTGCACTGGACTTTGGGGATTACTGGGATGATCATTTGGCGTTAGCAGAGTTCTCTTATAATAATAGCTACCAGTCTTCCATTCAGATGGCTCCATTTGAGGCCTTATATGGTCGTCGATGTCGTTCTCTTATTGCCTTGTTTGATTCTCGAGATGTCGAGGTGATGAGTTCAGATATGGTTAGTCAGACTCTTGATGTTATTCGTGTTATTCGGGATCGTTTACGGACCACCCAGAGTAGGCAGATTTTATACTCGAACCAAAGGAGCCGAGAGATAGAGTTCGAGGTCGCGGACATGGTATTTCTGAAAGTGTCACCGATGCGAGGTGTAAAGAGATTTGGTAGAAAAGGAAAGCTTAGTCCCAGGTTCATTGGCCCTTTCCGTATCGAGAAGCGCATTGGTAAGGTAGCTTATCGGCTCGACTTGCCAGCTTCTATGCCAGTTCACCCAGTTTTCCATGTATCGATGCTCCAGAAGTGTATCGATATCCTTCCGAAGTGATCGAATTAGACCCTGCTCAGCTAGATGTGAATCTGGCTTACGAGGAGTTCCCAGTTGCTATAGTTGCGCCTGATGTCCGGAAGCTTCAATCGAAGAAGATTCCGATGGTTCGAGTGCGATGGAATAATTGTCCTCGTGAGGAGGACACTTGGGAGCTGGAGTCCAGTATGCGTGAGAGGTATCCTTACCTCTTCGACGATTCAGGTTCGATCTTGGTCTTTAAAGCCTAAAAGCTTTTATCATTGTGTATGATTTTGGTTTCGTAGTAAATGTCATTGAAAATTGGTGTAAGCATTCTCATTAGAGGTGTGAAATCTATTTTATACTCTTGCTCGTTCGAGGACGAAGGAGAGTCTAAGCGGAAATTAGGATTTCGATTTGCGTGCCGATAATTTTAAAATATTCGTAAGGTCCATTGGGATCTTTCTGTAAAATTTGAACTAAATCAGACCTTGTTTGGTACGTATCGAAAGAAGTTTTCAGTTTTTATTGTCGATAAATATTAAAAAGATATTTACGAGCTCGATTTTAGCGAATGAGCTCCGATTTAAAATCTGAAAGCGTCGCTAGGTTCGTCTGGTCATTTATGACATATGTGAATTTTTGGAGTGAGTTTCGAGGTTGTTCGGTTGATTTCGACTAAAGTTCCTAAAGAATTAATAAGTTGGTCTTTTTCCTTTATATTCGCATCTTGAGTTTCGGGAGTCCGATTTGAGATCCGCCTTAGCAAATGTGTTACATATATTTTGTATAACTTACTTGAAAAATTTGGGATCATTTCGACTTCTCTAGGGTTCCATTTTCATTTTAATCGTCGTAGCGAATTTATTAAAAAACAACTGCAAAGTCGGTTAGTTAAGGGATTTAATCCCTTAGCAGCAGAAGCTAAGATATGCAAACAGAAACATACGGACAAAACAGAGAAAAGAAAGAGGAAAAAAGCGAAAAAAAAGGTGGAAAAAAAATAGTAGAATTTCTACCCCAAATCTCCAGGTAATGATGTTAACTCATTATCTTTGCTTATTACGTGTGTTTGAATATATTTTTATGGTAAAAATAGGGATATTAGATATCGTCCTAATGACTTAAATTGATAGTTTAAAGGGTCAATTGGCCCCCGATGATGGAAATGATTATATATTCGTATGAGTTATGGGCAACATATAAATGTAATTTATTTAGAGTTTGGCTATGGGACTTTTAACCTTGTACATAGGCATGGCCTGCGTATTTCTTATGCAAATAGGGCATCAGATTCCTAACTGGATTTCCCTAAGGCATAAAGAATGACGCCTTTAGCTTTATTTGATATAATTTTTCTACTTATTGAATAGAGCGGAATCGTTTGGCAGTTAATCCAAGGGAAAAAGGCAGTTGTTGAGTAGCAGGGCTAGCTTTAGAATACGGTAAGTGATTATATCCATTTCTTTGGAGGCATTTGGCCTCTTGGAATTTTTACCACGTGTTCTTTACGTGTGTAGCTGCCGATAGGCGTACTCATTACGCCTTAGCTTTGAATTTATGTTGTATATTATATGTTATGTCCTGTTGCTGGTATCGCATTGAGTATCTGAGCATTGTATTCTGGCTGTCATTATTGCATATACTTCCCGGTAATCGATGAGAGTCCCGAGCCGTTGAAGGATCATTATCGCATATACTTCTCGGTAATCGATGAGAGTCCCGAGCCGGTGAAGGGTCATTACTGCATATACTTCCCTTTAGTCGATGAGAGTCCCGCGTCGGTGAAATGTCATTATTGTATATATCTCCTGGTAGACGATGAGAGTCCCGCGCTGGATATAGGTTTCGGGCACATGTGACCCCATTGCATCATGATACATCATTGCATATCTTTATATGCATTTTTTTTGCTGTATAGATTTACTGCATTAATTATCTGTGAATGATTTATCTGGTTGACTGCTATGGCTTCTGTTTCCCTGACTAGCGTATCTATTTTTCGAGATTGCTAGTTTGTTCTCACTTATTAAGTCCTTATGACTCACCCCCTACTTGTTCTTGTTTTTTCTTTTCGTTCGGCAAATTCTGCTCCAGGACCCAGCCAGCCGCGTCGTGATTGAGGAGTAGTACGTTTTCAGCTGTCTACGGTGACCATCTTGTTCATTGCTGCCACCAACTTTAGATATTATAGTTCTCCTTAATTTTACTCCCTTTGGGAGGTGTGTATATCTTTTGAGCTTCTTAGATGTCTGATCTGGAAACCTTTAAACCTTTGCGTGTCATGTAAAGGCTCGGGATTTTGATAAGGCTGCAAACACGGAGCCCGGGCCAGTTGCCATGCCAAGTACCAAACCCACCACTCTATTCGAGTTGCTTTGCAGTAGAGTGCATACATTCATCATCGCCTATTTTGTTTTGTAGGGGCGCGTAAAGGACATTTTATACGTAACGGGACGGGAATATTTTGGCCTCAGATCATCATTAGCCTAAACGGTGTAGTATCCGTTCAAATTAGTCCGTAAAGCCTTAATTAAATATTTTCATATGCCAAGCACAGACATAATGATTGTCCAGATCAATACAAAACCATATGCAACAAACGTCAAGGGAACCAGTCAATATAATAACAGTGAACTGCACCAAAGTTGTAAAACGAGCAGACAAGGCCAAACACCAAAAAGATGAGCAAGATTAGCGATACACCAGTCCGGTAACCATCACTGGTCAAAATTTTATTCAGAAACGGCGAGATAAACAGTGAACTGGAGGAGCGACTACCTGCTGGTTTCCCAGTGGCATCGCTGCCACCCCAACACTCCTTTATTCAATTTCAGTATCCGATCGAAAGGGACAGAGGCAACAAAGGAGAAACAAGTTTCCACGGTAACGGGCTTTCCGATAAACGATGTCGTCGCCGATGAAAAATTCTTGTAGTGAAGTGGGTCTCGCGAGCAGATCGACAAAAGAAAGGAGAAGACGGAGGAGCGACTGCCAGTGAGATTTTCCGGCGTAACTCCGGCGAAGCTCACGGCGCCACTGCTACCCTTTCCTCTCGTCCTTTTTTTTATTTTTTCATTTCAATAACAGAGGACAAGAACAAATAAAAACTGAGAACGACATGGAAGACATTGATAATGAAGCTTTTCCGATCACCATCCAGGCGGTGACCACCGTCACCCATGCTGTCACTACTTTGTTCTCTCCATTTCATTTGGATCTGTGTGCGTGTGTTTAGATCTATTGGTGTGTATGTGTAAGGGTGCTGCTTTCCATCGTGTGTGTGTGTGTGTAGAGTATATTGTTGTGGGTGTTTGTTATGAGCTACATCTGAATTTTTTTGGTGTTATTGGAATAATGAGGAGGGAGATGGTGAATAGTTGATGGATCTAGATCTGATTATTTTTTATGTAGTTGTAGAAGGAAGATGATGATAAAAATGATGAATAGTAAGGGAGCCTAGGGTTTTAGATTTTATAGGGGATGAGGGTGAGGGTTTTTAGAATTGGGCTAGAAAAATGGGAAATGCATATTGCGTAAATAAGCAAAGACTTAAAATGAAGAATGATTGTGGCTTTTTTCGTTAAAATTATGAACTTAATTTATTCTAAAAATTAACCATATTTTAAACATAATTAGACGTTAATTGAAAATTCTGGCACAAAATTGGCTGTCAACAGATCCTCAATTAGGTCGCGCAAATCAATCTTTGCAAGGCCTAGGTGGGGATGTTTTAAGTGCGCTTTTGATCCCTCCTTGTTTTCATTCTAATTAGATGAGAAATTCCAAGAAAAATATTACATACTCCAAATATTCTCCTCTTGCTTGGACACTCTGGTTTACCGCTCGTGTTTTTTCATTCACCTGAAAAAACTACCGATGAGGAACGATAGAGAAAAATTGAAGTGGAAACAAAGCGAGTTCTTATTACTATCTTCTTGATCGTGTTAAACGATCAACACTGAATCTGGGAAAAATTGTAAAGATGAAGAGAAATAAGAATTACCTATTTCTGGTCATGTTGTTAAAAAAAGATGGCTAGAAGGAAAATGTATGATTTTTTTTGCTAAGATAGAGTCAATTTTATACTATTTTACAGGTTTTTAGAAATAATGGCAGCATAATAATTATTAATTTATTTCGGCTATTCAATGGTAGATAATGGGAACGTTTAGGTCTCTATTCTTTATGATCAATTACTCCATAATAATAATGAGCACTAAGTACTCATCTGGTACATAATTCCTCATTTAGAAATAATAAACAAACAAAAATAATACTCCCTCCGTTCCACTTTATGTGTCATAGTTTGACTCAGCACAAAGTTTAAGAAATAAAGGAAGACTTTTGTAACTTGTGGTGTAAAATAAGGCAAAGATGTTTGTGTGTTTGTAAATCATTTCAGTAATGGCAAAACTGTAATTTTGAAGTTAAATTATTACCAAATTCAAAATACTGTCATTCTTTTTGGAACAGACGAAAAAGGAAATGCTGCCACATAAACTGGAACGGAGGGAGTAGAAATTTTGGCAAAATGAGAGGATAGTTGATTTCTTTACATTTTGATGGAACGGTGGCCATAGAGGCATGCCACATCATCTTGTATATGTTCTCAATTAGAAGATATATAGATATAGATATAGATATAGATAAGGGTCATTTACCCTCGGATAAATACTTATCCACACCGGGTGCGCACCCAACTAATAAATGCACGTCATTTGTTTATAAATGCACTATTAACACTCAATAATAGTTAATTAATATATATTCTCACTTCATTAAATTACTTAAACATGGTTAATTGATATGATTAGATATATACACTTAGTGTGGGTAAGTTTTTTCCTTTACCCTTGCAAGGTCATTTACCCTCGTATCATGGCAAAATCAAGAAGAATTATTTCTATTATGTCCAAGCAAGAATTGAGTACAATGGTTAAGTTGAGTATAAACATCGACTAGAAAACATGGTTACAAAGAATTGCGTACAATGTATAAGTTGAGTATAATCATCTGCTTACTGCTTGGTTAAATATGGTTATACAAGTTGTTTGAATAACATCAGAATTAAGAGTAATAGATTGATGAGTTGTTTTAGGTTCTCAAATGCCAACATATATGAAAAGATGGAATTAGCTAAAAAAAACTTTGACAAGAAGCAGGGTAAGATTTTCGTTCCAGCTTTTTCTCCTTACAGTAAAAAATATGCATTGATTTGCTTGATAATCTTCTGTGCGTGTTTGCATATCTTCAGAGAGTCACTTTTCTTGAATTTGAATTTGAATTTGATGGAGCATTGGAGTATATGATATGTTTTTGCCCATAGAGCTTCTAATGTAATTTGAAATTTTTCAGTAAGTGAAAGTCAGCTACATGTCATTAGGAAAATTAATTATTTATCTTATTTACTTTTCAATTCTCATGGATCCATGAATAAATTGAAACTGATAGTTTTTCTATTTCTTTAAAATCCTCTCTTTTTAAACCAAATAAATTGGAATTCTTCCCTTGAAATAGAAATTATAATTTTATAAATGATGAGGTTGAAGCAAATGATCTTACTTCAACTTCTCACGATTTTGTTCACTTCTTTTTGTCTTCATATAAGCTTTCTTCTATTCTTTCTTAGTAGTTATTTATAATAATTGATTGATGATCAAAACTAAACTTCTCGTTCTCCATGTTTTACATTTTTTGTTTCATTATAGAAAGCTAGCAAATTCAATGGACATGCAGGAAGCTAAACGGAACAAAGTTACAGTTACAGGCCAAATGGATCAATTGAAACTTTAAGAGCGGTTTAAGAAGAAATTGAGAAATATGGTGGAACATTACTCATTTCTTCATAGTGACAAACACACTCAATAAAATAATGTTGGAAATGAATCTGGGATGTGATAAATACATTATGAAGAAAAGCAAAAAATTGTAACTAAAAAGCAAAGGTAAATTTATTTTCTCTCTTATTTCCTTTTCTTTTCTTTGATGAGGTTTTCATATAATTGTCTGAATTATTGTTTTATATGATATATAAGAAAAAATTTTACTGAATATTTATTGGTACGCCAAAGAATTTTTGAGTGAACATTGATTTTTTTGTGAACGAATTCAATAAAATAATGTTGGAAATGAATCTGGGATGTGATAAATGCATTTATATAAAGAAAATTTGTAACTAAAAAGCAAAGATAAATTTATTCTCTCTTATGCTTATATTTCCTTTTCTTTTCTTTGATGAATTTTCATATAATTGTCTGAATTATTGTTTTATGTGATATATATGAAAAGATTTCAATGAATATTTATAGGTACGCCAAAGAACTTTTGAGTGATTCAATGGACATTGAAATTTTTGTGAAAAAACTCAGTAAAATAATGTTGGAAATTAGTCTGGAATGTGATAAATGCATTATGAAGAAAAGCAAAAAATTGTGATAAAAAGCTAAGGTAAATTTATTCTCTCTTATGCTTATATTTCCTTTTCTTTTCTTTGATGGGGTTTTCATATAATTGTCTGAATTATTATTTTGTGTGATATATGTGAAAAGATTTCAATAAATATTTGTATGTACGCCAAAGTATTGGGAATGAATCTGGGATGTGATAAATACATTATGACGAAAAGCAAAGAAAAGCAAAAAACTGTAACTAAAAAGTAAAGGTAAATTTTTTCTCTCTTATGCATATATTTCCTTTTCTTTTCTTTGATGGGGTTTTCATTTAATTGTCTGAATTATTGTTTTATGTGATATACATGAAAAGATTTCAATGAATATTTATAAGTATGCCAAAGGACTTCTGAGTGATTCAATGGACATTGAATTTTTTGTGAAATAACTCAACAACGGGTTGAAAACTTTGGATATATTATCCAGCAGCATAAAATGAAGATGATATATTGAGCCAATATGATGTCCAAAGCTTTAAAGTTATGTGCCAAAATGTGATAGTCTAATAGATCTGTGATTTATTTTTATTTTGTCTTGGCATTCATGAAACAAAATTTGTATAGAAATTTTTTCTATATAATTTAATGCACAAAGAAAATTGACATTTCTCCACATTCTTATTTCAAAAGAAAATGTAAAAGACAATCTCAAAACCTGACCAAGATGTTAAATTTCATCTGTATAGAGAAATCTAAGTTTTATTGGGGAATTTATACTCTATACCCATACATTTGATAGTAATTACCCAACCTACCCATGTCATATTTCTCTACCCATAGATCTGATAATAATTACATCCTCTACCCATTTTCCCATTTTTCTCCAAAATCACCATTTCTGTTTCTCTCACATGTACCTATTTCCCCATTTCCACCAAAATCACCTTCTTCGCCCTTTTTCTTTCTCCGGCTATACTCCGCCGGCTGTCAACAATATCCGTCAACTAATATTTTAGCTAACTCAAAACCCACACCATTGAGTTTTGTCCATTTATTCTAATAACTGAGTTTCCCTACAATTGCAAATAATTAGATGGAAACAACAAGCGCAAGTGGGTATCTAAATCATCATCAAAATCCCTCTTTTGGTTCTTTTCGAAGAGATGTTTCTTACAGGTTTGCTCTTACTTTTCTAATTCTTGTTCTTTTGTTTCCCAATATTTGATTAAAGTGAAACTTATTAGTAGAGATCTTTTTTGGTTGTTCCATTTTTAATTTTTTATGTATAGATTCTTACTTTAATATCCAATAGAAAAAATTTATTGTGATTGTGAATTTATAGTGTTAATACTTGATGTCGACCCCAACTTATTCAAGATTGAGGTGTAGTCGTTGTTGTTGTTGTTGTTGTTGTTGTTGTTGTTGTTGTTGTTGTTGTTGTTGTTAATATGTGCTTTTTTACTTGTTCTTGTGTAGTAAAGAATTAATGTCTACTCGATTGTTACTTTCATCTTTCTTCAACTAGAAATTATTTTATGCTAATTAAGTGATTGAAGTTAAATTACAAAAAAAAGGAAAGTGCGATACACAGTGCATCGCGCATTCACGCAGAGTCCAAAGAAGGGTCTCACTGAGGTAAGTTATAAGCATCAATGATTGTTTTCATGGTTGAACCTGATAAGTATACTTGCACTTTAAACTATCTCCTTTCTGACAATTGTTACTTTTGGGGACACTAC
Organism: Petunia secreta; assembly: GCA_029990175.1. Classification (NCBI taxonomy): domain Eukaryota; kingdom Viridiplantae; phylum Streptophyta; class Magnoliopsida; order Solanales; family Solanaceae; genus Petunia; species Petunia secreta. Next base: position 311,513 of record JARKIP010000204.1, on the reverse strand, counting down.
TAGTGCGGGTATTGCTGGTGCGAATTAGGTTAAAAATGATGTGGTTATAAATATCCTGGGTGCAACTGTTGGTACGAATGAGGATGGGTCGACCTGCACATACGAGTGACGCTTCTATACCTCACTGGGTGCACCTGTTGTTATACAGCTGGATAAGATTATGGAGCCTAAGGTGTTTTTGCTGTTTGCTTGTGATATGTAAATGCATATCTGTGGTATTGTGATCTTTGTCTTTTGTTACTTTGTCATATGCAATGTATACCCCTGTGGTATACTGTTGTGCGTACTATTTGTAGGTGCTCTGCCATGGGGTATATTGTATATAATAAAGTAAAACAGAAGAAAAAATAAGTCACTGAACAAGTTGCATATCGTTAGGCGTATGTTTTCTTCTGTATACCTTTCAGGTATTCAGTATACCCTGATGGTGTACTGCATTAATTTTAAGATATATAGGCAAACGAATTAACCAGTAAATGTACAAGGTATATTGTACAATAGTATACTGCTATAGTATATAGTTTACTACAACTGTATATTTTTGAGTTGAAAATTAAAGAAGAATTACTTGCATCAAAGGTATACTGCAACGGTATACTTCAATTGTATACTACAATAGTATACTGCTACATATATGAAACGACCTCGGTCAGTCGTTTCAGAAGTTAGGACTCTGATTGGCGTGCCGATAATTTTAAAATATTCATAATGTCCATTAGGACATGTCTGTAAAATTTGAGCTAAATTAGACCTCGTTTGGTAGGCATCGGAAGAAGGTTTCAGTTTTTATTGGCAATTAATATTAAAAGGAGATTTTCGAGCTCGGTTTTTGCCGAATGAGCTCCGATTCGAAATCCGAAAGCGTCGTTGGGTTCGTATGATTATTTATGACTTTTGTGAACTTTCGAAAGTGAATTTCGATATTGTTCGGCTAGTTTCCGCTAAAATGCCGAAAGTTAAATAATTTGACTTCTTTTCATTTAAATTCGCATCTTGAGTTTCGGGAGTCCAATTTGAGATCCGCCTTCGCGAGTATGTTACATATATTTTGTACAACTTGTATGCAAAAGTTGGAATTATTTCGAATATCGTAGGGTACTATTTTAATTTTCGTTAAGAAAAGAAAATATAATAAAAAAAAAAAAAAAAAAAAAAAAAAGAGAAAAAGGACAAAATAGACTAAAGATCAAAGAATGGCGGTGGGGTGGCATACATATATGCTACTTAGCATATCAAGTACGAAAGCAGTAACAAACAATTCAGAAACAGAGGAAAGGAAGTAACGCAGTGGAAAAAAATGCCAGAAAATGAGAAAAGGGGCCGGAGAAAAATAGTATTTTCATCCCAGAACATTAAGGTAATGATCTTAATGCATTATTTGAGTTTATTACGTGTGTCTGAATATGTTTTAACGGTAAAACTTGGAATATTATACATCGTTTTAATAAGTTCAATTAATAGTTTAAAGGGTCAAATGGACCCTGATAATGAAATTGATTATATATTCGTACTCAGGGAGTTATGGGCAACATATAAATGTAATTTATTTGGGGTTTGGTTATGTGGCCTTAAACCCTGTACATAGGCCTGGCCTGCGTATTGCGTATGCGAATAGGGTATCAGGTTCCTACCTGGATTACCCTGAGATGTGAGGAATGAAGCCTTTAGCCTAATTTGATATATTTTTCTGCTTATTGACCACAGTGGGATCGTTTGGCAATGAATTCAAAAATAACGCGGTTGTTGGTCGCAATGCTAACTTTTGAGAGAGGTAAGTGTTTATATCCATTTCTTTGGAGGCACCTGGCCTCGTGGATTTTCTACCACGTATTCCTTACGTGTGTAGCTGCCGATAGGCGTACTCATTACGCCTTAGCTTTGGATTTATATTATATATTATATGTTATGTCCTATTGTTGGTATTGTATTGAGGATTTGAGCATTGTACCCTGGCTGCGAGTTGGCATCTACTTCCCGGTTGTCGATGAGAGTCCCGCGCCGGTGAAGGGTTATTGCATCACATTGCATTCATATGCATTACATTGCATATCATATTGAGGGCAGGAGTATTCCGCCCCAGGAGCAGGAGGATTCTGCTCCATTGTATCATATTGAGGGCAGGAGTATTCCGCCCCAGGAGCAGGAGTATTCCGCTCCATTATATTATATCGGGTGCAGGAGTATTCCGCCCCAAGAGAGTGCAGGAGTATTCCGCCTCTGGTTTATATTATATCGGGTGCAGGAGTATTCCGCCCCAGGAGCAGGAGTATTCCGCTCCAGTTGGTTATCAGATTGGATTCCCCTCGAATGCAGGAGTATTCCGCTTCGAGATGGGACGACGGGCACATGTGACCCTTTGCATCATTTCATTTCATCTCATTTCATACCATTGTGTAGACTTGTGGTACATAACTACTGTTCTGCTTATATGTGCATTGCTTATTTGTCTATATATTTCTGGCTCGTATTCTGGGTTGCGGGAATCGAGTTGTGTGCCGCAACGGTATAAATATATGGACCGGGTTGCACGTCGCAGCAGTATAATTTATGGACCGGGTTGCACGCCGCAACAGGATGAATATATGGATCGGGTTGCACGCCGCAACAGGATGAATATATAGATCAGGTTGCACGCCGCAACAGGATGTATTTCTAATTGTTGATGTGTTCGGGATACCTATATGTTCTGGCTGTATTACGTTCCTGGTTATTGAATAGTTTGCGATTCCATACGTGTTTCTAATTATTATCTGGCTCTGCCTTTTCATAATTTAAATAAGAGAAATATGGTTTATTTGTTTCTTTTCTCCCTGGCTAGCTATCCTATTCTTTGAGGTGGCTAGTCTGCCCCACTTATTGAGTCCTTTTGACTCACCCTTGTTTGTTGTTTGTTTCTTGTCTATCTATTTCGTTTCGGCAGGTTCGCTCCAGGATTGAGTTCGCCGCGTTGTTCAGGAGCGAAGACGACTTCAGCTGTCAGGGTGAGCCAGATTTATTCCGGATGGCCACCAGTTTATTGTTCATTATTTCAGTTGCATTTTGCTCCCTTCAGGAGGTATCTGTCTTCTTCTGTATTCTCAGATGTCCAGTCTGGATAGCCCTAAACCTTGTATGTTGGGTAGTCAGCTGTAATTTCTTTTGTACAGCTTAGAGGTATCAGTATGTTTGTTTTTTTTTTTTCTAAGTTTTTTCCTCATTTATGAATTATTATAATCATTTTCCTAATTTATTTGGTAAGGGTTCGCCCGACGGGTCTGGGGGAGGATGTCGGGTGCCCGCACGGCCTAACCGAATTCCGGGTCGTGTCAGTTGGTATCAGAGCCATGTTTAGAGTCTATCCAGACTAAGACAGTGTCTAGTAGAGTCTCGCTGATGGGTATGTTGACGTCCGTACTTATCTACGAGGGGCTATGATGGCATTTAGGAAGTTTCACTTCCTTCTTTTCTGATCGTGCATCAGTCTATTATACAAAAATATTTTTGTTAATTCCTTCATGGTAACCCTCGTGTGATAAATCAGCAAATGGTATGAGTTAAGGACGAAGCAGTCTAGCCTGGGGCTAGCACTGACGAAGCCCCGAGAGTTTTCATCGTGCTGACGGTCTAGTCACGGAGGTCCCAACTGTACGAGCTCGCGATGGGCAAGGGAGCAGGGCCTTGTAGCTCCCTTGGCTCTCTACGATGCTTTATGAGAATCTTGGCGATGCAGATACCGCTAGAACCTATTATTCGTTAGGCAGCATATCAGGTTGCCGCAAATGGAGACGTTCGATCTCAGGGAGCTCCTATTCCAGTTCTTAATGTTGCCGCAATAAAGTATGTTTCGGAGGCAGCATGTGTTGTGCCTCTAATTGTTCTGGCTGGTTAGTTAGCCGAGGTATCAGTTCGGTCCGAGTGCCTAAAGAGGTTGCATTATTTTACGCGGTTGAACCTTCCGATATTCTTAAGCAATGCATCAGATAAACCTCGTGATTTTTTTTAAAAATAAAATAATGCCAGCGTATCCTTCAGGCTTTTGATTATATCAAGCGGTATGGTGTTGATTATTCTTCTTTCCAGTTTCAGGGGTCCAGCCTTGAATTGGTGGGCCTCTCTTTTATTAGCTAACGTGGTTCGATTTTTCTTCTAGGTTCGTGGAAAAAGTTCCTTTCGAGTAGCTAACAAGATGAAAAATGTTGTCAGTTCAAGTGGATTGGATAGGGTAGCCTGTCGGTTAGCCTGTTGGTGTTTCATAATATGAGATTGAATTCTATAGAATGGCTGAATATGCATTTGAACTAGTTCATGAGCCTTTCGAGAGATTCAAAGATTTATTGATGACCTTTCTTTTCCTTGAGATCCCAGATGGCTCGAGAGATTGAGGTCGGGATTTCATTTGATATTGTTGTTGATATTGCTCGAAGGCTCGAGGCATACCGTAAGTTAGAGCGGGAGAGCAAGAAATCTCGTGGCCCTGGTGGGCAACCATGGTACCTCATTTGGAGGTAAGTGTTCTGATTATTTTTGAAGTCACCTTCCAGGTTAACTCAGCTTGTAGAGCGTGATTCTCAAAGTGTGCAAGTAGTTCATCAAGATTAGACCCAGTTTTTCTCTTTATAGCTATCGACAATCTTTCCAGCTACCATTTTCAGGGAAAAGGGTGTTATCACTGTCATGAGTCTGGTTATCCTTTGAGGAGTTTTTCCTTACTCCAGCAAGTAGACAATCGTCCTTCTTCTTTCCCTCAGGCACCTGCACAGTCGCAGGAATTTCATGTAAATTTTAATTAATCAGAGAAATGCCACCATCCAGTAGAGGTCGAGAGCGCAGTGGTAGTGGTTCTTCTAGAAGTAATTATCAGTGTAGCGGCTTAGTTCAGCCGCAAAGACAGTTTTATGAACTGCCAGTCTGGCAGGATGCTGAGGCATCCGATGTAGTAGGCCCGTGTGTTTCTTCTTCCCTTATCTGTAAGTAAGATTTATCTTTCCGATCGATCTGGAAATGGTATGTCTTATCATGTTTCGACGGTTTCCTTGGATATTGTCGTAATTAAGAATTGGTTGCGGTAGAGGGGTGAGTTTCTGATACGATTTATTCCTGGCATTTATGAGACCCTACTAGTTTATCTAATCTAAATATGAGAGATTTGACAGTGAGTGTCGCTATTGTTTGCTTGGCATCCTGTTGTGCCACCTTCTGTTATAATGTCAAGTCAGTCTACCTCTCTTTGGAACTCAGTGCTGGTAGGATGATGGGATTCTTATTTATCACCATCAGGAAGTGTCATTGTTTCTTCTGGTGTAAAGTGATCAATAAGTAATACTCGATCTATGTGTCTCCTCTTGGTTCAAGATGCTAGTAGAGTCATGTTATTCCATGAGCTTCTCTCAGTTGTAAAAGAGTTTACTGATAAATTGTCAGAATTTCGTTCTTATTGGAAGGTTAAAATTGGTATGGATGTTTTTCCATAAAGCTTATTTAATGTCTATCTCTTCAATTGCGATTTTTTGGCTCGCTTGACGCGGAAGTAGTCTAGCTTTGGTAGCCAAGCAAATAAGAAGATGAACTTCCTGAAGCTCTAATTATTTCTATCCTCGATCCACTTCCATTTCTTCTTCGTCCGGCACTAGTGAGCTTGGGCGATTGGTAGCCGCTTGTGACGTTCCCTGTGTTGAGCCAGAGTACGTGTTATTGTGGCCGGGTAAGCATATTATTATTTTGGAAGCATATTATTGTTTTGGTCCAGTTGTCTCATCTTGTTATCCGTTTAACATGTTTATGTTATCAGTTTATCCGGGTATCCATTCCCATATATAGTATAGTGCTGGTTCTGTTTTTGCGGATCGTCCAGTTTCAGGGGAAACTCTGCCGAAATTTTTATATAGAAGTACCATCCATCGGGCGGTGGTGTTTACGGCAAAGGTATGGAGTTGTGAACTTGAGAGTTGCAGCTGTTTGGCAACTCGAAAGGGTAGTTGGTAGCTTCGGTCTGCTTACGTTCAGCTTTTAGCCAAATCTTCTTTAGTCCAGCAGACTGTGCGAGGATGGTTATTCCTATACAATGGCTACATGAGTTTGTGCTTTAAGTGGAGGAGTCTTCCTCCAAATACTGAATGGTAATATTAAATCTCTGAGGTGTTGATATCACTTTTCTCACGACCCAAAGTAAGGCTACGGTAGAAATCTACAATGAGTGTCGATCATTGCTAAACCCACTAATAATCTATTAATGATAGGGATAAGCTGGCAACCTGATCATATATACGTATCTATCTGCTGAAAATATAAAGTCTGAAAAGATGACATGACTTTAACCTGCTGGCAATTAGAACACTGAGCCACAAATCCTGCTATGTCACCCTTCATTCTATCCCACCAATAATCTGCTTAAGATCATGGTACGTCTTAGTCGAACCTGGATAAATACTGTATTTGGAATAATGTGTCTCCATCATAATCTATCCACATAAATCTGCAACATCAGAAACTCAAAGTCTATCTTTATACATGAGAACACTGTCAGTAATAACCCTGTATGGTGACTCCGGTTTTCTTCTGGCTATCTGTCTGTATTCAACTAGAAGTGGATCCTCATACTGATGCTGTTTTACTTCATGGAAATTTAGAGTTAAAGGTTTAGTGCGGCTTGTCGACAATCCATCATATATCTTTTTCACACCTCCACTCTTTGAGAAGTTACTATAGCGTTATTAGTGCACATGTAATCAACTATGTTGCGGGTATTCTGCCTCAACTGAAGGTCCAACTACATGTCTCTTTTATATTTACTTTTTCAAGTCATAATAATTCCAATTCAAAGACAATACCCTGAGATAGATGTTCAGTCTGAAGATCATTCTTGGTCTACATCATACTATCCAGTAGTAGTTGTGTGATCCTTATTCTTATACGATAGACCCTGTTCAGATGAACCTTCGACATACATTGGGATATGAGTAACTACATTCCCACAAGGAGCTTGCGGAACAACACTAACATCAGCTGAGATGTTGCATAGTGCGTTCGTAAAAATATGATAAAACTTGCATCAGATCTTCTATAGTGAGTAGTGACAAGGTACTTCAAAAGCTTCCCCTATTGCATCAAGCGTGAGCTAATTCTTAGTTCCATCAACCTGTTCTAAATCGAAAGGTATATTGAAGAGGTGATTATCGGCTGAATCATGTTAACCCATTCAAAGTTCCGTGTATCTTTGCTTTGAAAATGTAGAACTCTCCTCTCGTGATCGAGGAAGGATCATCTTAGTCAGAATAATCCGGGCAATGGTGTTATCATATTATCCAAATATATTTTATTTTAAAAGTTCAATATGCGTGTTATAAGTCTGATCCTGTACTCAAGAGATAAGGTCTGTGGAGTAGCTTACGAAGGTCGTGCAAGTTCTTTTGTTATCTGTGCGAATTTTTCTTTAGATTTAGGCTCGTTCGAGGACGAACGAGAGTTTAAGTGGAGGAGAATGAAACGACCTCGGTCAGTCGTTTCAGAAGTTAGGACTCTGATTGGCGTGCCGATAATTTTAAAATATTCATAATGTCCATTAGGACATGTCTGTAAAATTTGAGCTAAATTAGACCTCGTTTGGTAGGCATCGGAAGAAGGTTTCAGTTTTTATTGGCAATTAATATTAAAAGGAGATTTTCGAGCTCGGTTTTTGCCGAATGAGCTCCGATTCGAAATCCGAAAGCGTCGTTGGGTTCGTATGATTATTTATGACTTTTGTGAACTTTCGAAAGTGAATTTCGATATTGTTCGGCTAGTTTCCGCTAAAATGCCGAAAGTTAAATAATTTGACTTCTTTTCATTTAAATTCGCATCTTGAGTTTCGGGAGTCCAATTTGAGATCCGCCTTCGCGAGTATGTTACATATATTTTGTACAACTTGTATGAAAAAGTTGGAATTATTTCGAATATCGTAGGGTACTATTTTAATTTTCGTTAAGAAAAGAAAATATAATTAAAAAAAAAAAAAAAAAAAAAAAAAAAAGAGAAAAAGGACAAAATAGACTAAAGATCAAAGAATGGCGGTGGGGTGGCATACATATATGCTACTTAGCATATCAAGTACGAAAGCAGTAACAAACAATTCAGAAACAGAGGAAAGGAAGTAACGCAGTGGAAAAAAATGCCAGAAAATGAGAAAAGGGGCCGGAGAAAAATAGTATTTTCATCCCAGAACATTAAGGTAATGATCTTAATGCATTATTTGAGTTTATTACGTGTGTCTGAATATGTTTTAACGGTAAAACTTGGAATATTATACATCGTTTTAATAAGTTCAATTAATAGTTTAAAGGGTCAAATGGACCCTGATAATGAAATTGATTATATATTCGTACTCAGGGAGTTATGGGCAACATATAAATGTAATTTATTTGGGGTTTGGTTATGTGGCCTTAAACCCTGTACATAGGCCTGGCCTGCGTATTGCGTATGCGAATAGGGTATCAGGTTCCTACCTGGATTACCCTGAGATGTGAGGAATGAAGCCTTTAGCCTAATTTGATATATTTTTCTGCTTATTGACCACAGTGGGATCGTTTGGCAATGAATTCAAAAATAACGCGGTTGTTGGTCGCAATGCTAACTTTTGAGAGAGGTAAGTGTTTATATCCATTTCTTTGGAGGCACCTGGCCTCGTGGATTTTCTACCACGTATTCCTTACGTGTGTAGCTGCCGATAGGCGTACTCATTACGCCTTAGCTTTGGATTTATATTATATATTATATGTTATGTCCTATTGTTGGTATTGTATTGAGGATTTGAGCATTGTACCCTGGCTGCGAGTTGGCATCTACTTCCCGGTTGTCGATGAGAGTCTCGCGCCGGTGAAGGGTTATTGCATCACATTGCATTCATATGCATTACATTGCATATCATATTGAGGGCAGGAGTATTCCGCCCCAGGAGCAGGAGGATTCTGCTCCATTGTATCATATTGAGGGCAGGAGTATTCCGCCCCAGGAGCAGGAGTATTCCGCTCCATTATATTATATCGGGTGCAGGAGTATTCCGCCCCAAGAGAGTGCAGGAGTATTCCGCCTCTGGTTTATATTATATCGGGTGCAGGAGTATTCCGCCCCAGGAGCAGGAGTATTCCGCTCCAGTTGGTTATCAGATTGGATTCCCCTCGAATGCAGGAGTATTCCGCTTCGAGATGGGACGACGGGCACATGTGACCCTTTGCATCATTTCATTTCATCTCATTTCATACCATTGTGTAGACTTGTGGTACATAACTACTGTTCTGCTTATATGTGCATTGCTTATTTGTCTATATATTTCTGGCTCGTATTCTGGGTTGCGGGAATCGAGTTGTGTGCCGCAACGGTATAAATATATGGACCGGGTTGCACGTCGCAGCAGTATAATTTATGGACCGGGTTGCACGCCGCAACAGGATGAATATATGGATCGGGTTGCACGCCGCAACAGGATGAATATATAGATCAGGTTGCACGCCGCAACAGGATGTATTTCTAATTGTTGATGTGTTCGGGATACCTATATGTTCTGGCTGTATTACGTTCCTGGTTATTGAATAGTTTGCGATTCCATACGTGTTTCTAATTATTATCTGGCTCTGCCTTTTCATAATTTAAATAAGAGAAATATGGTTTATTTGTTTCTTTTCTCCCTGGCTAGCTATCCTATTCTTTGAGGTGGCTAGTCTGCCCCACTTATTGAGTCATTTTGACTCACCCTTGTTTGTTGTTTGTTTCTTGTCTATCTATTTCGTTTCGGCAGGTTCGCTCCAGGATTGAGTTCGCCGCGTTGTTCAGGAGCGAAGACGACTTCAGCTGTCAGGGTGAGCCAGATTTATTCCGGATGGCCACCAGTTTATTGTTCATTATTTCAGTTGCATTTTGCTCCCTTCAGGAGGTATCTGTCTTCTTCTGTATTCTCAGATGTCCAGTCTGGATAGCCCTAAACCTTGTATGTTGGGTAGTCAGCTGTAATTTCTTTTGTACAGCTTAGAGGTATCAGTATGTTTGTTTTTTTTTTCTAAGTTTTTTCCTCATTTATGAATTATTATAATCATTTTCCTAATTTATTTGGTAAGGGTTCGCCCGACGGGTCTGGGGGAGGATGTCGGGTGCCCGCACGGCCTAACCGAATTCCGGGTCGTGTCAATATAGTATATAATTTACTACTTTTATACTTCGGCGGTATACTGTCCTAAAAGATTGGACCCATAAATTGTGAAGTTAAAATTCAGAAGGTTACACGTAAAATACGCACGAAGGTGCACTCACGTGCTCATCCGAAGGAGGTGTGCGTGTAAATTTCTCATGATTTATGTGTTAAAGCAGTCTATCAATTTAGACCTTTGCAAGGCAAGAGTTAGTTTGGTTTTAAGTTATTGACACACCAGAGTGCATTTAGAAAATTTTCTTACTTCATTTGGTTATGAAAGGTATCACTTTCCTTGTGTTTCCAGAAGTAAATAGGAGTAACTTTTAGTGTTGGCTTATCCCTGAGTTTTTGTTTTCATGTTCTTTGAACACTTGCTGCATGTAAATTCTGAAGCCCATGAAAAAAATGTGAACTTAAAAGTTCCCTTTATGTAAACATGAAATTTTCTAAAATCTATTTAATATAGAAAAAGCAACCACCTTCTCTTTTTTTCTTTGAAAACTGAACTTGATAAATTCTGCTATTGGACTAACTACTTTCCATCCAAACGAATTGCATCACGTATTAATTAACCGATTCCCTTGTACATGTAGGCCACATAATATTATGAGGATTTTCTAAAGCTCACATGTACTGTAATTTGTTAATATTATTAGGCATAAAGTAGATCTGAAATAAGACAGATACTGCTTGGTTTTGCGTTTTATTTAGCTGCTTTATTTCATAACATTCTAAAATGACGCAATTGTTTAATCTGCTTCTGTCATAGCTTGATGTTAGCACTGAGGAGGAAAAAGATACAGACAAGAACATATCCATCATGTTACAGATCCTAAGGAAGAAGAAGAGAGTTAAGCTTGGAAATCTCTTAATGAACAGAAAATCCTCTGCGCAAAGTGTTGAGAACTTATTTTCACTATCATTTCTAGTGAAAGATGGACGGGTTGTCATAGACATGGATGAAAATGTATCTCACTTTGTCTATGTGATACCTTTCTAAATCTTTTGTTGAAACTTATTTTATGTTTGTCTGTCTATCTTGATTCCTCTAGGCTATGTTGTTTCCTTTTTCCTTTCTAATGTTCTTTCCTTTTCAGCTCCTAGGAATGGTCCTGATGCCAATGTTGTTAAGTCTGGAGAAGTTAAGTACAACCACTTTGTCTTCAGATTGAATTTTGTTGATTGGGAGGTACGTAATTTCTATAGCTAGATCATAATTTTGTGTCCATATTAGGCACGTAACGAATAGGTTCCTAGCCATTCTTTTACAAGTATTTGGAATATTCCAGATTGATTTATTTGTTACACGACCAACCCTTGAATTTATCACAGTATATCACGTTGTGCTTCCGTTTCTCGAATTGACTTTATCACCAAATGACATGTGCATACAGCTAATGAAGAATGCAATATCAGAAGGTGCAGAGTTGATGCCAACCAGGGACATATCGGTAAATCAAGGCACAACTGAAGCTGAGCCAGTTCCAATAGATGATTCTCAACCAACACCACATGTTATTCGGATCAAGAAATTGTCAAGGAACTGTGACCAGATTTGCATGAAGCCTCTGCAGTTGACGATTCCCCTGAGATTGGCGATCCCAATCTTGACACTGGCAGCCTTAAGAGGAAAATGAGTATATTGCTATGTATAGAGATTACTTCAATTGTATATCATAGTAGTATACTGCTATAGTATAGAGTTTACTGCTTGTATATTTCAACTGTATATTGTACTAGTATACTACTGTAGTATATAGTTTACTACAATGGTATATTTTAATTAGATTATACTTATTTAGTATACCCTTTTATATTTGAATCGAAGTGTGAGCTGCAATCAAACAAATAAATATTTTAAATTTTATTATTGTATACTCTTTTAGTACAACTCTTCGTGTTTGGATGTGTGATTTACTATAGAAAATGAATGCTTCAAATTTAATTATTTTAAGTACGATAAACCTTTCTGGTATACACTTTTTTGTGTTTGAATATTGTTATTTTGAATACAATATACGTTTTTGGTATATCGTATATTCTTCTATCAATTATTTTTTGTATAAAAGAAAATAAGAAATGTTATAAATATATCAGTTATTTTTTATGACTTATATGATAAAAAAACAACAAAAAAAAAGAAGAAGAAGAAAATGTATATCATATATGTTAGTTTAGCACTACTGTAGGTAAAAAATTTCTTTTTATTAGAAAGGTATACAATAGAAAACAATTTTCTTTTTACCTAATAGACAAATATGTTGGAAAAAAGCAAAGTGTTGTACCTTTCGAAAAATCGTATACCATTGGGATATATCATATATTAGAAAGGTATCAATAGTAAGATGGTTTCCTTTTAGTTAACAGACAAATATATTGTGATAAATCAAAGTTGTATACCATTGGGGTATACTGTACACTTGAAAGGTATACAATAGAAGCATGATTTTCTTTTAGGTAATAGGAAAATATAATGTAACAAAATCAAACTTGTATACCATTTGGGTATATCGTATACTATAAGGGTATATGATGTTTGGACTTTTATGCCTATATTTCCTTAATATTTCCTCACGTTTTAGTACCTTATTCGCTCGTTTTATGGTTTATGAATGTGGTTTTGCACTAATTTGATGTCGTGTGTATATAGGTTGTTACGCAGTATATTTGGAGCTTTTAGGAGCTTGATTGAGCAAGAAAAGATTGGATTTTGATTGAGGATTGGATCGAGCACACGAAGGCACGACACGAGCGAGCAAAGGAGCGAGAAAACACGAAAATTGGCCGGGCGCTGTAGGGCACGCCCCGCGCCCCCCACCGCGGCCAGTACTCCTGTGCGTTTTTCAGCGCGCCGCATGCCCAAGGCGGCCAACTTTCGACGTCCTCTGTCCAACCTCACGCGATCGTGGGCGCGGGGCGCCCGTTATAGCGCCCCTTGTGCGCGTTTTTACGTCCTATTTCGTCTAGGCTTGGGTCTAACTTATTACTAGGCTTTTGTAAACTCTATAAATACTTTTTTACTTAGTTTTTCATGGGAGTTCAGACTTGGGAGCAAATTTGAGAGCTCATAACATCAAGAACAAGGGTTTTTCTTCCTTCCATTAATTTATTTCATCATTACTTCATTATTACATCAATTCCTTGTGTTGTTATTATGAGTATGCGTAGCTAAATATATCGTTCTAGGGTTAGAGTATTACATGAAGGTTGATGTTTGAAGATTGATTCCCATTAATTGAATCCCATAACGGGTTACTTATTCTTTCTTGATTTCACTTGTGTAATTGTCAGGGCCCGATTATTACGCATTATCTATGGTTTTTAGATTGAACTCGAAAGAGGGAATTTAATTACGTAATAAGAAAGAATAGGACTAGTTTGTGAACCCGGGCATCGGGGAACCAATTTGTGAGTAGGATAGACATATACTTGCGCGCCTAGTTTAACTCATTATAGAATTCGTTAATGCGTGCACGTGATTCAACCCATAGACATATAGGGATTGGAGTAGCCTGCATAGACCGTGAAGAATCGAAAGGTTTTCATGGGTACATTTAACCTGTAGTTAGCAATCTAGGAAATCAAGAAGTAGAATCAATTGGAAAACTCAACTGGATTGTTCGTAACTCTGACCCTGGACCGTCTCCTTATTACTGATAACAACCCATTTTTGCTCCATTGTTTGAATCCACTTGTACCGTTTTAATTATTGTTCCTTAGTTACTAAAATCCTCATTATTGGAAAAAGATCCCTGAATAGCTTTAGAAATTGTTCGCTAGAATTTAGTCTGAATAGTCCTCGTGGGAACGATAACTTATCACTTTATTACTTGTCGACCACGTATACTTGCGTGTGCGTTGGGAGCAACAAGTTTTTGGCGCCGTTGCCGGGGACTAAATTGACTGTTTTCTTTTTGAACAATTTATTATTTTCTATTCAGGTTTATTTTTTTTTATTTTTAGTTTATTATTGTATTACTAGTTTACATGGCATCTTTTAATGAAAGTGGGTCGAATGATGGCTGCTCGAATTTTATTGATTCTTGTCTACTTTGTGGAGGACATCACTTGTGGGAAAATTGTCCAACCCTTTCAACCCTGCGAGACTGGTTATGTGAATTTTCTACCACCTTTGATTGGAATTTTTGTAAATTGTGTGGTGGTCGGTGGAATGATTGTCCTAAGTGTCATGCTTCTTCCCCCAATAATTTTTGTGATGATTCTAATGATGTTTGTGAGCTTGACATGATCGATAAAGTGCAGGTTGTTAGCGAAACTTGGCTAATGGAGCAAGCCAAACTCTTAGAAGCTTATGGGGATTTCAGGAGTGAACTTACAAATATGACGAGGCAATTTATGGAAGAAAGGGTTGTGCTCGGGCAAGAGATCGACGAATTTGGCTTGACTATTCACGACTTGGAGGAGAATTTGAGTGATATGGTTGAGGTGTCTGAAGCTCAATTATCAGTTGTCGTGCTTAGTAGATTTGAGATAGAAGAATTTAGAAGCCAATTTGAGGAGCAAAAAGTGGAATTCCTACCATTCGACCAAATAGCAGTTGATGATGCCAAGGTTGAGGAAATTACATTAGAGTCAAGTGAAGAAATAGAAAACATCATATTTGAGGACTCTAGTGTTTGTGCAAGCGAGGGTGTCAAAAGTAATGCAACTTTAGAATTGAAGCGCATTGGGCCTCATTCCAATCATTTTTCAACATTGTGTTTGGATGGTGACATGAAAATTGAGCCACCCGAGCCTATGAAGAAACCAAGGGAGGAGGAACAAGGTGCCTATATTTTAGAGTTTGTGATGCCGAGGAGACAAAATGACATTCCTCATTTAAAGGCCAAGAAGTGCAAAATGCGACAATGGTTACTTGGTCCTTTTGTATTTTTGCCACCACCCCAATACCATAGTTGTAAACTTGAGGCAAAGTTGGGGATTCAATTCATTAGTTCAAGGTGGAGACAAAAGTGATGAAGTTGTCTTCGTCGTGCCGCGACGTTAAATCAAGCGCTTCTTGGGAGGCAACCCAATTTGCTTGCTTTACTTTTATTTATTTTACTATTATTTTTAAGGTTGTATATTACTTTGGGTGATTCTTTGGATTGCAGGTTCATGTAATGTCGAGGCTAAGTGTGGGGTGCCCTCACCCTTGCCTAATATTGATGACCTGATGAGGGAAGTCTGAGTACCTCATACGATATGGAAGCTTGGAGGATTCTAGCACCAAGGACTAGAATCTTCAGGGAAGTTTTCTTTACCTTGCGCTTGCTTATTTTTAGCACTGAGGACAGTGCTTAGTTTAAGTGTGGGGTGGGGAACTACCCTTTATTTATTTTTGAGGTTAGGGATGCATGTACCATAGGATTTTTCTTTTGTCACTTGACTTTATTTTTATTTGTTTCTTGCTTTAATATATGAAAAAAAATTTTAGAAAACCAATGAAAAATTCCAAAAAGATTTTCCTTTTAGTTTTATTAGTGGTACATGTCATCCACCCCGTGGTTTTTCTTATGACCTCGGTTCTTTTCCACGGGGAGACCTTTGAACCGGGTAGTATTTTTATTTTTAGGATTAGAATAGTTAGTATAGGTGACCCTAGACGAAGGAATAGGTGGAATGCTAGGTGCCTTTGATGTGTTTGATACCGGTGGACTTGAACTTGATTGCATGTGCTATTTGTGGTGTCCTTGGGTTTTAATGGTGATGCATGCCTAGGAGAAATTGGAACGACCCCCTTGAGATGCTTGAGTCCGCTAGCTTGACTTTATTGTGAACCTTTGTGCATGAGTGCTTAAATTTCCACAAGTTGCATTCTAGAAGCTTGGTTGAGAGTTGTTGATGGAGCCTTTTTGTGTGGATCATGTGCAATGTGTGTTGTGAGGCATATTCTTATTTTACTCTATGTTGCATATTAATGTCTAGAACTTGCCCCGTGTGTGTGCAAAGCGAAATTCTAGGTTTGCTCTAGTTGGGAAATGATACAAGGCCTTCTTTTACTTGCCTACCCTTACATATATACCTTGAAAAAGAATTGTTGTTGTGATTTCTTTGACCCTTGTTGATGGCACCCACACCCCGAGCTTACCCATTTGTTCTTAATTGACTCTTTTGGCCCTTACTCCTTAAGCACTTTATTGATATTGTGTAGATGATTGGAGTTGTGGTTGGATGTTGGGAGGTTCTTGAGTGGAACTAATAAAGGGGAATACTTGTGAAAATTGTGAAGTAGTGAAAAGCATTGGCAAGGTTGGATGAAATTGAAAATTGAAAAGAAAAAATTGTGAAAAGAAAAAAAAAGAGAAAGATGTCCATTCCTTGCTAGTGTGTGCTTGAAAATAAAAATGCTACTTGTTGGAAAGGTGTATGTGTGATACTTGTGATTGGGTGGTTTGATGAGGATTGTGATGAATTAATTGTGATGTATTAAAGTGCTTAGGGAGGTAGTCACTATTACCATATGTAGCCTACCCGCCCCTTAGCCTACATTACGACCTTTCTAAAGTCCTAGTTAATCCCGATTGGAGTGAGCTTACATTAGTGGATTCCTACACTACGGGCAAGCCTATGGTACGTTGTGTGTGACATGTGAGCTTTTCATGAGAGTGAGTGAATTCATTTGTATTGCCCCGTTCTATTCATGATATTGATTGTTGTGTGTGATTTTTGGGGAGGGCACTCTTTTGCTTCATATTGGTGAGGGCACGTGGTTTGCATGAAATAGGTGAAGTTGATGGTTCTTGGTTGAGTAAATAGGTGTGATTTTGTGGGAGCATCGTTGCATTAAGTTGAGTTGGTGCATTTGAGCTATTTTGGGGTGGTTGTTCTCTTATTTTTGGTTTTGGTAAATTGTTGGCATGTTTGTGGATCCATAGTAGTCATGTGTGCATTGGTTCAATGGTCGGTATCAACCATAGTCATGGGCAGACCTGTTCTACCTAGGTTGGAAGTTATTTGTGATTGTTTGAGGGCGAGCAAGGGTTCAAGTGTGGGGTGGTGATGTTTGGCATTTTATGCCTATATTTCCTTAATATTTCCTCACGTTTTAGTACCTTATTCGCTCGTTTTATGGTTTATGAATGTGGTTTTGCACTAATTTGATGTCGTGTGTATATAGGTTGTTACGCAGTATATTTGGAGCTTTTAGGAGCTTGATTGAGCAAGAAAAGATTGGATTTTGATTGAGGATTGGATCGAGCACACGAAGGCACGACACGAGCGAGCAAAGGAGCGATAAAACACGAAAATTGGCCGGGCGCTGTAGGGCACGCCCCGCGCCCCCCACCGCGGCCAGTACTCCTGCGCGTTTTTCAGCGCGCCGCATGCCCAAGGCGGCCAACTTTCGACGTCCTCTGTCCAACCTCACGCGATCGTGGGCGCGGGGCGCCCGTTATAGCGCCCCTTGTGCGCGTTTTTACGTCCTATTTCGTCTAGGCTTGGGTCTAACTTATTACTAGGCTTTTGTAAACTCTATAAATACTTTTTTACTTAGTTTTTCATGGGAGTTCAGACTTGGGAGCAAATTTGAGAGCTCATAACATCAAGAACAAGGGTTTTTCTTCCTTCCATTAATTTATTTCATCATTACTTCATTATTACATCAATTCCTTGTGTTGTTATTATGAGTATGCGTAGCTAAATATATCGTTCTAGGGTTAGAGTATTACATGAAGGTTGATGTTTGAAGATTGATTCCCATTAATTGAATCCCATAACGGGTTACTTATACAATAGAAAGACTATTTTCTTTTTGTTAATAGGCAAATATAATGTGGCAAAATCAAACTTATATACCATTGGGGTATTACTATATACTATAAAGGTATATACAATAGAAAGACACTTTTCTTTTTGTTAATAGGAAAATATAATGTGGCAAAATCAAATTTGTATACCATTGGGTATACCGTATACTATTAAGGTATATAATAGAAAGACAAATTTTAGGGCTCACTTTTTTAGGTATACTGTTGGGTAGCAAGGTATACACTTGCAAAATAATTCCTTATCATCAATAGAAAAGTATGTTTTGACAAAACAAATGTGTATACCATTCGGGCTATCCTGTATACTACAAAGGTATACAACTGCACCATGATTTTCTATTAATAAAAAGTATACTGTGACAAATCAAATTTGTATACCATTGTGGTATACTGTTATATACCTTTCACCTGGGATATAACTATACCAACATGCTATCTGCTACTTTCTGGCATTGGAAAGCACACATTGAAGACCTTGTGACCAAAATGGATATCAATATCAGCACAACTACAGTTGACTTGGTAAAATCAAGTCGAGTTTCTCCGAGACTTCTAGTTGTTTGTAGCTTGGACTGCAAAGGTTGGCATACAAGCAGATTCTGATTATATAAACCTGACATAGAGAGAGTAGGTGAGGCTGTTCTTTCAAGATCAACATTATGCTGGAAACCAGGATGAAGTTACAAGCTTGTATCACTCCATTTCTTCTGTAGTTCTTGAGTTTTATGCTTCAAAAGTCTGTGGTCGTTACTCTGCACAGACATGAAAGGCTGAAATGATTCATCCGCCCTTAAAATTTAATCTATATCCAAAAATTGTTAAACATACCCGTGTTAGAGTGATCAATTTTTTATCACTATTAAGCTTGGCATTTCGCAACCATTGTGGCAACATTGGTCAAGCTGATACTGGTTTTGCTTCAAAAAGTAAATTCTCAAACTCAGATACAAGTTTTGCTAGCTCCAGTTTAAATTTCTCTGTACACAGAAGGCAACATGATATGCTCCGAACAAGATTCGGGTTCTTAGTCATCTGCTTTGATGAAGCAGGTACTGCATTCATAAATTTCTTTGATTGATTCAGAGGCTTCCAATGAGCTGCTTAAAAGTCTATCATTTCCAAGCCTGAACAGATCAAGGAATACCAAGTGAATGGATAGTACAACAAAAGCAAAATAGTTTCTGGAGAGGGTTCGAATATAGATTGTTTTTTTATTATATTCCATGACACAAAATTAAAAGGGAATATCTAAATTCGAGACGAATCTTATATAACACAATGACGAGACATAAGAAGAAACTTTAGGATACACTTAGTCTGAG
Source organism: Petunia secreta (assembly GCA_029990175.1). NCBI lineage: Eukaryota > Viridiplantae > Streptophyta > Magnoliopsida > Solanales > Solanaceae > Petunia > Petunia secreta. Next base: position 292,287 of record JARKIP010000204.1, on the reverse strand, counting down.
TATAGTATTATTCCTCCATACTATAAAGCAAGAAAATCTATCACAAAATGGGTAGTGCAAGATCCTACTGTATTGATAAAAAACATATAACATATCAGAGCAATTCTTGGGAAAAATTAAGACAGATAAAGATGGCTCCAAAGAATATTCCAGGAAGAGGATATACTGAAGATGCATACAATCAAAGATGCAACCACTGTTGATTCAGCTATTCAAAATAACCCCACATATAAGATAATTTCCTAGATCATATTTAAGATTCAATCAAGGAATAAAAAATTACTGCAATTCTTACAGGAGAACAACAATCACAGATCTTTATAACTGCTCAAACAACAATATACATGAGAATAAAAATTAAAAAAAAAAACGACAAATGAAACATAAAATACTACTTATATTGACTACTTGACAGAAGACTTCAATTATAGTATATTGTATAATTGGTTGGTATACCACTTTAAATGTGTTGTAATAGAGTTAAGTCCAACCTAACAAAAAAAAAATTATATACTATATAGTCCTTTAGTATCCTCTAAACCCCAATAATATACTTGTATACCTGTTTGGTATACTGTTATTTCAAGAGTATACCTCTAAACAATAAAGTCACAAAATTAGTTCTTCTAGGGGTACATTTGTATTGTATACCTGTTTGGTATACTGTTATTTCCTGAGTATTCATCATGGTATACATGTTGTACTATATACCATTTTGTTATATTGTGTTTTACAGGAGTACTTTCTCTGTTATGCTTACGCGCAACTGTAATGTGATTGGAATACATTACAACTGTATACTATTACAATAGAATTGTATACTAAAATGGTATACAATTGAAAATTACAGTTATGTTACCTTCTCGAACACGACCGATCAACCTTGAACTAAAATTTGTTGCGAATGACATAGTGCTTCATAACACTACTAATAACATCCTTGTCCTTGATTACTTGGCCAGTTTTAATGTTCCGGTGAAATTCATCAGTAATGATGTTGCTTTCAGCAATTTGGGACAATGTGATCGTCTTCTTCAATTGCCATATCCATCATCTCAACCTCATTGTATGAAATATCATTGCTTTCTATTATCTGAATCCCATTCGCCATCAAATTAAAATAAAAATTCTACTTCCATTGATATGGAATTTAAACCAAATTGTGCGAGATTGTACGGCGGAGAAGGTATACGAATCTCTGTATTTGAGAAGAATTAGGGTTTTGGAGTGAGTTTAGGGGAGATTTGTGTGAGTTTGGGGGAGATTCGCGTGATTTTGGGGAGTCCGGGGGAGATTTCGTGAGTTTTTGGGGAGCTGGGAGATGGGGGAGTGGAAGTAGGTATTTTGGGTAAATATTATAGTGGGTAGGTCAAGTAATATCAAAAGTAATGGGTAGGGGCTGGTAATTAGTTTATGTTGTGTGGGTATTTTTGTAAGTCTCCCTTATATATTTAAGAATAGATGATCTGAAAACTTTTTGTAGATCCAATTTTCAATTAGATATAAAAGCATGTGGCTTAAACTAAAGAGTTGATACCATATTTATTGATAGGTGTTGGTTAAATAGCAGATCGATTGTATATAAAATTCGGGTGGCATTTTCTATAGCTCATATAAGATTTGTAAAGACAAAATTCGATTCAAGATATGTGGAAAAGTTTAGCTGATTTCAAGTAGTAAATTAATAAAAAGCAACAAGATAATGTAACAATACGAAGCGATGAATTAATGTGCTCAAACAAACCAGACGACTATTTGACTTAAAAAATGTGTTTTCAATAATTTCCGTACATAGTGCGGTTATGTATACTAGTTACTGGAGAGAAAAGAGGGAAAAGACCCCTCAAGTCTTTAAATAAGGATTGGGGACAACCTTTTCTTTTTGCTTTTCTTTTATTCCCGGAAAGTGTTAATTTGTCATTAGTGGATTAAGTAGTGGGGCCGGGGATGCTTTCGTCAGTTTTGAAAACTTTGGGGGAGAACTTACGGGGTCAAAGTGTAAACTTTACACACAATATTCAATTTGCACTTTCCCACGTCTAACGATGGTACACATATTTCGAACAACTATCAAATCACCTTCAAAACCTTTCAAATCCACACTCCACACATTATTACACTTACACTTGCACTGATCATTTCTCTCAAACCAACCACAGCATAAACAATTTTCTCTCAAAGACTCAAACCAAATACAAACTCAAACCAAAAACTTCGTCTAAACTAATATTATTTGGTTTAATTTTTAGCAGAAATTGTGATCATCGTCGACATAACATCAAATCAAGGTAAAATTTTAAACTTTTTGAAGAATTTTTCCAGTTGGTCGATTTAGCATGGTTTAGTTGTTCTGCTATTTGTTGTGCTTTATTGTGCTTTTTTCTGGGTTTTTTAATCTCACATGCAAGAACAATAAAAGTTGAAATAACCGTCGTCGTTGTGTAAACATCAGTTTTATGTGTACACATATAGCCTGATGTGTACACATATAGCCTGATGTGTACACATATTGGTGGATATGGGAAACAGCAATAAAATTTTTGGTTTAGTCGGCTAGGGTTAATAATATGTGTACACATATTATAATATGTGTACACATACTTTAACAAGAACAACATGACTGCAGTGTCTGCACATATAAAGATATGTGTACACATATTTTAATATGTGCAGACATAATTTAATGCTGGAACAACATCACTGAAGTGTCTGCACATATTAAAATATGCATATATGAATATGTGTACACATTTAATCTCTGTTGCATCATTATTTGTCGACATCTAATCTTTATGTTTTTTATGTTGCTTATATTTTTGTTGAACGTTGCAGATAAAATGGTAAGTACTCGTAGTGGAGGGGGTAACAATACACGTATGACACAGTCACAAGGTTCTAAGAGGAAGAGAGATGTTGCAAACGAAAGCGAGACTGCTAAAAGGGCTAGAAATAGAGCTGCTAGTAAGGATTCTCAGCTACGAAATAATGAGGAGCAGGTGGAAAGCCAACAAAGCATCGATATGAATCGTCCAGGAGACTTAAATGTTCGTGAGCAGAACTTAAATGATGTAGATTGCGAAGCTACTGCTTCTGAAGTGCTTGTTGCAGGTAAAGAAGCACGAAGAACTCCATGCAGGTGAAGAAGAAGAAGGAGATACTGAAGGAGGAGCTGAAGGAGAAGCAGACGATTCTGATAGTGAATTCGATGTAGAAAGAGAAGGTGATGGTTCAGGTGAAGGTAGAGTAGAAGAAAGAGAAGTTGATGCTGCTGGTGATGGTAGAGTGGAACAAAGAGAAGGTGATGCTGCCGATGAAGGTAGAGTGGAAGAAAGAGAAGTAGGTGATTCAGTTGTAGATAGGAGTAGAGAAGCAGGTGCAGCTGCAGTAAATGAAGAAGGTGATGGTGGTGAAAAGGAAGCACCTGATAGGGAAGAAAGAGTAGTTGAAAAAGATGTTGGTCAGGTTGGTGTAACAGCAGATTTCAATGCAGATGCTGCTATTGGTAATGTTTTAAGGGAAATACCAGAGTATACTGCTGAGTCAGCAGAGAGAAGACAAGATGATGTTGAAATGGAAGCAGTTGGTGATGGGGGTCCCAGATCAGGTAGCAACACTGCTTTAAACAAATTTGCTATAAGTTTCAATGTCATTTATACGTGTGCACATCTCATATTATGTGTACACATATTATATAATATGTGTACACATAATATGAGATGTGCACACATAGTATGAGATGTGCACACATATCTTTTATGTGCACACATATCTTCTTTTATGTGCACACATATCTTATATGTGCACACATATTATAATATGTGCACATATGTCGGTTTGATTATCAGGTTCTGAATGTGCAGGATCATGGTGAGGTTTCTTTGACTTTCACTCCTCAAACAAACTTGAGGATGTATATTGACGAGCATGGTGAAACCAAAAATCCGAAGGTTGCTGTTAGATCCTCTCTTGGAGGTATGCTAAAAGAATTCCGAAAAGTCTTGGCAAAAGTTGAATTGGAGGATAATTTCAGAAGGAGTATATTTGGGAAACTTCTGAATTTGAATACTCACGCCATCTTCGCTCCAAGACTGATACACGGCCTTGCGTGAACGAACAATCATTTCCAAAAAGCAGAAGGAGTTGTGGGTCAACTTTAACGGACTGCCTGCTCGTTTTGGCATCCGTGAATTTGCGTTGATGACTGGTCTTCCATGTCACTCTTACCCCCTACTGATTTTATAATTGGTGAGGTTGCTGAGAGGGGTAAAGAGTTATGGTACTTGATCACAAATGATGGCAAGCAAAAGTCTATCAATGCAAAACAATTGTTGACTTTGATCGAAACTAGTGAAACAATTAGTAAAAGGAAGAAGTTCCGTCTTTGCCTTGTTTGGTTTGCGCACGCAATTCTTTGTGCGAAAGATACGCGAACAAGCATTCCAAAAAAGGTTGTCCACTTAGCAAGCAGGCCTCATACATACGTTGCAAATTATCCATGGGTCGAGAGAGCTTTGACCTGACAATCAAATATCTTATCAAGCCTTTGGACAAAGATAGGGAGTCCTTGAACTTGTATGGCTTCCCCTGGGGCATTTATGGCCTGGGGCATATGAAGCCATTCCGTCGCTTCGGCATGGGGATTTTCCTGAACAACCAACAGAGCCAAGGATGCTAAGGTGGATTACTGACAGGCAAGAGCGTGAATGTGACCAGTTGTTTCGAAATTCTGAAAATCCGGTAAGTCTGTAATTTTATGTGTCCTGTTCTTTGCCCTTTATACATGTTCGCACATAGTTTAATATGTGCACGCATAATTTATTATGTGTACACATATTAACACATTGTTTAATATGTTCACGCATAATTTATTATGTGTACACATATAACACATTGTTTAATATGTGCACGCATAATGTATTATGTGTACACATATTAAATTATGTGAGCACATATTAAACATGTGTACACATAATATTTATATGCGTACACATAATCAGTATGTGCTCCCAAATTACACTTCTTGCAACTTGTATCAGTTCATCTCACCTGTGATCTCCTTTTTCCTTCTTTTTTGGGGGGGGAGGGGGGATGGGGACGGGATGGTTGGTGGTGCAGGTGGTGACCCCTTGCCTTGTACCTACCCCAATCGAGGATGGAGCAGGATTTCTGGAGAAAGTTGGTTCCTTATGATGACGAGCAAGACGAATTGATTGAAAGTTGACCAACAGGTTGGTTGGTGTGACAAGGTTGACATTGGGATTTAATAGAGATGAGGAGGAAGTTGATGGTGGAGATCATGGAGTTGCTGCTGATATTGGAGAAGATGAAGATGCTGGTGATTTGAGATATGTTGGAGTGGAACGTGATGTTCCTGGAGAGCATGAAGTTGATGGAGAGCATGAGCTCGGTGGAGAGGGTGGAAGACGTGTGAGTTTCAGTGCATTTGGTGGAGGTGGTCATAGAACTTTTGAAAGGTCTGCTGCATCTGTAGGTGAATGTGGAGAAGTCTCTTCATATTGTTTCAATTGTAGATTGTGCAATGACTGCAAGGTAGAAAGAGAAGCAGAGAAAAAAATGATGAAAGATTTGAAGGATGCTGTTGATTCCATTCTGAATTGGACAAAGCAACAGCCCAGGAGAACTGTGTACCCTGCAAGGACACAGATATCTCCTTATGTTGCTATGAAGACGAGGGCAAGATTGGTGAAAAGTAAGACACAGAAAAAAAGCAGAGTGAGGTTGGTGAAGAAGAAGTTGAGAAAGAAGTTATCAAAGCTGTTGGTGAACAAGTTCAAGTTGGCGCAGAGGTTCAGGAAGAAGAAGTGGAGCGACTTCCTGTTGATATTTATAGGAAACCTGATCCGCAGAAGAAAAAAGTTTTTGATACATATATGCGCACAAAAAGAAAGCAGAAAAAGAAAATGTGTTTGGGCCATGAATATGACCAGCATGAATTCCGTTTGCTTATAACCATGACAGAATGGATGGAGAGTCAGGCACGTTTCCCCCCTATCTCTTATCTATTTCTGTATAAGTATAATATGTGCACACATATAGTCAAATATGTACACATATTCGGATATGTGCACACATTTTTAATATGTGTACACATATTAGAATATGTGTACACATATTAGAATATGTGTACACATATTATACTTGCACTAATTGGCATCAGTTTTAAACTATGTATATAAGGCTTCTGCTTTTTCTTTATTTTTGCAGCACGTTGATGTAGTCTTAGGCCTAATGAGGCTAAGAAACAAGGAATTCACAAGTCACTATGATGAGAAGGATGTTGTCCTCGATATGAACTTCTGCTCAGTGTTGGCTGGATCGTATAGGGACCTTGAAAAGGAGGCAGAGAAGGATATGATTGCTTTGGACGTATATTTGAAGGTGACGCCTACTGCAGAAGGACTCGTGGATTATGCGCTTGGTAAGACTCCTTACCCAGGTGGGCGCCGTTGGGATGGGGTCAAGAGGATATTTACAGTCATGGACCTTATAAAAAAGCATTATGTGACTCTGGTTTTCATGGTCGAGGAAGGACGGATTGACGTTTATGATTGTAACATTGGAACGTTCGATGAGGATACATTTTCGTCATATATGTTCCCCATTATGGTAATGTTCCCAAGACTATTACGAGATTGTGGCAAATTCAAGCACTTGCCCGATGACATCTTGAAGAAAGACATGTGGCCTTATGAGAGGTTGAAGGGTGTGCCACACAATGAGACGGGGACAGCATGTGGTGGGTATTCATTGATGTTTATCGAGCACCTCCTAACCAACACCCCAATGACGGAACTCAGTGATAATACCATGGAGGACTGCAGGTACAAGTGGGGAGTGGACGTATTTCATGAAAAGATGTCTCCTTAAATTATTACAATTTGGATGAAATTTTTGGACAATCAAAGCCATGTGTGGCTTTTTTATTGGTCTGTAAGGATAACATAAGCCGTGTTTGGCTTTGTTTTTTATTTCCTTTTTGTGAATGGTTAGTACTTTTGGTAAAATATTATATATGATAATATGTAGATATGTTTTTATGTTATATTTCTATGATTACATTTCTCCCCTTTGAAGTAAAATTAATAAGTGTAAGAAGTAAATGACTCTTATGGAGAATTCAATCTGTTTGGTTTCACTGCAAGTATAATATGTGTACACATATTAGAAAGTTACCTAGGAGTTATCTATCGGTACTCAGATATGCTACGTTATCATCCAATTAGAAAGTTATGCGTACACATATTATTATATGTTTACGCATATAAGTATATGCATACACATATTATAATATGCGTAACTATTGGCACTAAAAATATGCTAAGTTATCATCTCCATTGGAAAGTTATGTGTACACATATAAAATTATGCCTACACATATTATAATATGTGTAAATATTTGCACAAAGATATGGTTGGTTCAACTCCACATATTATAATATGTGTACGCATATAAGTATATGTGTACACATATAAGTATATGTGTACGCATATACTTATATGTGCAGATGAACCAAGCATATCTTTGTTTTGTACTTTGCATGACGTTAACAATCCATTTTTTGTTTGGGTACATGTAGTTTGGGCGCTATTTTCATATATAATATGTTGCTATGGTCTAATCAAAGCTCATTCAAGTACATTTCTATATTTTATTTGGTGCTCATCAAGGCTAGAGTTTATAATGAGTGAGAAATCTCAATAATTTGGTGAAATTGATCTAATTATTGTGCATTTTAATGTGAAACAATCCAAATATGCACCAACGCACTTGGTTAGTGTCTTATGCACTAGAATCAAGTATATCCAAAACTATACATGTTTCACTTCGTGTGAGTTCAGCATTCAACCCAAGGTTTACTTGCAGTATCAACATAACACGATCGAATAGACAAAGATGGATATAATAAGTGTATATATACCGCAAAATTAAACCCTATTCACTATAATTCAGTTCAAGCAATAGTGGGATCATCCTTTATTTCTAAGATTTGGAAAATACAACTATATGTGTACGCATATTATAATATGTGTACACATATAAAATTATGCGTACACATATTATAATATGTGTAAATATTTGCACAAAGATATGGTTGGTTCAACTCTACATATAAGTATATGTGTACGCATATAAGTATATGTGTACGCATATACTTATATGTGCAGATGAACCAAGCATATCTTTGTTTTGTACTTTGCATGACGTTAACAATCCATTTTTTGTTTGGGTACATGTAGTTTGGGCGCTATTTTCATATATAATATGTTGCTATGGTCTAATCAAAGCTCATTCAAGTACATTTCTATATTTTATTTGGTGCTCATCAAGGCTAGAGTTTATAATGAGTGAGAAATCTCAACAATTTGGTGAAATTGATCTAATTATTGTGCATTTTAATGTGAAACAATCCAAATATGCACCAACGCACTTGGTTAGTGTCTTATGCACTAAAATCAAGTATATCCAAAACTATACATGTTTCACTTCGTGTGAGTTCAGCATTCAACCCAAGGTTTACTTGCAGTATAAACATAACACGATCGAATAGACAAAGATGGATATAATAAGTGTATATATACCGCAAAATTAAACCCTATTCACTATAATTCAGTTCAAGCAATAGTGGGATCATCCTTTATTTCTAAGATTTGGAAAATACAACTATATGTGTACGCATATTATAATATGTGTACACATATAAAATTATGCGTACACATATTATAATATGTGTAAATATTTGCACAAAGATATGGTTGGTTCAACTCTACATATAAGTATATGTGTACGCATATAAGTATATGTGTACACATATTATAATATGTGTACGCATATAAGTATATGTGTACACATATTATAATATGTGTACGCATATTAGTATATGTGTATTCATATTATAATATGTGTACGCAAACCAAGCATATCTTAGTGCAAATAGTTACACATATTATAATATGTGTACGCATAATTAAATATGTGAAGTTGAACCATCTATGTTTTAGTTATGTATTTTACCTTAATGGTAGGAAACATTCGATACGTAATGAGCAAAAAAACTATATGTCTGAGAGCTTGTGGGTATTGGAAACATAATTATAATGATGAATGGTTAATTGTTAAAAGTTACAAAGATCAAATACGCTATAGTAAGGAAAATCGTTTAACATACAAGCTGTTACTCGATTCAAACACCACTACTATTTCAAACTGCTGATTGTACTCCTCGATGGGGACATGTCGTTTTTTTGTGGCCAAATCTTTTGCATATTCCACATCTATTCCTCCTGCTTTTAAATGCTTCCCCAACTGATGGCATTCTCTTGGTCCTCCTCCTTCCCCGTGGGATCTTCACATAAGGTGGACGTATTTTTCTCTCGTAAAGCTCCGGTGGAGCATTCCACAATTCCTCTGGTAATATTGGCCGTATTATGTCTGCATAAGCGAGAATGTACGTATTGGTGTAATAATATGGAGAAGTAAAATTGTACAATTCGCTCCCATATGCTCCATACTGACGTCTTATGGCTGCGCAAGCATGTACACAAGGATACATATCAATCTGAAACTTTCGACACGAACATGTTCTTTCGCTTAGATTGATGTTGACAGCATCATCTCCAGTACCAATTGAATACATATCCGTGCCATTGGTAACAACCAACAACCTTGCTCCCGCGTCATTATTCTTCTTTAATATATCCTCAATTAAAGGGACACATGGCTTTGTATGATTCATGAACATCGTACGCCTCTCATGAAATTTTTCAGAAAAGTTTCGTATGATAGCATTGAACAAAGCTGTTATGGGCATTTCTCTTTCATCCTTTAGCATTGAGTTCATCGACTCAGCAATGTTAGTCGTCATCACACCAAACCTACAATTATGTGTAAACATTATAATAGGTGTAACCAGATACTTCAGAAATATAAACTTAACTTTGTTAATATGTGTACACATATTATTTTATGTGTACACATCTTCAGCAAGTAGGGAGATTTTAATAGCTTGCACATCTCACAATATGTGTGCACATAATATTTATATGTGTACACATATTAAAATATGTGTACACATATTGTGAGATGTGTACACATAATTTAATATGTGCACACATATGTTCACTGCTTACATGCCAAACAAGATGTGTTATTAGTACCTATTTCCTGTAAAGTATGCTCTGCTCCAGCGCTCAAATCCAACCCGCTCAAGATATGCGGCAGCCTTGTCACACTTGGTCCAGATTTCACCGAAATGTGACTCAAATTCCTTCTCCGTATATGAATCTGCTGCTGCATGAAAATTTCCCATGAAAGTGCCACAATGAAACTTTGTCCGGATGCTTTGAGATAAGTGTCACTTGCAAACTCCATAATTAGCTTCAGGAAAGATCTTTGATACTGCCTTTACGATGCTTGGATGCCTATCAGAAATTATGCACAACTCATTGTCGCTGGGGAGTATACCGACCAACTGTTCGAAAACGAATTCATAAGATGCATCACACTCAACATTTACAACACAAAATGCTAATGGAAAAATATGTGTCTCTGCGTCTTGTGCCACAGCAGACAATAAAACTCCCCCATACTTTCCGGACAAATGAGTTCCGTCTACAGCAATGACTTTCCTCATAAACGCAAATCCCCTTATCCATGACCCAAGGGATACAAAAAAATACAAGAAGTTCCCATCGCGATCAACCTCCAAAGTTGTCTTGGTACCTTCATTTGAAGTTCTAAGAATATAACGGTACGCATCCAAAACCTCGTATCCGTGCTCTGGAGACCCTCTTGTCAAAGACTTGGCAATAATACCACCCATTCGACTCTTCCAATAACTAATGTTAGAACCCAAATCCCTGTTGACTACTTGCCTAATTTCCTTTGTAGTTGGACCTTTTCCCTCGTCATACCAAGACTTCATGAATTCACCAACGACTTCCGCTGAGGCGAGTGGATGATGACTTGAGAGGTGCTCTAACCATCATGTATGCTTGTTCCTATAAACTTTAATCATAAAGGTATCATCATTTAAATACTTGGTGGCTCGAAGCCACCACTTGCAATTAACATTTACACAACGGACACAATATACAGTTTTGGTATGCTTAACTGACTTGAAACAAAAATGCTTCTTCAGTGCAGCAATCTTCAAAGCCACAACTAAGGCGCGTTTGTTTTTGAAAGTTAAACCCTTATAAAACCCGGTGCCGTCATCCTCACCGTCTAAGCTGTTTGGTGTAGCTTGCACATTATTTACATCATTGCTACCAACAAATACATCATTACTCCCAATAATAGGATTAGGAGTTAACTCCACATTGTCTTCTTTGACAACATCATCTTCAGCCTCATCTTCTTCTCATTCAAGTTCTCCTTCACCTCCTTCATTCTCTGACATTTCCATATTGAAAGGCTCTTGATCACCAATGTCATCCCATCCGTTACTAGAACAATCATAAGAGCGTCCATGATTTGGCATCACATTGATGTTTGAAACTTCCACTGACCTATCATCCAAATATACCCTTAAAGTCGGTCTATTACCAGCTCCATCGACATCGGCAAGGTAAATAAGGAGATCGTCATCATTCTTTATTCTACAAGGATGACTCTTTTGCTTTGAACAGATGCTGAGCATATATGTAATGCAAAGATTATTTGGATCATGATTTACCGAACATCTGGTAATAATCTTTTCAACTAACTCAGAATACGTAACCTCATTATTCACAACAATTGGCACCGTCTCCCTAGACTTCGAAATCCAAGTGAAACAATCACGACTCTCCACCCATTCCCCAAGAAAATCAATTGCCAACAGTAGCATTATTGGGAAAAATACCTGTTAACAAAGGAGATTTTTCATCACTCCATGAAAACACCAGTATATGTGTACACATAATATTATATGTGTACACATATTATTATATGTGTACAAAGAAAACCTGCAAACAATATGTTATATATGTACACATGTTAAATTATGTGTACACATATTTAATATGTGTACACATAATTTAATATGTGTAAGACGAAAATCTGGTATCCTCGTCTTATATGTGTACACATATTTATAAATGTGTGCACATAATATAATATGTGCACACATATTAGATGCTACAATACATCATCGCCACTGTTCATGCATCGTCGTTTACCAAATGAAACCCAGGAGGTTGGGAATAAAAACCACATGCATTGTACAATAATAAAACCTTACACTTACCAGAGATGATAAACGACAACCTATGAAGCGAGAATCAAAATCCGATTCAGAAATGAAATAATTGGGGAATTGTAAAAATTGGTTTTACAATTGGAACATACTAAAAATGAGTACAATTGATGAGGAAGAACTAATATCAATCTATGGGGGCAAAATTTAGAGCTGATTGAAGCAAAAATAATTGAGCGGGAAATGAATTTTTTTTGCTTTCGTCGGCGAGGGAAAGAGGAGAGGAGAGAGAATGTGAAGGATTTTTGCCATTTTTGGCTAACCAAAAGATATATATACTGGAGGGCCACTTTGTATTTTTCAAAAGCTTGGGGTGATGTTTGATAAGTGATTAAAATCATTAAACACCTAATTAAACACTTGTCCCTCTCACCCATTTTTCAAGACTTGTGTCCTATATAACTATTTAAACACTTGTGAGTCCTTCTCACCCAAAAGCCCCTAGTTACTGGGAATTTTTGGGTGAGAAGGACCCCCAAGTCTTTTATTAGTTATAAGGGACTCAAGTCTAGAAAAATGGGTGAGAGGGACACTTTTAAAATTAGTACTAATGACTAACATTTTAAAAGCCCCCAAGTTTTTCTATTTACACAAAGCCCCCACCTCTCATCACCCACCCATCAACCCCTTAGCCCCCATCCGGCCCCCTACCCCCCCCCCCCCCCACCCCCGCCCATCCACCATTCCACCACGACCCTCCACCACTCACCGCCACCTTCTACCACCCTCCACTCCCACCACCACCTTCTACCACTCTCCACCACCACCCACCACCCTACACCACTCTAATAAAAAAGATGTGTACACATCAGTCGAGATGTGTACACATATAGATGTGTACACATATAGTAATATGTGTACACATCTCGACTGATGTGTACACATGCAGATATGATATATATGTACACATATTATAATATGTGTACACATATAATAATATGTGTACACATATATATGATAAAAGTGTTACACATCTCGTCATATGTGTACACATATAATAATATGTTCACACATATAATATATGTGTATACATATTATTATATGTGTACACATCTGACGAGATGTGTACACACTTTTTTCAGCCGTGAAAACATCTTCAAATATGTATAAACATATAGAAAATATGTTTACACATCTGAAAAGATGTATAAAATGATTAGAATTAAAAAAATGAAAAGGGATAAAACGGGGATGAAGAAGAAACAAAATGGATACGGAAAAAAATAAAAAAAATTAATATAGATGGTGATAAAATGAAATTTGAAAGAAAATTTAGAAGAAAGAATGAAAAGGAAGAAGAGAAAAGAGGAAGAAAGAGATAAGAGAGAGAGAGAGAAATAAAATTTGAAATGATAGAATAAGGAAAGAGAGTGTAAAAGTGGGTGCGAAGGGGGAAAATTCAAAATCTGAATTTTTTTGAAAAGTGGGTGTTCTCGTAAATATAAAAACTTTTAATTATACCCACAAGTTTTTAAACAATTCACTTCAACCCTCACTTAAGCTAATGACCATTTGACTTGGTCTTGTCCCCTATCCTTCTATTAAGACTTGGGAGGTCTTTTCCCCTCTTTTCTCTCTAGTTACTGCTAATAGCTAATTGCTCATTTTTGTAGTTTGTCTTTTATTTTTCAATTATTCCTTCCCGAATATACGACAATTTTTGTGATGAATACAGTGAAAATATCAAGAATTCTGGAGTCTGCATCTAACTAGAGAAATCTTGGATTTAAATTTATCAAAGCCATTTTATTCCTAATCATGAGCCCAACAATAGTATGTTAAGTGCAAGTTATATTCGGGAATAGCATGTTAGACAGGTTCCGTCAAAACCCGTAGCTTTCTTCCAAACATTGTATTCCTCTTAAAATATTTATTTAATATTTATAAAGTATTAATTTAAAAGGACTACAACCCTAAACTCCTAATCTTGAGAACTTGGTCTACCGCGGGTTGTCATCCTACAAACTTTTATTTCAACAATCAATGCCAACAATGACTTCAATTCTGGAAAATTTGGAAGACAATGGCAACAAAGTTAAGCACAAGCTAAAGCTTCTCATTGCTATTTCCTTCTCAAAGTTTCGGATTCAAAACAAAAGGTAAAAAGAAAATAAGCCACTAGCTGAACTAGGAGTTCAATTGAGGTAGGATACATATTCATAAGTTTTCACAACTCAATGATAATCATCTAAGATTTAACCTTCTTGAACTCTGTCCGTAACTCACTAGAGGCCTCACTAAATGGTATGTACATAAATTAAGAAGCCAAAGAAAGGGACTAAAAAGCCACCTGGGGAACTCCAAATCTTGTGCTTCATCAATATGGTATTTTCAAAGTTTGTTTGTTGTTTCAGATTGAGCTAGCACTATGCATTTGAGTCGAAGTTCAAGTAACCAATTACGGGCCGATGTTAATGGGGTGGCCATGGATTTCGTTCAGGAGGACAGGGTACAGGAGCAGGATTTGCAATAAAAGTAGGGATGTCTTCTCCTGGCATCAACACTGAAACTTCTCGGGCATTTGTTGATGATACCTGAAGCAAGCAAAGTTGAGATAGATATAGTCAGTTATGTGTGACCGTCTAATAAAAAAAAACAAAAAATATGTGTGACGTCTCATCTATAATTAGCTATTAAGATGTACAGACAAATTCAAACCAACACACTATCACATTTAAGCAGAAATGAAATGTTTGGGTAGAGAATGGTCTCTTCGGTTGATATAAGGACTTCAATGTAACTAGGTAATTTAATATGTTATTCTCTCCCACTAGCATTAGATCAAGTAAATATTTATTCACACCGCGTGTAATATACCCAACCAATAAATGCACGCCATTTGTTTACAAATACACTATCAACATTCAACCGTGGTTAATTAATATATATTCTCACTTCATCAAATTACATTACCATGGTTAAATAATATGGTTAGGGGTATACATCCGATGTGAGTAAATTTTTTCCCATTAGATCATCTAAAATTTCAAGTCTTAGAAAAACATAATATACTAATTGGTCAATGTCATGTAAAAGATTATAATATTGAAGTAACCATCTCTCTGGATTGTTAAGTATCAAATTAGATGTCAAAAAAAAAAAAAAAAAACTACAATTAATATTAGAGGTCATCCTGATTTATTGGGAACTAAATTTTAAATGAAGAACAATAGTAGAACGAACCAATCAGGACTACACTACCAATACACAACATGTTACCTTTTGACACAGAATTTTTATGCTATACATATCATATATTGTTAGTACATGTCTATCTATCATATCTCCTTTCATATGCTATGTTTAAATGATGGAAGTCCAGGCTAGAGAGCATTTTATAAGTATGGGCAGCTATGAATGTTTGCCAGCACATGAACATAACAACCATCCTACAAAAAGGTCATGTAATTGGATAGTGTTGAAAGCATAGAGCAGGATTTTTTAATGAAACACGCATGTTTAATTAATTGGCATGTAATGTCATATGGCAAAATACACTTTCCATTTTGAAGTAGGACGATTTGAGCTTCACAATGTTGGTTCCAATTCCGGATGAAGTAGGACGATTGCAGTAGATTGACAACTAGCTAGAACTTAGTCGTAGTCAATTTATAGTCAATTTTAAGACGAATCCTCATAATGCAGAATTGTTTTGGACAAATGATGTGGTCAATACACTTGAGAGATAGAACGAAGTAAATGAGAAAGAAAAAGGTTGCAGCTAAAGCAGATGAATTTGTGGTAAGCCTAATTTGATTAGAGTGCGTACGGATAAAGTAAGTGGCTTTGACACACTATAAGCTCTTTTAGGCAGTATTAGATCTTCAAGACGCATTCTTTTAATAGTCCAGTTGTACCAAATTTTGTGACGGATGAAGTTCCTTCATTAGGAAAAGAGTTATCATAATCTGAATGGTCAGTTAGGCCATTACGTTTGGTGCTCACAGGAAAATGGCATGAGCACCACTTAACTGTTTCAAGGAAATCACTCTGAGGAAAATGTATTCTACATAATATACCCACGTAGAGCACAAATAATGTGAAGTCAGACCACTTTAAACAATGGCATCGGAAAATTCTCTCCGTCAACGCTCAGCTGATGAGAAGAAATCATCGAGCAATTTTATTTCTACAGGGATTTGAACCTTAAGTTTTTTTATGATTTTCATATCATTGATTACTAGGCTAAACCTGGGAATACGTATTGTGCTAGAGTGGGGTTGCAGGTAATTGATTGAATAATCCAGTTGCACACAAACTGACACGAAAACCACTCGAATAAGCAAGCTTTTCGTGTAAATGTAAGCTAGGAAAGAGATATACTATAAACTAGAAAAACAATGTTTCTACAAGGCTGGCAGCCTATCTCCAGTCAGAGTTGGAATGGTGGACATCATTAAGATAGGTGGTGATGGGCCTTAATGGAAGTCATGTACAGTGTGGGACTCTGCTCCAACACATAAAAAAATCGACAGGTACGGAATAAAGTACCATATATCATAATAATGGGGACCAAAGTTAATTTCTTAGTGGTTAAGAGCAACTCAATAGGCGTGTTCTTCTCTGTATCACAATCTTAGTGAAGTCACATGCAACTAATTTAAAAGATTGAAGGAGTTTGTTTCTGTGAATTATTCTGCAATACTTGATAATAAAAAATTGTATAAGCTTCAAAAATTTGTGCTTGTACTTGGAAAAGCAAAGAAAATGGAAAATTCAAATGAGGAAGTTAAATGGAAAATTCAAATGAGGAAGTTAAATTCTGGGACATATTACATTAGACCAATAGGAATATAACACAATCAAAATAACAAAGGCAAGAAAAGAAATGCATAGTTTCACCAGGATGAAGAAGCAGAGGAATGCACACGCACTAATGAATTACAAGGACACAGAGATATCATTTACTTCACAAACATTGGTTAGTTAGAAAATTTTCAAATCAAAGTTCACAAAAGTCCTAATAACATTAAAACGAACAACATACTTAATTCAGCAAAAGACACGTACCTTTTGTGTTGGACAATCCAGTTTTGTGTTGAACCCCATCTGAGACTCAATGTCACCAAGATTCCGTCCACCGGACCGCGTCGAAGCTGGCGAGGTGGGCCTAAGAAATCTCTCAAAAATGGCCATAACAAGGAACATAGAAATGAGAATAGCAGTGGCAACAAATCCAAAAGAAACAGCATTAACAGAGTTGTCAAAATGAGTCCAATGATCATCTTTTGCTATGTACATTGGTGGTGAATTAGTTGGTGTTAGTGGTGGCCAACCCCACCCTTCTTCTTCTCCCATTTTACCCAAAATCAAGAACTTAAAATGTCAAAAACCAATCAAACTCATGTCTTCTTCACTCACCTTTTTCAAGAAAATGGGAAGACAGTTATGGTAGTTTTATGAGCTTTTCAAGAATTTGACATTATGGTACAAGGAACCAAGTCTAACACTAGTCAAGACATGTTTGTTTCACTTTATAGACAGGGGACTTTGGGATTTGGAATAAGAAGAGTGAGCTGAATTTAGGTGCCTGTGAAGACTGTGCACTGCAAAGCAAGATTCAAGGTTGTCCTTTTCCTTTATACAGAAGTTGGAAATATCACCTGTGTGTTTAGACAGTTGAAATGGACATCTCTATGTGTACTGACTTGCATATAAAAGAATCATTTGAGTTTTTTCCCATACAGAGCTTCTAATAGTTTTTAGTTTGATTGAACTCTTTTTAAAGAGGTCTTTTTAAAGAGGTGCTCCTAAAAAGAGTACTTTAATGCTACTTTTAAAGGTACAAGCACTTGCTTTCATATGGTGTCTCTTTAAATTTGTTTTACTAGTAAGTTAGTCCTAATGGCTTGGCTAATGAGAGATTGATCAAGTGACAAAATCGAAATCTTCTCTAACAATAGGACATTTTGTCATTTGGCTCATGGATTCATGTCTGAGATATGCTGATGCAAAGGAAAATATATTTAGACACAAAACACGTGCATCAAACCCTTTTAATTTATTATGATTAAGTGACAAACTAAGATAAAAATTAACGTATATAAAGTACAATGTCAAGTGATAAACTTCGTGTAAATAACACAAATCATACAATTATTGTTTTGTCAAACGCTTCTAGTGCGAATAAGAGACTTTCTTTAATTGAAAATCATTCAATGACTGAATACATGTTGTATTGGGTAAAAATCAGCTCGCCTACGTAGCACTTCGGTAACACGATCTAAGGGTGATTGAGCAGGTGTTGGTAAGTCGCGAGCTAAAGCAAGACGTAAGTCACCGAAGTCAAGGACCAAAGCTAATGACCGAGGAAAGAAAGCAAGTTGTTTGCTTCGATGAAATGTCACTTCGATCGATCGCAAAGTCATGCCTCGAGGTTAATGGCTTAAGCCTCAGTGGATGAAGCCATCCGCAGTCAGTTTGTTTTCTTCTATTTCGGCCCACTAACCCCACTATCTAAGAAGTGGGAACACGCAGATCTTGGTGGGAAACGTGAGATCATGGCCTTCTATCATTATTAGTCTATAAATAGTCTCTCATTTTACAATGTAATCATTCAGAAATACTTACAGAAGCTCTGACAAAGTTTGTACTTACTGATATATATTGAAACTACGTTATTCTCTTGCATTTTCGCTTATTCTTAGCATTGTCTCGACTTTGATACTAAGATTTGCTTGTATTCACAACCCAATTTTGATTTGTGATCTTAAATCAGTTTAGGCCCACACAAATTGGCGTCGTCTGTGGGGAATACGAGCATAAACGCTTTGTTCCAAAATTTAATGTCTTTTTCATTTGAATTCACGTTTTTTACCCGACGCTATGGCTGACAATAGCAGAAATTCCATTGATCCGCAGTTAACTCCCGATGGACAGACTAGCCTTCAATCGAACCCAAACTCTTCATCTTCAATGACGACCGAAGCTTTTCAAGCTTACGTTGTCGCCACACTGAAAGCTCTTCAAGAGCAGCAAGACAAGCAGGCCAACATTAATGCTGAATTTCGTGCCTCATTAGAGGCGAGGAACAGCTCAACTCCGAATAGAGTCCCACCTGTGGCTCCAAGTGGAGGCATCCCGCTCTTCGTTCCTACGGGCCCGATAATAGAGGGACCTCAGAATGGGGCCACATCTGGGGGTTCGGGTACCTTACTGAGCACCACGCCACACTTCGGGATGATTCAAACCGTGGCAGAAACTACCTCATCGGTAGACGTTGAAAAACTAACCAAGGAGATCGAAGCCCGAGTGGAGGCTCGCGTCGAGGCGTGCGTGGAAAAATGCCTCGAAAGCGTCCCCGGGGTGGCTAAGGCTCAAGATGCTCTTGATATTGACCAATATAGGCACTTGTCATTCAAGCCCGAGGCTGCTCCAGCCCCAACTCCCAAAAATTTCAAGATCTTCTTTTTGAAAAAATATGATGGGACCATTGACCCCGAAGAACATGTGACCGAATACATGTCAATGGTGCTGAGCAACGACTTAATGGAGATAGAGAAGGAGTCGATGTTCTTGACAAAATTCAGCGGATCTCTGGAGAAGGGAGCATTGCGCTGGTACATGTGTCTACCATCGGGGTCGATTTCCACTCTTAAGGAGCTGGTTAACGCATTCGTTAAAGCTCATACCAGAGCGCAGAAAATCCTCCAAAGGAATGAGGATATATTCGAAGTCAAACAACAGCCCGACGAGCCACTTAAAGACTTTCTCGAGCGCTTTCATACCGAACACATGGAGTTACCTCCCATGGATGACACTTTGGCCATCATGGCGTTCGAGAAATGCATCAATATTCGCAACTCTGAGCCCGCTGCTGAGTTGCGAAAAGAGCTCCAGCAATATCAAACCTTGAAATGGGATGATTTACACAATAGGGCGTATACCAAGATAAGGTTGGAGGAAGCCGAGTGGAAAAATAATGGCCGAAGTCACAACTACAAGAACCGAAGCGAATCCTCATATCGCGCCGAGGCGCCACGAGGAAACTCGAAAGGGAGGTATGAACATACACCTCATCAAGGCAACATGTTAATCAAAGGCTCGGAAATTTGCTTGGAAACTCGTTTGGAAATTAGCATGTGAGCCAACAGCTCGGCAGAAAGGTTTTTCCCAATACGAACAAAAGGAAGTCCTCGAGCCCAGCTCTGGTCTCAAAGAATAAGGAGTTACCCCGTATCCCCAATTACAACTTCAACATATCGACCTCGGAGCTGGTCAATATAGTGAAGGGGACAGCAGGGTGAGAATACCAAAGGACACGAGAACCTCTGCTGACCAAAGGGACCAAAATCTACACTGCGAGTTTCATGCAGATTATGGCCACCGCACCGAGGACTGCAAAGCATTGCGCCCGAGGTGGCACACTTATTGAAGAAGGGTGTGTCAGCTGAATTCCTCACAGATAAGAGGAAGGAAAACTGCACAAAAAATCGAGGTGATGGACAACCACCTCGGGCACCACCCCCCGAGAGAGTCGTGAATGTTATCACCGGAGGGTCAGAGGTGAATGGGGTGAATTTTGTAGCTGCTAAGAAGTTCGCAAAGCTGTCAATCACCATGGAGAAAAGAACTCAAGTTGGAGGCTCGGGAAAGAAATTGTGTTTGATGATGACGATTGTGATGGGACGATGTTCCCTCATCACGATGCTTTGGTCAGCATGTTGTGAATAAATGACTCGGATATCAAACGAGTCCTGATTGACCCTGGTAGCTCGGTCAACATAATCAGCTACGGGGCCATCAAAAAGATGTGGTTGAAGGGAGAGGTTATCCCTAAGGCAACTGTGTTGACTGGCTTCAACAACTCCACCGAGAAGACATTGGGTGAAATCACACTCAAAACAATTCATCGAAGGAGTTTGCACGGAAATACTGTTTCAAGTTCTACCAGAGAACATGGCATATAATGTGATCCTTGGTAGACCATAGATTCATTTCATGGAGGCCGTTCCATCCACTCTTCATCAAGTGATCAAATTCCCTACCCTATGGTGTGTTCGGTCGATTAAAGGAGAGCAACGAGTAGCGAGAGAGTGCTATTAGGTTGTGCTGAAGAGTGGAGTCGTTCCGACTAGACCAAAGAAATAGCAACCAATGCAACCGAGGTCGTACAAAGAAGGAAGGTCAAGTTCCCAAGATGACCCCCGAGGAGAAGTAGAGAAGATCCCAGTGTGCATTCAAGAACCTCGGAAGCAAAGAGCCGAGGACTCTACCATAGAAGAGCTGGAATTTTTCATGTTATCGAAAGATTTTCCAGAGAGGAAAATGTTTGTCGGCTCGGAGTTGGACCCAGAGTCGAAGAAAGCTATTATCCAAGTCTTGAAGTCCAACAGCGATTGCTTTGCTTGGTCCCATTCAGACATGGTCAGTATCGATCCGGAGATCATGACCCATAAATTGAATGTGGATCCCAAATTCACCCCGGTGAAACAAAAGAAGAGACCGCACGCCGGGGTCAAAAAGAAAGCAATCGAAGACGAAACTATGAAGCTGCAAGAGAATGGTTTCATAAGAGAGGTGAAATACCCCGAATGGCTGGCTAATGTCATCGTTGTACCCAAAAAGAACGACAAATGGAGGATGCGCGTAGATTATACTGATCTAAACAAGGCTTGCCCCAAAGATTCCTATTTATTGCCACAGATAGACATGTTAATAGACTCCACGGCTAGACACAAATTGTTAACCTTCTTAGATGCTTATTCGGGGTATAACCAAATCCTCATGGATCCGAAGGACAAAAAAGGACCTCGTTCATCACTGACCGAGGCACTTTTTGCTACAAGGTAATGCCCTTCAGTTTGAAGAATGTTGGGGCGACATACCAAAGACTAGTGTGTCGCATGTTCAAAGAGTGCATTGGAAAATCTATGGAAGTCTACATAGATGATATGTTGATCAAGTCTATTCGAATGGAATATCATCTAAACCATTTGAGAGAAGCCTTCGCCGTTCTGAGACAATACAACATGAAATTGAATCTTGAAAGGTATGCCTTCGGTGTAGGGTCGGGCAAATTTTTGGGATTCATAGTCTCCGAGCGGGGAATCGAAGCCAATCCAGACAAGATCAAAGCCATCGAAGAAATCCCCGTGGAGCTAACCGGGGTAAAGGAAGTTCAGCGCTTAACTGGCCGAGTCGCTGCCTTGAGTCAATTTATCTCAAGGTCTTCAGAGTGATGCCACAAATTCTTCTCAGTCTTAAGGAAGAATAATCACTTCGAGTAGACACCGGAGTGTAAAGAAGCGCTAAGGGAGTTGAAACGTTATCTAGCTAATGCGTCGTTGCTCGCCAAGCCAAAAGATGGTGAAACTTTGCTAGTTTACTTGGTTGTATCCGAGGTTTCAGTTAGTGCTGTGTTGGTTCGAGAAGAAGATGGCAAGCAACAGCCTATCTACTATGTGAGAAAAACATCCTCGATGCTGAAATCAGGTATCCACATTTGGAGAAACTAGCACTTGCTTTAATTGTTACTGCTCGGAAAATACGACCCTATTTTCAATGTCATCCAATAGCAGTAGTTACCACCTTCCCCTTAAGAAGTATATTGCATAAACCGGAGTTGTCGGGGAGGTTATCTAAATGGGCAGTAGAGTTAAGTGAGTATGATATCACCTATCAACCCCGAACGACCATTAAATCCCAAGTCTTGGCCAACTTCGTGGCTGATTTCAGTGTTAGGATCCTACCCGAAGCTGAAAAGGAGAACTCGATGTCGAAGGGTTCGACTTCGGGACTATGGGTTCTCTACACCGATGGGGCGACCAATTCTAAGGGTTCGAGATTAGGCATAGTGTTGAAAGCACCTACCGGAGAGAAAATCAGACACTCAGTTCGGTTTAAAAAGGTGACCAACAACGAGGCCGAATATGAAGAAGCCGTAGCAGGCTTGGAGTTAGCCAAAGAAATGGGGGTAGAGAGAATTGAATTAAGGTGTGATTCAAAACTGGTTGTAAACCAAGTGCTCGGTGAATATACAGCTCGTGAGCCCAAAATGCAGCAATTCTTGAACCAAGCACAAAGAATCTTGGCTCAGTTCCAAGAATGTCAAATCAAACAAATACCTCGGGAAGAGAATACCGAAGCTGATGCCTTGGCGAACTTGGGTTCGGCGATTGACGAGGCACACTCGGGGACTGATTCAGTGGTTCGGTTGCTTTATGCCCAAATGAGATAAATGAAATTGGAAGTCAACTCGGTGGACCACAAATGGGATTGGCGAACTAAGTTTATCTCTTACTTCGACTTGGTGACTCTCCCGCAAGACAAGAAAGAGGCAAAAAAGTTAAGGACTCAAGCAGCTTCGTACTCAATGATTAGGGGCAATCTGTATACAAAATTATACAGCGGCCCGATGGCCAAATGCTTGGGTCCAGATGAAGCTAGATATGTGATGGCAGAAATACACGAAGGCGAATGTGGCAACCACTTGGGGGGAAAGTCCTTGGTGCGAAAATTACTTCGAGCTGGGTACTATTGGCCCACTATTAGCGCTGATGCAAAGGCCTTCGTGAAAAAATGTGATAAGTGTCAACGCCACGCCCGAATGATTCATCAGCAAGCTGAACCCCTATATTCGGTCGTGTCACCATGGCCCTTCATGAAGTGGGGAATGGATATTGTTGGCCCCTTACCGAAGGGAAAATGTGGTGTTTGATTTATTCTTATTTTAATCGATTACTTCACAAAATGGGTGGAAGCAGGAGTTCTCACCGAGGTTAACAGAGGGAGGTAATCGATTTTATCAAGAAAAAAATCATCTACAGGTTCGGCGTTCCAAGGGAGATCACTTGTGACAGTGGTAAACAGTTCATGGGGGCGGCTATCACTAATTTCTTCAAACAATGGGGAATAAAAAGAATAGCGTCAATCCCCTACCATCCAAGTGCCAATGGCCAAGCTGAATCTTCAAAAAGAGTGATAATTGAAAGTCTCAAGAAGAGGCTTGATGAGAAAAAAAGTCCTTGGCCCGGAGAGTTACCAGGTGTATTGTGGGCTATGCGAACAACAGAGAAAAACAGCACCGGTGAAACCCCAATTTCTCTCGCTTATGGCATGGATTCACTTATCCCTGTGGAAGTGGGCGAACCAAGTCTTCAGTACGCTCACACCACCGAGGATGCTAATCAACAAGTCATGAGTATAGAGTTGGATTTGTTCGAGGAGAAAAGAGAGTTGGCTTTAATTCGGCTAGCAGCACAAAAGAGGCAAATCGAGGCATATCTCAACAGGAAGGCCAAACTTAGGGACTTCAAAGTTGGCGATTATGTGTTAAAGGCTTCGAATCAGTCGACGAAGGAAAAGAATGAGGGAAAACTCATTGCGAATTGAGAAGGGCCTTACAGAGTTAAAGCGATTGTTGGAAATGGATCTTATCAAATCGAAGATCTACAAGGCAAACCCGAACATTTAAATTGGAACATCTCCAATTGGAAGCGATACTACTTCTAGAATCGAGGTAAACATTCCATGATCATTTAAAATTTACCCACAGTCTCGAGCCGAAAAACGCTTCTAGGGCTTCGGTCGGAATGTACTAACTTGCTCCTCGTTTCATTTTGCTTGACCTTTTCAGGAAGCGGATAAAATGATTTCCAGTTCTCGAATCTTCATCAAGATTAAAACCCGAACACTGGGGGGGAGTAAGAGGCGGGTTGCAACTGAGGTCGACACCGAGCCTCCCAAGCGAAGTCTATCTATTCAGCAGCCGGGGACTGAAACCCAGGAAATAGATTAGTACTTTGTAATTATGCCCGATAGTGGCATGTTGTCGATTTGTTTTCTGCGCCTAAGTTTTACTTCGACTAGGCTTTATGTAAAAAGCCGATTGTGGCTCGTTGATATCATCAATAAAATAAATTTGATTCAATATCTCTTTGTTTCTATGATCATACATACCGAAAACTCTAAATGCATTGACTCAAGAACGAGACGTCGTTCTAAGTTCGTATTGGTTTTGTACAACTAAGTCTTGCAAGCGAATTACTCTAAGTGTTCGGCTCAAACAAAACGAAAGCTAACACTGAAAACATAAAGTGCGAATTCATTAGATCAAAAGCCCAAGCGCTTTGAATTGTCTACATCAAAAAATGACCCGAAGGTCCAAAACATATACACCAAAAGGCCCGAAGGCCTACCCAAAAACAAAACAAGAAGTGAAAGCAGGAACTCTAAGCCTCGGGCCCATCATCTCCCTCTT
The DNA here is from genome assembly GCA_029990175.1 of Petunia secreta. NCBI lineage: Eukaryota > Viridiplantae > Streptophyta > Magnoliopsida > Solanales > Solanaceae > Petunia > Petunia secreta. The sequence goes on along the minus strand of JARKIP010000204.1, from coordinate 266,829 downwards.
TGGAGGCCCCTTCCTCGGCATCCTCATCACCTTCGTCTTCATCTTCTTCTTCATCATCTTCGGCATCCTCCTCGCCCGAACCTTCACTTGAAGGAAGATCATCAATAATGGCTTGAGCTTTGGCTGCCTTGTCTTCAGCCTTGGTAATTTCTTCCTCCAAGTTGAGCTCACCGGCGCGACATTGCTTGAGCAGCCTTAGCCGAGACTTGATAACTGTCCAGCGTTTATCCAAGTCCGCCCTCTTGGCCTTGATCTTGGCTCTATCTTTGCGATCAAAAACTTCTTCTCGAAGCGATTTAACTTTGGCCTCAAGAGTTGGAATCCTGGATTTTTCACCTTCCAGCCTTTGAATGTGAAGCACATGGCTTCTTAGCTGCTCGTGATGCTTGTTAGCCATCTCCTCGAATTTACCCCTAGCTTTGGCTAACTCTGCACCGAGCCTCGCGACTTCGGCTTCCAACTTCGAGCGCTCTGCTTGAAAACCATCGTCATTGGCCCGAATCCTAGCCTCAGCAACAGCCTCGACTTCGCGCAAGTCGGAGCAAGACTTGGACAACTTAGCCTTCAATTCAACTATTTGAGCGTTGAAGCTGTCCTTCTACTTGTCCCAAGCGCGAGCAACGCGCTGAACCGCTGCGTGCCTCGAGGTTTCAAGTTTGATGGCTCTCAATGATAGAACGAAGCCCTAAATGGAAACCATCAAAGAATTAATATAAGCAAACAACCGAAGACAGAGGTAAAATCGACGACGACAAGGCTTACCCTGAGTGCATTGGCAGCGAGGGTGTTGGCTAGCTGAGTTGGAGGAAAATGTTGTACGACGGTATCCTCCGTTGGACCGAGCAAAGGCATAAGGCTCAAAATGTCCCTTCGGGTGCTCAAAAGATTGGAAGAAGTCAACACCTCAAGCTTCCGCAAGGATCCCGCCGAGGATGAAAGCCTTGCAGGCTCAGATTGCGCCCTAGCAATGTCGACACCTACATCCTTCTCAACAGTAGAAGCCCCAACTTCCCCAACTTTGGCTCTGCCTTTGGCCTTGGAAATAGCCGCCTCGGAGCCATGCTCTAGATCCTCGAGGTCAACTACGTCAATTTCCCCTCGAGTCTCCAAGCCCTCGGAGTTATCATCACTAGGCTTGCCGATCAGCCTTCAGCGCGTTTCAGCAACCGCTTCGGGCCGAGGGGAAGTCACTGCCTCGGTGCGGGGGTTCACCGAGCGGGAGGGTTTCTTTGGAACCTCCCTCTTTCTTTTCACACCTACAAAGGACGATATAGAAGAACCATAAGCTCAAGAACGAAGAGAAGTAAATGCAATGATATTAATCGATGACGATGTTACCTTTTGAGGATCCTTGACCCGAGGACCCCTTCGAAGGCTTTGAAGCCTTGAAGCCTTTTAGGTCACCAGTAAGACCTGCCACCGAAGCCAGCTCATCATCAGACTCGGTATCCTCTTTACCTTTCTTCATACCTTTTCCTTTCCCTTTCTTTTTCTTATCCTTCTTTTTGTTGATGGCTCGATTTGAAAAACCTGACACCGAGGAGAAGAGGATTAATGACAAAGTCAAAAGCTTCGAATAACATCCTAGATAGAAGGTTGTAAGCAACTTACCATGCCTTTTACATTGCCAACCGAAGTCAGCAGCCATTTCCATCCATGATCGAATGGGACGCGCACGAGCTCTGGTCACAGCTTTGACCCATTCGGTCAGACTCTCGGGAGGGACGAAAACAACCTTGTTGGCTAAGGAACAAATAATGGGTTGAGCTTAGAAAACGAGAACGTTTTCCAGGAAAAAATTAAGAATGAATGAGCACTTACGTGTTCTATTCTACTTTTCTGGGAAATCAGGCTCGGTCGATAAGACGCTAGTCTCTAAGAGAATGTAGCGATCACACCATTCTCGGTCTCCATGATCCTCGCTCTTGTGGAGAAGCGCAAACTTACCACGGTTATTCAAGGCCATGACCTCAGTCTTGTGGAAGTATGGATAGTAAAGAGAAATAAGATGCTGCAGAGTAAAGTCTACCTCGGCTTTCTTACTCAGCCAGTCTAAGCATTGCACGACCCTCCAAAAACGGGGGCCTAACTGAGCTAAGCATAAGTTGTATGCTCAGCATAATTCATCAATCACCCTATGAACAGGGAGAGTAAACCCAATAGTGAATGGATAGGTGTATGAGAAGGACAACCCTTCCACATGATCGCATCATCTGGTAGCTAGATCGAGGATAACTATCTTCCCCTCGGGCTCAAATTTACAATCCTTTCGGACTCGTTCCATATGAGCTTGGGTAATAAGAGTCGGCGTTGTGTGCACCGGTACGTTCCTATTTAATTCCTGCTGATCGGCAGATTGCTTTTGCAGCTTCAAATCCTTTCCAGTATCGAAGTGTGAGGGAATGATCTGGTGGGGCTCGAGCTCCTGCTCGAGAGGAATTTTTGGAAGTTTTTTTTCAGGACCCGAAGGTCCAGCTTCGACATCGTGCCCATCCTCGGTAGCGGGCAATTCACCTCCGGTCTCTGTAGTGCCTTTGACGTCGTCATCTTCGTCCTCGGCGTTATCGCCCTCGCCACCGTCATCCCTATTGCTGACCCTTTCAGCGTCAGCAGTAACCACAATCATGGCGTCATCCCCGATGACGTCATATTCTCCTTCCATACTGACGCCTTCACTTACCTCAGCTCTATCGTGCCCAGCTCTCGCCTTGCGCCGCCTAGAGCCACTATCTACTGACGTTGCTTCGCCACGGCCCTCCGCCTCGATAACTTGCAGCGCCGGCACAGTGGCGATGAAATCGCCACTAGCTATCGCGGCGGCAAAGCGTGAAGCTTTCTCACCTGAGTCGCTGGAATCTTGTGTAGAATGTGTTGCAGACATGATTACAACTGTGAATGCAAAAATTTCTTGGAAATATGAAGCGGATCAAGATGAAAACAAATGCTTTTCTCTCTTCTTAGTACTGTTGCTTGCAGATGATGAAAGTGACGAGAGAAACTTAGGGCGAAAGTATTTATAGACTATTGCGAAAGCCAAATGCGAAAGATCATCATTGTAACATTGGAATAAGCAAGAAAAAAGACGTGACGACTCAAACGACCAATGAACAGTCGCCACGTTTCAAGGAATAGTGATTTGAAAGGACGCGCACCGTTGACAAAATTTTGAATCGCTTGGATAGGATCGAGCCACACCATTTTCCCGCGGAATTTCATTCCACTCCTCGGTAACTCAGGTAATTACCCGAGGAGTGGGGGGGCTATCTGTGTTGGGTAAAAATCGGCTCACCTACGTGGCACCTCGGTAACATGATCTGAGGGTGACCGAGCAAGTGTTGGTAAGTTGCGAGCCGAAGCAAGACGTAAGTCACCGAAGTCAAGGACCAAAGCTAATGACCGAGGAAAGAAAGCAAGACGTTTGACTCGGTGAAGTGTCACCTCGGTCGATCGCAAAGTCATGCCCCAAGGTTAATGGCTTAAGCCTCGGTGGATGAAGCCGTCTGCATTCAGTTGGTTTTCTTCTATTCGGGCCCACTAACCCCACTATCTGAGAAGTGGGAACGCGCAGATCTTGGTGGGAAACGTGAGATCATGACCTTGTATCATTATTAGTCTATAAATAGTCTCCCATTTTACAATGTAATCATTCAGAAATACTTACAGAAACTCTGGCAAAATTTGTGCTTACTGATATATATTGAAACTACGTTATTCTCTTGCATTTTCGCTTATTCTTAGCATTGTCTCGACTTTGATACTAAGATTTGCTTGTATTCATAACCCAAATTCGATTTGTGATCCTAAATTACTTTTGAATTTGGTATGTCACTTGGTAAATATTTACCCAAGATTTTCTGTTCTCTAATCATTTTGTGTTATTTAAAATTAATACTATTATCATAATAGATCAATTTTGCAAGCAAAGTATAAGATTTGACTTCTAATACTTAAAAACCCGGAAGGGGGAACGGGTGTATCCGTTTATAAAGTCTCCCTCAATGAAATTTATGCAGCCAAGGCAAATCATGGGTGCAAATACTAGAAGAAAATATGCATTGCATAAGCAACTCTGGAATTACTTCTTCGTTTGAGCTCTTTACAGATAGTCGGCCGAAATACATATTACAAACCCTAATCGATATATACATAGATATACACTGATTATACACGTTATACATTGGTACTAGCATGGCCATGCAAATGATAGGAACACTGGTATTGGCATGGGGCCATTGGCCCTGGCAGCACCCTTGATTTACTTTTCAAATCAAAGTTCATCACACATGGCCCAGCCCAATAACTCTTGTGCTTCTGTCTGACTTCGAATAGCCTCCTGTCCTTGTTCTATAGGATGTTTCACTATTTTTGTAAATTAATTTGCAAGGAATTGAACTGTTCAAAGTGAAGCTGTCTAGGATACTTTGCTTTAACGAATTAAAAATTTGTATTGTCTTACTTTTTCCTTCAAACATAATTAAAAGAAAGTTTGTTGGTTTGTCAAATTTGGAGCAATTAATGCTGCAAAATGATACTGATGAGAGATTTTGGCAAGGGCAGATTTACAACGTTGGCAACAAATGAAGAGGTCTACCCACTGTCTTTTCTTTCTAATTATACAATTCACAATTCAATAATCTAAAATACTTAGGTATATATATAACGTACACATGACTATAATTAACAAAGATATTTGACGACTTGAAATTTTAAAATCTAATTGAAATTCTAAGACACTTGTTAGAGTTCAATAACACAGTAGCGCTTATATTAGAGAGGGAATTGTTCAATTACTTTTTTAATGTATAATGAGAAGGGGATCCAAGGAGTAGAAATGGAAAGGAGAATAATGAGAATTGAACTCACAACTTTTATGTGAAATATTTTCATGAACACCACATTACAATCAATTTTGTATAATATGGAGAGGGACTTACAAACATGTGTGAGCTGTGTTTCTTCTTTTTATTTGAGGGGATATATACAACATCTATAGAAGACATGTTAGTGGTCCCCTATTATGCAAACAAAAGCTCACCTTTGGTCCCATTTTGAAATCTTCCAATAAGTTCTTGCTTAAAGTTAGAGAAAAACAATTGTACAACAAAATTAGGAAGTAGCAAATTGCAAATCTGGAAAATTTTCCTCAGCTCCTCTCATGAATGCAGCCCATCACATTAAGCAAAGTCCCAACCTATGTCCATCTCTCTGGTCCCACAGGCCCCTTTGTCACACGTGTCAACAATGTCCTCCAAATCCTTATCCACGTAGCATGTGCTATTCTTGTCCAATGTCATTTTATGTGTAATAGTTTTTGAATGGAAGTTTCAAATGTAAAACATCGAATTTTGCGATTTTAAGCTAAATGTGTATATTATACTAAAAAGAATGACCCTTTAAATCTTGATATTGGACATATTATCATGGCATTCCTATAATAGAAGTCTCATTAAAAGTAAACAATATGGATGTTAAAACTAAAACTTACGATAGAAATAAACGATGACATTCTTTTTAACAAGCTAAAAGTGAAAAAAAAATCATAAATTAAAAAACAGACTGTACATACATACGTGTGCGTTAATCTAATACACTTAGGATCGTTTGGTTTGAAGACTAGTTATGCATAAATTAGTAATGTTGGAATCAACTATGTGTGTATTATGTAGGATCGTTATACCTTAATGTAGGATTAGTTTTGTTATTTTTAAATTTTAATACATGTATTACTAATACATCATATTATTCCACATTTTATCCCGTGTAAAATTACACATGTGTGATTTATGCATGAATTAATTATTCAGACAAAATAAATCAACCAAATATGGTATAAATATTGTAGAATTTTGTACAATTAACTAAATGGACAGCCAAATTCTATAATATATTATTAATACAGAATATATTATCCGGGCATTACACTCTTTCTAATACATATACCAAACGGCCCCTTAAGAAATAAAAAAGCTTTACAAATCAGGAAATTATATTTATGTGTGGATATCTTTGATAACAACTTAAGAAAAAAAATATTGTATTTACAATTACATGTCATCCAATAACAGAAAGAAAAAATAAGTACATTTACTGAGCTGAAATATGAACTATTGAGATTCAATCCACCATTAAAATGTAAACAAATAAGGCCTCAAATTTGTACGATTCTTGCTCACTGCCTTTCAAGGGCTACAATTACATCCGACAAATTTCTACGATTTTTCACCGTCAGATGATTTTTAAGTAAACGGTCAATTAAAGACAGAATTGAGTCAAAAGAAACAATGCGCATGCATTTGAACAGTAATCGCGCACGTGAGATCGCGTGTAGCAGTGTACAAAACTTTGGGAGCGTGCGTGCGTGTCAAATTCATCGGTCTAAGGTTTGTGTCAGATTGAGCTTTACTCGTGGACCACAATGGCTTGATCAGGTAAGGTTCAAACTCACTTTCTTCAATTTGTAGTATATATATACGCATAATAATTAGATAATTTTTTAAGTACATTTTCTCCGTTTCACTTTGATATACTTTTACTTGATAAACTTTATTAAATAAAGCAAAAATTTTGAAACTTATAATTTAAATATATCTATCGAAAATAGTCTTTTCACCTTGATGAAAGTAAGGTCTGCATATATTTCATCTTCACCACACGCCATTTATCGAATAACACTGAGTATATTATTGTATAATTTTAAATATATTATAATATTTGCGTGATTATAAATATTTTAAAATCTATATTCTTAAACCTCTTTGCAGAAAGAGTTAAAAAAGTTCTTAGGCAAGGAGGAGTCAATATTAATTATGATGACCATACTTATGGAAGTTTGGTTGGAATATGTATCCAAGAAGGGTTGGCGTTATGTAATGAAATCAAGCTTAATCAGGAGCCTAAGCGCCATTCTTAAGTATTTTTAGTATTTATATGACTATTAAAGTTTATCATAAGAAAAAATTGGAATGTGTCTTTTAATAAACATATGATAAAGAAATAGTATAGGACAAGATGAAACTGAGCATCTATTTACAATAAGAGTTACAACAAATAGTAAGCGATAAGGTACAGCACCCTCAGTTCCATTTTATGTGTCATAACTTGACTCGGCAGAAAGTTTATAAATGAAGACTTTTAAAATTTGTGGTCTAAAATAAGACAAAGATGCTTGTGTAGTTATAAATCATTTCATTAATGGCAAAACTGTAATTTTGAAGTTAAATTGTTACCAAATTTAGAGTGCTGACATTCTTTTTGGAACAGACTAATAAGGAAATGTTGCCACATAAATTGGAACGGAGGGAGTAGTATTTATGTTTACTACTAGGGGGTTTCAATGATTTTCGAAAACCGACCTAACCGACCGAAGGGAACCGATTCTTAGTTATTTTTAGCAAAATCAATGGTTTGAATATAACTCTGTAACCGTATCGAATAATTAGGGTAGGTTTTCTTATGAAAAAAAAACTGAAAAAAAAAAACTGAATCGAACTGAATATATTTACACACACAATATATACCTCAAGAAGTGCAAGAGGTATGCAAAAGAGATGTGTGAAATAATATCTCACTAACTCCTAGAAACTCGCAATCTCTTTGACCGAGACATACACTTAATTTCTTCTGGAATCACATGTGTTTTAACCTGATTGGTTGTTGTCGATTCCTTGTACCTTTCCCATTATCACCGTGTACTGCACCAAATTATTTCACATCTTCATGCCATAATTACTTTGACCGTTTCGTGCTCCATCTCATTTCGCCTATAAAAGAGGCTTCACAATAGATGTAAATCACAAAGTTTTTCAAAAAATAAATTGTCTTCCTTAAAGTTCTTTATTAGAGAACTCCACTCCTTTTGATTTTTTTCTTTTGATCCTGGTTTGATATTCCCAGAACAACTTCTTCATTTGGAATGGATGGTGTTTGAGAAAACTAAAAATAATGAGGCACCCTTTGTTTTTATTCCTTAGTTCTTCCATCCATGACGGAATAAATGAAGTCCCCCGAGTCATAAAATTTGATCGATATCCTAATGACATTCTCCAAAATATTTTCTTTATGACACATGCACTGATTACGATGCGCTCGTTTTCTAATGCGGTGGGTGTTATGATATTCCTCTTGTCATATGGAGCACCTCCACAGGGGAATTTCTATCAAGAAGAACTTCTGCATCTGCTAGTCTTTTTGGCTCTATGAGACAAAAAGGTAGGGCCACCTGACACGGTAGGGTCTTTGCTATGGTCTCCTCTCCTTCTCTAGGTTATTGATATGTAATGAATTCTCCAAAACCTTAGCATCCAGGGTAGTCGCATACCTATACCCTTTTTAGCAGTTTGGAGGTCGCATCAACTTCAAATCATTATGAGAAGAAGGTTAATGTTAGCCCTTAGACTGGACGGTTTACGGATGGCATGGCTATGACCAGGATCTGGGGTGTTGCTCCTACTTATGGCTATATGCGGGTTAAAGGCAACACGTTGGCTTATTATTTTGTCAAGTGCGAGCTAAGACTAACTTGGTGGGATCAAAACAGGTGTGGGCTGATTGACAAACGATGGTGGCACGATGGCTAGGCAGCTTAGTGTCTTGTGCATGTTAAGATGGCAAACAGGCAGCTTGTGGTGACAAGTGAGCTCGGCAGCGGGCAAACGACTTTGTGGGCAACGAGGTGTCAAGACTTGGTGGCTTAATGCCATTGCAAGAAATGGAATAGCTAAGTGTTGTGCATGACATTTGGCTAAGTGTGGGACGTAAGGGCAGAATTGGGCGCATTAAGCTAAATGGCATGGGTAGACCGGCTGAACATAGGCACAGTCTTGGGCAAACATGCAGGCAGTGCTGGGTACATGTGTCGTGCATGTGACCGGCCAGTTGAGCGCCTAAAGGTGGGAAAAACGTGGGCTTATGTGGCCGAGATGTGTATTGATGTGACCGAGACATGGCCTGCTTAGTGTGAAAAAATGCCTCATTCCACTTATAAGCCTTATGGTTGATTTCCCCCATTGTATATATGATGTTTTATGCCATTTTAATTACTAAGACAGAAAAACACAATAGTTTTCTAGGGAGAAAACGTTTGGCCTTGGTGGCTTTTCTTTGTATATGTTGTGAATAATATAAAGGTTGGGATCGGTTCCCGTAAACTCTGTCTCGTTTGATTCTTGTGTGTGATTTTTACGGAATGATATTTCAATCTTCTGCTCGAAAAATAAAAACATTGCTGCCTATTTTTATTTCTAAGTATAAACGACCCTAAAAATATTCTAAATATTGGAACGGCTGAAGCCTTACGGGCGGACTGCTTGGCTGCTGCACTGGGCCAAACCTCGGTAGGTTTGACCGCTTAAAATCACCTCTGTGGCAACTGGTATCGGAACTTAAAGGGTGCTAGTTTGTTGCTTGGAAAATCATGGCTGGTGGAAATAGCAGTGCAGAATTGAGGGAATAGTTGGCAAAACTTGAGGCATTAGTGGGTGTGACTGAGGACGGGGTGGATCTAGTTGACATGCTTACTCAACTGGCTCGTCTAAAGGCTCATTAAGAACGTCTTGAGGTGGAGAGGCAAGCGTTCAAGAGTGTTGCTCCGACTGAAATTGAAAAACTAACTAAAGACTAAACATGGAAGTCGTTGTTCTTAGGCAGGCCGTTGGAACGGGTGTTCAACATGGTGATGAACATCCTAAGGTAAAGATCCCTGAACCTAAGGCATTTGAGGGGAAACGTAGTGCTATGGAACTTGAAAATTTTCTTTGGGACATGGAGCAATATTTTGCGCTAGCCCATGTCAAAGATGAAGAGAAAGTGTCCATGACTACAATGTACTTGTTGGGTGATGCAAAGCTGTGGTGGCGCACTCGTGTGGCGGATGATGTGAGTGCAGGTAGACCTAAAATTGAGTCGTGGTAGTTGCTGAAAAAGGAATTAAAGGATCAATTCTTGCCTAGTAATTATGCTTGGATTACTTAGGACAAACTGAAACGGTTGAAACAAACCAGTTCATTGAGGGATTACATCAAGGAATTTTCTTCTTTGATCCTGAGTATAAGCAACACGTCCGATGAGGTTAAGTTGCATAACTTTATGTTTAGGCTGCAAGGGTGGGCTCAAATAGAACTAATGAGGCAGAACGTAAAAGACCTCCCTAGTGCCATTGCGGCTGCCGATGTATTGGGCGACTTTAGGCGGGAGGATGCTGAAATTTCTACTTCTAAGTGAAAAAAAGGGAATGAGGACAAGAGAAAGGAGTGGAAAAATGCTGAAAAGTGCAATGCAACAGGTGAGGCTAGTGGCAAAGAGAAGGCAACGTTTGATAAATCTAAGGAGCAAGGAAAACCACGTGGCTGCTTTATTTGTGATGGGCCGCATAAGGCAGTGGACTACCCAAAACGTGCGAAGCTGAATGCTCTTCTTACTAATAATGATGAACCTAATGAAGGAAACGAAAAGGAGTATGTAGTTGCTGCATTTTGTAGTCCATTGATGGCGGGTAAAGCTATAATCGGTTCTACGAGGGCATCGAATTCGAGAGGTGGGATGGTTTCTTTCCCCTTAGACTGGACGGTTTATAGGCAGCATGGCCATGACGAGGATTTAGGGTATTGCTCATAGTTATGGCTATATGCGGGTTAAAAGCAACATGTTGGCTTATTGTTTTGTCAAGTGAGAGCTAAGACTGACTTGGTGGGATCAAGATAGGTGTGGCCTGATTGACAAATGATTGTGGCACGACGGCTAGGCAACCTAGTATTTTGTAGGTGTTAAGATGGAAAACGGGCAGCTTGTGACACGAAGTGAGCTCGCCAGAGGGCAAACGACTTTGTAGGCAATGGGGTATCAAGAATTGGTGTCTTGATGCCAAGGCAAACAATGGAATTTGGCTAAGTGTGGGACGTAGAGGTAGAATCGGGTGCATTGAGCGGAACGGCATGAGCAGACCGGTTGAACGTAGGCACAGTCTTGAGCAAACATGCAGGCAGCACTGGTCGCATGTGCCGTACATGTGACCGGCCAGTTGAGCACCTAAAGGTTGGCAAAAGGTGGGTTTATGTGGCCAAGACGTGCGCTGATGTGGCCGAAACGTGGCCTTCATGGCCTGCTTGTGAAAAATGCCTCATTCCACTTATAATCCTTATGGCTGATTTCCTCCATTGTATATAAGTTGTTTTATAACATTTTAACTACTCAGAAATAAAAAAAAAACACAATAGTTTTCTAGCGAGAAAATGTTTGGCCTTGGTGGCTTTTCTTTGTATTTGTTGTTAATAATATAAAAGTTGGGATCGGTTCCCATAAAATCTGTCTCATTTGATTCTTGCCCTTATGTTTCAGAATTGTGTGTGATCTTTACTAAACGATACTTCAATTTTCTACCCAAAACATACAAACGTTGCTTCCTATTTTTATTTCTAAGTACAAACGACCCTAAAAATATTCTAAGTGTTGGAATGGTTGAAGCCTTGCGGGCGGACTGCTTGGCTGCCGCACGGGGACAAACCTCGGCAGGTTTGGCTGCTTAAAATCGCCGTTGCGACATTTAACATGGTTTTCCTGCTGCCAGTCGTTGTTCCATGCTGGTGTCTTTTTATACGGTGTACCATCTAAAATTTCCGGCTTACGCACTGCTTCTTCTACTGTTTTACTAAGGGTTTCCTCAGTTATATTGATTTTCCAATGCCCGTGATACAGCGATATGATGGTGTTGTTGCTTGGGGGGTATTATGTTGGTAATGTCGTCTTCCGTGCGCGAGAGAAACCTTGATGCAAGAGCTACTTTCCAGATGAAGGATCTCAGTTGTGCTAAATTCAGAGGACCTTACAGTTTTAGTCTTTTGAAACTTTTAGATTTCTTAAGAACACTTGTTATTAAAAATATCGAGTTCAAACAAAATTGATTGTATAAAGCCTATTGACCTTTGATATAAATGAAAACGTGCGTTCATCAATATTTTTGCTTACTTGTGTAGTTACTAGTTTCTTGTAATTTAGTCAAGTAGCATTGTTTGGGTGCCTTTTTGGGCGTTTGTCTTTTAAGACGGGCATGGGCTTGTTGGACGCTGTTTATTGCATCAGCAAGTGATGGCTTGGGTCGCATCTAAGATAGACGACTTCAATTAGGGCAAGGCCTGCACCCTCAAGGGGACGTCTTTAGCAAGTTATATGTAACAGGGCGTTTTTGCATTCAAGATAGAACGGTTGTGCTTGTCCACTCGAGTACTTAAGTCTTTAACGACACGAGCGGGCTGGCGTCTCCACCGACATATTGGTGCAAGTATTGAATTGACGATTTCAACTTATGATAATGCCTGGTGGCTTAACTAGAAGTGATCTAGCTTTAAGCGAGTAGTTTACTCTACTTTGAAATAAAAAGTGAGTGTATTGCTTCAACTCAAATATAGCCGGGGCTATGAATAGTTGGATCGTAGATGGATCTGAATGTAAAATTGACGAAGTAGAATAATAGTTTTATTGATAAAGAGGGCGCGGAGCCAATGGAAGTTTAGTAAAATTTGACAACAACGATAAGGGCTAGATACCCTTTTGAAAGTAATAAGAGCAAGAAAAAGAGAAAATGCATGTCTCGAGTATAATGGTCTAGTTGACCTTTCAAGAGTAGTACTTCTTAAGCCAAGAGATGTTCTTGTTATTTGGATAGGATGTTCCTTCCATTTCCTCATAGATGTACGCACCTTTTTCGGCTATGCCTAGGATCTTGTATGGCCCTTCCCATTTTAGAGCTAGCTTGTCTACATTGGCCTCCTTGGTGCTCTGAGATAGTTTCCGAAGGATCAGGTCCCTAATGTTGAAGGAATACAAGTTGGTCCGTGCATTATAGTACTGCTCCACCCATTTCTTCTGGGTGGCTAAGCGAATTGTTGCTAACTCCCGATGCTTGTCCAGGAAATCAAGTGAAGCTGCGAAGGCCTCATGGTTTTATCCTTCTTTAGCGAATGACCATCACAGGCTGGATTCTCCTATCTCAATGGGGATCATGGGGTCCGTTCCGTATGTCAATGAGAATGGGGTCTCCCATGTGTTGGATCTTGTTGTGGTGTGATTGGCCCACTGAACTCCTGGTAGCTCTTACGACCACTTGTCTTTGGCTTCCTTGAGTCGCTTCTTCAAACTTTCAACAATATTCTTATTAGAAGACTCGACTTGACCATTGGCTTCAGGGATGATAAGGTGCTGATGTTATCCTTTTTATCTCATATTTTTTTAATAACACTGTGATTTCGGCTCCTATGAACTGAGGTTCGTTATCACAGGTAATCTCTGTAGGAATTTCGAATCGACACATGATGTTCTTCTGAATAAACTATATCACCTCGTATTCTCGGATTAGAGAGTAGGTTGTTGCTGCAACCCACTTAGTGAAATAGTCTGTCATGACAAGCAGGAATTTGACATCTCCAGGTGCCTTGGGCATAGGTCCCGCAATGTCCATCCCCCATTTCATAAAAGGCCATCATGAAATTAACGAGTCTAAAGGCTCTGCTGGCTGATAAAGTGCATGAGAGAATCTCCGATAGTTGTCATATGCTGTGAAATTTATGAGCATCATCTTCCATTCGGGGCCAGAAATAGCCCACCCTAATTATCTTATGAGCCAGGGACCTTCCTCCAGAGTGATTCCTCAATTGTTTTTCATGGATCTCTCTCAATACGTAATCAACTTATGATGGCCCTGAGCATTTAGTCGAGGGGCCACTGAACATCCGGCGATACAATGCTCAATTGATTAAGCAGTACCGAGCTGCACTCTCAACCTCGTGCTCTTCGTCTGTCTTCAGGGAGTATCCCCTTGTCCAGATATTCGATTATTGGGTGTCGCCAGTCCAGAACGAGTCCCGTGACGTTAACTTTGTGGCGCTTTACTTCTGAATTAGTTAATTCAATAACGGCTCCCACACTGCCTGCATTCATATTTGCAACGGCTGCTAGGATGGCTAAGGCATCAGCCTCTATATTTTCTTCTCTAGGTACTTGGTCGACCTTCCACTTTGAAATTTTTTCAAACGGGCCAATATCTTAGCCAGGTACTCATACATGCGAGCGTCTTTGGTTGTGAAAGCTCTGTATATTTGATTCACCACCAACTGGGGGCCGCTATAGAGAATAACCACTCTGGCCCGCAATACGTAAGGTAATTCAAGTGCTTGAATTACATCATCATATTCTACTCCAATATTCGTGATTGTCGGACAGCTAATGGCTTTCCAAAAAGTTTTCTCGGTCAGATACTTAATCACGAAACTGAGCCCAACTCCTTTGATATTTGATGCTCCATATGTGTGGGCCACCGGTTCTCTAGGAGTGACGCCTTCCATCATCCTGTATCTAACATCAGATTTGGTATCATGTCGATGCTGAAGTTAGTGACAAATTCTACAGGGACTTGTGATTTGATGATTGTGTGCGGCTCATAAATAATATTGTATTCTCCAAACTCTACGACCTATTTTTCTAGCCTTCACGAGAGTTTGGGCTTGTGCAAAGCGGTCCGCAGCAGGAAGGAAGAGACAACGATGATCGTATGACTCTGAAAATATGGTTGTAGCTTCCTAGTTTTCACCACTAGGGAGAGCAATAGCTTTTCCAAATGCTGGTAGCATGTTTCTATATCTAAGAGAGATTTTTTGACGTAGTACATGGGAGATTGCACTCCTTTCTTTTCTCATACAAAAACTGCACTCGCGGCTACTTCAGATACTGCCAGACATAACAACAACGGTTCTCTCTCGCGTGACTTGTTAGCAACGGGGGATTAGAGATATACTGCTTCAGATCTCGGAGTGTCTGACTGCATTATTCTATCCAGTCAAAGCTTTTATTCTTCTTTAGGATATTGAAGAACTGGTGATAACTTTTTGAAGAACGGGATATAAACCGGCTAAGTGCGGCTATCCGACTATTGAGCCTCTTTACTTCCACTTTAATATTCAGCACCTCTGGTATGGCCTCGATTTCTTTAATCTTGGTAGGGTTGGCCTCTATTCCTCTGTTTGAAATAATGAATCCAAGAAACATTCCTGATGATACGCCGAGCGTATTTTTCAGGGTTGAGTTTCATGCCATATTTGTCCAATATGTTGAATGCTATTTCAAGGTGCTTGATGTGATCTCTAGAAAATTCTGATTTGACCAACATGTCGTCGTTTCAAACCTACCTAGTTTTACCGATCTGATCTTTGAACATCAGGTTTATCAATATTTGGTAAGTTTCTCCCATGTTCTTCAAACCAAAAGGCATCACCCCAGTAACAATAAGTCCCATCTGTCTGTGATGAAAGAGGTTATCTCTTAATCATCTGGGTTCATAAGGATCTGATTGTACCATGGATATGCGTTCAGGAAACTGAGAGCTTCGTCGCCTGCTGTTGAATTGGTAAGTTGATCGATATTGGGCAGTAGAAAAGAATCTTTTGGACATGCTTTATTCAGGTCTGTGAAATCGATGCACACCCTCTATTTATCGTTCTTCTTCGGGACGATCATGATGTTTGACAACCAATCGGGGTACTGAACCTTGCGAATTGACCTATTGTTCAACAACTTCTCCACTTTTCCATGAACTGCCTGGCTCCTTTCCCGATTGATTGGTCACTTCTTTTATTTGACCGGCTTGAAGCTGGGGTCAGCATTCAGGTTGTGCGTTATGACATCACTCGAAATTTTGGGCATGTCATTATGAGTCCAGCCAAATATATCTGGTCGAGCATGCAGGAAGTTGGCAAACTCTTGCTTGGCTTCGGCTGAGAGTGTGGCCCCCACATAAAATTTTATGTTTGGGGGAACCTCTCATCAAAGATCAATGGATCAAGGTTGTATAAATTAGCCTTGACGGTCTTATTCTCATCGTCTGAGTCTTGGGGCGTGACGGGTGGCTCTCGGGGTCCGGTTTCCTCGTACTTTTCAGCTCAAATTGTATGTTGGTGACTAGGCATGGCCCGAGCAGTTTGTCCAACAGTTTATGCTAGTTCTTGACCTCCTTCTTTACTACGCATGTGACGGCGGCTACGTAGCTGCTTCTGGACAGCTTTTGCTCCCCCTCAGTCTCCTGCACTCCCTATGGGGTAGGGTATTTAAGGACTTGATGTAGTGTTGACGGTACTTGGCATACTTTGTGAATCCAGGGTCTTCTCAGGATGATGTTATATGAGATATCGCATGTCACTACCTAGAAAGATATCAATTTCGTTACTCCCGGGATGAGAACCAGCATGATCACTTCCCTTACATACCTCTCGCTGGAGCTATTGAAGCTGGTTATTGTATACGGGCTGGGGATTATCTGGTGTTGCACCTCCATCTGACAAACGGCTTCCCAGTGGATAATGTTCACAGCGTTATCCGATCTGCCAGTATGCGTTTAACCTGGGCATCACATACCCTGAGGGTAATGATCAGGGCATCGTGGTAGAAGACCTCCTGTTTCTCATTATCGCTGAACTCGAATGTGCTGATGCGAACCTTCTTCGTCACTTCCTGGTGCGCTTCGCAAATCATGATGGCTCTGGATCTTTCCATAACTACTCCGGATCCCCCGAAGATCGTGTTCACGGACTGTAGGGTTCCCCGATCTGAGATCGCAATTTTGAGAAGGTCGCTATTGCGCATGGATCCTCAGCGTATGCTAGCCTCAATGGCGAGTTGAATTTTTTTTTTCTAGGTATCCTGTCATAGTTTCAGCCATGTTGGCCAAGTTATGAATCGTTCTTCCTTCACGAAAGGCTTTCCTTGCTTGAATGACGAGATCGTCAGAACTTCTAGAAACATCGCCGACCGCAACGGCGGTGGTCTTCTGGACATCATTGTTGCCGATCTACATTGTCGTGCTTTTCCTTAGTAAAAACCTTCAATTGCCTGGGCCCCACTGTGCTTTTCCTTGAGAATAGTCGGATTCTATGTGAATCACTTGATGTACAATACAATAAAATGAAGGGTATTTATAGCAATAAGTTTACTTAGTCCTAATTATGATAAAATACAAAGACTAAAAAGGTCGTGTGCCTGTTTACTCAAGGCGGTGGTATATACTAACCCTAACTAGGAAACCTTAAACCATAAGGCGGCAGGATATATGCCTTACGTCCCAGGGCCTGTGCCTGCTGAGAGGTCGTGGCTTAAGGAGCAGGCGTGTATCCTCTGCGCTCGGCGACTTATAGGACTTAGTATTTGTGAGCTGGACTTGTATCCCCATAATCATAGGTGGTGTATTTTTACCCACACAAAAATGTTACCCGTTGCAATAACAGACATTTCAGCTATTAAAAAGGAAAAAATATTTTCAGTTCAAATATTTTACGAGAATAATTGGGGCGAGGTAGTTAAGCAGGACATGAGTCAACTCCAAATCACCGAGGATTTAACTCTAGACAGAAAAACATGGAGTCCGAGGATTAAGATAGAAGGTTAGTAGATAGTTGTGTGTTTTCTCTCCTTTCTGTAGGAGAACGTGGTGCTAGTGTTAGATTTCATAGATCCTTATCAATATGTATAATTATTATTTGTCTTTGGTTATATCATTTTACGTTTTTATTAGTACTGTTATTTTGATGTCGTTTTTTACTTGGTATTTCTATATTCATATTTTGTTATGATATTTTTTCTTTCCTTTCCGTTTTCTTTTCCAAACACGTTTTCAAATTATTTTCTTGAACCGAGGATCTATCGCAAACAGTCTCTCTACCTCACTCGAGTTAGGGGTAAGGTCCACGTGCACTTCACCTGCCCAGACTCCACTTGTGGGAACATACTGGGTATATTTTGTTGTACATCTACGAATATTTGATAACAATGTTAGCAAGTCGGGTAGTGTTTAACATTTCCTTTTTATCAGTAACGATCATGTTGGCATGACTGAGATCCCCAACCTTTAACTAGAAGTATCGAGCAATAGTGTTTCTTCTAGAAATTGGCCTTACATGACGTGAATTTGGATTAGTTCGGGCTCCAATAAAAAAATAAACAAAGAATGAAAAATAAAAACTAAAATTTCGTTTTTTGTATTAAAGATTGAGAATGATGTCTAATGCATAACTAATTTCGATTGAAGCAGACATGATTTTGTGTGAGTAAAAATATGCCACCTATGATTATAAGAATACGAGTCCAGACTAGGCTTTCTCTATAATCACTGGGCACTGAGGATATACACCTGCTCCATAAGCCACGGCCGCGCAACAGACACGGGTCAAGGGATGCAAGACATACATCCCGCTGCCTTAGGATTTACAGTCTCCTAGTTAGCATTAATTTGTATTGCCTTTTTAAGTAAACAAGCACATGGCCTATAGTCTTTGTATTTTACCATAATTAGGATTGGGGTAAACCTATTTTGTTGGTCTAAATCTGATTAGGACAATAAATAAAATTTATTTTGGGTTAACTAACAATTGTTTATATCAAAGTCGTAAAAGAACGAGAAATACAGTAATGAAATTTGGACAATACCGAAGAGACAAAAAGTAAGTATTTGTGATATATTTTTTGGATGCCTTTACATAATTTCCTAGCGACTATTTATAGTCTACAAGAGTACATAAGGCAATAAATACGTTTAATGGCCATTACTCCACGTACAATCATGGTCAGCCCATGATCTTCTTCTTAAATATTCAGGTAAAGGTCGACAGCTACAGAAGATAAAAGCTTTCCCACTGAAGAGTGAACATTCACTGAGGGGTAAACAACATGCCCTGTGACGGTTACTCTTCAGTTGCCCCGAGCTATAACTCTTAGCCAAGATTCATTCTTTCTCGAGGCGTCTAGCCTCGGGGACCAAGTGAACTTCTCCGAGGGGTTATTTTCAGAAGACTCTACTAAACCAATCCTTGAGCCCCTTGTGTCGAGGGTTGGTAAAATTTCACCCAATACAATAGTCCCCCCCATCTCTCGGGTAATTGCCAGGATTTCTCGAGGGGTGGAATAAATTCGGCGGGAAAGTGACGTGGCAAATTATCCGCCAAGGAATTTAAAAAGGTAACCGTCTCTTTAACATCACATTCAACGCACACGGCATTTTCTGAGTTGTTGAGATCCTTTGTTTTACCTTCCCAATGTCAAAGTAATGATGACAATTTTTAGGGCACTTGAGCAATCCCTCTCCTATAAATTAGCCAACTAGTCCGCCATTTTCACTATTTCTTAATCCTTTGGTCAATAGTAAAAAACTTTCTACAACTTTTACTTTCTCTTTACAAAATCTTTCAACCATGTCTTCTACTCACTCCGTCTAAAATTCTTCTGGAGCATCAAAGGAAAGAACTATTGATGACAGTCCCATTGTAGTGGGTGATGAGTTGGTAAATGTGCCCGTGCTGCTGAAAGTTATTTCACCGGAAGAAGGCGACAATGAAGTCACCTCTCATTGTTTAACTCATGTTTAACTCATGTTCGGAATCACAAATATTTTCTAAGATAGTCAAGTCAGTGACATCACTCTGCATTGATGGTTCAAGCAGCATGCTATTTTCCTCTCCCATATAAAAAATGTCCCTAGGTTTAATTAACCAAGGGACAAACCAGTCATGATCTTTAGGATCTTGCACAAATATTACTTGTTGAGCTTGATCTGCAAAAATAAAAGGCTCATGACTTCCGCGATCACCAGTGTCTTTTAGGTGTGAGAAGTTTACAAGTGTGAAGCCCAAGTCATCTTCCTTAACTCCTCTACCTTTGGTTACATCAACCCAATCACACTTAAATAAGACAACCTTGAATTCTTCATAGTAGTTTAACTCCACAATATCATTCAATCTGCCATAATATGTGATATTTGCCGACTTCGGGGCTTTATCACTTGTACTTGCATAACTTTCTGTCTTTGAAACGACCGTAACACCACTATTTTGTGTCTCCATTAACTCTTCACATTGTTTTGTTTGGAATCGATAACCATTATTTACATCGAACTCCTTAAATCTTCTTGCAATGTAAGTTGGCCCTTGTGCAAGGAATTTAACATCCTTTGGGATGTTAGATGTGACCTCCAACTCCTTCACCTAACCAAATAGAAATATATGACAATAAACGTCGACATAAGTACAAGGACAATAAATCATAGTAAATAATGACATAATTGAAGTACTTACTTGCTCCTTGAACCACTCATGAAATGTATCAAAATGCAAACGATCAAGTTGATGTTGTGTAAGACGACGCTTACGATGTAATCTCTTGATTTCAGCAATATGCTCACTGTCATATTACTTACATATATCAAATTTTGTTAACAAATAAAGTAATATACACATATTGAGAAAAAGATATGCCACTCACTTTTTATAGTTTTCAACCACCTCTGATTCGCAATTAAAAATTACATGTCGATGTGCTTGCAACCATGTTTTCTCATCCAACTCAAATACATCTTCCTTTCCATATGGCCCCCCAATAGAAGGGAAAAGATATCCTTCATTATCAGTCTCATGCTCAATTGCATCCTCACTTTTTCTAGACCAATAAGACCTTGAATCTCCACCCTCTAGATATCGCGAGCAGAATGTCATACACTCGTTTGCGATGTATGCCTCTGCTATTGAACCTTCTGGGCATGCACGATTACGAACATATGATTTTAAAGTACATAAGTACCTATGCCATGAGGTAATGTTATTAGTCTAATATTTTGATACTTCACAACATAAGATGTACTGTAAAAATTTATTCTTATTCTCCATACCTCTCAATTGGGTACATCCAGCGATAATGTACAGGCCCCGCAAGCCTAGCCTCAGTTGCCAAGTGAATAACCAAGTGTACCATAACGGTAAAGAATGATGGGAGGAAGATCTTCTCCATATTAGAAAGTGTAACAGGAATTTTTTCTTCAAGTAACTTTAACTCTTCAAGTTTAAGCTCTTTGCTACAAAGAACCCAAAAGTACGTGCATAATTCAATTAAAATAGAACTCACTTTTTTATCTATCGATCTTCGCAATGCAAGAGGAAGAAGTTCTTGCATAATAACATGGCAATCATGAGTTTTTAGCCCTGATAACTTTTGTTTGCGAATGCAACGTGAGATATTAGAAGCATAGCCATGTGGAAACTTGGTATTTTGTAGTACTTCATAAAACAACTCTTTTTCCTGTGGAGACATTGTGAAATAAGTAGGAGGAAGATATGTCTTCCCATTAGATCGAGATTGAGGCCATAAGTCGGGCCTTATTTTCATCTCCTTCAAGTCCAATCGAGCTTCTAAGTTGTCTTTTGACTTTTTCAAACCCAATAAAGTATAAATCAAGTTATCACAAATATTTTTTTCTATATGCATAACATCAAGATTATGGCGCACTAAGTTATACTCCCAATAAGGAAGATTAAAAAAATGCTTTTCTTTTTCCAAGTATTTTTTATAACCCCACTTACCTCTTCTTTTGACTGACCAAGAGTAAACTTTATGTCTTTAACCTGATCTAGAACTAGTGAACCAGATACTGGACGAGGTGCAGATCTTGATTCTTAAGTTCCATCAAATGATTTTGTATCATTGCGATACTTGTGGTCAGGCTTCAAGAAACGTCGATGGCCCATGAAACAAAATTTTTTACCATGTTTGAGCCTTTTGGAATGAGTCTCTATGTTGCAAGAAGGGCATGCAAATCGACCGTGAGTGCACCATCCTGATAGATTACCATATGCTGGAAAATCATTTATAGTCCACATTAGAGCTGCTCGCATTTGAAATGTCTCTTTAGAAAATGCATCATAGGTTGCTACTCCGACATCCCATAATTCATTCAACTCTTCTATTAAAGGTTCAAGAAAGACATCAATGTTATTGCCAGGACCTTTTGGTCCAGGAATGAGCAAGGACAAAATAAAGAACTCTTGTTTCATGCACAACCATGGTGGAAGATTATAAGGCATCAAAATCACTGGCCATGTACTATGAACAGTTCGCATTGTGCCAAACGGATTAAAGCCATCAGAAGCTAATCCTAGGCGAACATTGCGGGGATCACTAGAAAATTCTGAATATCTATTGTCAAAAGTTTTCCAAGCTTCAGAATCCGCAGGATGCCTTAAAACTCCATCTTTGTTGCGTTCTTCATGATGCCATCGCATCAGCTTAGATGTTTTTGAAGACATGAATAACCTTTGTAGTCTTGGTTTTAGAGGAAAGTACCTTAGGACCTTGGCTGGAACTTTTTTGCCTTTTTTTTTCCATCTAGAAGCACCACAAACCAAGCATTTATCTACATCCTTACCAGCAAATTCTTTCCTGAAAAGCATGCAATCATTTGGACAAGCATGAATCTTTTCATACTTTAAGCCTAATCCCTCGATTATTTTTTTGATCTCATACAAAGAAGAAGGCAACTTAGCTCCTTCAGGCAATGCATCCTTAAATAGACCCAACGAAGCATTAAAAGATTCATTTGACCATTTAAACGTCCCTTTTATATGGTAAAGATGTAACAAAAATGAAAGCTTGCTAAATTTCTTGCATCCAGGGTATAGTTCTTCATTTGCATCTTTCATGAGTCGTTCAAACATATCCATCTCTGGATGAGGTTGATTTCCTGATGGATGATGAGTATTTTCTTCTAAGTTTGGCTCTATGTCTCTTCTTTCGGCATTGTTATTATCCACAAATTGAGTAAGGCCTCCAAAAGCATCGTGTATCATTCCTCCCATATCATCACCCCTTAAAGCTTCTTGCCTACGATCATCTTCTGCAGTATTAATTGACATATGGAGATACTCGCCATGACAAAACCAAGTATCATATGAAGGTATAATACCATTAACCACAAGATGATCATGTGCGGTAGCCCGATTTACGTCATAGTGTAGCACACATTCCATACAAGGGCATGGAATTGTTTCTCCCTCTTGTTTTTCACAAAAAGCATAATTTAAAAAAGTCTCTAGTCCATCTAGATATTCTTTACTAACTCTATCGCAATTTATCCATCTTCTATTCGTAAAATCGTCCATGAGAACTCAAGAAATCTCACAGAAAGTAACTAACTACATAAAAAAAAAAATTAGGATTCTCCAAAATTTAACAAAAAGCAAAGCAAACATTAATCTTTCATATTTCTAACATATTTTGTTTCTTACTTAATTAGTCTACTAGTATGTTCCATAAAATTCTGGTTTAGTAAGTACTTAGTATTTCCTTACAAGTACATAACATTTCAGGATATACAAAAAAGAATAATATTCCCCTATACAATTATTTATTTGCAAACTTTTTGTAATCAATAAGTCATCAGTTAATAACACATGTAAAAATATTTTCAAATTTCAATCCAGCTACTAAATGCCATGTTAAAACAATAAAAAAACACTGATTTCAAATAAAGCACAGTTTAAACAGAGCATTGACCAATACTACGTCATATTGATAAGCAAAATTGTTCAACTGCATATGCATACAATGGAGAGATTATTTTAAAAAGAAGCAATACCAATCATCTGGTTAATATTACTTTTGAATTGAACCTTGAAACTTTAGCATCGCCTACTCGTAAGAGCAGAAGAAGAAGAAGACTAACAGGGTTTCTAATTAATTCAATAATCAAACAGGGTATTAAAAAAAATTTAATCCTTGTTAAGTCGTGATTTTTTTATGAAGTCTCAGTGAATTTCACATTAGCTAAAACCAAACCCTAGTCGACTGTAAAAACTTTAAGCAAAATTGTCTAAACTTACACAACAGCGATGGGAAATAAATATATATATACGACTGAGGCTAATATTAAAGCGATGAAAAAGGTACTGGTAAACAATTTATCAGAGGAGTTTTGGAACTAAGTAAACAACCTGATTCGAAAAAAGACAGAGGATTTTCATAAAAAAGCTGAGACGATACAGATTATGACATTACCGGGTGATGTCCAGCGATGTTACCCAGTTGGGTAGCGGCGACGGCGCTTTAGATTTCACAGCAACTATGGAACTTTCGCAGACTTTAAAGCGGCACACTTATGGGTTTAGTTTGTGAAGTATATTCAATTTTTCGTAGTTATGCTTTTTGGTTTAGAAAAGAAAAGAATTGGAGGGAATTTTTGATAGTTGTGAAAAAAGGGAGAAAAAAAAGGAGCGAAAGATAAAATAAGTAAAAGATTTCGCACAAATAAGTGGCTTTTAGTAGCCTTACGTCTCTTTTGCCGATAAAAATATACTAATTAGTGGCTATTTCTTATTTGCTGCTAATAAGTGACTTAAGGGTATTTATTTAGTGGCCATTAGGTTATTGCCACTAATCAATAGCCGGTAAAAGCCTCTTTTGTAGTAGTGGACTTAGCCTATAAGTCACCGGGCATAGAGGATACACGCCCACTCCTTAAGCCATGGCCATTCGGGCAGCACAAGCATAGGACGCAAGGTATACATTCCACCACCTTAGGGTTAACAATCTCCTAGCTAGGGTTTTGTATATACCGCCGCCTTGATTTTAGGCCTATGGCCTTTATTAGTCTTTTTATTTTACCATAATTAGGATTGGGTAAATCTCAACTATAAATACCCATCCTCTCATTGTATTGTACATCAAGCGATTCACACAGAATCCGGCTAATCTCAAGAAATAAGATTATTACTTCTTGCTTATTACTTTTCTCTAAATATTTATTTACTTTTCCTGCATAGTTACTGTATTGGTTGTGATCTTCTAACAAATTCAATAATTTTACCTTAACGACTAAATTTAGGCCTAAGTAGTTTGGCGTCCACCGTGGGGCCAGGCAATTGTAGGTTTCTTCAAGAGAAAAGGCACAGTCATGTCAGACGACAACGACAACGTCCAATGGACACCACCAACGTGGCAGACGATTCCGAACAGGATCCCAGTGATCCTAATGATTAATCGAAGGACCCTGGCAAGTAGCTAGTCCATGTAGCCAGTGATGGTGAGGATGATCAACTACGCGGAGGTAATCCTGAGTTTAGAGATTTCTTTATTGATCTCCTCAAAACCCTGCCAGAACGGGTAGAGCAAAACTCGCCAACATGGTCGAAGGCATGACCTAAAAATTAGGAGCACTATTTGCCGGATTTTCTCATAGGCCAGCATCACTGCGAGGACAAGCACCTATGAATGATTCACCAGTATATGTTGCTAATCGCAGGCTCAACTTGGATGCTGCCCCCTAGAGGCTCAACAATAGTCAATAATCAACATCTCAAAGAACACTTGTCATTCAGGACATCCTAAAGAAGATGAAGGCCATCCACGATTGGATCGGTAACATACCGGGTGCTCCACCTCAGGTTACCACCGTGGATGAGCAAAAGTTTTACAAGCATGCATACAAGACGAGTGTTACAGCGACCTGTGTACCAAAGTATTTTTGCCTTCCGGGTAACCTTAAGTATGGTGGAAGTACTGATCCGAACGAGCACATTGCTGCATACTATACAGCTATTAAAAGCAACGAGGTCTCTGAAGAAGAAACTCATTCTGCTCTTGTGAAGAGATTCGACTCGACCTTGACTGAAGGGAACCTCACATGGTGCACTCAGCTGCCCATTAGTTTGAGTCATTCACCCAGATGCAGGATCTGTTCAAGAAGGCACACTCTGGAGCACGCAAGCGGGAGAAGCACATGAAAGATATCTTCAAGAGCCGACAGCAGGATGACGAGTTGTTGAAAGACTCCCACCAGTTCTTGATAACATCGTTGTAGTGGCCTTTGGAAAGAGTCTGTACTACAGGGGTTCATTAGCCACTAGGGAGTTGCAGTAGAGTCTAACTCAACACCCCGTGACGATATTGAGTTCTTTACACCATAAATATACGAAGAAGATCCGCCTCAAGCCAGAGCACTCCCAAAACCCCAAAGCTGAACGATGGAAGCGAATGTCAAGTCCATCCTTGGAGGGGGAACGAGATGGAAGAAGAAAAAAAGGAAAAACTAATAGTCAAGCAGGAACCGAGAAGCCAGACAATTCTCGAGGGACCAGGCCTCAGGGTACACGTGCAGAACCACGTAGTTTCAGTGACTTTGGACTGTGGGTCAACACCGTAGAGCTGGTTACCAATCACTCTAGGAAACTGGGCTCAAAAGTGTGGTGCCCGCCCACTATAAAATGAGCAACTGGAAGGGACTCAACGAGTTATATCTATTTTCATCAAAGCAACAGCCATGCCACGGTTTGATTTCAAGGCCTTGATATTGGAAATTGAGCATTTATTGAAGGAGAGGCACCCCAAGGATTTGATTGAAGAAGGAACGAGACGATCGAGAGCACCGGATTCTGAAGGCAAGTGAAGTGTCAACGCAATATTCACAAGGCACGGACCAGTTATAACCTAGGGAACTAAAGTGTCTGAATTACTTGCTAGTCCAATTGCGTTCAGCAAAGTGGAAGAGGAAGTGAAACGCCAAAATACGCTTATCGTCCCAATAACGGTACTTGACCGCCAGATTGAGCGGGCTTTAATCAACCTGGGAGCGACGTTAATGTCATCCAGAGGGAGGTATTACACAAGATAGGGCAGCACAGCCAGATGATTGCGATCCCCTGCAAGATAACCGGCTTCAATGGTCTTTGTGAGAAGCTTGTCGGCAAACTAGCTCTGTCGGTTCATATCTCGGGTGTGACAAACATTACACCTTTGCAGGTGTCAGCCTTTAATCTTTCATATGAGATCATCCTAGGACAGCCATGGATACACAGCATAATAGGGAGTACCCTCAAAACATCATCAACTCTTCAAATACCCAACATCAAGTGGGGTCAGCGACTTATAGAATGAGTGGTCCTTGCCCGAAAGTTACCTTGTACCAGACAAAAACTTCCATAAAAGGCTCATAGCCGAAGTAAATATGATCGAGTCCCTCATGGATGGGTCTATTGAACGGAAGGCCAGAATAGCAGTCGGGGAGCTGAGAGAACAGGTGTTGGAGATGAGTCACTTAATTCTCAAGGAAACAAAATTATGTTATCAGCTCTCCGAAGTTTTGGTAAAGCATGAGGGACCTTGGTGGCCAATACACTGCTTCCAGGTTCTTACCCAAACAAAGATGTGTCTCCTGCAGCTTCGGATGATAACTAAACCAGTCGAGGGAAAGCACCTTCTGTTATATGTCACAATTTCGGAAATAGCATGGAATACAGTCTTAGTGCGGGAAGAAGATGGGAGGCAGTTCTCCATAAAATATGCTAGTAAGGGATCTTTATGGGCATAAGACCGTCTCTCATTACCAGACTAGTTTGTGGCGGCCGTAATGATGGCAACAAAGGGACTGTGTCTATATTTCCTTAATCATACGGTCAATTTGATCACGTCCATACCGCGGAATTGAATGATAAAAGAGGATTAGAGGATGCTTCCAATGAGAAAGGAGGATTAGGGGATTGACTGTGTGGGCAAAATTATGCTACCTACTATAGGGATACGAGTCCAGCTGGCGAGATTAGACTTAGCCTATAAGTCACCATGTACAGAGGATACACGCCCGCTCCTTAAGCCACGACCGTTTGGGTGGCGCATGCATAGGACGCGAAGTATACATCCCACCACCTTAGGGTTCACAGTCTCCTAGCTAGAGTTTTGTATATACCAACGCCTTGAGTTTAGGCTCATGGCCTTTATTAGTCTTTGTATTTTACCATAACTAGGACTGGGTAAATCTCTACTATAAATATCCCCCCTCTCATTTTATTGTATATCAAGCGATTTACACAGAATTCAGATATTCTCAAGGAATAATATTATTACTTTCTTGTTTATTGAGAGAAAAAGTAATAAGCAAGAAAGTAATAATCTTATTCCTTGAGAATAGCCGGATTCAGTGTGAATCGCTTGATATACCATACAAATAAGAGGAGGGATATTTATAGTAGCGATTTACCCAGTCCTAATTATTGTGAAATACAAAGACTAATAAGGCTTATGGGCCTATAAACTCAAGGCGGTGGTATATACAAAACCCTAACAAGAAGACTATAAACGCTAAGGCAGCGGGATGTATACCTTGCATCCTACGCCCGTACCGGCTTAATGGTCGTGGCTTAGGGAGCAGTTGTGTATCCTTTATACCCGGTGACTAATAGGCTAAGCCTAATCTTGCCATCTGGACTTGTATCCCCGTAATAATAGGTGGCATATTTTTTCCAACACATCTAGCCCCTATCATTGTCATTTAAGCTTATTAAAAATTTTGTTGGCCAACACACCTTTCTTTTTATTCAATAAGGCTACTGTTCTATTTAGTCAGTTTATATTAAGATCCATCTACGATCCAATTATTGATAGCCCTCGGCCATATTTGAGTTGAAGTAATACACTCACTCTTCATCATGAGTCAGAGTAAACTACTCACTCAAGCTAGATCACTTCTAGTTAAACTACCAAGCATTATCGTACATTAAAATTGTCAATTCAGCAATTGCCCTGACATGTCGGTGGGGATGTCCGCCTGCACCGTGTCGTTAGAGACTTAAGCACTCGAGTGGACAAGTATACCGTTCTATCTTGAATGCAAAAATGCCCCCATTGCGTATAATGGGCTAAAGACGTCCCCTTGTGGGCGCGGGTCTAGCCCTAATCAAAAGACTTCTATTGTAGACGCAACACAAGTCGTCACTCACTGATATATAATAAAGCACCATCTAACAAGCACACAAACGTCTTAAAAAGATAATCGCCCAGAAAGGCACAAAATGCTACTTGACTACATTACAAGTAAATACGAAAGTATGCATAAGAAAACATATATTGATGAACGTCCGCTTTCATTAATATCAAAGGAAAGTAGGCTGTAATGTACAATCAAGTTCTTTTGGATACAATGTTGTTCATAATAGATGTTCTTAAGAAACTAAAAAGACCGGGGGTTGTGATTGAGAAGTTATTCGGATTTCGCACGACTGAAGTATTCCACTAGGGATTGAAACTCCTGCTCAGCGGGCACTTCAAAGTATTTCTCGGTGCACAGAAGATGGAATTACCAACATAATGCCTCGAGTAGCAACATCAGTATGTTGATGTTACACGGGCACTAGAAAATCAGCCCAACTGAGGAATCGCTCATAGTAGAATAGGGCAGAAGCATGAACACTCCCGACAGTTTCAGCTGGTACTAGATGGAGAGAAACCTATATTCCGCAAGCAGCTACCGCGAGGACACCGGGTCAGCCCTCCTCTCCTAATAATTGGAAGCTGATGCAATCTCCAAATTGCAAACAAATATAGAGGTAAGCGACCACCCTGAGAATGCAAAGGTTTTAGAGAAAGGTTGCACATTGACCAATTGAAGGAGATAATACCATGGCAAAACCTTATTGCATCAACACGTCTCTTATGTAGCCAAAAGACGACTAGATATTGAGGCCTTGCGTGGTGGCTGACCTCCTGAAGAAAAGATCCTCATGACAAGAAGAATATCACATCAGCTGCTGTTTTAGAGAACGAGTATACCGTAATCAATGCACATGCCATAAAGAAGACATTCCGAAGAATATCATCAGGATCCCAATCAAACTTCATTGCTCGAGGAACTCCGCCCATCTCAGTATGAACGAAAGGATAGAAAAAGAAGACAACAGGTGTGTCCTTGCTTTTAGTCTTCTGATGCACCATCTGCTCTTCAGTAGAGAAGATGCTTTAAGAATATGGAGTCAGGATTGGAAATAAACATCGTAGAAAAATAAGTTGATTTATTTACTTACAGAGGAAGGGTTTTGAAAGAAATGATATATCTTTGAGAAAGCATGTGATCAACATCTGCTGAAAGACCCCTTTTATAGGCGGAGGAAGATAAGGACGGAGCACCTAAGCGAATTGTGGGTTTTCCAAGAATCACTAAATATTCAATTTATATTGTTTGTTCTTTATTCGGTTGATAATTGCACTTAGAGCTTGGGGTATGAAGTGGTTAATAACAATAATGACCAGGAATACAGAACAATTCGGCACAGTAAAAGTAGTTACGGGAAAGATGGAAAGAATCAACGGAAACCAGTCAAAAAAATACGCATAAAAGTTTAAAAGGAATCGGGCGTCTAATTCAATCCAAGTGACTGCGAGTTTCAAGGAGTCAGTGAGATATCTTTTCACACAGCTCTTTTGCATGCCTCTTTTACTTCCTCATCACTTACATCAGCACTCAGCAAGTGGGGGGCTGACTGTGTGGGTAAAAATATGCCACATATGATTACGGGGATACGAATCCAGCTTGCGAAGACTACACTTCCTCTATAAATCACCAGGCGTTGAGGATACACGTTTGCTCCATAAGCCACGACCGCTCAGCAGGCAAGGGCCAAGAGACTTAAGGCATACATTTCGCCGCCTTAGAGTTTACAGTCTCCTAGTTAGAGTTAATTTGTATCACCGCCTTGATCAAACTGGCTCAAGACCTATAGTCTTTGTATATTACCATAATACAGGACTGAAGTAAACCTATAACTTAAATATCCCTCACCTCTATTGTATTATTCATCAAGCAATTTACCAAGAATCGACGTTTTCTCAAGGAATAAGATCTCTTTATTTTCTGTTTTATTTACTTTTTTTAATATTTATTCTATTGCTTGCCACCCTTTATAAGTTTATCTGTTTAACTTATTGAGCAATTTTTAGGCAACACAGATTTTAAGAGTTAGAAATAGTTGGGATTGAAAATGACTTACTCAAAAGTGAGCAAACTCATTTTCTACCACTTAGTGAGAATGCTTTTCAAGAACAAGCACCAGAAATAACTTAAGTTTTGAAAATACTTTTTTTAGGAAAAAAAAAAAACAATACCGAAACACATATCAGATAAGACTTGACGGCTATAGTTCTTGAATACAGATAGGGGTGGCAATGGGGCGGGGCGGGGCAGGGCGGGGCGGGGCGGGTTGAGCCCTTCCCCTGCCAAAGTTTTGCCCTGCCCCGCCCCGCCCCATTTGGTCTTTGTCAAGTTTTTGCCCCGCCCCGCCCTGCCCCGTTTGACCCGCCCTGCCCTGCCCCGTTTTGACCCGCCCCGCCCCGCTCCACTTAAATTACATTTTAAGTCTTTATTTTTTTATTTTTTATCATTAAAATTGAACTTTTCTTTTAACTTTTAATCCATTTAACATATCTCTAACTTTTTTTTATTGAAATTTTCAAATTTGATGATTTTGAAATTACTTGAAGAAATTGAAGCTTTTAAAAAATTTATAGTATTTCAAAAGTATTACATATTTACTATATTAATTAATAGTTTAAATAGCCAATAGTGGAACAATATTTCCATTATTTCCTCAACTTAATCATGAAATAAGAAAATAGTGGAAAAAGAACAAGTAAAATTAATGGGCCTCTATGTTGCCCCGCCCTGCCCCGCCCCGCCCCGTTTAACAGTTGCCCCGCCCTGCCCCGTTTACTGTTTTGCCCCGCCCCGCCCTGCCCCACCCCGCCCCAACTGCCATCCCTAAATACAGAATGTGTTAATTATTATTTTTAACAATTATGAAAGTGACATTAATTAAAATAAGGAAGGACTTATTACTCATTTACAATCCATGCACCCTTTAATCAAGTGTTCTGCCATGGTGGACCTAATGGCTCGTGTGAGACTGAACTCAACACTTGATGAGCTATAAGTAGCTTGTTTTTCTGGTCAATCACTCATCGAGGGATTCACGTGTTGGAGGGCTAAGATGAAATGGCAAAAGTCTTGTCCTTTCTCTTCTTTTAATGATGTTCTTGCTTTTTGTGTCTGTGGAGCTGCACTTTGGGTGAACTGATCATTTTGTGTCTGTTTGAACTGCTCCTAATAGACCTGTAGGAATTAGGATATTGGCTCAGTCAATGTCGGATTATGAAAAGGGTAAGAAATAAGAATGAAATCTTAATATCAATAAAAGACTCGATTTTGGACATTCATGAACTTGGTTCGCAAAATTATTAGTCCTTATGTTTCATTTTGCAGTAGTGTTTACTGATGTGAAATTTAAGATGTTTACTATACGACATGTTTTCCTAATTAGTATATTTGAAAAAACAATGAAACATAACATTTCAAATATTAACTTTTTATTTCATTAATGGCATGCTTATAAATGTAATGAGTCATGACATAATTAAAATAACGGAAAAGGGTCAAATTTGCCCTTAAACAAATCAAAATTCAACACATTTGCCCTCCGTTACAAGTTCAGTTTGGGCATACCCTTAACGTTATTAAAACTAGGGCAAATATACCATTTGTTTGACGGAATTTCCTAATTAGACTGCTTATACACTAAGCTTGCTGATTTGTCAAATTCTTGGCCACGTGTGCGCCAACGTGACGGAGGGCAAATGTGTTGAATTTCGATTTGTTTAAGGGCAAATTTGACCCTTTTCTGTTTTTTTTTTTAAATAAAAGAGGTTCTCATTTTCATCAACAACCTTGAACAACAATCAAACGAAGGACCTTGTTTCCAAGCAAACTTCATAAAAGAGCATGTTTTAACATCCCAAAGATTTTGATTTACAACTTAAATTGCATCTTAAGGAACCCTACTATAACCAAAAATTTCGTTACAACATCACAAGAAAGAAATATTAAGTCGTTCATGATATAATGTGCAATACAATACAATACAATTTCATTATCCTTCCCCTTCATACACTCTTTAAGCAGTTGATACAACAATGAAAGATTCTAGCAACTAGTAGATGTATGAAATGCCATTTTGCTTACACAATCAACTTAAACAGCTTAAGATTAGAGGAAAATAACAATTTTTCAAGTGAAGCCATATACAACTAGAGTCACTCGTAAAATGATATATATGGGAAGTAACATTCAGGGCAACATAGCTTATTGTTCGGAAAGAAACATGATTATCTTCAGCTAATGATTTTACTAATAAGAAACCAATCACTCGTTCTTTCTCTCTATAACTCTCTCCAACCAACATGGTCTTTCTTGTTTAATATTTTGATTTAGTTTAACGAAATGGTCATTGCTATTACATGTGATGTTGTAACGAAATTTTTGGTTATAGTAGGATTTCTTAAGATGCAATTTAAGTTGTAAACCAAAATCTTTGGGATGTTAGAACATGCTCTTTTATGAAGTTTGCTTGGAAACAACGTCCTTCGTTTGATTGTTGTTCAAGGTTGTTGATGAAAATGAGAACAACCTCTTTTGTTTAAAAAAATAGAAAAGGGTCAAATTTGCCCTTAAACAAATCAAAATTCAACACATTTGCCCTCTGTCACGTTGGCGCACACGTGGCCAAGTATTTGACAAATCAGCAAGCTTAGTGTATAAGCAGTCTAATTAGTAAGTTCCGTCAAACAAAGGGTATATTTGCCCTAGTTTTTATAACGTTAAGGGTATGCCCAAACTGAACTCGTAACGGAGGGCAAATGTGTTGAATTTCGATTTGTTTAAGGGCAAATTTGACCCTTTTCCGTTAAAATAATAACACCTTCTAAAACTCTCTTCTTTCTTAGTAGCCGTTTAACCAGAAATACCAAAAAGTTTTTGAAAAAAAGTTTTTAAAGTTGAGTTGAAAAAAAGTATTTGGAAATTGAAGTTGTGTTTGGACATGAATTTTACTTGAATAAAAGTTAAAATTTTGTAAGTAGAAAAAGTTGGTTTTTTCAAAAAACTGAAAAAGTGGTCAAAACCATTTTTTAGTTTTTCAAAAACAGTTTTTCAAAAAAGTTTTAAAAACTGACAACTTTTTATGGACAAATAAGTTTTTGAAAAAGTGTTTAAAAAAAAGCAAAAAGAATTTATGAACAAACGGGTCCTTAAACTTTGTATGCAGTGAAATATCAATGTATAAATTGAAATGGGCAGACTAGATTCTTTGTTGAAGGGAAGTCTTGGTGCAATGACAAGAGTTGCCTTTATCTCCCTATAACCAGGGTCACGAGTTGAAATTTGTGAAACGTTTTACTAAAATGCAAGGTAGTGAGCATACAGTAGACCTAATATGATTTGGCTCTCTTTTCAGTCTCATTCATGGCAGAAGCTTAGTGAACCGCACATCACGATCTAAAATTTGAAATTACTTAGTCTATACTAAGTTATTTGTAAGTTTTGAAAGTTTACAGAAAAAATAGATATCTACAAAAGTTGTTCCATGTCCAGGAACCAACCAAAGGAAAAGTAGTTTCAAGCTGAGCACTTGACCTCAATAAAAAATAGTGCCAGATTTGTGTTCTTGTTTAGATCTTAGAGACAAGAAATAAAACAAGTCTTCAGGGTTTCGTCTATGCTATTATTTTGCCTCTATTAGATTGGGCAAGATCCAAGGAAGGAGGGACTTGGACCTTTAAAGGAAACATCATTGAATACCAAACTAACCAAGCGCTTGAAAACAAGACGAAAAAACACATAATCATAGTTAAAACACTAATGAATGTTACCATTTATTTTATTCTAAATCTAGGGAAGATCCCCAAAAAATAAAATATGGAATAAGATAGTGTCCATTAATATATAATTATATAAAGATCATAGTATAAGTTAGTAAAAAGAACAGTGAAATCTATTTTAGAAGACAACATCGAGAAAAGGAGAAAATAAAAAGCAGAAATTGTTTAGTGGAAATATATGTAGGACCTAGATTAACAAACAACATCATTTTATAGGCAATAAACATGCCATGCAATATGCAAACTACTCAAGGTAAGAACGGCAAGCAAGATCCTAGATATAATAAAATCGTGGAATGTCTAACTGAGTAACAGTGACCTATTTTGACGAACACTCTGTATTTCAGTATTTTATGTTATCTTGTATAAACTGAAATTGATATGATCACCATTATTTTGTACAGTTTTCGCGAGGCAGCGTAACTGTGCCGGCATATTTAGATTTTAGCCACTCTTTAAAAACTCTTTGATAGCATAATCACTTACTTTTAAACCATGGGAGCTGAAGTTATGTATTCAACTTAAAATCATAGTTTGAAGTTCACTCAGCGTAGATTTTTTGGTCAGACGTTGAACCAAATTACTACTAAAAGTGTGAAATCGGGCTAAAAGAAGGAAAAATATCAGATTTTAACTTCATGCTAAAATCGGTTGAAGTAAGCTAAATGTGGACTGAACTTCAAATCCGATAATATAATTTATGAAGATAAGCAATTTAGGTTTAAAGTGGCCGGTGCTTGCAAAAGTGCACCAATAACTGGCTAAAATTATAATTGAGGACATAAAATAGGTTATGCGTGCACTTATCCCATTTTTTCAATTTATGAAGATAAGCAATTTAGATTTAAAGTGACCGGTGCTTGCAAAAGTGCACCAATTACTGGCTAAAATAATAATTGAGGACCCAAAATAGGTTACGCGTGCACTTATCCCATTTTTTCCTCTCCCTATGTCTAGAATATAGCGCTGAGATTTGAAGTTCATAAATTTGGGGTGCTACTGAACTTAGTGATTATATGAGTTACTTGTGAGTTCAAAATTTAATGTTTGTACGTATTCAAAAGATTTTTCATTCTGTATATACATGATTTGATCAATAAAAAATTATTGAATTTGGCCAGTTTCATAGCTTACATGCTACATCCGCCCCTGCCTAAGTTGCTTGAAAAGACCCACAACCCTAGGAGTTAGAATAACTCAACACTAAGATACTTAGAGTGCACTTAGTTTAACATTTCGTAAAAAATGTTTCAACTGCTTATATATTTTCAATTATTGTATTATATTATCAATGCACTCTTTGTAATACATATAACAAACGGCCCCTTTATGAACCAAAAAAGCTTTACAAATCAGGACAGTATAATTATGTGTAAATATCTATATAAGCTAATAACTTGTCAAGAATTTTTTTTATTCTGTATATACATGATTTGAATAAAATTTATTGGGTTCGACTAAACTCATAGCTTACGAGCTACATCTGCCCTTGCCCTTTGTTACTTGAAAAGACCCACAACCCTAAGAATTAGAATAATACAACACTAGATACTTGCAGCGCACTTAGTTTAACATTTCGTAAAATGTGTTTCAACCGTTTATATATTTTCAATTTTAGCACTCTTTTTCAAGTAAGAACTGTTTATTCGTGTAGCTAGCACTTAAAGTGTTTCTAGATGCTTTTAAAGGTTTAAGCCTAGGGGTGGGCACTAAACCGAAAAAACCGAAATACCGAACCGAACCGAACTAATTCGGTTTTTCGGGTTCGGTATTTCGGTATTTCGGTTCGGCTCGGTTCGGAAATTTTGAAATTTCGGTTTTTCGGTTCGGTTTTCGGTTTTGGGCAATCCGAAATTTCGGGGTTTTTTTTTTTTTTTTTTTTTTTTACATATACCATATATTTTCTAAATCTCTAAGTTAGTCATTGTCAGTAAGTAACATGATTCTATATATTGACTGATTTAACTAAAGATTCTGCTATTTT
Source organism: Petunia secreta (assembly GCA_029990175.1). Taxonomy (NCBI): domain Eukaryota; kingdom Viridiplantae; phylum Streptophyta; class Magnoliopsida; order Solanales; family Solanaceae; genus Petunia; species Petunia secreta. Next base: position 230,528 of record JARKIP010000204.1, on the reverse strand, counting down.
TATTTTACAGAATAGAGAGAAAGTATCTAAATGTTTGTTACTCTTTGTAAAAATCATTCATAGCACAATTATCTAAATTGAGACGTTATAAAATTACATCAGTGCCAAGTGACGAAACCAATAATTTTGCTAAGAGTGTTTAAGAATTTTCAAAATTTAATAAATATCAAGTAATACTCCTATTTGACTTATATATACTATTATAGTTTTTCAGTATCAACTTTCACTGATTGTAGCTCCACCATGATAATACCATAATGTACGAAGGGGGTGAATTGTTTCATTTTCTGTAATTAGTCATACTTTTAGTACTAATTTCTTTTAAGCTAAAAGAAATTGAAAGAAATGAGAAAGTGAGAAGACCAAATTATGGTGTGGTCGAGGGGACCAAATTATCCTAGTTAGTCATAGGCTATAAATTTTTTTGTTCGGATTTTTTTTTTTTTTTGGCCATAAACTTTGGTTTAAACCGAAACACCGAAGTACCGAACTAAAAAACCGAACCGAAACGAATTATAAAAATTACGGGTTTTTCTACGCTTCAAACCGAACCGAAAACCGAAATACCGAACCGAAGTTTCAAAAAACCGAACTGAAATACCGAATGCCCACCCCTATTTAAGCCAAATGGATTTTCGTCTCTCTCTCTCTCCTTCCTCTTGCATTGGCTCTTCATGTTCCTTCAATCACCTCCACTGGCTGATGTGTTTAATGAGAGGATTAATTATATACTCCCTCCGTCCCAATTTATGTGGCACCATTTGACCGGACACGGAGTTTACGAAAATAGAGGTTGACCTTGTAAAGTATCAATTTTACCCTTGAAAAAGTAAGAGAGAGAAGATTTGAGTAATAAAAAAGTTGTTGGTAGGTTTAAAAGTATGTAGGGTCCAACAAGGGTAAAATAGAGATGATGCATTAAATAGTTGTCAAATAAGGAACGGTGCCACTTATTTTGGGACAAACAAAAAAGGAAATGGTGCCACATAAATTGGGATGGAGGGAGTACTATACTTCTGTTTACTTTGTCGTTATACTGTTATTTGCTACAAAGTTTAATAAGAAAAAAAATATTTTATGGTCTACTTATAGTATTTGTGTGGCTATAAAATCTCACATAAAAAAAATATAGAAATCTGTCATTCTTTTCGAAACGAAATAAGTAGAAAATATTACCTCAAATAAAACAGAGGGACCATTCTAAATGGGTCAATTAAGTAACTAGGCAAACTAACATTCCACTTTACACAAAATAGTAATAGTACTAGAGTTTAAAAATAGGCATTTTTACATAAAAGTACAAGTTTTAGAAGTTATTTACAAAATATAGCAATATTTTGCTCCCACCATTTTTCCCAATTTCATTTTTACTCCTCCCATTTTTTCCAATTTCACATTTCCTCCTCCCATCCTCAACCACCTCGTATCTTGTTGTATCTCATCGTATCTCGATGTTTCTCAACTACCAATCACATCGTATCTTGTTTTATCTCACTGTATCTCAATTACCAACCACCTCGTATCTCACTGTATCTCAACTACCAACCAATCGTATCTCGTTGTATCTCATTGTATTTCAACTACCAACCACCTCATATCTCACTGTATCTCAACTACCAACCAATCGTATCTCATTGTATCATACTGTATCTCAACTATTAATCACATTGTATCTCACTATATCTCAACTACCAACCACATCGTATCTCACTGTATCTCAACTACCAACCAACTGTATCTCATTGTATCTCAACTACCAGCCACATCGTATCTCACTGTATCTCAACTACCAATCACCTCGTATCTCACTATTTCTCGTACTATCTCATTGTATCTCTATTACCAACCACATCGTATCTCGTTGTCTCTCACCTACCAGCCACCTCTTATCTAACTTTATATCGTTGTATCTCAACTACCAACCACCGCGTATCTAACTGTATCTCGCCTACCAATTACCTTGTATCTCATTGTATCTCAACTACCAACCACCTCGTTTCTCATTGAATCTTGTCGTATCTATCTATCTATTGTTTTTTCCACCGTATCTAACTATTTGTAGAATATATCTAGCTGTTTCTAGACTGTTTCAATATTTTTTCATCCTATTTGTGCGTTATTTCTCACTGTTTCTAAACCTTTTCACAATTTTTGTGTTGCATCACATTATTTTTTACATTTTGTTTCAGACTGTTTTAGCATCGTATCTTGCTATATCTCGTTGTATCTGCATAGTTTTTGCACCATATCCAACTGTTTCTAGATTTTTGCGCCATTTCTGTATTGTATCTAATTGTGTCTACATTTTATCTAGCTGTTTCTAGACTGTTTCACCGTTGTTTCACATAATTTTCTTAATGAACGTGAAAAAACTGAAAAAGAAAACTATAATGAAACAGCTTGATCAGACAAAATATATCATTAATTGAAAAAACTGTACCTCCAAATACGAGCTCCCATTATATTCTTCCTTTTTCAAAGTTATCACTAAATTTAACATGTCGAATTTAATTTATTACTACTAAAAACTATTCCTATTTGACAAAGATCAAAAGTGTGCTTACTTTTTCACTTCATAAATTTAAAGTAAAAAGTGAGCTTATACTTGGGAGCAACTCAAAAAGACTACTTTAAACCTACATTTTGTCATTTTCTCAACCAAATAGAAGTAGAAGAAGAGCTCACTTTTTCCCACAAACAATAATGATTTAGCTTTTTCTCGGTTTATTGCTTCAATCACTAGTTTGGAAATGTGGGTTCGGATACGACTATCTGAAAAGGGGATTAGAGGCAAAAGAAATTTTAAAAAAATGAAATAGAAGATGTTGCTAATTCTCAATTACCGCCGACGGACTCTGATTCCAAAACCTCTGTTACAGATCCATCTCCGGTACCATCGCCATCATCATATGAGGCTCGATCTACGCAAATTGGAGGGGATTTTTCGAGAACCAACTTTAGAAATGAAAAGAAGATGTTGAGACACATATGAAGATGTAAAATAATTTTGGCCAGGGACGGTGGTTGATGGGTCGGCGGTGGCGGTTTGTGGCGGAGTATGGCAAGGGTTGGGAGAAGTTTTGTTAACTGAGGGGGATTTAATTGGAATGGAAGAAACAAAGAGTCTGGGAGTATTAGTATGGTGGGCTGGATGGGTCGGGTCAAATGAGAATTGGGTTGGACTTGCTAGGATAATATTGCTATGTGGTGTAATTTGTATAATATTGCTATATTTTTGCAATATAGGGGTGTAGATTTGTATACATGTGTAAAAAAAATCCTTAAAAATATAGCAATATTTGTTTTTCAAAATAAAGAAATACACATAAAAGGTGGGAAAACCCTAGATCGCCCTCCTATAAAACCCCAACCACCGAGCCACACACTGTCCCCCTCCCCATGTCTGCCACCACTGGCGTAGGCCATCGGTATTTATATGTTTCTTTTTACAATTTTTTTTTTACTATTGTTATATACTTGCATGTCTAGTGCACAGTTACACAATTGATATATGTAATTGTATCACTTGCATGTCTACTGTATGTTTATTATGTGTATAATGTCTGATGTATCACCGGATATATAATAAAAAAATTATGGACAACAATCTTCCCACCTTCAAATCACCATCTAAAGCACCATAACCACCATCATAAATCACCATAAAAAGTGAAAAAATGAGAAGAAGGAAAAGAAAGAAGAACTATATATACATATATACAAGTGGAATACAACAAATGCAAAAGCAGCCAGTTGATGCACATGATATGCAATTCAGATACATGTGAAATTCAAATGACATACTGACACGACCCAGAATCTGGCTAGGCCGTGCGGGCACCCGACATCCTTCCCTATACCCGTTGGGCGAACCCTTACCGATTAAATTAGAAAAATAAATATAATTCAATTCATAAATAAAGACAAGACCTAAAAAAAAAATATAGACATACTGACACCTCTAAGCTGTACAAAAGGAATTACAGCTGACTACCCAACATACTAGGTTTAGGGCTATCCAGACCAGACATCTAAGAGTACAAAAGAAGACAGATACCTCCTGAAGGGAGCAAAATGCAACTGAAATAATGAACAATAAACTGGTGGCCATCCGGAATAAAAGCTGGCTCATCCTGACAGCTGAAGTCGTCTTCGCTCCTTCACAACGTAGCGAACTCAATCCTGGAGCAAACCTGCCGAAACGAAATAGATAGACAAGAAACAAACAACAAATAAGGGAGAGTCAAAAGGACTCAATAAGTGGGGCAGACTAGCCACCTCAAAGAATAGGATAGCTAGCCAGGGAGAAAAGAAACAGATAAACCAAATTCCTCTTATTTAAATTATGAAAAGGGAGAGCCAGATAATAACTAGAAAAATGTATGGAATCACAAAATCATCAACAACTAGGAACGTAAGATAGCCAGAACATATAGGTATCCCGAACACATTAACAATCAGAAATACATCCTGTTGCGGCGTGCAACTCGATCCATATATTCATCCTGTTGCGGCGTGCAACCCGATCCATATATTTATAACGTTGCGGCGTGCAACCCGATCCCCGCAACCCAGAATACGAGCCAGAAATATATAGACAAACTGAGATATGTCCACCACATAGTATACATATCGCATACTTAAAACACAACACAATACACACAATAGTCAGTATGCGGTGCAATGAGATGGGATGAATGCGGTACGATGCAATGCAGTCACATATGCCTGATACCTATCTCCGACGCGGGACTCTCATCGTCTACAGGAGATATATGCAATAATGATCTTTCACCGGCTCACTCTCATCGATTACCGGGAAGTATATGCAATAATGATCCTTCACCGGTGCAGGACTCTCATCGGCAACCGGGAAGTATATGCAATAATGACCCTTCACCGGCTCGGGACTCTCATCGATTAAAGGGAAGTATATGCAATGTTCAAAACCAGAGTGCAATGCTTATATGCTCAATGCAATACCAACAACAGGGCATAACATATATAATATAGTATAAATTCAAAGCTAAGGCGTAATGAGTACGCCTATCGGCAGCTACACACGTGGTAAAAAATCCACAAGGCCAGGTACCTCCAAAGAAATGGATATAAACACTTACCTCTTCCAAAAGTTAGTACGGCTAATCAACAACCGCTTTATCCTTTGGTTTCCTTGTCACATAATCACACTCTATTCAATAAGCAGAAAAATATGTCAATTTAGGCTAAAGGCTTCATTCCTCACATCTTAGGGCAATCCGGTTAGGAACTTGATACCCTATTCTCATACGCAATGCGAAGGCTAGGCCTATGTACAGAGTTTAAGGTCACATAACCAAACCCTAAATTAATTATATTTATATGTTGCCCTTAACTTACTGAGTACGAATATATAATCATTTCCATTATCGGGGTCCATTTGACCATTTAAACTATTAGTAATTGAACTTATTAAAACGATGGCAAATATCCCAATTTTTACCGTAAAGATATATCAAAACACACGTAATAAACTCAAATAATATATTAGGATCATTACCTGAATGTTTCAGCGTGAAAATTCTATTTTTCTCCGGCCACTTTTCTCATTTTCTGGCATTTTTTTCCATTTCTCAATTCCTTTGGTCCATTCTCGTTTTTCTGTTCTATTTCTCATTTTCTGACTTTCATTATATAGCTACTTAAATCATACTAGGCACCGCCTCATTTCATATTTGTTTTGCTTTCTCTTATTTTGTCTTTTCCCTATTTTGTTTTCTTTTCTTTTCGCGACGAAAATTAAAACGGTACCCTACGATATTCGAAATAATTCCAACTTTTCAGTATAAGTTATACAAAATATATGTAGCATACTCGCTAAAGCGGACCTCAAATTGGGTTCTTGAAACTCAAGATGCGAATTTAAATGGAAAAATGTCAAATTATTTAACTTTCGGCATTTTAGCGGAAACTAGCCGAACAACATCGAAATTCACTTTCGAAAGTTCTCAAAAGTCACAAATAATCATCCGAACCTAAGAATTTTGAATCGGAGCTCATTCGCCAAAGCCGAGCTTGAAAATCTCTTTTTAATATTTATTGACAATAAAAAATAAAACCTTCTTCCGATGCCTACCAATCGAGGTCTGATTTAGCTCAAATTTTACAGACAAGTCCTAATGGATACTATAAATATTTTAAAATTATCGGCACGCTAATCGAAGTCCTAACTTTCGAAACGATTGACCGAGGTCGTTTCACATACAACTTTCATACAATGGGAAAACATTTCAAAAAAAATTTGGATCTACAAATTCAAATCTGCTCCGGATCTTAAATATCGTCGAAGAAAAAAAATTAAAAAGGAGGAGAAGGAACAAGCCGATGCCGAAGAAGACGAAAGAGATGACGGAGCATTCACTGTTGATGGTGCTGTCGAGAACTTAGGTATTTCAAGTACCGAAGAATCAAATTTGTCGATGTGGGGGAATTCTGTTTGTTACGCATCTCTCAAAAATCGCAAACATTGCTGAAGTTGTTGTCACCTACATATTCTCTCTCCTTTTCATTCTCATCATCGCACTTGGAATCAAAGCCGGCATTATATACCTCATTTTACAGCTGGAATCACTGGAGTACATGATCTCCAGCGTTGCAATTAAGAATTTCAACTTGACGTCATCGTCCTCTCACTACCCTGAGCAAAGATTCTGGCCGGTGGGTGTGTGTGTGTGTGTGTGTGTGTATATATATATATATAGAGAGAGATAGAGAGAGAGAGAGAAAGAGAGAGAGAGAGAGAGAGAGATAGATAGATAGATAGATAGATAGATAGAGAGAGAGAGAGAGAGAGAGAGAGAGAGAGAGAGAGAAAGGAAGAGATTAGGTTTTTGTTTACCCATTCTATCTGTTCTTCTTATGTTTTGTAGATTTTTTTAAAAATATTATTATGTAGAGTCTTGCAGAGTATGTCTTTGATGATCGAATAAAGGAGAAAAATCAAACTTTGAGGGCCACCAAAAAGAAAAAAGGGACATCATGCTCGGCGGCAAAAAGGAAAGAAATTGAAAAGGTGCCCAAAAGAGCCCTATGTTGAGTAAGGGGGAGAAGGTGCCCTGTTAGCTTGGAGTTTTGACTGATGATTAAGGATAGATCCAAGAACATGTTCCTTGGATCACTACAGCTGAATAAATATTAATGCAAAATCAATTAAGCGGGAAAATTAATAATTATCCTAAAATCTAGTTGTTTATCTTGATAATTATGCAGGGATGCGCGAGAAGAAAAGACTGCATAAGATTGGGATATGGATAAAATATTTCATCTATCCAAGTGAGGAGTTCAATTAGAACTCAAACACTAGAAGGTATTTGGAGTCTAATTGCTCAAAACTTCTCATGATTTCATGTCTATAAATTGAGAAGCATCTCAGCTGTTGAAGACACGCACAAATACAGAGAGTTTAGAGCTATAGTATTTAAGTAATTCTAAATTGTATTTGAGCAGTCGTTAAGCTACAGGGAACAAAGTGAAGAACATGTTCCTTAGGTTGAGTCTTGTTGTTCTTAGTCTTAGTTCATCTGTGGTAGGATCTATTGAGCTGTACTATTTACTTTCATAGAAGTTCTGTAAGAGTACACATCATTCAAGTCTGGTACTTGGAGAAACTTTACTGACTGTGAAAGGGGCTGATATTGGATTAGAGTTAGTCCTATGTTAGTAAGAAGGAAGTCTTGTAACCAAGTGAGTCTTTCAAATAGTGAAGTTGAAATCCTACTAGAGAGAGTAGGTCAAGGTTTTTTTATCCCAAGTCGTAGGGGTTTTTCCATGCTAAAATTCAGTGTTCATTTACTTATTCTTTATCTATTCTGCATTTAACAAAGTAAAGGAAAACATATAAAAAATTGGTCCTTCAACGTAACAATGGTGTGTCTTGGGAAATAGCAATTGGTATCAGAGTTGGTTATCCTTGAAGAGGCTAACACCTTAGGATTACAATAAGTGCACCACAAGGGAAATACTGAGGGTCAGTCCACTGTTAGGCCACCATTGTTCAATGGTAAGTACTCTTCTTGGTGAAAAGAGATGATGTGAGATCATCTTCAAGCTGAAGATTATGAACTATGGGACATAATCACTGAGGATTCCATAATACCTATGAAGAAGGATGCTACAGGAAATGAGGTTCCCAAAACTAGAAAAGAATGCAATGGTGATGACTTAAGGCAATGGGAAAAGAATGCAAGGGCTAAAAAGTGGCTCATCTGTAGACTTGGTCCTGATGAATATACTAGAGTTCAAGGTTGTTCTACTGGGAAACAAATTTGGGATGTATTGCAGGTTTCTCATGAAGAAACCAACCAGGCTAAAAGATTTAGAGGTACACTTCTCTTTGCTGAATATGAAAACTTTAAAATGAGAGAAGAAGAAATAATTTTTGAAATGTACACTAGGTTTAATGCTATTGCAAATGAGCTTATTTCTTTAGGAAGGATTTTAATTGTAAAAGATAGGGATGAAAAGATCTTGACTGGGGTACTTTCAGATTCTTGGGAAATTAAGGCATGTGCTATCATTGAAAGCAAGGATCTTAGTACTCTTTCTTTAGATGAACTAATAGGTAATCTAAGAACTTATGAACTAAGGAAGAAAGTCTAGATTATAGGAGAACCAGTTAAAACTAAACAAAATTTAGTATTAATTGTTGATGATAAATCTGTTAATGATGAGAAGGAACTGGTCCTAGTCGCTAGAAGTATTCAAAACTTCTTGAATAAGAAAAAGGGGTCTAGTGGACAGGATAGGTCTTCTGACATGAAACAGGGAGGAGAATGCTTTAAATGTGGACGCACGGAACACTACATCAGCAAATGGCCAGTTGTGGAAGAAGAATAGAGAAAGAAGTATGTTGAAAAAAGAAGAAAGGCTAAGGAACAGGTCCGTAAGAAAAATGAATCTCCCAAAGCATGGTTGCTGGTTGGGAAGATAGTGAAGATGAGCAGTTCGATGATGATGTAGACGATGAGCTTGCTCTAATGGCCTTGAAGACTCAAATAATGAAGAAGATGTTGAGGTATTTGTTTCTAAACTTAAAAATGATATAAAAAGCATGTCTAGAGATAAACTTGTCAAGATATTTCATACTGTGTTGGATGAGCTTAAGTTCTTAAGTAATGTTAAAAAACAGGTGCATAATGAAGTTGAAAGGTTGAGTTCTGAACACAAAAAATAGTTGTAAAATATGAAATCTTGAAAATGAAAAACAACATGCTAAAGGAACAAATTCTTACACTTGAACCAACTGTTCAGAAGTCACAGAATGAAAATTCAGAAACTATTGCAGTCGAGGGAAATACTAATTCTCATCAGCTTGCTAAAGAGAAATTGAAAATAACAGTTGATGAACTGTTTAACAAAATGAAAAAAATAAGATCTTTGGAAGAGGACTTGATCAAAACAAAGAAGAATTGAACAAAACTGTCAAATAGAACAAGTCTTCTGAAGCTTTAGAATGGTTACAGGAAAAATCAATGTAATAACAGGAGAGGTATTGGGTTCATAAAATCTCAATCATTGCCCAAATGGGATCCAAAGAATAAGTATCTAACTTTTCCTGAAAGTTGGCTATGCACACACTATGGAGACACTGGTCACTTGAAAAGAAATTATCAATATCTGGCAAAAGCTACACAAAGGAACAGGTCCTATAAACATATTAAAATATATGTGGCCAAGAAAATTATTCACACAAAGAAAGCATTACCAGTATGGGATAAAAAGAATGTGATTAATCCTTGTTCTCAAAGAAAGGAACCCAAACTTTGGGTTCTTAAAGTTAACCCCCAGTTTCCTTTTGCAGGCTAGAGTAAAAGTGAGGAACCATAAATGGTACATGGACAGTGATTTCTCAAGACATATGACAGGACATAATGAACTGTTTCTTTCACTCTCAGCTTTTCAATGAGGAAGTGTTTTCTTCGGAAATGGTAAGAAAGGAGAAATTCTTGGCATTAGAAAGGTAGGTAGATCTGACTCACATAGCATTGATAATATTTTTCTGGTTGATGGAATGAAATATTTTTTATTGAGCATATCTCAATTGTGTGACAAAGGTAACAATGTGAATTTTTCTTCTACTGGTTCTTTTGTGACTAGTAAAGCATCTGGAGAGATCATTTTGCCGGAAAATAGATATGAAAATATTTATAAAGTGGATCTTTTGTCACTAGCTGATGGGAGTATGAGTTGTTTAAGTGTGATGCAAAATGATCCCCTCTTATAGCACAAAAGACTTGGTCATGCTAGTCTAACACAGTTGAACAAACTACTTTCTAAGGACTTGGCGATAGGTCTCCCTAACATCAAGTTCAAGGAAGAATTTGAAGTTTCAGCTCAGTTCCATACTTAATTGAATACTCTATGTCATGATTTCTACATAAGTTTGCTAAACTTTAATGATACCCTTGTGTTCTAAGAATTTCAGATTGTGCAGTTTGATTAAAATTGGGTGTGGAAACTGTTCTTTTGTCGCATTCTCATGTATGTACTCCTTCATTATTCAGATATTATTAGAGTTTGAAGTTCATAGGTAACTAGATTAATTTAAATCCCACTTAAACTCCATCTTTCTGAAAACAGTCTCATCAAAGAACCGTTCCACACTCCATCTTCCACTTGAACTCTTAATCATAACGGCTATTGTTGAAACGTTCAAGAAACCTAAACCGAATACAATTCTATTTAATCAAGGAAGCTGAATAGTAAATCGTTTTACAATCCATCTCTATCACTGAATTCTCTCCTATATAAACTCACCCTGTTCTCTCATATTTCTCAATCAAGCTTTTACAAAATTTCAGAAAGAACTGTGAATTATCTTCTTAAACGCATAATAGCCATGTCTTTAAACATTGATTCCACTACTCCTAGTGCTGATCAACCACCTACCACCAACCCAATTTCACCCTTGCAAACCACTTCACCACACCCAAAAAATCCAAACCCTCAAAACCATGAATCTGAAACTCAGGGGGAAGAATCAGTTCCTTATGTGGCTGAGACACCAGAACAAGTGGAGGATCTATATATCAATTTCATGTAAACTACGCTGAACCTTTTAATATTTCTGATGATCAGGGAGAAAAAGTAAAGGGTTTATTTTTGCATGCTCCAGAGAGTGAGGGTGAAAAAAGAGGAAGTGAACGGTATAGGGGCTTCCATGCATGAGCCTCCAAGGTCTACAGAAGTTGCTTTTTAGATCACTCATAGATGATGAATATATGGTGGATGTTTTGGATGTTTTGGATGCTGATGAGGCTATTGGTGGCAGTGATAGGCCTATAATTTATTTAATCAATGTGAGAGGCATGAAAAGAAAATTGGAGAAACATGGTCATGTTGATGCTGAAGAACTTGTTGCAATTAATGCTAGGCTTAAGAAGATTAGTGATAGCTATAAACCTGGGATTAAGAAGAAAAGCTAAGGGGAAAGTTCTGCAAAGGGTAAAGGAACTATTCCTTCTGCTCAAACTCCTACTAGTGGGGTTAGGAGAACCATGAGCATTGTAAGGGATGCTGATGAGACAATGACTGAAGCTCTTCAGAGAAGTAAGAAAGGTAAGAAGAAACAGGTGTCTGGGCCTGTGGTGGTAGTTGAGGATTCAGATGAGGAATTGGAAGAAACTGTTCCTTTGACCAAAAAAAGAAGATCATCTCAAAGGATGTCTGCAAAAATTGATGAGAAATCCTTTAGTGCTGGTTCTGTTTCAAAGGGAACCAGGTCTTCAAGGAGAACTCTGGTAGATGAAAGCAGTGATTCTGAGGATGATGTTGAGAACAAGGGATGTGAAGCTGAAAGTGCGAGTGAGGGTGATGAAGCTGGAAAGACTGTGCATGTTGACTTTTACAAAAGGAAGTTGTTGTAAGGCAGGGTACTTACTGATGTGGAAGAAGAGGGAATGGTTTGGTTGTTAAAAAAACATGACAAACAAGGCTGGAAGGACATGGTCCTTAAAATCAGAGGGAAATTGGCCAGCGATGAGGTGGTTGAATTCTTTTACAACTGCTCCATTGATGAAGGTAGAATCAACAGTTCTGTGAATGGTAAGGAAATTTACTTTGACGCACAACGGTTAGGTGAACTGTTTGATATTCTTTTTGTGGGCTATGATGATAATATTAAAAGAGAATGGCCTCATCAAACCAATTTGCCTACTGCTCTGGAAATTACATGCAAATTTGTTGAAAATCCTAATGAGGAGGAACCAAGAGCAGTAGAGAAATGTGAAATACAGCCTTGTCACCAGCTTTTGTTTGAATTTGTAAACAAGATCATGTTTCCTAGGCAGGAGAATAGAGGACTAGCCAGCTTCTTGGACCTGGTCCTTATGGAATTGTTGGATACTGAGAAACAAATAAACTAGCCAATGTTCATAGTTTATTTCATCACAATGGTTGTGACTGGGAAGAAGAAGCATGCTCTTCCTTTTGGTTTTATTGTTACTGACTTGTTTGACAAGTTGGAAATTCCTTTGAAGGAATTAAAGAATGCTACCAAGAAGGAAAGGTTTGGGGCTACTACACTGATAAGCTGTGACATGACTTTGAATGCTGAGCCTGTTGTGGAGGAAGAAAGGGACTTTTGGAGAACTAAGCTGCTAAGGCTAAAGAAACAAATGAAGGGATGCTCAAACAGATGTTTGAGTTGTTTTTAAAAAAAACTCAGGACCTGGTCCTTCCAACACCTGATAACCCAAACTAAAAAGCCATCATTTATCCAGTGGGATTTAGATTAGCTCTAGTACAGGTGGGTGTTCGGTGTTCGGTTCGATTTTTTTCAAACTTCGATTTGGTACTTCACTCTTCGGTTCGATTTGAAGTGTAGAATAACCTGTAAATTTTATACTTCAATTCGGTTCGGTTTTTTAGTTCTGTGTTTGGTTCGGTACATCGGTTGTTCGGTTTAAACCAAAGTTTATAGCCCAAAAAAAAAGGCCGAATAAGAAAATTTAGTCGGAAGTAAGCAACTCATCAGTTAATACATATACCCCCACACATGACGATCAACAATTTGTTGCATGATAAAGAAAGAGTTAAGTGAAACCTTAATTTTACATAGCCTATGGTAGTGATCAGTTATTTTTCAAAATATTTTCTTTATAAGCATTTCCATTCCTACTTTTATGTTTGCTTTATCACTCACTATATAGTTTGCGCTCATGCATAAGTTCTTGCTAGCCGAGCATTACTGACACAACCCGAAATCCAGTTAGGTCGTTCGGGCACCCGACATCCTCCCCTAGACCCGTCGGGCGAACCCTTACCAATTAAATTAGGAAAATAAATATAACAATTCATAAATAAGGACAAGATATAGAACAAAAACACAGACATACTGATATCTCTAAGCTGTACAAAAGAAATTACAGCTGACTACCCATCATACTAGGTTTAGGGCTATCCAGACTAGACATCTAAGAGTACAAAAGAAGACAGATACCTTCTGAAGGGAGCAAAATACAACTGAAATAATTACCAATAAACTGGTGGCCATCCGGAATAAAATCTGGCTTACCCTGACAGCTGAAGTCGTCTTCGCTCCTACACGCCGTGGCGAACTCAATCCTGGAGTGAACCTGCCGAAACGAAATAGATAGACAAGAAACAAACAACAAACAAGGGTGAGTCAAAAGGACTCAATAAGTGGGGCAGACTAGCCACTTCAAAGAATAGGATAGCTAGCCAGGGAGAAAAGAAACATATAAACTAAATTCCTCTTCTTTAAATTATGAAAAGGCAAGCCAGATAATAACTAGAAACACGTATGGAATCACAAACTCATTAACAACCAGGAACGTAAGATAGCCAGAACATGTTGGTATCCCGAACATATCAACAATAAGAAATACATCATGTTGCGGCGTGCAACCCGATCCATATATTTATACCGTTGCGGCGTGCAACCCGATCCCCGCAACCCAGAATACGAGCCATAAATATATAGTCCATTTGAGATATGTTCACGACATAGTACAAATAACGCATACATAAAACACAACACAATACACACGATAGTCAGTATGCGGTGCAATGAGATGGGATGAATGCAGTATGATGCAATGAGGTCACGTGTGCCAAATAGATGGAGCGGAATCCTCCTACTCCGGGGCGAAATCCTCCTACCCTCAATATGATGCAATGGAGCGGAATCCTCCTGCTCCTGGGGCGGAATCCTCCTACCCCCAATATGACGCAATGGAACGGAATCCTCCTACCCCCAATATGATGCAATGTAATGCATATGAATGCAACATAATGCATAAGAATGCAACATGATGCAATAGTAACCCATCACCAGCGTGGTTTCTCATCGACAGCTGGAAAGTATATACCAACTCACAGCCAGAGTGCAATGCTACGATCCTCAATGCAATACAACCAACAACAGGATATAATATATAATATACAATGTAAATCCAAAAATAAGGCGTAATGAGTACGCTTACCGGCAGCTAAACACGTAAGAAACACGTGGTAGATTATCCACGAGGCCAGGTGCCTCCAAAGAAATGGATATAAACACTTATGTCGTCCAAAAGTTAGAATTGCTAATCAACAACCGCTTGATACTTTGGTTTAATTGCCAAATGATCCCACTCTATTCAATAAGCAGAAAAATATATCAAATTAGGCTAAAGACTTCATCTCTCACATCTTAGAGCAATCCGGTTAAGAGCCTGATACCCTATTCGCATACGCAATACGCAGGCCAGGCCTATGTACAGGGTTTATGGTCACCTAACCTAACCCTAAATAAATTACATTTATATGTTACCCATAACTCACTGAGTACGAATATATAATCAATTCCATTATTGGGGTCCATTTGACCCTTTAAACTATTAATTGAACTTATTAAAAAGATCTATAATATTCCAAGTTTTACCGTTAAAACATATTCAAACACACGCAATAAAATCAAATAATGCATTAAGATCATTACCTGAATGTTTCGGGGTAAAATTCTATCTTTTCTCCGGCTCTTTTCTCATTTTCTGGCATTTTTTTTTTGCTGTGTTCCATTTTCTCATTTCTTGTTTCCCTTTCTGTTCAATTTTACTTGTTTCTGTTTATGTTATAACTTGTCGTCCTTAGCTGACCCCCCACCGCCTAACTTTTCAATTTCTTTTGTCTTTTCCCTTTTATTTTTTTTTACTTTTAAAATTCGTTGCTGCGGTAAAATTAAAACGGTACCCTACGATATACAGAATAATTCCAACTTTTGCATACTAGTTATATAAAATATATATAACATACTCACGAAGGCGGATCTCAAATCAAACTCCCGAAACTCAATGCAAATTAAATGGAAAAAGATCAAATTATTTAACTTTCGGCATTTTGGCGAAAACTAGCCAAACAACATCGAAATTCACTTTCGAAAGTTCACAAAAGTCAAAACTAATCATACGAACCTAACGTCGCTTTTGGATTTCGAATTGGTGCTCATTCACCAAACCGAGCTTAAAATCTCTTTTTAATATTTATCGACAATGAAAACCGAAACCTTCTTCCGATGCCTACCAAACGAGGTCTGATTTAGTTCAAATTTTACAACAGGTCTTAATGGATATTACAAATATTTTAAAATTATCGGCACGCCAATCGGAGTCCTAACTTCCAAAACGACTGACTGAGGTCATTTCATTCTCCTCCACTTAGACTCTCGTTCGTCCTCGAACGGGCCTAGGTTAAAAGAAAAAAATTTGCACGAATAACAAGAGAACTTGCACGACATTCATAAGCTACTCCATGGGCCTTATCTCCTGATTACAGGATCAGAATCATATTACGCATATCGTACTTTTGGAATAAAATATATCTGGATAATATGATAATACCATTGCACAGCTTATTCTGACTAAGCTGACCCTTCCTTGATCACGAGAAGAGAGTTCTACATTTTCGAAGCAAAGATACACGGAACTTTGAATTGATTAACATGATTAAGCCGATAATCACCTCTTCAATATACCTTTCGATATAGAACATGTCGATGGAACTAAGAATTAGCTCACGCTTGATGCAATAGGGGGAGCTTTTGAAGTACCTTGTCACTACACATTATAGAAGATTTGATGCAAGCTATATTATTTTTACAAACATACTATGCAACATCTCAGTTGATGTTAGTGATGTTTCGCAAGCTCCTTGTGGGAATGTAGTTACTCATATCCTAATGTATGTCAAAGGTTCATCTGAACAGAGTTTATCATATAAGGATAAGGATCATGCAAATACTACTGGATAGTATGATGCAAACCAGGAATGATATTTAGACTGAACATCTATTTTAGGGTATTGTCTTTGAATTGGAAGTATTATGACTTGAAAAAGTGAAAATAAA
The DNA here is from genome assembly GCA_029990175.1 of Petunia secreta. Taxonomy (NCBI): domain Eukaryota; kingdom Viridiplantae; phylum Streptophyta; class Magnoliopsida; order Solanales; family Solanaceae; genus Petunia; species Petunia secreta. The sequence goes on along the minus strand of JARKIP010000204.1, from coordinate 214,144 downwards.
AGAGACATGTATTTGGACCATGAGCTGAGGCAGAATACCAGCAACAAAGTTGATTACATGTGCACTTATAATGCTAAAGTAACTTCTCAAAAAATAGAGGTGTGAAGGAGATATGCCAATGATGGATGGGCGATAAATTACACTAGACCTTTAACTCTAAATTTTCATGAAGTAAAATAGCGTCAGTATGAGGATTCAGTTCTAGTTGAATAAGACAAATAGCCAGAAGAAAACCGGAGTCACAATACAGGGTTACTACTGACGGGGTTCTCATGTATAAAGATAGACGTTGTGTTCCTGGTGTTGCAGATTTACGTGGACAGATTATGATAGAGGCACATTTTTCCAAATACATTGTTCATTCAGGTTCGACTAAGATGTACCATGATCTTAAGCAGATTTATTGGTGGGACGGAATGAAGTGTTCCATAGCAGAATTTGTGGCTAAGTGTTCTAACTGCCTGCAAGTTAAAGTCGTGTCATATTTTCAGACTTTATGTTTTCAGCAGATAGGTATGTATATATATGATCAGGCTGCCAGCTTATCTCTAGCATTAACAGATTATTAGTGGGTTTAGCAATGATCGACACTCATTGTAGGTTTCTGTCGTGGCCTTAGGTTGGGTCGTGACAAAAGTAGTATCAATGCCTTAGAGATTTAGTATTACCATTTAGTATTTGGAGGAAGACTCCTCCACTTAAAGCACAAACTCATGCAACTATTTGAATAGGAATACCCATCCCCGCACAGTCTGCTGGACTAAAGAAGATTTAGTTAAAAGTTGAATGTAGGCAGACCTAAGCTACCAACTACCTATTCGAGTTGCCAAACAGCTACAATTCTCGAGTCACAACTCCACACATTTTCTGTAAGCACCACCGCCTGTTGGATTAAATCAAAGGTCAAATGACGCCTCACATTACCCTTAGTAGCCTTGAAAAATGACAATGTGCTTACCCGGCTACCTTGGCACGCACTCTGGCTCAATACAGGGAACATCACAATAGGTCACTGACCGCCTAAGTTCACCAGTGCCGAATAAAGAAGAGATGGCAACGGACTGATGATAGAAATAATTAGAGCACTAGAAAGCTCTTATTCTTATTTATTTGGCTACCAGAGCTAGACTAGTTACGAGTCATGCTAGCCAAAGAATCACAATTGAATAAATGGACATTAAATAAACTCTATGGAACAACATCCATGCCAATTTAACCTCCCAATAAGAAGGAAACTCTGACAATTTACCAGAAAAACCTTATAACCCAAATAAGCTCATGGCATAACATGACTTTACTAGCGTTTTGAACCAAGAGGGAATACATAGATCAAATATTATATTGCTTACTAACCACTTTATACCAGAAGAAACAATGACATTCTCTGAAGGTGATGAACTAGAATCCCATCATCCAACCAACACGGAATTTCGAGAAGAGAGGTAAACTAATTTGACATAATAATAGAAGGTGGCACAACAAGATGCCAGACAGATAATAGCGACACTCACTGTCAAATCTCTCATATTTAGACCAGATAAATTAATAGGGTCTCACAAATGCCAGGAATAAATCATACCAGAAGCTCGCCCCTCTACCGCAGCCGATTCTTAATGAAGACAATATCCAAGGAAACCATCGAAATATGATAAGGCACACCATTTCCAGATCGATCGGAAGAATCAAATCTTACTCGCATATAAGTGAGGAAGAAATACTTGGGTCTACTACATCAGATACCTCAATATCCTGCCAGACTAGCAGTTCATAGAACTGCCGCTGCAGCTGAGCTGAGCCACTACCCTGATAATCACCTTCTGAAGAGCCACTCTCACCACGTTCTCAACCTCTATTGGATGGTGGCATTTCTCCTGCTGATTTAAATCTAAATGAAATCGTCTGCGACTGTGCAAGTGCCTGATGACAAAAGAAAGGACGACTGCCTACTTGCCGGAGTAAGGGAGAACTCCACCAAAGATGACAGGCTCGCGACAATGATAATACCTTTTAAGTGAAAATGGAAGCTGGACAGATTGTTGATAGCTACAAAGAGAAAAACTGGGTCTGGTATTGACGAACTACTAGCGCACTCTAAGAATCGCGTGACACAAACTGAGATAACCTGGAAGGTGGCCTCCTATAATAATCAGAACTTTTACCTCCAAATGAGGTACCATGGTTGCCCACCAGGGCCACAAAATTTCTTGCTCTCTCACTCTAACTCTTCCCCCTCTAACTTATGGTATACCTAATAACTTTGAGCAATATCAACAACGACATCAAATGAAGTCCCAACCTCAATTTTTCGAGCCATCTGGGATCTCAAGGAAAAAGAAAGGTCATCAATAAATCTTTGAATCCCTCGAAAGGCTCATGGACTAGTTCTAATGCATATCCAACCATTCTATAGAATTCAATCTCGTATTCTGAAACACCAACAGGCTAACCGACGGACTACCCTGTCCAATCCACTCAAATTGGAAACACTTTTCATCTCGCTCGCTACTTGAAAGGGACTTTTCCACGAATCTAGAAGAAAAACTGAACTAAGTTAGCTAAAAAGAGAGCGGCCCACCAATTCAAGGCTGGACCCTGAAACTAGAAAGAAGAATAATCAACACCATACCACTCGAGATAATCAAGAGCCTAAAGGATACGCTGACATTATTTTACTCTTAAAAAAAAACTTACACAGGGATTATCTGATGCATGGCTTGAGAATATCAGAAGATTCAATTGGGTAAAATAATGCAGCCCTTTCAGATACTAGAACCGAGCCATTACTCGGGCTAACTAAACAGCCAGAATAACTAGAGGCACAATACATGCTGCCTCCGGAACATACTTTACTGCGGAAATATTAAGAACTGGAATAGGAGCTCCCTGAGAGCGAGAATCTGCATCTGCGGCAACCTGGTAAGCTGCCTAATGAATAAGAGGTTATTGGTACCTGCGTCGCCAAGATTCTCGTAAAAGCATCATAGAGAGCCAAGGGAACCACAAGGCCCTGCTCCCTTGACCATCGCGAGCTCGTACAGCTGGAACCTCTGTAACTAAATCGTCAGCACGATCAAAAAACTCGGGGCTTCGTCAGTGCTAACCCCAGGCCAAACTGCGTCGTCTTAAACTCATACCACTTGCTGATTTGTCGCACGAGGGTTTACAATTACCACGAAGGAATTAACGAAAATACTTTTGCATCCTAGACCGACGCACAATCAGAAAAGAAGGGAGTGAAACTTTCTAAATGCCATCATACCCTCTCGTAGATAAGTACAAACGTCTACATACCCATCAACAAGACTTTACTAGACACTGTCTTAGTCTGGATGGACTCTAAAACAGGCTATGATACCAACTGACACGATCGGAAAACATCCTCCTCTAGACGCGTCGGGCGAATCCTTACCTATTAAATTAGGAAAATAAATATAATAATTCATAAATAAGGACAATATTTAGAACAAAAACACAGATATACTGATACCTCCTAGCTGCACACAAGAAATTACAGCTGACTACCCATCATACTAGGTTTAGGGCTATCCAGACTAGACATCTAAGAGTACAAAAGAAGATAGATACCTTCTAAAGGGAGCAAAATGCAACTGAAATAATGACTAATAAACTGGTGGCCATCCGGAATAAAAGTTGGCTTACCCTGACAGCTGAAGTCGTCTCTGCTCCTACACAACGTGGCGAACTCAATCGTGGAGCGAACCTGCCGAAACGAAATAGATAGACAAGAAACAAACAACAAACAAGGGTGAGTCAAGAGGACTCAATAAGTGGGGCAGACTAGCCACCTCAAAGAATAGGATAGCTAGCCAGGGAGAAAAGAAACATATAAACCAAATTCTTCTTCTTTAAATTATGAAAAGGCGGAGCCAGATAATAACTAGAAACACGTATGGAATCACAAACTCATTAACAACCAGGAACGTAAGATAGCTAGAACATGTAGGTATCCCGAACATATCAACAATCAGAAATACATCATGTTGCGGCATGCAACCCGATCCATATATTTATACCGTTGCGGATCCCCACAACCCAGAATACGAGCCAGAAATATATAGGCCAACTGAGATATGTCCACGACATAGTACACATAACGCATACATAAAATACAACACAATACACACGACAGTTAGTATGCAATGCAATGAGATGGGATGAATGCAGTATGATGCAATGAGGTCACGTGTGCCAAATAGATGGAGCGGAATTCTCCTACTCCGGGACGGAATCCTCCTACCTCAATATAATGTAAGGAGCGGAATCCTCCTACCCTCAATATGATGCAATGGAGCGGAATCCTCCTGCTCTTGGGGCGGAATCCTCCTGCACCCAATATAAATGCAATGGAGCGGAATCCTCCTTCTCCTGGGGCGGAATCCTCCTACCCCCAATATGATGTAATGGAGCGGAATCCTCATGCTCCTAGGGCGGAATACTCCTACTCCCAATATGATGCAATGTAATGCATATGAATGCAACATAATGCATATGAATGCAACATGATGTAATAGTAACCCATCACCAGCGTGGGACTCTCATCAACAGCCGGAAAATATATGCCAACTTACAGCCAGAGTACAATACTCAGATCCTCAATGCAATACAACTAACAACATGACATAATATATAATATACAATGTAAATCCAAAGCTAAGGCGTAATGAGTATGCCTATCGGCTGCTACACACGTAAGAAACACGTGGTAGATTATCCACGAGGCCAGGTGCCTCCAAAGAAATGGATATAAACACTTACCTCTTCCAAAAGTTAGCATTACTAATCAACAACTGCTTTATCCTTTGGTTTCATTACCAAACGATCTCACTCTATTCAATAAGCAGAAAAATATATCAAATTAGGCTAAAGGCGTCATTCCTCACATCTTAGGGCAATCCGGTTAGGAGCCTGATACCTTATTCGCATACGCAATACGCAGGACATGCCTATGTACAGGGTTTATGGTCACCTAACCAAACCCTAAATAAATTACATTTATATGTTGCCCATAACTCACTGAGTACGAATATATAATCAATTCCATTATCCGGGTCCATTTGACCCTTTAAACTATTAATTGAACTTATTAAAACGATGTACAGTATTCCAAGTTTTACCGTTAAAACATATTCAAACACACGTAACAAACTCAAATAATGCATTAAGATCATTACCTGAATGTTTCGGGGTGAAAATTCTATCTTTAATTTTCTCCGGCTCTTTTCTCATTTTCTATAATTTTTTCGGCTGTGTTCCATTTTCTCATTTCTCGTTTCCCTTTCTATTCAATTTTTCTTGTTTCTGTTTATGTTATAACTTGTCGTCCTAAGCTTCAAGGACCCCCCCACCGCCTAACTTTTCAATTTCTTTTGTCTTTTCCCTTTTTTACCTTTTTCTTTTAAAATTCGCTGCTACGGTAAAAATTAAACGGTATCCTACAATATTCGAAATAATTCCAACTTTTGCGAACCAGTTATACAAAATATATGTAACATACTCACGAAGGAGGATCTCAAATCGAACTCCCGAAACTCAATATGCAAATGAAATGAAAAAAGATCAAATTATTTAACTTTCGGCATTTTAGCAGAAACTAGCCGAACAATATCGCAATTCACTTTCGAAAGTTCACAAAAGTCACAAATAATCATACGAACCTAAAGGCGCTTTCATATTTCGAATCGAAGCTCATTCGCCAAAACCGAGCTCGAAAGTCTCTTTTTAATATTTATCGACAATAAAAACTGAAACATTCTTCCGGTGCCTATCAAACAAGGTCTGATTTAGCTCAAATTTTACAGACAGGTCCTAATTGACAATACGAATTTTTTAAAATTATCAGCACGCTAATCGGAGTCCTAACTTCCGAAACGACTGACCGAGGTCGTTTTAGTTACTGATCTCTAAATATTACTAGAGAAATTAACCAATAAACGAACTTTAAAATGGATAGTTCTGGGTACAGAACATGATATGGATGGTGCAGAGAGCTATATATAACTTATTGTGAAAAGCGAGGAGATATCAATAAATACAAAATACTAGTAGAAATAGTTTTTTCATATTAAGCATCTGAACAGAATAACTGTTAACTTTTTGGACTAGGTGCTAGTATTGAGTGACAATGATTATATGAAGTTTTTGATTAAAAAAAACTTTTGGTTATTCGGTTCTTTGGTACCCGAAGTTCTAGAATACCCAAAACCGAAGACCGAAGTTTTAAAATTTTCTAGACCGAACCCGAACCGAAAAATCGAGGTACCGAACCTGAAGTTCCGAATTAGTTCGGTTCGGTTTGGTACTTCGATTTTTTCTATTTAGTGCGCACCCCTAAGCTCTAGTATCCTACTCTTCTTGTCTTTAGTCTTTGAATAGTTTAGTATTACTTGCTGTATTACTTGCTTTTAGTTTGTTTCCCTAGTTGAAATCTTTTTTATTATGATGTCATATCTTCAATGGCTAATACCATTTTAATGCAGTTGCTTTATATTGAATTATGCTTGCATTTTGAGTTGCCTAAATGGCTATGAATTGCTTGTTCTATTGCTTACAATAATTCTGACTTATGCAACCTTTTTAATGATGCTAAAAGAGAGAAAGAGTAAGTTTGATTTTGCTTGTGATATTTATAACTTGTTTAAGAACCTAATCCTTAATGGTGAAATTAGTTTCTACTAATATTCCTTTGAAGTTGCAAGTAGTGTTCAGGACATTAAGGATGTGAAGCAAATTCTATGAGTTTGTAAACATCAAAAAGGGAGAAAATGTCAGCTTGGAGTTTTTGGAGTTTTGATTGATAACTAAGGAACTGATCCAAGGACATGTTCCTTAGATCACTGCAGCTGAATAAATATTTGTGAAAAATCAATTGAGCGAGAAAATTAATTATTATCCTAAAATCTAATGTTTATCTTGATAATTATGCAAGGATGCACGAGAAGAAAAGATTGCATAAGATTGGGATAAGGATAAAGAATTTCGTCTATCGAAGTGAGGAGTTCAATTAGGACTCAAACACTGGAAGGCATTTGGAGTTCAAATTGCTCAAGACTTTTCAAGATTTCAAGTCTATAAATTGAGAAGCATTTCAGCTGTTGAAGACACGCACAACTACAGAGAGTTTAGAGCTATAGCAGTGAAGTAAATTGTACTTGAGCAGTGTTAAGCTACAGGGAACTAAGTGAAGAATATGTTCCTTATATTAAGTGTTGTTGTTCTTAGTCTTAGTTCATCTGTGGTAGGATCTATTAAGCTGTACTATTTACTTTCATTGAAGTTCTGTAAGAGTACACATTATTCAAGTCTGGTACTTGGAGAAACTTCACTGACTGTAAAAGGGGTCGCTATAGGATTAGAGTTAGTCCTAGGTTAGTAAGAATGAAGTCTTGTAACCAAGTGAGTCTTTCAAATAGTGATGTTGAAATCCTACTTCAGAGAGTATGTCGTGTTTTTTATCCCAAGTCATAGGTATTTTTCCATGCTAAAATTCACTATTCATTTACTTATTCTTTATCTACTCCGTACTTAACAAAGTAAAGGAAACCATATAAGAAACCGGTCCTTTAACGTAACAGTGGGGTGTCTTGGGAAATATCATGCCCCTTCTGCTAACTTGGAGCTAGGGAAGTTAAAGCAGGGCGTCTGGTGTGACATCGTTCTTATGGACGTATTATATATGCTGCTTGGAAGACCTTAGTGCAGTTGGATCAAAGTGTGCGATGCTATCGATTCAAACAAATATTTCAGTTTTGTTGTTTTGAAGAAAGTATACCCTTTTAGTATACTGTATACTCTTTTGGTATACCATTTTGTGTTTGGATCAAAGTGTATGATGCTATCGAACAAATAAATATTTCAATTTTTTTTGTTTTGAACAAAGTATACCTTTTTGGTATACTGTATACTCTTTTGGTATACCTTGTTATGTTCGGATCGAAGTGCGAAATGTTGTCGAACATATAAATATTTCAATTTTTATTGTTTTTTATGAAGTATACGGATTTTTGCATATTGGATACTCTTTTGGTATACTCTTTTACGTTTGGATCAAAGTGTGCGATGCTGTCGAGCAAAAAAATATTTCAGTTTTTGTTGTTTCAACAAAGTATGCCCTTTTGGTATACTGTATAGTAAAGTAGGCGAAATGTCTTTATGGTTTGAAAATAAGATCCTTAATTTATATCATTATGTAAATTTTTATTCTGTAAATGGGTCATCAAACGTCTAACAACCCATTGACTCCCTTAGATATGCAAACATACATAGCAGATCTCAAGTTGAGTTGTTGTTATGTATAGTTGTTGGAAGGGTCGTCCATTCTTTCACTAGAAAATTATTGTTGTGAACTTCAATTATGTAGCACATTGATTCAGTGTAGATATATACGTATACTTCTTCTACATAAGAAATTTTAGTTTTCTCTTTTCAATGAAGTCGATCACTATGATGCAGATTAAATTCCCCATTTAAAAGTTAACCCACAATGTATTTGAACACATGGTTGTTTAGTAAATTGTTGTGAATCAATTGAGTCCTTCAGTAATCATAAAGAGTATAATAATGTGTTTATAGGTTGAATTTGTTAAAGTTATTTGAGAATGCATTTTGATTATGACAAAAAGAATGTGATACCTAAAACAGTCTATGTGCTTCTCGCAGGTTTCGGACTCTGTGGATCATAAATTGATTCTTCTTCGAAGTCAGCTATGGAAAGATTGATTGACAGCGCCCTTTTTGCAAGGATGGTTTTGCCCTTGCCTTATTCTCTAGAGATATTTATATCTCTAAGAGAATCAAATCTCTTGGGTCAAATCTCTCTATCATCGGATCCCGTCAATCTCTCCTATCACATCTCATTCGATATTCTGCCCTGATCTCCCGCAACGGTCTCCCTGCCTTGTTACTATTTAGTCGAGAGTTTCTGAAGATCTCCCTACGCTTCTATTCTACTGTCTACTTTTCTCCATACTTTTACTTTGCAAAAATACTGTAACAAGCTAGTGATCGGTGTTAGAAAAGAAAAGAAGGAGAGGTTCTTGTAGAGGTAATAGTTGTGTCGAACAGAAGTTGGTTTGGTGAGCTATAAACCAAACAGTACGTTGGTGGTTATCGAGTGGTAAAAACCATCTATGTGAAGACGTTCGTGGTTAACGATAAACCATACTTGTATTTCTGTTTACTAAAGAGCTTAAAGAGAGATCACTCCCTTGTGACCCAAGGGGACTGGATTAGGAACCAATTGGTTCTGAACCAGTATAAATACTCTGTGTCGTTCCCTGCTTACAGCTTTCCTTTCTGCATTACTTATTGTCTATACCTTACAGTCAACTCACGAATTGATTAGTCGACTAAAATTAGTAGTTTTAACAATTCACCCCCCCTCTTGTATTCATCAATTGGTATCAGAGCTTGGACTCACACTTTGTTTGTTTTGCCTTACAGCAAGTGAGTAAAGATCATGTCTACACACGTTGTCAACGGTGCTCTATTACAAGAGGGAACTTCCTCCACCCGGCCTCCCTACTTCAACGGGAAACATTACAGCCACTGGAAAATCCGCATGGAAACCTATGTCAAGTCAGTCGACTTGAAGGTCTGGCGTGTAATCAAGAAAGGTCCCTATACCATTCCAACTGGTGCCACTACTAAGAAGGAAGATGACACTGATAAAACTTCCGATTCCCTTGATTTGGATGACTATACCGATGAGCAAAGGGAAGTAATTCAATTAAATTACAAAGCAGTGAATATTCTCTACAATGCTATAAGCGGTGAGGAATGGGAAAAGATCTCCAGCTGTGATACTGCAAAAGAAATTTGGGACAAGTTGGAAGTAACGTATGAAGGTACCAGTAAAGTGAAAGAAACCAGAATCAATCTTCTAGTGTATGAGTATGAACTATTTCAAATGAAAGATAGAGAATCTGCTGAAGATATGTTCGCTAGATTCAGCAAAATTATTGGGGAACTCAAAGCACTTGGAAAAATCTACTCCAGTGGTGAGCAGATAAGGAAGATTCTGAGAAGTTTGCCTACTACCTGGCAACCCAAAGTAATTAACATCGAAAGCGGAGATCTCAACAAAATATCTTATGACGAACTCAGAGGAGATCTGATTGCTTTTGAGAAAACACACTTGAAACGAAATGTGATGGAAGAGAAAAAGAAAACGGTTGCATTCAACACTACAGTGGAAGAAGTCGACTATGATCAGGATGTTGAAGAAGACGACATCCAAGAACAACTTGCTATGATGTCCAGGAATCTGAATGGTCTAATAAATCGCAGACGTCAGTTCAGGAAAGGAAAGGTTCCATTCAAGAAAGATCAAACCAACTACAGGAATGAAGGTCGATGCTTTGAATGCGGCAAACAAGGACACATTGCAACAAACTGTCCTGACGCCAAAAGAAAGGGAAAGAATAGATCTTATGCTGCATGGAGTGATGAAGATACAGCCGATGCTGAGCAAGATGAAGCAGCCAACATTTGCTTCATGGCCTCAGACAATTCTACCAGCAGTGGGATCAAGTCAAACGACTCAAGTGAGGTACGTTGTGAATTCTGTATTGAAAATTCCAGAAACCTTGATGAAGTTCTAGATGAGCTAGAAAATGCACTTAGGAAAATAAAGAAACTAAGTAAAGAAAAGGAAGAATGGGAGATGAAACTAGAAATAGTCGAGACAGAAAACGAATTTCTGAAAGAAGAAATGAATCAGCTCAAACTCAAGCTTAACAGTTATAGGAAATCCGCCAGTCAAAGCTCGGTAGGATCAAATAGCTTCTATAGGTCTGCTAGATCCTCTATGTCTTCAAAAGAAATTAAAACTATGCCCACATGTTATCACTGTGGTGAAATTGGTCATGTATTTAGAAGATGTCAGAAAAGAAATCCTGGAAAGTGGATTTGGAGACCAAAAGTCAAAACTGAAGCTAGCACCTCTAAGACTAACCCCCAAGGACCCAAGCAAGCTTGGGTACCTAAGCATACTTAAAAACTTTGTTTTGCAGGGACACCACAACAGACCAACAATGATGAGAAAATGGTTTCTCGATAGTGGTTGCTCCCGACACATGACTGGAGACAAACAACTGTTCAAATCCATAACCAAGATCGATGGAGGTTCTGTTAAGTTTGGAGAGGATGCTAAAGGAAAGATTATTGGAATTGGGATTATCTCTTTAAGTCCAACCTGTGACATCAAGGAAGCTTTTCTTGTTGATGGACTTAAACACAATCTCCTTAGTATCAGCCAACTTTGTGATGGAGGGTACAAGGTAAAGTTTGAATCCAGCAGATGCATTATTCATGACACCAAAGGTAAGGTAGTTCTCTCTGGATCCAGAGAAAACAACATCTATGTTCTCAACAATGGTAAGCCTTCTACAGGTAAACACTTATGTCTTGCTTCCATCACCAATGACCCCTGGACATGGCATAGGAAATTAGGTCATGCCAGTATGTCCTTAATTGAAAAACTGTCTAAACAGGAATTAGTAATTGGGCTACCAAAGCTTAACTTTTCAAAAGATCATATTTGTGATGCATGTCAACTTGGTAAGCAAACTAGAACCTCTTTTAAAGAAAAAGATATTGTCTCTACCTCTAACCCTTTAGAACTATTGCATATGGACTTGTTTGGCCCAACTAGAACTGCCAGTATCGGAGGTAAAAGATATGCTCTTGTGATTGTTGATGATTACTCTCGTTTTACTTGGGTTATGTTTTTATCTAATAAAGATGATGCATTTAAAAGTTTTGAAGTTTACTGCAAGAAAGTCCAAAGAGAGAAAGGCTACTACATTTCCACTATCAGAAGTGATCATGGAGGGGAATTCGAAAGCAAAGTCTTTGAAGAATTCTGCAATTCTCATGGATTTACTCACAACTTCTCCTCTCCTCGAACTCCTCAACAGAATGGTGTTGTAGAAAGAAAGAATCGCACTCTTCAAGACATGGCCAGAACTATGTTAGTTGAACACTCACTTCCAAATCATTTTTGGGCTGAAGCTGTAAGTACTGCATGTCATATTTTGAATAGATGCCTCATTCGTCCTATCCTCCATAAAACTCCCTACGAACTTTGGAAAGGCAAGAGACCAAATATTAGTTACTTTCATCCTTTTGGTTGTAAATGTTTTATTCATAATAATGGTAAAGATAACCTCGGTAAGTTTGATCCACGTAGTGATGAAGGAATCTTCTTAGGGTACTCTAACACTAGCAGATCATACAGAGTATTTAATAAGAGAACCCTAACAGTTGAAGAATCCATGCATGTTGTCTTTGATGACTCCTTGATCCATGTCGAGAAAGGTAATAACGCAGATGATGATGAACTTGAACCAGCTCCTTTCAGTCCATCAGAAACTACTGTATCAAACCTTGAGTCTCATAATCCTCAAGTCCAGGAGGCTAAGGACTCAGACTCTGCTCCTGAACAGACTATGTCGACCTCACAGCTCAAAGAACTGGAAGTAGTCGTGCCAAATGAATGGAGAAGTGATCCTGACTATCCACAGAAGTATATCATTGGGGATCCACGAGAAGGTATGAAAACGAGAAACTCACTTAAATCTAACCTGGCTTTCATCTCACAGATAGAACCAAAAAAGATAGATGAAGCTCTTCAAGATAACTCTTGGGTTCTTGCTATGAAAGAAGAGCTCGATCAATTTGAGAAAAACCAGGTATGGGAGCTCGTTCCGAGACCCAAAGGCAAATCTGTTATCGGTACCAAATGGGTGTTCAGAAACAAACTCAATGAAGAAGGTAAGGTGGTAAGAAACAAGGCTCGTCTAGTGGCTCAAGGCTACTCTCAGACAGAGGGAGTCGACTACGACGAGACATTCGCTCCTGTTGCTAGACTTGAATCTATTCGCATGCTTCTAGTTTTTGCCTCTTTCAAACAATTTAAACTCTTTCAAATGGATGTGAAAAGTGCCTTCCTAAATGGGTTTATTAAAGAAGAAGTTTTTGTTAAACAACCTCAAGGTTTTGAAAATCCTAAATTCCCTCATCATGTGTTCAAACTTTCCAAAGCCCTTTATGGTCTTAAACAAGCACCTCGTGCTTGGTATGAAAGACTAAGCTCATTTCTACTAGCAGACGGATTTTTCAGAGGAAAAAGTGATAAAACCCTTTTTATACAAAAAACTTCCTCTGACATTCTTATTATTCAAATTTACGTTGATGATATCATTTTTGGAAGCACTAATCCCAAATTATGCAAGGAGTTTGAAGTACTTATGCAGGGGGAGTTTGAAATGAGTTTGATGGGAGAACTCGTTCTTTCTTGGACTCCAGATCAAGCAATATGAAACCGGCATCTTTATTTGTCAATCTAAATATACCAAAGAACTTATTGTTAAGTTCGGAATGAATGATGCAAATCCTGCTAAAACTCCCATGAGCCCAGCTACACATCTGGTAAATGACTCAAAAGGTACTAGTATCAATGCCTCACTTTATCGAGGTATGATCGGATCACTACTCTATTTAACTGCCAGTCGACCAGATATAATGCTTTCTGTATGTAAATGTGCTCGCTTTCAGTCAGCTCCTAAAGTATCTCATCTTACTGCAGTTAAAAGAATCCTTCGTTATCTTGTTGGCACAGTTAACTATGGTTTATGGTATCCTCGAACACAATTCTTTGATCTTATTGGCTTCTCAGATGCTGACTATGCAGGTGACAGGGTTGACAGAAAAAGCACCAGTGGTGCAAGCTTTTTCCTTGGAAAGTCTCTTGTTTCTTGGCACAGCAAGAAACAGGACTGTACTGCTCTTTCTACAGCTGAATCTGAATATGTTGCTCTAGGACATTGTTGCACTCAACTACTTTGGATGGGGAAACAGCTCTCTGATTATAACCTATTTTTTAAACCCATTCCCATGCTATGTGATAATACTAGTGCAATTGAACTTTCCTACAATCCAGTTGATCATCCTAGAACTAAGCATATTGATGTTCGTTATCATTTTATTAGAGATCATGTTCAGGATGGTGACGTTGATATTGCCTTTGTTAGCACTGATTTTCAATTAGCTGATATTTTCACAAAACCTCTTTTAGAAGAACGATTTTGTGCTCTACGTGACTTACTTGGAATATTGCCTGATCCCTCTTAATTTCCCTCAGTTTATTACCTTAAGTTTTTTTTGTACTTTCATTACCAGACTCTCTTAATTATTAATGCCTATTTTACTATGTAATTATTACCTTTTGCTCTTTTACTTGTCATTATTACTGTCTTCAGTTGAAAAGCTGTCAGGCGGCGTGGAAAGCGGTTCCCAAGAGTCTGCACCTTGTCCTTTCATCTCCATCAGTCATCACGTCTCTTCAGTTCATCTACCACTCACACGACACTTCCTTTCCCTTTCCCATTCCTTTTAACCTCTCTTTTCCCACAAATTCACTCCATCTCTCTCCCTCTCCTCAAAGTACCTCCATTACAATGGTTCGCAAAACATCATTCTCTGCACGCCGAAGCCAGCGCACTAAATCAAAACCACCCACCACCTTTACCACTCCAGTTCCGATAGAATCAGACCACTCTGAAAACACCATATCTACTTATCAAAGCCCAAACCGAAACCCTATGTCTTCTAAAAAGGCCGGTAAAAGACCCATGCAATGTCCTGACGATGAATGTGTTAAAAGGCCCAAGAAGGAATTCTCCCTTGCCGACCTGGATGAAACCCTAGATTTCTGGGATGCCTCTGCCTGTGAAAAGCTTATCTCCCTTAAGGACAAACCCTTGGCTCATGGTAGACTTGTGGACCTGGAGACCATGGACTCTCTCAATTGCTCTCTGACTCCATGGTTTGCTGCTCAGGACTGGTCCAGTTTCTTCTCTACCGAACCTGTTGAAATTCCTGAGGATCTGGTAAGGCTTTTTTATGCCAATCTCCGTCCCTGCTCTTCTGGTGGGTTTGAAACAATGGTGTTGAACACTCGCATCGTCATCACTAAAGCTATTCTTTGTCGCATTCTGGGCTGTAAGTCTTCTGGTTACTCTGACTTTTTTAAAATCTCCTGGCCTGCTGATTTTGAGGTCTCGTTTGACCAAGCCAAAACCTTTCTCTCTGATAAGACTGATGTTCCTGAAGGGCAACTTGGCCCCCTTGACTTATCTTTTGAAATGCGTGTTCTTGCCCATATTGTTGGTACTACTTTGCTTCCTCGAACTGGGTCTCTTAGTTCTCTGTCTCAGCGCGACACCCTGATTGTCTACTGTCTGGTCACTAAAAAGAAATTTGATTTAGCTACCTGGATCATTGAATACATGCTTGAAAGTACTGCTGAATGTGCATCCCTTCCATATGGCATCCTCATAACTCGTATCCTGCATTTTTATAAAGTAAATGTCTCTGAGTGGAAAACCTTCTCTTTAACTGCCTGTTACAATTCCCGTACGTTTGCCTCTATGGGATATGTTCATCTTAATGACTCCTGGGTTCGTAAAGAACCAAAATCCCCCAAGCCTGTTGATGATTTTGCTGGTCCCTCTAAGGTCTCTGCTCAAGTTGAAACTGAGCCTGCAGGTAAGTTCAAAAATGTTCTGGCTGATGTCAATGACCTGGTGCTAAGCTTGCACTACAAATGTGACAAGGCCTTTGAGGATATTGCTGAGCTTAAGTTGGATGTAGGCAGATTCTCTCTTAAGCTTGATACTGCTGTTACAGACTCTGCTGCTGCCTTAAGGCAGGTTCATGAACGTATTGATGCTGTCTCCACAGACGTTCAAGCCAGAATCACTGCCATGTCCACTGATGTTCAAACTAAGCTGGATCGTATGACTGACAATGTTGTGAACACTCTTACTTATTTTCTTGCTCCTCGCTAAATTTAACTACTTGGGTCTGTAATATTCAGGATAACCTAGCACTGATGTGCTTATTTTTGCTTGCTCCTTTTTGGTTGATGCCAAGGGGGAGAACAGACTAGCTTAATTATGCTTAATTAT
Organism: Petunia secreta; assembly: GCA_029990175.1. Classification (NCBI taxonomy): domain Eukaryota; kingdom Viridiplantae; phylum Streptophyta; class Magnoliopsida; order Solanales; family Solanaceae; genus Petunia; species Petunia secreta. The sequence continues at coordinate 198,155 of JARKIP010000204.1, read as the reverse complement.
GTGAATATTGAATTATCTGTGTTATGCTTTATGTCTTCTGTTTTAAGGGTAACTCACTCAGGGGGAGTCAACTAACCTCCCTACCCGTTTTAAAGATAACTCACTCAGGGGGAGCTATCACCCTCAGGGGGAGTCAACTATCAGCTTCAAACAGTCGACTTCAGAAACAAAGGGAAGTATACTAGCACATTCTCTCTCTCACTTTTTGTCATCACCAAAAAGGGGGAGATTGTTAAAGTTATTTGAGAATGCATTTTGATTATGACAAAAAGAATGTGATACCTAAAACAGTCTATGTGCTTCTCGCAGGTTTCGGACTCTGTGGATCATAAATTGATTCTTCTTCGAAGTCAGCTATGGAAAGATTGATTGACAGCGCCCTTTTTGCAAGGATGGTTTTGCCCTTGCCTTATTCTCTAGAGATATTTATATCTCTAAGAGAATCAAATCTCTTGGGTCAAATCTCTCTATCATCGGATCCCGTCGATCTCTCCTATCACATCTCATTCGATATTCTGCCCTGATCTCCCGCAACGGTCTCCCTGCCTTGTTACTATTTAGTCGAGAGTTTCTGAAGATCTCCCTACGCTTCTATTCTACTGTCTACTTTTATCCATACTTTTACTTTGCAAAAATACTGTAACAAGCTAGTGATCAGTGTTAGAAAAGAAAAGAAGGAGAGGTTCTTGTAGAGGTAATAGTTGTGTCGAACAGAAGTTGGTTTGGTGAGCTATAAACCAAACAGTACGTTGGTGGTTATCGAGTGGTAAAAACCATCTGTGTGAAGACGTTCGTGGTTAACGATAAACCATACTTGTATTTCTGTTTACTAAAGAGCTTAAAGAGAGATCACTCCCTTGTGACCCAAGGGGACTGGATTAGGAACCAATTGGTTCTGAACCAGTATAAATACTCTGTGTCGTTCCCTGCTTACAGCTTTCCTTTCTGCATTACTTATTGTCTATACCTTACAGTCAACTCACGAATTGATTAGTCGACTAAAATTAGTAGTTTTAACAATTCACCCCCCCTCTTGTATTCATCAGAATTGACTCTCCCAACCAGATTAATTTGCATATTGGAGACTTATTTTTAGTCTATAACAATTGGTCTATAAGTGTGAGTTGATGGGGACACGATATATGGTTAATGGCCGATCATATGTGCGATATAAAATATGGACAATAGAAAGAATTGTTGTTAATGTTATTAGATAACACTAAGAATAGTGTCTAAATTTAGCCATTGTTTATATCTACTCTTGTTATATATTTCTTGTAAATTTAATATAAATAAAATTGTTATGTTTCCTGGCAAAAGGCTAAGGCAGCTATGAATAAGAGAAATATTGGTAGGAGTGAAGTATAAGGTATCTAGTTTTCTAGGACATCAATAAGCAGAGAATTTATACAATTATACATTGGTTTTAGATTTTATATAATCAAGAACCAACAAAAAGGAACTAAGGAGCATCCACCAATGGCTTCACATATCGCTTGTTAACTTTGAGTTTATTTTCAACCTATGTAGACAACCTATAGTATAGGCAAGGCAAGCCCATATTTGATGGAGTACTATAGTATCATTAAAGATTGGTAGATGTAACACATGTTGGGCTTTTGACCACTTTTTTCTTTCTATGTGCCTAAAATCCACACTTTCGAACCAGCTCGCTTGTCCTAAGCCTACTATTTGTCACACACACATAAAAGAATAACTTATGTATATATTTGGACAACACAAGAGTGAATTAGAGTAGCCAAATAGAGAGAAAATGTGAGAGAAAAGTTGCAGATTTTTCTGCACAAAATAGCACAGCACAATCCTCTTTAAAATGTGCTCGCTTTGTTCCTTGTAAGATTGAGCTTATTTTTGGAGAACGTGTTCCGCTCATTTTGACATTCGATTGAAAACTGATGGAGGTCTATTTAGAGTTCTGTAACTCCAAATTTTGACTCGTGAACAATAGTTAATTTTTGTAAATCTACTCCTTTTCCCCTCTAGTTTTTTATGTTATCTTATATGGTTACTCCGTATTTGGTGATTGTTGTGTAACCATATGTAGAATATTTGTAACTGTTGTTGATTGATTAATGGAGCTTTTGTGCATCGAGGTCCCATGATTTTTTCTTCTTCATATTGAAAGAATTTTCCACGTAAAATATGGTGTCTTATATGTGATTACTTTGCAGTGCTATTCGTTTATTGTCTTCTCTTAGTTCAAATAGTGTGGGAATTTTTTAGACTTGGTATTTATTGTAATTTATCTATTTGAATGATGGAGGCAAATATGAGCAAGATGGTTTGTATAAATATTATTAACTGTGTTTGCTTCTAATAAACTCGAGATTATGTTAGATAAAGATTGAGAATTTAAGCACCTATTGGTTTGTTGTTATATCAGACAATGGGTAGAATATAATGTTCACAATAATATTGTGAATGAGAGACATGCTAGAGTTTGTGGATAAAGCTCGAGACTCATTATACTTTTAAAACTGGCAATAATAAAATGTTTCTACTTAAACAATTGATAAATATCATATACAAAGAGGGAAATCTATTTTTGATCACATTAATGATTCTCAGTGATTCTTTGACCATCTGTCTGAAATGGGTTAAGATTTGATGAGAAAACTCTGGGACTTTGACTTTTGAATGCTCTACCTGGCACTTGGGAAACCCTTCTAGTTTCATTGACTAGTTCTGCTCCCAGTAGTGTTGTAACTATGGAATATGCTAAGAATGGTGTTTTAAATGAAGTAATAAAAAGAAAATCTCATGGCTCATTTTCTTCATCTTTACACTCCGATGTTTTAGCTATTGAAGACAAGGGGAGAAACAAGTTCAGATGTCAAAATAACAGGGGCAAAAAGTAGAAGCAAGTTGAGGTCCAGGTATGAAAATCTTACATGTGATCATTATGGCATCTCAGGGCATATCCAGAAGTTTTATTTCAAATATAAAAAATATTTGAGATAGTAAAAGAAAGAAGTGACAATAAAAATTGTGTTCATTGTGCTGTTAAAGCTGATCTTCTTTTTTTTCATTGATGAAAATGTTATTAATTTGGTTTGTCATGAGACTAGCTAGGTGGTGGATACATATTTCTCTTATCATGTTAGACCGAAAAAAGAATTATTATCTTCTTATACTCCGGGTAGTTTTGGACTTTGAAAATAGGCATTGACGGTGAAACTGTGGTTATTGACAGTGTTTGCTTGAAAACTAACAATGGTCCAAGAGTTCTTAGAAATGTCAAACATATTCAAGATATTCGCCAAAATTTGATCTTTTCATGAAAGCTTGATGATTATGGCTATTTTAGTACATTTTGTAATGGTCAGTGGAAGTTGACTAAAGGTTCGATGATTTTGATCGAGGTAACAAGTCTTGTAACATGTATTCTATGTAGGGCTCCATTTTTAGTGACTCGGTAAATTTGGTGGAGAGTGATAGTTCATCTGAGTTATGACATACAAGGCTAAGTCATATGTGTGACAAGTAGATTGATTTTTATGGATAACAATAATTTGCTCTCAAGTGTAAAGCAAGTTAAATTGAAGAAATATGTCCATTGCTTAGTAGGGAAATAGAAAAGGATTTCTTTTGTCTTTAAGAAAACCCCATTTGCTGGAGTTAGTAAATTATGATTTATGTGGTCATTTTAAAGAAAGATCTAAATATGGTGCACTTTATTTTGTGACTTTTATTGATGATCATTCTCACAAGCTCTGGGTATTTCCTATGAAGTCTAAGGATCAAGTACTTGATGTGTTTAAAGATTTTTCAGGCCTTCATTGAAAGATAGACATGAAAGAATTTGAAATGCATCTGCACAGACAATGGTGGTGAATGTATTGATCCTTTAGATACCTATTGCAACGCCTAGGGTATTCAGCATCAAAAAACACCTTCCAAGACTCCTCAGTTATATGGTTTAGCATAGAGGATGAATAGAACACTTGTTGAGAGGTTTAGATATTTGCTTTCAGAGGCTAAGCTGTCAGATTCCTTTTAGGCAAAAGCACTAATGTTTAACTTTTTCTTATGTTATCAATATGTCTCTTACTATTGTTCTGGATAGTGATGTTGATGCAATACGAACTAGGCTCACCTGTTCGATTCATTAAGCTAGTCCACCGAGGAGTCACATGACGCCCACGATCAAAGCGTGGCCGGAATGGAAATGTTGAAGACTTTTTGCTGAGCGACAACGAAGGAAATCACCAAGCAGACAACATGTGACCGTTGCTGACACTGACTTCGGAAGCAGTGAGATCGAGCGCAATTTGTGAAAGCTCAACGATCAAGTTTGAGTCCGAAGGAAGAAATGACAAGCTCAAGCCTGAAGCTGAAAGCAACCGAACTAAGGAAGAACGACTCCGGACAAAGAATCGATCGAAGGGCTACAAATGAGCCCAAGGCATGAGAGCGTTCGATTCCAAATGTGACCGAGGCAAACAAGCGTCCGAATCAATTGTGTTCGAGCTGAGCTGCCGAACACATAAAACTGCTCCAGCCCTGCGTGGCTTTATAGATGACCATTTCACTATTTTGCCCTTTTTATTGTTGTCTATATAAACTCCTAGCATAGCTCATTAGAGATAGTTTTTAGTTTATATTGAATTGAGAGAATAGAGATAGAATTTTCCGAGCCATTCTTGTTGAAGCCCAAGGCTTCGTGTATGCCTTCTTAGGCTTGGAACCGAAATAGATTTCATCCCTAGTATGAATCCTTGTTAGGTTCAAGTTTGCTTTTCTCCCTTGGATAATCAATCATGTTTTGATTCGGGTTATCCATTCTTTCTTCTATTTCTGTTCTCTCCATTCCCCTGATTTCTTGTTATCTTGGTTACGTCTTTGCTTCCGCCTCTTATCTTCATCGTTTCCGCATCTTGTCTGTTGTCTCTGATTGCAAGGCTTCAACACCGGGTTTGGCTTGCATCAGCTTGGTATCAGAGCAAGGCTTGGATTTCATTCCTACGAATCCACGTTCCTTGTTCATCTTATCTTTATTTTCTGTTGGTGTTCCTATGTTTCTTGAAAAGGAAGAAAAACACAAAAAAAAAAAATTGAAAAGCTGAAAAAAATTATCAAAAATTTGTTTGTTGTTGATTGTTTGGATTAAACAATCACATATTTGGATTCACCACTGTCTAAAGAATCGATTGAGTACCCAACGTACATTATTTGTAACTAGGGTTTTTCCTTCGTTTTGAACTGGGTTCTTGATGTAGTGTAGTTGAATTGGAACCCCACTTGTGTTTGGTGGTTGTTGAGGTATTTGGGTCGATGTTAGTGTTTGAAAATCAAAGTTCCACTGTTAGCCACCGTCCGTACGTCGGAACCTTGTTAAATTGATAACAGTGTACGGATGACGTCGAGCTGAGTTCTTAGCTCTGCTTGGAACTGAAGTGTTCTCCGACGTTGTAAAACCGGAGACGACCCAAATCATGAGCTTAATCTGTTGTTAGTGGACTGTGAACGAATCTTGAAAATTGTCTGTACACCGGAGTAAAGGTTCACTGTTCCATTGAAGAAGAAAGGGGTAAACTATTAAAATCTAAAACCCCAGGTGAAAAGGTTGTCGGCTACAAAAGGGAAAGCGGATAAGGTTAAACCCTATCTGTACCGAGGAAGAAACAGTTGCACCGAGGTCACGTGTTCGGAAAATTCCGAAGCAAAACCGAGGAGGAGGTAGATTCCCTTAGGATTTCACTTTCTTGTGTCCGAATATTCTCGATAGTGGATCTCTGGAGTAATTCTTTATACTCGAGGTCGTGCTATTGAATTTGAGCTTAATAGGAACTCGTGCGTGGGGTGGCCGAAGTCCAATTTCATAGATAATTCTTTGACTCCCCGTGCGCAGTTAAATAGCTACCATTCCATCGAGTCATATAAACTCCTTCCGAACCTAGACTTGGAAAGTACTAGTTGTGACTTATCACTTCGGTTTCCGAACAAGAAGGCAAGGCCATCTTGAGTGGAAAAAGGCTAGAGTGGTGAGAACAATAGAGTGAGGTCACAAAAGCTAACGACCTTGAGTGTATACACGAGTGGAAAGGAAATTGAGTGAACATTACTCGAGTGATACACGTGAGGGAGTGAACTTGTGAGGTCCTTTACTTTATTTGTTGCAGCTATGTCTTCGGATGATGAAGATTATGGAGGATATCATTCGTGTGGACATGTTGGAGACTATGGTTCCTACGATGGTGATGAATGCTATAACGACACCAGGGACTATGGCTCTTATGAGGACGAAGCTGGTCACTATGGTGAATACAAAGACGAAGAAGACTATGAAGCCTGTGGAGATGAACGAGAAGATTCTTATGCTTCGGGTCAAGAATATGAAGGTAGTGATGCTTCGAGGTATGATGATCATGCTTACTCTAATTGTGATGATCTTGAATACGATGAATGTGACATCTAAGAAGTCGATGATGAAGTTGATCGAGTGAACTGTTCGATGTCATCTTCCTTCGGTGTCTCGTATGGAGCACAACGGAGTAGTAGAACTCCTTCTATCGGGATGGGAGGAGGTGGTGGAGGTTGTTCCATGGGAGGAGGAAGACTTGCAACTTTGAGTCGTGACACACGAATCAATGCTTCCAATTCTTATGGGAAGGTTGGCTCGAGGAACACTGGTGGTTGTGGACCCGAGGGGGGTAGAGGAGGTTTCTATCGAACTCCTTCTTCGAGGAGTAGCTCTTACAGGTTCCATGCTCAAACTCCTTCCTCGACTTTCTGCAATACTTATAATGTTGGAAGAGTGAAAGGAAGTGGAAGTATCCTAGTGGTGTTACCACTAGTGGAGGAACAAGGAAGGCCCAAGTTATTGGAATCAATATTCGTGGACATTCAAGCCCTCTCTTGGATGTGTCGATGCAAGACTTGGGTAAAGAAAGGTTTTCTGTTGAGGTAAACGGAAAAGGAGAATTCGTGCTCAAAATTGGTGGCACCGTTGCCAATTTTATAAACCCTTCTCTGGTTGATAAACTAAAGATACCATGTTATAGATTGATGCATCCTTACGAGTATCAAGGCGTTTGGGTTACCAGTTGGGCTAAAGTGATCATATCTCATGGGAATTACAAGAGCATAATTTGGTGTGATATTTATCCCATGAAATATATATCTGTTTGCCTAGGTGATCCATGGTTGCAAGACAAGATAGTGCAGTATGATAGCACGGAGGATCGGTATAAAATTCGCAAGGGACTAAGGACTTATGACTTTGAATCTTGCGTGGTAATAATCAAACCACCGTCGAAAACATCCTCTTCGTCTATGCAAAGAAGAAACAAGCAAGAACTCCATTCCGTAAGCGAAAGAGCACCATCGAAGAGTTCTACGAACACAAAAAGTGGTGGGACAAGTGCAAAAAAAGAGTCGACCGAAGTCAATATTTTGAACCCGAAGCCACAAGTTTCAAAGCCAAGTGGTTCACCGAAAACAAGAGAGGAGACCTCAGTTTCTGAGTCTTCGAGTCCTAGACTTCGGGTCGATGTTAAAAGTCCGCCTACTCCAGCTATGGGTATTCTTGGGCCTCGACCCAATTCACCCGAATATGAGAGACAAAAGATCGAGAGGAGTAAGGGAGTGACCAGTGACAGCTCTCGAGAGGAAAAATGAGAGGTTGTGTCGAGTGATGTGAGTGAGTTGTCACCACCCAAACCCACACCTGACCTTGAAAAGAAAATGAGGGAAAAGAAAGAGGGAAAAAGAATCATTGAGAGTGAGGACACCCCTTATTCTATCCTTAACCCTTTATCTTTTCCTTCTACTTGTTTGAATTCTTGTGTAGGTACTCTTGGAGGCAAACCGAAGGAGCCGCAACTCTGTGCCGAAGTAGAAAGACAAGGTGAAGAAAATCTTTCATGTGAGCTCTACGGTGAAGAAACTACTTGTGACACTTCGGAAACAGTGAGAGAAACCGAAGGCCACTCCGATGTAAGTGTTCGATTTCCTCCCCGTGAGCATGATACTTCCTTGTCGTGTGAAATTGCTTGTGAAAACTCTATGCTAGTTGATGATTTGTATGATTACAATGTGTTTGCAACTAGTGTAGATTCGAATGGTCAACTTGTGAGTGAATGTGAACCACTAGTTGAGAGGATTTATAAGCCACATCATGATGTGAGCTCTATCTTCACCGAACCTTTCTTTAGTGATGAAGTTGTAGTTGACCTTGTTTGTGACCCTTGTTATGACACACCACCAATCTTTGATAAAGGGAATAATGAGTTGTTTGATCATACCCTTGTTGATACTATTGCCTATGGTGGATCTATGTGTTGTAGTGAGGATGAAGATACCCTTGAGGAGTCCTTAGTGGATGAGTTGGATCGGATTATACTCGATGACTCCTAAAGTGTGGATTATGACCTTGGTTTGGATGCACCTGTGATGGATAGTGAACTTGTTTTCATTAATCCTTTGTTCGAAGGAAACGGTGATGTGCATCCGACCCGAGAAGAATATGAACCACCTCGGTTTGAAAAGCTTAACCCCGTAGACAATCCATTATTTGAGACGTTCTTCGGAAGCTTGCCTAATGAGAAGGATTGTCTTGGAGGTAATTTTGGAGGTGAAGAGCTACCTCTTGGTGTGAGTAAGATTGCTTTTAAGAAGGGGAGTAGAGTATTCGATGTCAGTTGTCGAGTCAATCATCTAACTTACTCCATTCCACATGTTGATCACACCTCGAGTATTATACATACCGAAGTCCATAAGCCACATAGTGATGAAAGTAAACTGACGGCTCGGTATGATGACCATGGGTTTAGAAGTAATAGGGCCTTTAATCGCAGCATCTTGCATATTAAGTGTCCTATTGATCTCTTCGTACTCATGTATTCGGTACATTTCTTATTTGAGCCAAGAACTTGTTGTTTCCTTCGGAGACATAATTTTCTTAATTATCATTGATGCTTGGCTCTATCACAAGAGTGTGTTTTCCACTAACCTACATTCGAAGTAGGAAGCATTGTTTGTCTCTGCTTTGTTTGCAGGTCTTGTTGGATTGATTTCGAGGACGAAATCCTTTCAAGAAGGGGAGGATGATGCAATACGAACCAGGCTCACCTGTTCGATTCATCAAGCTATTCCACCGAGGAGTCACATGACGCCCACGATCAAAGCATGGCCGGAATGGAAATGTCGAAGACTCTTTGCTGATCAACAACGAAGGAAATCACCAAGCAGACAACTGATCGTTGCTGACACTGACTTCGGAAGCAGTGAGATCGAGCGCAATTTATGAAAGCTCAACGACAAAGTTTGAGTCCGAAGGAAGAAATGACAAGCTCGAGCCCGAAGCTGAAAGCAACCGAACCAAGGAAGAACGACTCCGGACAAAGAATCGATCGAAGGGCTATAAATGAGCCCGAGGCAGAAGAGCGTTCGATTCCAAATATGACCGAGGCAAACAAGCGTCCGAATCAATTGTGTTCGAGCTGAGCTGCCGAACACATAAAACTGCTCCAGCCCTGCGTGGCATTATCTCATTGGTCACCTGTGACCATTTTACTATTTTGCCCCTTTTATTGTTGTCTATATAGACTCCTAGCATAGCTCATTAGAGATAGTTTTTAGTTGATATTGAATTGACAGAATAAAGATAGAATTGGCCGAGCCATTCTTGTTGAAGCCCGAGGCTTCGTGTATCCCTTCTTAGGCTTGGAACCAAAATGGATTTCATTCCTAGTATGAATCTTTGTTAGGTTTCAAGTTTCCTTTTCTCCCTTGGATAATCAATCATGTTTTGATTCGGGTTATCCATTCTTTCTTCTATTTCTGTTCTCCCCATTCCCTTAATTTCTTGTTATCTTAGTTACGTCTTTGCTTCCGCCTCTTATCTTCATCATTTCCGCGTCTTGTTCGTTGTCTCCGATTGTAAGGCTTCAACGCCGGGTTTGGCTTGCATCAGATGTCCCTGACAGAGTTTGGGAGTGTATCTTTATTGATTATGGTCATGACGAATTCGACTATTATTTCTATGATCTAGTTAAGAATAAATTGATTGAATCAGTGATTTTGTGTTCTTAAAAGACCAAATAATTGAAGATTTTGATAGAGCTGAGAAAGTTGATTCTCAGAGCAATGAGAGCTTAGTTGATGTTGATCCAATTCCTGTGCCTATTGCACCTAATGAATTTTTTTGAAATAAAAAATATTTAAATCGATAATGAAGATGATGATCATATTCAGAATGACATTGTTGATGCTTCAGTTCATGATATGTTGTTGGCCAACAATCAATCGTTGTTGATGCTCCGAATGTTCATTTAGAAGAACTACTAGAGTGAGAATACCTTTATCTCAGTATCCAACCAACGAGTGGGTACTCTCACTAATGGGGGAGAACCTGAAATTTTGAAGAGACCATAGACATTGAAGAAAAAGAAGAGTAGTTTGGTGATATGCAAGATGAGATGAAATCGTTGCATAATAATCATATTTAATTTGGTTAAACTTCCTAATGACTTAAAAGCTTTGAAACACATGTGTTTTTTTACATGAAGATGGTAACCCAGTTCTATGTTGCAAGGATCGATTAGTTGTCAATGGCTTTAACCAGAAAAATGGAGTTAATTTTGGTGAGATCTTTTCTCCAGTTATGAAGATGTCATTTGTTCATGTTATTCTAGGCTTAGCTGGAAGTTTAGACTTAGAGGTTGAGCAAAGATGTGAAATTTTTTTTCTCCATGGTGATTTACATGAAGAAATTTATATTGGAGCAACCTGAAGGCTTTGAAGTCAAGGAAAAATGAATTATGTTTGCAAATTGAAGAAGTGTTTGTATGACTAGAAACAAGCTTCGAGGCAATGATATAGGAAGTTTGGCTATTTTATGTAGCACCAGGGTTTCAATAAGACTTCTTCAGATGGTTCTGTTTTTGTGCAAAGATTCTCTGAATATGGCTTTATTATTTTATTGCTTCATGTTGATGACATGCTTGTTGTTAGTCATAATGCTTGCAGGATTCGGAAGTTGAAGTAAGTGTTGAATAAGTGTTTTGCCATGATAGATTTAGGACTAGCAAAGCGGATTCTTGGCATCCAGATTGTTCGTCACAGAAAGGCCAAGAAGTTGTGGTGAGGTACATTCATAAGGTACTTCGCAGATTCAGTGTAGATAAAGCTAAGGCTGTCAGTACACCATTAGCAAAAATGTGTTACTCTATCTAGTACAGTAGCTGGGCTTATTGTTTCCATTGAAGGTTGTGAAGATTTACTTTGGATGAAGTAATTTTTTACGAAACTTGGTTTTGCTTAGAAAAAATATGTGCTTTATAGCAAAATTCAAAGCGCTATTTTTCTTTGCAATAATTCTACATTTCATGATAGGTCAAAGCATATTGATATGAGATACCATTGCATTCGAGATGTGTTGGATGTTAAGTTGCTTTCATTTGAGAAGATATACAACAATAACAATGATTTCGACATACCAACTAAATCTTTGCCAAGAGGCAAGTTTGAAGAGTGTTTCTTGATCATCAGGATAGCGGTCTCCTCCACATGGTCGGGAGGGGAGAATTATTAGGGTTTTAGACCATTTTTCCTTCCTATGCGGATACAAAAATCCACTTTTGGACCAGATCACTTATGTCATAAGCTCATTATTTATCACATATATAAAAGACCAACTTTGGTCTCATTTTGAAAAACACAAGAGTGAATCAAAGATACCAAATAGAGAGAAGAAGTGAGAGAAAAATTATAGATTTTTCTACACAAAATAGCACAGAGCAGTCAGCTTTAAAACACGATTCTCGCTTCGTTGTCCGATTGAGTTAATCTTTGCACAGCTTGTTTCTCTAGTCTTAATCTTTGATTGGGAACTGACGAAGGTCGATTAGGAGTTTTGAAGCCCCAGATTTTGGCTCATAACAGTAGCTGCATTTTGGTGAGTTCATTCCTTTTCTCCTCTAATTTTTTTTTTGTGCTATCTTGTTTGTATTGCTGCTCCATATTTAGTTATTGTTTTAAAGCAATTTAAAAAATATTTATAAATCTTGTTGATTGATTAGTGGAGTTTCTGTGGACTGAGGTCCTGTGGTTTTTCTCTTCACGTTGAAGGAATTTTCTTCACGTAAAATTTGATGTCTCGTGTGTTGATTATTTTGCCTTGCTATTCGTTTATGTATGCGGTATAGTTGTTGCCTCTATTTTCATTTGCTAGTGTTTATTGTCTTCTCTTGGTTCAAATAGTGTGAAAAATTTTTAGAGTTGGATATTTTTTCCGCTATTCCCTTACCGTGCAATATTGGTACTGTTTATTTCTTCCCAACAACACAATCTATTATAAAATTATATTATGATAAAGTACAATTAAGTTATGTATATTTACAGTTTATAATATATACATTATCAAATTAGTTCCATCATCTAGTAATCATAAAGGATAAAACAAACAATAACAAACAATATGTTATAACATGTTGAATTATATCAATAGTATAAAATAGAATTTAATTTAACATACCTAACCTAAATAAATTTTATTTTCATAAAAAATGACTGCAACTCTTGCTTAAGTTTTAGATATATATGCTTGAGAATCTAGTAACAATGACCACACTTTAGAAGAGTTGCCATAGGAGTCATGCCTAAAAATCATGGTCACGAAGGTAATCATTGCCATGCTTCAGAAATGTTGCAGTTGGATTTGAGAACCATTATCATGAAGGGTATATACAAGTACGTTACTGGTCAATGAAAAGACCGCTCCTCTACAAATCGTATCAGTCTACTCATGAAAAGTAATGCATTTGGGAAAAATAAACTCTTGTTTAGACGCCACCAAGAACGTATTGCCTTAAATCTAATAATGTAACTTTTAATCAAATGTGCCACGTTTTCTAAAAGTTTGGATCACAATTTTTAAGTGTAATTAAAGGCCTAATATGTTATTGTGCAACCTTCCCAACTACGCAGGCGACAACAATTTAAGTGATGCATAATAGAAAAAAATTAATTATGGTCAAAATAATGTTGAGGACAAAATAAAGAGGATACAAAAAAGAAATGATAGTGCTATTATATAAATCTATGGATTATATCTAAAGCTAGCAAAGTTGATGACTAACAAGCATGTTCATTGTATATCCTCTCTTCCTTTTTGTTTATAGGCTTAAATCATAGTACTATTACTTTACTTCCACAATTTGTAAATATTTTTCTGATAAACGCATAATTCACAGATGATTTACTATGTGACACTTCCAATTTTTCAAAATGGAGTCAAATACTCCCTAAAATCTACATGTACTAAAATGACTAGTTAAACACAAGTTAAGTATTGAAACGACTCGGGAGTTAGGACTCCGGTTAGCATGCTGATAGTATTAAAAGCTTCGTAAGGCCCATTAGGACCTGTCTGTAAAATTTGAGCTGATTCGTACCTTATTTGGTATGATTTTACAGAAGGTGTCCATTTCAGTTGTCGGTATAGCTAAAAAGGGGGTTTTTAGCTCAATTTCAGTAAATAAACTCCGATTTGAAATACAAAAATTGTGTTTTGTATGGTCATTTTTTACCTATAGCAACTTTTGAAAGTGAATTCCGAGGTCGTTCGGACAATTTTTCTAAAATTCCAAAAGTTAAGAAATCGACCTCTTTCCATGGGAGTCGTATCTTGAGTTTTGGAGATTCGATTCGAGTTCCGTCTTTGCGAGTATGTCAAACAAGTATTACATGACTTGTGTATAAAATTTGGGATCACTCTAAGCTTTTTAGGGTCCTGTTTGGACCCGTATTGCAGACAAGCAATTGCTGGTGCAAAAACAAATCTGCACTGTAGCTATTTTTTCACAGAATATAAAGGGGTTAGTCGGTTATTTGTTCCAAAAATCGGTCCAAAGCAATTCCAACCAATTCTAAAGTGAAATTGAAGTATAAATTCATTCCAATACCATCAGGTAACATCCTATAATCTTCCAATTCGATAATTCATAATTCTTAGCTAGAATTTCTTGAAATTTAATTAAAAATTTTAGTTATGACCCTAAAATTTATGAAATTAGGAAATATGATGAAATTGAATTCGAATATGAAAATCAATGATACCATTGGACTTGTGGGATTATGAGGAGTCCAAAAATATATAATTTATAAGCTTCCAGCTAAGCCCGGCTCATAGGTATTTTGGTAAAAAAATTTCTTCTTCGTATAACGGTTAGATATTCATTTTTTGGGCACTTATAAGTGCGAATATAATTTTTTGGCTTAAAAAAGGATTATTTTGAGGGACATCAGGCAAGAAATGAAGTTGTTCAGTAGCTAATCTAACCCAGGACCTAAGGTAAGTGATAGTATCCATTTCTTTGATGGTCTTTGGCCTTGTTGATATTCTACCACGTGTAGCTGCCGATAGGCGTACTTTCTATGCCTAAACTTCATGTTTGCATTGCATTTCACATGTTATGACTAGTTATTGCTATTGCATTGAGCATAGAGGTAATGTACTCCAGTTTTGGGCTTGATATGTACTTCCGACAGTCTATGAGAGTTCTGCATCAGTGAAAGGTTATAATTACATATATCTCCTGTTAGACGATGAGAGTCCCACACCGGAGATAGGTTTTGGGCATATGTGACCCCATTGCATCATGATACATTCATTTCACACCTTTATGTGTATTTTGTGAACTATATGGATTTGTTGTATTGTTTATTTGTGATTGACTTAGTTGACTGGCAGTTGTGATTCTAATTTCTCCTGGATAGCATACCTATCCATTAAGGCTGCTAGTTGTTCCTCAGTTACTGGGTCCTTATGACCCACTCCATGTACGCTCTTGTGTTGTCTTTTCGTTGGGCAGATACCACTCCAGGACTCAACCAGCGGCGCGACTAAGGAGCCAAGAAGTTCTCAGATGTCTGTGGTGAACTAGCTTGTTCGTTAAGGCGACTCATGGTTTCAAAGTTGTATATCATTTTGTCCTCGTCGGGAAATTTATATACATTTTTCTTTTTTGCCTTCTTAGATGTATGATCTGGAAATCTCTAAACCTCACCTGGGTAGTTAGTTGTACTTCTTCAGACAGCTCATATGTATGCATATCTTGCATATATTATATTTCTTTGGGCTATGATATTTCCTTTTACGTAAATTTTACTTTGTTTCCAAATAGATTTTATACCATTTGAATAGATTTAGTCGATAGGGTTTTCCTGACAGGTCTAGAGAGGTAGTTGGGTGTCCGTACGACCTAGTTTGAAATCTGGGTCATGTAAAGTACTTACTCCATTTTTTGTTTATGTAAACTTATTTAGTTTTTAGCCCTTTAAAAGAAAAGGACCTTTTCCAAAATTGAAGATAATTTAACATCAAATTTTAATTTACCTTTATTGAGAAGTTTTTATAGGCACACAAATATTACAATATGTTGAAGAACACAAGTTTCGAAAGAGTTGTATACACACATGTTATGGTTCATGTAGTACCACAAATTCTAAAAATTCTCATTTCTTTCTTAAACTTCATGCTTAATCTAATAAATTCACATAAACTAAAACGGGTTACTTCAAATTGTCAAGGTTGGGAAGGGATAGAAATGCCCCCTACCCCCATTGTTATTTTATGTCATTTGTCCTTCATTAGTTAAAAAGAGAAATGTTTATGAATTATTATATTAAATGGGTTCTTCCACCCGTTAGACTAGTCTTATGGTAAATGCACAAACAACCCATTATGCACATGCTATTTGGGCACAAGCCACAAATAACAAAATATTTAGTTAATGGCCACTTTCCATTCCACCCAAAAATTTTGAAAAGACTAAATTATCTCTAACTACATTATATAAGCCTCAACAACTCACAAGCTTCGTCTCTCTTCTTCATCTTTCTCAACTGTTCCATCGAAAGGTACTCTGCAAAAAATTCAACTACTACAGCTAAACTTGTAAGTAGTCCCTTGAAAACTAATTATATTCAACAATATCAACTTACATATAAACATTATATATATATATATATATATATATATATCTTCTATATATATATATCTATATATCTTCGTTCCCATTTTGATCTAATATCTTCGGAACAAATTAGATTATAAATTCAATAAATTTTGAATTACTTGTAACAAATCTGGCAATGTAAAATTTTTGAAAAACATAAATTCAATTATTATGAGAAATTTGAGTTAAATTTCACATTATGCCACATTAGGACTGAATTTGAAGTAAATTTACTCGATCGGAACTGAATTTCAGAGAAATTCATTTTAATTTTAGTAATTTTGATACCTCGATGAGACGACGTCTGAACTTTAGTGCTTAAGGCCTGAAAATTATAATAAAAAGTGAAAAGCAACCTTGGGCCTTGAGCGATTAGTTACCGCATATGGTTGACTAAAATTTCAGCACATTAGGACAAAATTTGAAGTAAAATTAAGCCGATTAGGACTGTATTTCAGTGAAATTCATTCCTCGACATCTGAAACTTCAATGCTTAAGGAATGAAAATTGAAATAACCTCGGGCCTTGCGCGATTAGTTATCACATATGGTTGATCTAAAGTTCATCACATTAAGACTGTTGAAGTAAATTAAGTCGATTAGGACTGAATTTCAGCGAAATTCATACCTTGACATCTGAAACTTCAGTGCTTAAGGCCTGAAAATTGATATATAAAGTGAAAAGGCAATCTGAACCCTTGGCGATTAAATGTCGCACATGGTTGCGTGAAGGTTGAGCATGATTTGAGGTGAGAAGTTAACTGTATATGGTTTTGTTGCACATTAGGACTGAATTTGAAGTAAATTCAATCCATCAGAACTAAATTTCAAGGAATTCATTTCAATTTTAGTAATTTTAATATCTCATAATTGAAGATCACTGCTTAAGTCCTGAAAATTGAAATATAAAATGAAAATCAATCTCAGACCTTGTGTGATTAGTAATCGCATATTGTTGGATGAAAGTTCAGCATATTAGCACAAAATTTGAAGTAAATTCATATGGTTGACTGAAAGTTCAGCACATTAGGACTGAACATCATACCTCGACATCTGGACCTCAGTGCATAAGGCATGAAAAGTGAAATAACCTAAGCAAAATTTTGTCGATTAAGACTGAATTTCAGTGAAATTCATAGCTCGACGTCTAAAATATCAATGCTTAAGGCCTGAAAATTGAAATATAAAGTGAAAAGGAAACCTCAGGCCGTGCGCTATTAGTTATCGCATATGGTTGACTGAAAGTTCAGCACATTAGGATTGAATTTGAAGTAAATTCAGTCAATTAGGACTTAATTTCAGAGAAATTCATTTCAAATTAAGTAATTTTTATTTCGCGTTCAAGCCATCAATTGATGGTTGAAAGTATTGTCGACCGGTGATAGCAGTAGATGCAACATTTCTAAAAGCAAAATATCAAGGTGTTCTTATTATTACTACAGTAAAGGATGCAAACAATCAACTATTCCCTTAGCTTATGAAATTGTAGACTCTGAAAATAATGAGGCACATACTTGGTTTTTCAGCGAGCTACAAAGGCAATTGGTAGTCATGCTAATGTGGTGTTTTTGTCAGACAGAAATAAATTAATTGCATATGGTATTGCACATATCTATTCTGATAGCCACCCTGGTATATGCATCTACCATTTAAAAAGAATCTAAACCAAAGGAATGTGAGAACCACTGTGATAAGTCTATTTCAAACTGCTGCAAGAGCTTATAAGCGTGAAAACTTTCAATGCTTCATGTCGCAAGTAGAGTAATAAATAGAAACACATTCAACTACATCATGGAAGAACCACCTGAAAGATGGGCTATATCATACTCACCAACGCGACGATATGATATGCTTACAACAAATATAGTGGAGTCAATGAATTATGTTTTACTTGAAGCAAAAGAGTTGCCCATTTTTAGCCTTTTGGATTTTATCATACTTAAAAAGAAAAGTGGTTTTTTGAATCGAGAACTGCTGTTCAAGAGACTTTTAACAACTTATTAAGGTGGACAGATAATGAAATAAATAACAAGATTCAACTGGCCTTCACAATAAATGTAAGTATACAGCTGGCCTTCACAACAAAATGACTAAAGTTGAGTCCAAGTGGACTGAACTAAGGAATTCTTCTTCTGGAATTCTAATAGCAGATTTGTGTCTGAACATATAGAACAAGAAGGCTAAAAGCTCAATCCAAGTAGATTGAATTTAAGAATTCTTCTCCCCTCCGGATTATTAGTTGCTCATTCACCAAAAGGAGTGAATGTTCAATCCAGTTGGACAGAACGCAAGAACTCTTGCTCTGAGTTATTAATAACATATTTGTAATAATTTCAATACAATGTGCCGACTTTTTAAAACTTATCAATTTGATTTCAAAAAGGTCTTTCCAACCAATACTATAACATTCAATGTGCAACATGAAGGAACAAGCTTCGATGTGGACTTAAAAATAGGACATGTGACTGTCTTGAATTCCAGACTGATGAACTACCATGCATACTTGCAAGTGGATGTATTCTGAGAAGACGCCTGTTCAAATCTATGTTCTTCTCGAAATGGTATTCATGAGACAATGGTTAAACACATATCAAGGCGAAGTGAATATGGTGGGACACAAGAGTTCTTGGAATGTACCAAACATTGTGAAAAACCAAAGGATTAAAACTCCCAACATCAAAATACAACAAGGAAGAAGGAAAAAGAATAGATATATCTTGATTGTTGAATCTAACGAGTCAAATCAACCAAATGTGGTCGATGCAAGAGAAGATGACACAATAAAACTTCATGTACATATACCTCAGTACTCTGATCCTACTCAAGGATATATAGGTACTACTTCTATCGTTATCTATATACTTTTTTATTAAATATTTCCCTCCTAGTAATTTAATTTTTTAACTTCTTTTTGTTGCATGGTACTACTTGATTGTGGATGGTGGTGCAGAAATACATAAAGATTCAACTTCTTGTAGTTTCTTATCAACATTCAAGAGATGAAATCAAACTTGATAGTAGTTAATTATCATTTGTTTGAATGGTTTTTGATGTTGTTTAACTGATTTTTTAATAAGTTTGATACTTATATTGATTTAAACTAGTTGTTTTTATACTTTCACACTCCTTTATGTTGAAATTCATACTTTTAATTGTGTAATTCAATCATTGTGGGCTGAAGTTACACTTTAATCACGTGGCTGAGTTCAGTCCCAAAGGATTGAAGCTCATACCTTTTGGATGTAACTTTAAACCCTTTGGCTAGTATTACACATTGTAATTAACGATTCACTAACAAATCCAAACATCATTCACCCTTTTTGTTTTGCTAAACAACTTCATACTTTTAGAAGATAACTCTGAACCTTTATGACTGAACTTAAGCACTCATTTACTAATACACTTCATTCTCTTAAAAAAATTGAGACTTTTTTATATAACTTCAATCCGTATGGACAGAAACTCACACTTAGAATATAAAAACTTCAACCCATAAAGACTGATGTTGCACTTTATATGTGTTGTTAGACAAAGGTATTTTCTTACTAAATTCACTAAGTTCAAACATATAAGTACTAAATTTAGACTTTAAGCAATGCTTTGATTTATACTTTTCACATATAACTTCAATCCATATTTTTGAAGTTAAAGTTTTCCCACATCTTAAAAAATGAGATATGCTAAGAAAATAAACTATATACATGCTAAACATATCACTGCAAAAACATGGCATTTGCATAAGCCTGTACATAAAATTATTAAATAAACCTGTTCACCACATATTACATAAAATTGTGCATGATACCACTAGGCAGTCTAAAGGTAAAAAAAACATCGCTACTATAGTTTAAACAGACACATCTCTTGCTCGTGGCCTCCATAATCATGTACAACATGTTTTTGTGGAGTTTCAAATTCATTCCTAACCTTTGCACAGCCATGAACCCACAACTCACAAGCAAAATATTCCTGTAAGCACCAACTAGATGTAGTTTAACATCTTTGACCTCTCTACTCATCATCAGTCAATTGGCATACCATATCACAAAAGTACCACAACTAGTCCTCTAAAAAATAAACCAAATAAAAAGGAAACATATAAGTAATCAACAGAGTCTAAATTTAAGACCATCAAGTCCTAAAATTCAGTTCAATATATCTACGTTTACTAAATTTATACGAAAATGACAATTTATCCATCTTCTTGTTTAGGTATAGCTTTCCTCTGAACTTTAAAGGGCTTGTTGAACTTATATCCAGTAAACGAACATGTTGCTTGTCAAAATTCAGGTACTTTAACAAACGTGGGAGCACATTAGCATACTTCCTCATTTGTTCAACTCGGTTCTTTTGTGGCTTTCTTTATACTGGTGACCACTGAATCATGTCTACAACTGCCAAAAAGTAATATGCCACCGTTTCACCCATTGCTGGTTCGAATCGGCATGGGAAAAAGGACTTTCTTAACTCCAGCCCATGAAATTGAACACATACGGGTCAAGCCAGAAATATAATTACACGTGAACTCTCCAAAACCATCACACGAGATCCAATCATCCTGTTTTTTATCTTTGAATGCCTCGTAAAGAAAGCAAATGTAACCATCAAAAATTAAATAAATAATTGAGATCGTATAAATAAGATCGAACAAATGGTAGCATGGCTTCTTTCGAATATAATATAACGCGATATCAACATTCTAGAAAATTTAAAAAATAGAACTTGTTTACTCAACATATCGACAAATAAAAAACAAAGTACAAAGAAAAAGCAGATGTGCACTAACACTACTGCTAAGAGGGTAGATTGTATCTACAAACTCTAGAAACCAATGCTTCTTTGGGTTCTCAGATTCCAACTTGTATGCATTTCCATCATAATCATTCTCAGGTATAAAAGCAGCACGGTTGTCCCTAATTAAAAGATAGAAGATACAACACATGTTACTTTTCCGATATGGACTGAAGTTCAATCCATAGGAAATGAACTTCAAAACTCATAAGCTATGAAGTTCAATTCATATGGACTGAACTTCATAGCTTATGAGTTTTAAAGTTCATGAATTGAACTTCATAGCTTATGAGTTTTGAAGTTCATTCCCAATGGATTGAACTTCCAACACTCATAAACTACAGACAGAAAATCGTAAAAATTACTTATTACAAAAGCATGCTTATATATAAAGTTCAGTGCCATTTTTTGTAAAGTCCAACCAATTCATGAATTCTTACAACACTGTCAAATCAATCTTCAAAGTAGTGGAATGGAGAACTACGTCTATAATTGGCATGCTAGTCGTTCGTCTTCTTTTTCTTCTTTTGAACAAAATATGGAGATTGCAACCACTGAGTGGGCTTTCGTCCCCTTTTCCCTATAAGATGATGTTGTTCCTACTGCTTCTCGACTTGGATGAACTGTTCTCTCTCTGCTTGGTCACTTGCCGCATGATTGTTCGTAACACTTTCAAGAGCCTCTTTTTGTTGTTTTGTCGGGTCATGTTCTCTTCCTTCTTGATGACTAGCCTCAACGTTCTTCATGAAAATGTCAAGAGGCCTCTGTTGTTCTTGTGTCATGGCTTCTTCTTTGTCCATGATGACTTGACTGGGCTTTGTTCATGACATTCTCCAAAGGCTGATGATGCTGCTCTGGTATATCCTACTGAATTGCTTTGCAGGTTGTGTATCTTTAGCATCACATAAATCTTCAGTCAGGTCTTGTTCTCTTCCTGCTTGATGACTTACCTCAACATTCTCCATGACAATGTCAAGAGGCCTCTGTTGCTCTTGTGTCATGGCTTCTTCTTTGGCAACTTGACTGAGCTTTGTCCATCATATTCTCAAAAGGTTGTTATTGATGTTCTAGCATATCTTGCTGAATTGTTTTATCGGTTGGTGTATCTTCAGCATCACATAAATCTTCCCTACCACTTTCTTGACTCGATGGCAGTATCTTAAAAGTAGGCATATCAGGGTCTCTTTGTTTCTTCAATTTCTTTCTTTTCCTTACATATATTTTTGTTTGGACAGCTGTAGAAACTTCATTTATTGACAACGGAAAAACATGAGGCATTGACATGTCAACAATAGATATAGAAGTTTCACTTCCTTTCTCCCCAATCATATCATGTGGACGCATGTTCAGTTTATTACTAAGACGAGGTGTTGACAGATCAATCTGTCCAATTGCAGCTTCCATAGCAATTTCAAGCGCTCCCTTCTCTCCCGCAGTCAACTCATCAAACATGTCTAACTAACCTCACAATTCCCCATGAAATTTTGTAGGTGAATTTCTTACTACACTACCATACTCCACAATGGATTTTGAATAATCTATCTTTCCAATACTGATGGATTCTAAAGGAGATTTGCTCTTTCCTATTTGACTATCATACTCCGATATTAACATCGTTCCTGCTATGAAAGTCGATGTCACTCCTTTTGGTACTACCATCATCTCTATTTCCACATGCGAGTAGAGATTTAACGAATTACCATAGCTACCAGATTGATTCTTTCCACTGCTTACACTTCAACTTTTACAAAACATTTCTTCTTCCTCACTTTTTTTATCAAAATTGTTAATAAAATTCAAAACATTGTCAATCTTGCTCTCTAACCCTCAAATCTTGTTAGATAAACCACCAATACACCCCCCCCCCCCCCCTCATACGGCATCTTTGAAAACATAGCCTATTCGTGAGCTTCACATTCACCTCCTGCAAATAGAATAAATTAAATTCAAAAAATATTCAATTAAAACACAACATACAATAATAAAAAAAATGTACATAATACTTAAAATTCACTTTACCTATTGCATCAATTAATTCTTTACCAAACTGTATACGATGAGTAGTATTCATATTCTCACGTGAAGGAAAAACAACTTCGGCTTCAACAATCAATGATGGCGATCTTTTTTCTTGCTCAGAAAGAACAATTGGCACCATTTCAAATTTGTCAAACATTTATTAAAAATACATGAAAACATATATTAGAACTTCAAGTAAAATAAGGACAAAACTTCAGTAAAGAAGTTTAATCCTTATAGATAGAACTTCAATCCATAGGGCAGGATGTTCAAATCCTTATGGATACAACTTCAGTATATGGGGATTGAATTTCAATCCTTCTGGACAAAACTACCATACACCAGACACATAATTCAGTTTCTACAAATATAAGTAAACAAGAAAATAACTAGAAATATAGAAACTTATCTCAAAATTATGAAAATAAGATTCAGTAAGAGTGTTATACTGAAGACTTTTAACATTAGAAAACCTCAACAACCTCGGGAAGGAATCACACTTACCTGTAACAAAATTAGAATCGATAGATGTAAATAACTCAAAGAACCAAGCACATAACACATATGGGAATCCCTCAATGACATAGTATTGATCTTTCTTTGAAAAGTCAATACTATTGAATGTAGTCTTCACGGACTGAACAACCTTCTCAAAACCTAGACTACCCCAAGGATAAATTGCACAACGCTCGTCGTTGTCAATAATGTCCATATGAGGAGCAGACGCCACTTTGTTTTGCCGACAACCCAATATAAGTGACTCAACAACATAAATCTTAGCAATCTTTAATGCATCACGTTTGTCCCGCATAATAGATGGTCTAGCTGAATTACCACATTGAAGTAAAGCTTAAGAAGCCTCTTACACATATTTTCTGCCGGTCTATAAAATAAATCCTCATGATTTGGAAAAAAGTCTCAAACAAGTGAAATTATGGTATTCTTCATAACCGGAACGTATTACATGATCAAATACCTTGAAGCTTAATACGTTTAAGTCATTATCCACAATGCGGGACAACAATAAATAGTGAGTATCATATTGAACTTCAGTACAGAATAAAACTTCAGTCCCATAGAGGTAGAAGTTCAAACGTTCAGTCCATAAGGACTAATAAACAGTCCATATGGATTGAACTTTAGTCGATAGGATTTGAAAAAGGACTAAAATACAGTGCAGTAATAGACTGCACTTCAATACACCTCAGTTAACAAATAAATCATTGATAAACAATTAGTTTGACATACATATACAAATTGTAAAATCAAATATTGTAATTAAACTATTGTTTCTTTCGAATATCAGTTTCCAACTTCCCCATCAACAATGGGTAAATCTAGTAGACATACATACACTAGTAAACACCATACACACATCACAATAAATGCATTTATAAATTCAAAAAGTGTATGCAACATCGACTGATAAATGTTTCGAACGGTAATTGAATAATTATAGTTAAACGAGTTACGGATAGAACTTCAGTCCATGGGGACTAAAACATTAGTACATTTTAATCTATTACTAGACTGAAATGAAAAATTCAGTCAAATAATAAACTTAACTTCAACACACCAGAACAAAAATTAGTCAACAATAGGTCATTATTGTAAACTTGGAAACCTGCAGCACTAGCCACATTTAAGTCTAACGTCCCGAATACCAAAATTCCTTCACTAACTTAGCCCCTTTAGTTCCATACACAATCAATGGTCATTTCCTTGCAATGTAACCTCTACGCATCTTTCCCTTTCTAAGATGAATAATATGGTTGTATTTCACCTTTTCAGCATCGGGATAAACCCCAATCTGATTCAAAGACTTAATAGCATTACTAGTCTTTTCAATCCGTTCGATCGAGTCCTATACAACGAGAGGTAGCTTAGGAACCGACTCGATGCGAGCGAGTACCATGGACGGAACGAAGGAAGCAGCAATAGCAGAGGCGAGGGAGAGAGAGAATGGGACAATGACTTATTGCTTTTAATGTTTCTCTTAACGCAACACTTCTAGTTATCAGGGATTTTCCTATGCCAACGGCACTAGATTTTAGTGGGAAGCAAACATACGACTGCCACGACATTGTATGTCGGACACGGACTAGTTTGGACATCAAAGTAACTACAAATCATACAATCTATAAAACATCAACAAAATTTTTATAAATTCATTATTGACATGTAAGCGTTCTTCACTTAAACTTAAAGCTATTATGATAAATTCAAACTCAAAAAACATACACCAAAACCTTAAAAGTCCAGCGAAATCGATCAAACTAAAAATCAATAGGCAAGAATTCCAAATATACAAACTATACACCGAAAGCATATATGTTAGAACTATTTTTAAAAAAAAATTACTAAACAACAATAATCAAACACCAAAAAAAACTTAATACGTACAATTTTAAACTTACTACACGAATAATTTTGTTAAAATACGAAAAAAAACCGTTATATCTGATAGAAAGTTGATGTGTTCTTCAATTTAAACAGTACAGTTAATAGAAATACAAAAATACTGATTTTACAAAAAAAAAAAAAAAAAACCGAGAACAAATCGAAGAGAAAGTTGAGAAATTGAAAAAGAGAGGGAGGTTTTGCATGGGGAACAGTGAAACAAAACTAAAAAGTTTTGACAAAGCCCTCTAGATACGAGCAAAATATAGGGGCAGGCTCGTCTTTTTATAAAAGTATTTTAATGAGAGTATTTAATAAAGAACCAAAAATGGCTTCTTTTGTACAACCAAGAAAAAATGGTCTGAAATTAAATAGCAATAACAAAAGTGATTTCTGGACGAAATTTTTATTCTATTTGGGTTGGACTCTCTTGTTTAGTATATCACACAGAGTCACACACCTTACTCTAAGAAAAAGTGAAAATAACATTATATAAACACTCATTACTATTTTAACAGAAAATAGTCAGTCATATATAATAAATTATAATATACATGTATATTATATGAACACACACACACACATAAACGTTCTAGCAGATTGCATATATATATATATATATATAAAATTGATGCAATCTGCTAGAACGTGTAACAATGGATCTGATCAGCTATTTTGTAAAGTTTAAGAAAAAAACTTGGGTGTTCTCTATGGTGTGCATATCACTACTGAAAAAGCTACTAAAAGATGAAGGGAGCAAATCCAAATAAGATACTCTTAAATCTTCGTGATGTCAGTAGTCAGTTGTCCATGGAAATTTTTTTCTTTTTTTTCAAAAACTTTTTGAAAAAGTATTTGTCCATAAAATCTTGTGACTTTTTCAACTTTTTTTAAAAAACTGTATTTGAAAAATCAAAAAGTGGTTTAAAGCACTTTTTCAGTTTTTCAAAAAAAGCTATTATTTCTCTCACAAAAGTATACTTTTTTTCTAAATGAAATGTATGTCCAAACAAAACTTCAACTTTCAAATACCATTTTTCAACTCAATTCTAAAACTCTTTTTCAAATATTTTTTGAAATTTATGGCCAAACGGCCGTGGGAATCTTGCAATATTTTTCTCATCGAGCCAAGCATTAGTTCAGCAGTTCAATACATTTTTTAATAAGATTTTGCAATTATCAAGAAAGAACTGTCTTTCTTCTATACTACTATTAATCTTAAAATAATTACAGACAATAAAGATCTTCTTTTATATTACGCTGACCTTAGCTCCAATTACTCTCTCCGTCCCAATTCATGTGACACCATTTGACCGGATACGGAATTTAAAAAAATAGAGGTTGATCTTGTTAAGTAGTATCAATTTTACCATTGAAAAAGTAAGAGAGAGAAGATTTGAGTAATAAAAAAATTGTTGGTAGGTTTAAAAGTACCCAACAAGGGTAAAATAGAGATGATGCATTAAATAGTTGTCAAATAAGAAAAGGTGCCAATTATTTTGAGACAAACAAAAAAGAAAATGGTGTCACATAAATTGGGACGGATGGAGTAGTTCTTTATCAAATCCATCCATAATCTACTTCCTAGTACAAAGATTATACACTTAACTCTTAGAACTGATGCATTATGCACTCAAAAGCGGTGACAAGCAAAAGGTTAATCCAAATGGATTTATGTTACTACACAAATATGAGAATTTTTTTACACTATTGTCGTAGTTTAATTTGGGATATTATGTTAATTATTATTTCTATAATAAACTTATATTATTAATTACTTTATAAATAATATGATTATCCATATAGTTTATATACGGTAAGTATGTAAACATAATAAAAAAAAGGATTTTTTTCAAAAGTAACTCCTCAAAGTAATGAAATTACAAATGAGGGGCCATAATTTTTTCTTACATGGCATAGCACCCCCTTATTTTAAAAGTAACATAACATAGCACCCTCTTTGAACTATCCCTCAAAATAAAACTACTAGGTGCCACTCCCCTACCACAGACCTGCCGCCGGCAACCCTACCGTAGGTGGCCGAAAATCTGAAAAATCGCTGGATCTCATTGAGATTGCTTATTTTATGTCACCGGAGCTTCATTATTGGTTTTTTGTTTAAATAATTATTTTTTGATAACTTTATACATCCAAATCTATCAAAAAATAATAAATTATTCATGGAAATACATAGAAAAATGTGTATGCAAGAAGAAAATACAAAAATATACATAGAAAACGTGAATTTTATACAAACATCCATAAATAGTGCACACATTTGAAATCTATACAACCGTATTCATTGTTCATACATGTGTATACAGATATATACAGCTTTATACAAATTTACAAAAGTGGATAGAAATATGTTTATTCACTGTATATACACACATATACAGATTTATACATTTTTGTATATGTTTACATAATTGTATAATCTTGTATAAAATTGTATAAACTCGCAAAAATAAGTTTGTACTGTATTTTGGGAAACTTTTATACAAAAGCTTAATAAATATCTAAGATTTATATAATTTTATATTAGAAAAATACTAGATCTAAATATTAAAAAAAAGTTTTAACAAAAAACCAGTAGATCTCACCGGATTTTTATGAAAAATGTGGAAATAAAAGAAGAAACATGATAAACAGACCCCTCACCGGATTTTGACTGGAATATACAACGAAAAATCGACATTGTTATTCAAAAAAAAAAAATGAACAAGAAGAAACAGCGACAGCGGCAGCGGCGGTGGCTTGGAGGAGATGGGATGAAGGTGAAGCAGTGGTGGAAGGGGTGGAGCGATGGTATTGTAAGGGGGGGAGAGAAGAGTGGAAAATGGGAAGGAGGGAATGAGAAGAAAGGAAAAATGAGGGCTAGAGGTTTTTTTTTTTTTTTTTCCTTTAAATAGGGGGTGCTTGAGTGAAAGGAAAAATTACAAAAATGAAGGGGGTGACATTTCGAGTAAGGTTGTTAAATAGAGGCCCTTTTTGGTATTTGGGATGGGTGTCTCTTAATGAAAAAAATCATATAACGAATGCTCAAGAGAACAAATTGGTCGCCCATAATCTATGACATTATTTAATGTCTATATATCATACCCTGAAGGAGTGTTGTCGTCGGTGAGATAGATGAGATTACTCTACCTTTAGCTTGAGGTCTGGAATTTAAGCCATGCAAATAGTGAAGCTCTTGGTAATGATTGAGTCCCCCTTATGATCCACAAGTGGTATCAACCCTAATTAGCCGGTCTTCTGTGTACCAAATTTATACCCAAAAAAAAAATGTTTAAAGTTTTATGCCTAAAACTGTACGTCTAAGTTAAACAATTAAATTTATGAAGGGTCACAAGAAATACAATAAAATACGATAAAAAAGTAAGTAAATAGAGAGGAAAATAATAGGCAAGAAAGTAAAGAGTTTTATTCCTTGAGAATAGCCATACTCAGTGGTGAATCGCGTGATGTACAATACAATGAAAGGAGGGGTATTTGTAGCTTCGAGCCATAGATGGATTAATGGCTCCGTTCCATAGAAGGCAAGAGGATATAGCTTCGAGCCATGGGTGGATTAATGAGTTACCAAGCTCTAACTCTACTCGTGGTTTAAAGATGTCTCTTGGTTCGGCTAGTTCGGCCGTATTGTTGTTGCAACGCCACATCGACCGCTGGCTATAGAATACTCAAGGGAAGAGGCTCCCTTATGGTAGGTTCCTAGCTCAAGCCTCCCCGTCTTCGATGAGCTCCCAATTGTGCTTGAAAATTTGTAGGCCAGTGCACTCCCGTTTGACCAGCAGGGGTCGAAGCAGATCTTTTAGTTTCTCTTCAAATTCAGCGGGCGAGATAGAGGAAGGCTGTATCCGTGCTCAGATGCTTCTGAGAATTCTTGCTTTGATCAGGGTATCCGGGTCTTGGTCACTTCATGGGTCGTGCGCCGAAGGTTGGCCGGGCTGACATATCCCTTGCTGTCGGGAGAATTTCGAACTGCTTAGCGGCTTGTAGCTACAATCCAGATGAAGGATCCTTAACCGTGCAGATTTCGAGAAGTTTTAACTTTTGCTTTTTTAGTTTCTTTAGAATACTTGTACTGAACAGTGTTGTATTCGAAAAGGACTTAGTTGTATATTGTGAGCCTACGGGCTGTTTGTTATTAATGAAACGAACATCCATTAATATTTTTATGCGTGCTTGTGTAGTTTAAGCAGCATATTTTGTGTACCTTTCTGGGCTGGTATCTTTAAAAAACAGTTGTGCGCACTGAGGGGCGCTTCATTTACCTCAGTAATTGACGGCTTATATTGCGCTTGTGATAGACGGTTGTTTTGCGCCCACAATGCGACGTCTTTAGCCCGTGTGAGAACGGGGCATTTTTTCGTTCCAGGACAGAACATCATTGCTTGTTTACTCAGTTATTTTAATACTTTCTGGCACTATGGGGGCAGCGTCCCCACCGGCATGTTGGTGTAATTTGTTGAATTGACGAGTTCAACTTACGAAAACTGCCTAGTTGCTGAGCTAGACGTGATCTAGCTCTAAACGAGTAGTTTGCCCTAATTTTTATAGAAAAAAGTGGCTGTATTACCTCAACTTAGGTCTGGCCGGGGCTATGAATATTTGCATCGTAGATGGATCTGAATTGTAATTGTAAAAATGACTAAGTAAAATAGTAGTTTATTGATAAATAGGGGCGCTGGGCCTAAACAGCTATAGGTAAAAACCCATAACATAGCTGATGAGTATGTAAATACAGTGAACAAAATTAAAAGAAACTAAAGACTTAATTAAAGTAAATACTGAAAAAGATTGTACTTCTATCGTCGAACGCAGGTCCATGCCAGGGCTCCCTCGTCGGAGGATGCTGAGCCTCGAGATGCAACCTGTGGACTGCTAATAATCAGATAATAAATCTCTATTGATTAAACGATATTGAACTGCCTGCCTCCACATTTGTCTTCTTTCTGACTTGTCTTCGGGGAGTATGCCTTTGTCCAAGTAGTTAATCAGTGTGTGACGATGTTCTGAGGCAGAACCTGTGCTTGGAACTTCAAGGTTCATCAGGTCTGTGGGGGTCAGCTCAATCACTACCTGCTGGTCATCTGAGTCGGTGTGTGAATCCTTGGGAACTTCGTCCTCATTTGAGCTTTCCTCCTGATAGACAAACTCCCATTTGTGAAATTTTTACAAAAGTGCTTTAATTTTTCCTTGTCGATCTGGCGCACAGATGTCTTCCGTGGTAAAAACCTCGTTCGCTGGACTGAACCAACTAGGAACTACTGAAGAGGCTGGCCTCCCTGGCTCCCAATATGTAGGCTAAGTCAAGAGCTTGAGTTATGGCATCATATTCTGCTTCGATGCTTGGAACTTCCGCAGCCTTGTAGAAGACCTTCTCGGTGGGTATGTTGATTCATAAATCAAGGTTGGCTTCTTCTCCTTTGAGATCCACATCTGTATGGATTCCTCAGTGCCCATGCGCGATTGCCCCTGCATTTTTGATTGATTCCTCCGCCTTTGGTGCTAATTCTTCTACAAAATCTGAGGTGAAACCTTCCAAAGCATGTGACTGGACGGCTGCGCATGGTTGATAAATGATATAGTATTCTCCCAGTTCTTCAGCCCATTCTTCCAACCCTTTTGAAAGCCCGAGTCTGGACAAAATGGCCTGTAATGGTACCGAAGAAACCATATTGACCGTATAGCTGATAAAATACGAAAAAAACTCCTAAGTTGCAATGACCACGGCCGCAATAAACTAGATAAGTAAAGGCAAAAACCCATCCGGGAACAAAGTCCCTTGCTGGCATACTATATGGAAAGCTGTCTCTCATCTTCTTCTTGTGCGAGCACCGCATTCCATGCTACTTCTGAGATTGAAACATACAGCAACATATGCTCACCCTGGGCTGGCTCGGTGATTGTCGGAAGCAGGAAGAGTTGTACCTTTACCCGGGCCAATACCATGTAGCAATGTATCAACCATAAAGGTCCTTTGTGCTTTACCAGTACTTCGGTGAGCTGGTACTATAGTTTTGCTGCCTTGGGGATTTGTTGGCTCATCTCCGGCATCCGCTCTCTTTACTCGCCGATCTCTATTCTAGCCTTACGCTCCATATTCTGGTACCAGATTGATTCCTCGTCGGCCATATTTACCTCGGCTATCAGCCCTTTGCCCAACGTAGGATGATCTCCAAGCGAAGGCTGCTCACTCCATAAGTTGTTGATCCCGTGCAAGGTAGGGTATCTAAAGACTCAGTGGAGTGCTGAGGGTACTCCCTTTACACTATGTATCAGGGTCGTCCCATGATGACAAAATATGAAAGATTATAGGTAAGTACCTGAAAGAAGTCATGCTCGTCATCCCTAGAATATGAACTGGTAGAGCTAGTTCTCCAATAGGCTCCTCGCGAAGGCTGTTGAAGCCAATTATCCTGCGAAGGCTTGGAATCATCTGATGGTGCTAGCCTAACTTCTGTAATACCTCTCATCCGATAATGTTCACATTACTCCCTGGGTCAACTAGAGGTTGCTTGATCTGAAGGTCGGACACTTATAGAGACGATGAGAGCATCTTGATGTTTTTCTTGTCTTCCGAGCTGAACGTAATAGGGCTAGCGAACGACCCTTGTCTTTAGTCCCCCAAGCCATGATGGATCCCGAGGTTGCGAAGATCGCGGTGATGCTCCGCTTGTCCCTAGAGTCTGGTGCTCTGGACCGCCTTCCTCCTTCTTCAATCAAATTCTTGAGGTGTCCCTCTTTTAGTAGATGTTCAATTTCTAATATCAGGGCCTTGCAGTCGACTGTGGCATGGTTGTTTCTACAATGGAAGTCACGGTAGGCCGTTTAATTCCTCCTAGTTTATCTTTTTAGGGTGGGCGGCCATAGTACTTTTAGCCCTAGTTTGCCAAAGTGATTAGCAACCAGTTCCACAGTGTTGACTCACAACCAAAATCTTGGAAGCTGCGGGCTCGATTCGTTTCTCTTGGTACCCAGGCCCCCCGGGTGCTCCCCTATTTTGCCATTCCTGCTTGGCTCTGTGTCTTTCATTTTATACTTCTTCTGTCCCCTTCTCCCTCTAGGGATGGACTTCCTGCTGCTTTCTTCATTCAACTTCGGGGTTATGAGAGTGTTCTAGTTCCAAGCGTAGTTTTTCAGTGTACTTCTGATGTAGGTCACTCCATGTTGTTATAAGGTGCTGAGTTAGACTCCACTGCAACTCCTTAGTAGCTAGCGACCCTTTGGAAATCAAGCTCTTGCCAAAAGCTGCCACAACAATATTGTTGGGAACTGGAGGAAGCTCCATGCGTTCCTGCTGGAACCTTTCAAGGTAGTCTTTTAGCAACTCATCGTCATGCTGCCGAATCTCAAATATGTCCTCCATACGCTTCTCCCACTTATAAGCACCAGAATACGCTTTCTTGAACAGATCTTGCATCTGGGTGAATGACTCGATGGAGCCCATTGGTAGCTGAGTGTACCAAGCAAGGGCACCCTTTGTCAAGGTCGAGCCGAACCTCTTTACCAGAGCAGATTGGATTTCTTCCTTTGAGATTTTATTGTTTTTTACGGCTGTATAGTATGCAGCAGTATGCTCGTCTGCATCCGTCATCCCATCGTATTTTAAGTTATCCGACAAGTGAAAGTTCTTTGGTGTGTAGATCAATGCAGCGCTTGCTTTGTATGCATGTTTATAAAAATTTTGCTCATCTACGATGGTAACCTGGAGTGGAGCACCCGACACGTTAATGATCCGATCGTGGATGGCCTTTATCTCCTTTAGGATGTCCTGAATGGCAGGTGTTCCTTTGAGGTGTTGATTATTGACTGTCGTTGTAGTTTGCCATTAGGAGCAGATGCTCACGTATCATTTATGGCCGCTGGTCCTCGCGGGGATGCTGGCCTCTGAGACGACCCAACGAACATTGCTCCTAACTTTTGAGATATTCCCTCGACCATGTTGACCGAGTCTTGCTCTGCCCGTTCTGACAAGGTTTTGAGGAGATTAACAAGGAAACCTCTGAACTCAGAATTACCTTTGCATGATTGATTGCCTTCGCCGTTGCTGGCTACATAGACTGACTCCTTGGCATGATCCTTTAGATGCACGCTGGGATAGCTAGGATCTTGTACAAGACTCGTCTACTACGTCGATAGTGTTCTTTGGGATGTTTCCACTATCGTTCGACATAACTACGTCTTTTCCTCGTATAATATCTTCAATTTCCTAAGCCCCATGGTGGGTGCCAAACTGTTTTTGCCTAAAATTATACGTCTAGAGCAATGCAGTAACATACGATGAAAAAGTAAGTAAATAGAGAGGAAAATAATAGGCAAAAAAGTAAAGGGTTTTATTCCTTGAGAATAGCCGGATTCAGTGGTGAATTGCTAGATGTAAAATACAACGTAAGGAGAGGTATTTGTAGTAGAGATTAGTCAGTCCTAATTATAGTAAAATGTAAAGACTAATAAAGGCCATAGGTTTGTAAACTCAAGGTGGTGGTGTATAAATCCTAACTAGGAGACTGTAAACCTAAGTTGGCGGGATGTATGCCTTGCGTCCTACGCCCGTACCGCCTGGACGGTCGTAACTCGTAGAACAGGCGTGTATCCTCTGTTCTTGGTAATATGTAGGATAAGTCTAATCTCATCAGCTGGGTTCGTATCCCCGTAGTAATAAGTGGCGTATTTTTGTCCACACATCTAATATAATTAATTTCTTGAAATTATTACTTGTCGGGTATTTTTAATATCATACTAATATGAAGTTTCTTGCCTATTTAAAATATAAATTCAAGTTTTCATATTTCGTTCTGCTCGAGATTAAGTAGCTAGGTGTTTAGACATAGATTTGGTGAAATTTGATAACAAAAAATTGTTTGTAGTTGAAAATGAAAAAAAATTATATTTGAAAGTTGAAGTTGTCTTTGAACATCCATTTAACTAGAAAAAAAATGTTAAGTTTCGCGGGTGAGTGTAATAGTCAAGCCCGCTAGTAATATTGTCCGCTTTGAGTTCAGGCCTATATGAGTTTAAGAGGGCCTTTTTAGAGAAATATGACACCATCGGCAATGGTTTTCCTTTTTGCCCGCGCTTAATAGTGTTCTTCAAAAATGCCCCCGTTAAGTTTAACGAAAAAATTCTGGACGGAAACACCCATGTCAATCTCTTGGAATGGGGCCAAGATTTGCCTTTGACCCCTTTCTATTTACCAACACTTGCCCCTTAGAGGTGTTGGCAAAAGACAACACTTGCCAGAACTTGGTCGTAAGTATTGGCAAAAAACAAATACTTGCCCCTTCCAATCTCTTCCTGCATTCTCGCCATATAACTTGAAGTGTTGGCAAGACAACACTTGCCCTTGAAGTCTTGGTCAATACTTATAAATTTGTGCCTTGAAGTCTTGGCTTGTGCCAACATAAGGGTATTTTGTTAAAATATTGTTAAACGGGGGCAATATTGCAAAATCACTCCTTATGGAAGGCACCCGGTAAAAAATTTTGGTTTAGAACGTGTTACTAGGGATTAGCATGCATAAAATACGTCTAGCCTGCTAGTAATATAGTCCACTTTTGGCCGAGGCTCACACGAGTTTTAAACGTGTCACTAGGGTCTAAGGCATGAATACTTAAATACCCAGCATCTCTCTTGTGTTTTGCCGATATGGGATTCTTATAGTTGGGGTGTCGTAAAAAACATACATAACACAAATAAGATGTTGGGTATATAAGTATGTGACATAGGAGAGATTCTGGTATATAGGTATATATATGCCCTAGTGACGCGTTTTAAACTCGTGCGGGCCTAGGCTCAAAGAGAACAACATCACTAGCGGGCTGGGTTGTGACAAATGATATCAGAACCACTCAGTATCAACCTTGTTGATGTGAGACAGAGTTCAACTTAGTTTAGGAAATCCTAATGAGGCGGGCAAACCTCAGTGCCGAGTATAGGTGAATCCCAAAAAGATGCGTCAATCCTCAATGAGGATACTGAGTCCATAAAAGGAGATGAACATACACCCCCAACGTGGAGAATCCAACATCGTCAAAACACATGAGATATGTTTCGTATATAAATATGCATGTATTAGACCCTTAGCAAGACGTTTTAAAGTTCTGCGGGTCTAGGCTTAAAGTGGAGAATAATACTAACGGGATTGGCCGTTATTGTGAAAAATAAAAATCTCTGGAAAAAATGGTCCGGACCAATCTTCAAAAAACTGATCACATCCAATATAATGTTTTCAAAATATTTTGGGAAAAAAGAAACAAAATGTCCAAACGGCTCCTTATATTTAGTTTTGTTCAAATAAAGTCCTTGTCTATGTAAGAAAGTAAATTAACAGTTGATGTTTATTTCTTGAATTGTCGTTCGAACGTAGTTGTTCTAATCATAAATCTAAATAAGTTTTTGTGTATAACGTTGTTGAACAGAGGTATTTAATCGTAAGGATAACTTACACATACTTCTCTTGAAAGTTCAACTAATACGCCCCTTATCATTTTGAATATCAACTATTTCTTCATTTTTAAATATACTCATTATTGATAGTTAAATTAGTATTTAAAATACTGAATAATATTTGATGTCTAAATGGGTGTGGAATGTGATGAAAATACTAGAGAAGTTAAAACATGATAACGTTAAAAAGGAAAAGGATTAAGGATTATTTTACGTCCTTCTCTAAGCTTTAGATTAGCCAATCACAAAAGAAAAGAGAGAACCATTCCCAAATTGTTATACAAAACCCAATTCACATTTCTGATCTTAGAGGATATTACAGTTTTCATTCCTTTAAAAAAGAAAAGAAAAAAAAAAAAAAAAAAAAAAGAAGCTTATAGAAGAATCTGAAATCATTACTAAAGCGGATTCAGAATTTTAAGTCAATGAATATGAAATTTAATGCACCTCAACCCAGTGTTGACAATAGTTATGAAGTTATTCATTGATATATAAAGAGGTCGGATAGAGAGTAGTGTGAGGGAAAGCAGGTGGAGCATGAGTTGAGTGGGTCTAACTAAACCAACATTATTACCTGAAGCTGAGATATATATGTGAAAATAGTACTACTTACATCAATATATAAAAATATATATCATGTCAGCTAAAAATATTTACCATCAAGTCATCAACCCTCCATAAAAGCTGGGGTTTGCAATCTTTTAATAATATAATTATAGGCTACAACTCCTATAAAATGACCAAATAATACAACAATTTTCACATTATTGATGTGTACAAGTTATAAGTTATACTCAACAAACAAGAACCATAACTTTAAAAGTGCAATGATGTAATGCTCGGGAGTGATAAGGATTAGGGTTAGGAAATTCGGAAAAATAATAAGAAAAGGCACGTAGGGAGGAGCTGACTTAGCTCACATGAGGAGCACGTGACTCTACAGCTAATAAAAAAGGACGGTCCAGATTAAGAGATGGGGAATTAGATCCAACGGCCCAAATGCAGGTGCACAGCTATTAACTACTCCCTTTGTCTCAATTTAAGTGGCACTATTTTTTTTTTTTTCCCAAAATAAGTGGCACATTTCCTTATTTGACAACTATTTAATGCAGTATCTCTATTTTACCATTATTGAGCCCTACATACTTTTAAACCTACCAACAACTTTTTTATTACTTAAATATTCTCTCTCTTACTTTTTCAAGAGTAAAATTAATACTTAACAAAATCAATCTCTATTTTTTAAATTCCGTATTCGATCAAATGGTGCCACATAAATTGAGGGGAGAGTAAGAGAAATTGGAAGAGGTCGGCAGTTCAAATTTGGAAGATTCCACTACTACTCTCAAGTCTCAACCTTATTCCTTTCTCTCTCTACTTTTATCCTTGTTCCTATTGTGTCTGTTCTTAATTCTCAATAAAAAGTTCCTTTACTCAGTTCTACAAAATTTAATTAAAGTTCATTACAAATGAATCCAGTGTAAGAAGCTTAAAGGACAAATATATTAAGTTTAAACCATGGATCTATCTGTAAGTACGTCTACCTACACTGTATACTACATTTGCCTATGGACAACCTTCTCCTCAGACGTTCTCCTAAAATTTGTACATTACAAGTGATGCCAATATCTAACACACTATTTTTAACATGAAACATAAATAAGATACAATAAGTCTGTATTAAGAAACTTCAATGTCAATTTTTTAATCGAACTACTAAACTACACTAAAAACTGCATTGCCTCCCACTACCAATGTCCGCGGACGTTCTCCTAAAATATGTACGTTACAAGTGATGCCAATATCAAAGACAAAAGATTGGACTAATTTACACAGGCCCAGAGATAAGATGGGCCAAGAAGAAAAGGGACAAAAAGGAATTTAGATGAGAATGTAGAAAAGGCCAAAAGCAGCTCTGTGTGTGCAGACAAGAAGGAAAGATTGGAATAGAAAACCACAAATTTATACCATCTGTAAGATTGCCTTTTGTTGGAGACAAATGGAGTTTCAATAAAAAAGGGTTCTTTGATTTGATGGATCAGAGATTTTTTTCATGGCCAATTTATTCTAAAGCAGGCTAATTTCCAAGAACAAAAATCACGGACCTTAGCTTCTCCTTTTCTTCAACTTTAAAACCCCAAATTCCAATGAGTGGGACTTGGTTTCAAAAGAAAAAACCTTACCCTCGTGTATTTTTACTGACTAGTAAACAATACTAGTGAGAAGCGGCGTTCCGGAACCCCCAAAGTCTTTTTTGGCAGAAAAGGTCCTCAGCTTTTTTTTTCCATTTTTTTTCTAAGTATGATTAACACTAATCATGGACCAAATTAACACTTTTAAAACTTGAGGGTATTTCTTAAAACATACATAATAATTATTTCAAACCTTGGGAACAACATCCAGCAGTTCATCACACCTTCCCCCTCGTGGCTTCTTTTCGACTTCCACACTTCATCTCCTTTTTCACTCCAAATATAATCCAAATTCTCTCAA
This sequence comes from Petunia secreta, assembly GCA_029990175.1. Classification (NCBI taxonomy): domain Eukaryota; kingdom Viridiplantae; phylum Streptophyta; class Magnoliopsida; order Solanales; family Solanaceae; genus Petunia; species Petunia secreta. Next base: position 160,015 of record JARKIP010000204.1, on the reverse strand, counting down.
GTTCTCTGTGTTTTCAAGGAATTCGACCAGCAATACAACAAAGTATTTTATATAAAAGGTAAACAATGTCATCATCATCTCATTTGTGGTGTAAATGTCGAACCTAGGTTTTTGTTTTTAATTTTTTCGTCGACAGTGATTAACGATGATTTAAGTGTTTGTTTTTGTACAAAAGGTGTAATATTGTGTTGAAATTGAATAGCATTATGTGTTTTAATGGGTAAAGTAGTTCCGACTACAAAGGGGATTTTCGATGTTCAACTGAAATTTTTAGGCTGTTTACATTTTTTGGTTAAATTGTGACGCTTTGAGGGTTTTCTGGGAACCAACGCTGCTTTATTTAGTTGAAAATTGAAGTTATTGCTGTTATGTGTCTTGATGTTCCGAACACCATAGTAGCTGAGGTTCTAAACATCTAATAGGATGTTCATGTTTTTCTGTAACTAAATTTTGTATCCCCTTGTTTTGCTTTGCAAGAAAAATGGTAAATTTAAGACCGAGAAATAAAGATGAAGATGAGCAGAAGAAGCAGCCTACAAAGACTCCCAAGAAGGCAATTTCTTAAAGAAAAGGGCCCTTTGCCGTCGAAGAAACTTGAGAAGCCTACTACTTCAGATTCAGAACGTACTCCTACAGATTTAGAACCTACTCCTAAACGCCCAAGAACTACTAGAACCACTAAAAGAAAATTAGTTGTGGAGAGTGACGATAGCCAAGGAGAAGTAGTAGGTCCACGGAACAAAGGTGATAAACAAGAAGAAAGCCAAAGTCCAGCACCAAGATATGATCTAAGTAAAGGTGGGGAGGAATTGGAGAGGGCTGCAGATGAGGGTGAAAGAAGGATGGATTTAGATGACGCCGGTATTGATGAACTGTTAAAAAAGTGATTTTTTGAGGACTGGAGTGGAAGATGGTGAAAAAGAAGAGGAAGATGGTGGTAAAAAAATGAAGAGGCTGATGATTTAAGTAGAGAAAAAGGAGAAGAGTAGAGGGGGAAGCAGATAAAACAGGGGAGAGTCCAAGAAGCAGTAAAAAAAGTAGAAGAGAGGCGGAGGATGTAATTTTAAAAAGCAACTTTCTGAAGGATCGTGTAAAAAGAGTTAAAATAGATGGGGAAGCTGTAAATAATACATGTGGAAATGTTGAAGAGGAAGCAGGTGAAAAGAAGGAAACTGCTGAAGGAACATCTGGATTGAAACTGGAGGAAGACCAGGTGAGAGTTTAATTGAAACGTGGATTGTTCGGAACGCCGATGTTGATGTTCTACACGATATTTGTACGTTCCCAATATCAGCATTAAGGCTAGTAGCTCTCGTTCGGAGCATGTTACATGTTGTTCCAAAGGGTTGCTACTGTCGTTCAGAACCTCAGAATAAGCATGTTCCGAGCATTTATTAATTTACTATCATTGTGATTTATTTTATTAATTTAATGCTTAAATTATGTGCAATATGAAGACGTTGGTCATGCTACTTTCAAGAGTAACGTTGAGGGTCTCTTCAAGACCTTCCCGACCAACAATGAACCTTTTAATGGGAAGATTACTGTTCGTTCTTCGTTAGCTAGGGGTATGATACAGTTCAAGGAGGTTCTGAAAAAATTGCAGGTGAGAAGGGGATTTGTCAATAGCTGTTTCGGTCCTTTCTTGCAATTACCGGAATATTCACTGTTTGGCGCCAAGTTGGTGCATAACCTCCTCATGCGAAGGATTATTTTTAAGAAGCAGAAAGAGGTTTGGATATCCTTCAATGGATTGCCAGCACATTTTGGCCTATCCGAGTTTGCACTAATGACAGGGCTAAACTGTGGGCCCTATCCAAGTAAAGAGTACATGGAAAAAATGAATGAAAAGGGAAGGAATTGGAAGTTTGTTGTTGATTATTTCAAGGAGAAAAAGAGGAAGGAGAAGGATAAAGATATAAAGGAAAAGGAGGAGAAGGAGAAGGATAAAGAGATAAAGGAAAAGGAGGAGAAGGAGAAGGGTAGTGGGAAGCAGAAGGGGAAGAAGAAGGTGGAGTCGTCACCCTCAGCCTCACCTTTACCCTCACCCTCACCTTCACTCGCGAAGAGGAAGTTCAACAAGCCCAAAAAATAAAAACAGCCGAAGAAAAAGCAAGCTGTGAAGTCTGGTGACTTGCTTGAGTTGGTATGTTCTAGAACCTGTCCCAAGAAGTGGTATTTAAATCTGTGCATTGCTTGGTTTGTTCATACTATTCTCTGTGCGAGGGATTCTAAATATGGAATAGAGGAATGGGTAGTGTGCTTGTCCGCCGATCTTGAGGCATTCCAGTGTTATCCTTGGGGTAGGATGAGTTTTGAATTAACAATTGAATATCTGATCAAGCCAATGGAACCTCGTGCAGAAGGAAGCCAGACTTACAATCTTTATGGCTTTCCATGGGCATTCATGACCTGGGCTCATGAAGCTATTCTTGCCTTGAGACCAAAGGATTTGCCAAAAGAAAAAACAATGCCAAGGATCATAAACAGGCTTACTGAAATTTGTGAAAGAGATACGGGCAGGTTGTTTGACCAACAAGATATTCCTATAAGTATTCCGTTTTCCATATATGTTATGTAATGTTTGGAACAACCTCGCATTTGCGAGATATTTCTACTTGATGTTCGGAACATCTATTGAAGAACCCTCAACTGCTTCAGTCAACGATGTTCGGAACATCCTTTTCTGATGTTTTCGAACAACATGACTTTGTTCCAAACAACATTAAAAGATTTTTAAAATTTAGTTGATATTTATTTAATGTTGCTGGGTATATTAACAGGTTGTTCACCCTTTCCTCATTCCTACTGATGAAGAGCTGGACATGGATTATTTTCTAGATCTCATGCCATTTGATGACTCCGAGGACGACACAGTAGATCGTTTTTGTAAAGTGTTTGAGGATGCTTGCAGCGTTGGCCTTGTTGGTGGCACTACAATTTGTATCTTCAAGAACAATCCTGCAACCCCTCCAAGACAAGTGATAGAAATTAAAGCTATGGAAGCCCCAGAAACGATGATGTTTGGAAGTGATGGTGAATACAATGAAGATGGAATTGGTGGCCTGCAAGATGTAAATATTGACACTGGAAACAAAGCTGATGGTGATGAAGTTGGCGGTGAGTGTGAAGTTGCCGGTATCACTGAAGTTGGTATAGTGAAGAGGAGCTCCAAATGCAGAGGCTGCAAATGTGGTGAATGCAGCGGATGGAGGGAAGCAATGGAGCAAAAGATTTTGGCTTACGATCAAAAGATGGTTGCTTAATGAGAAAAGGATGGTGGCTTATGAGAAAAGGATGGTGGCTTATGAGCAACAGATTGTGCCTTATGAGACAAAGGATGGTGCTTCTGAGCAAATCAAAAGTGATTCTTCTGGTGGTGATTGATTCGACATCCCCAAATGTAGCAGTTGCAATTGCAAAGAGTGCGACGATTGGCGTAAAGACATGGAGATGGAGATGGCGGCCGTGCAGGAGATGATTGAGCAGTTGAAGAGAAAAACTATTATAAAACCTGCAAAGGCTGTGAAATCAGTACAAACAGAAGAGAAGAAGAAGCAGGAAGAAGTTTGTCCAAGGCTTCCAGTGGATATTTACAAGCCATTGAAGCGGAAAAAAGTGGTGGCGTTGAACGCATTTATCAAAAAGAGGAAGAAACAAAAAGATGTTTTTCTCGAATTGCCGATGAATTACCTTGATTTCAAAGATCTGATGAACAAGACTAAGTGGCTGTGGGACATTGTAAGTTTATTTTTGACTGATTTTCTGAACTTCACATCGTTGTAGGGAACATTCTAACTGTGTTCGGAAAATTCTTATTATGCTTGGAACAACAAAAGTATTTCTAGCTTCTCATAGATTTCTAGAACATCACACAGTCGTTCCGAACATGGAATGATGTTCGGAAAGACAGACCTTTCCTTCACTCACTTATACTCCAATTTATTTTTGTCTCTTATATGTTATGTAGTATGTAGAAGCTGTGATGACAATGATGCGGGAGAGGCATTTGAATTACCCCGATCATTACGATCAAAGTGACCTCATTTTGGATATGGCATTCTTAACAAATATGAAAAAACGCTACTACAAACTGGAACTAGACGCGCACACTGATAAGATACCGCTTGATGAGGCGTTGAATGCTTATCAGTTTGATGAGGATTATCTGAAGTATGCACATGGAAAGCTAGCCTACCAAGGGGGTAGGTGTTGGGCTGGTGCTAAGAGGATCTTCACCGTCTTCAACATCAATGACAATCACTACGTGATGGTGGTGTTTGACATGGTTGAAGCGAAGGTTTGGGTGTATGATTGCAATCATGGTTGCAATGATGATGAAAAGTTCTTGCCAATAATTGTCCTCATTCTCTACATGTTCCCGATCTATATAAGAAATTCTAAGTTATTCAAAGACTTGGAGCCGATGTATAAGGAAGGAGACATGTGGTCGTTTGTGAGAGTGCCAAGATCTCGTTGTCCACAAAATCTAAATGGGCAATCCTGTGGAGTGTTCGCGTTGATGTACATTGAGCATCTCATTACATACACCCCCATGAACAAAATTTGTGACAACATGGCTGATGAGTGGAGGCGACGTTTAGCCGTTCGTATTTATGACGGCAAAATGAAGCCTTGATTTGGGTAATATGTAATATTTGGATAATCTTTTAACTTTTATTTTGGTTATGTAATTATGTATGGATGACTTTTACCAAGTAATAGCTTTTGATGTGCTTAAAAGGATACCATAATTAGTCGCAATTAAAACAAACATTCTTATATATTGTTTAGTTGTTCAGCATTCAACAGAAAATGAGACTAAAATTTAGACGATTATTACATAAGCTCCAGAACGACTTACTGTTGTTCCTGAAAAACTGGATGATGTTCCAAACATTAGAAACATTTAATTAAGCTTACCCTGGAAAAATATTACTTCGTTCTGAAACGACAGAAACGACAATCGTTCCTTAATATAACCACTGACATATAAAATTATAACTAAAATAATCATAAGCAATCGAACTTAGGGTGCATGTTGCGGAGCTTGTGGCGGTGCTTCAGGTGGTGTTCCTGGTGGTGTGGAGTACGTGACATAATCAATTTCCTTTTCAGCAAGCAGCCCTTTAAGCATTCTCTTCATCCTTCTTATGTCCCTTCTATAATCATGGAAGAATTCTTCGAATTTGAATTTTCATTCACACACTTCATACCTCAGCTGGTCCAAACCATCGTTCGAATTTTCAGAATCTGAATGTGAACTCGCGGAAGGAACCCTAGGCCATCTTGAACTCGATGCTCCTCTTGTCGGTGCTCCCCTTATTCTTGGACGACGAGGCATTTTGAAATATGTGGAATCAATGTGTGACTGTTGGGTAATTATAAGAGTAAAATGGCAATCGACGAGTCTGTTGGGAATGGTTTTATTGAAAGTGACTTTTGACGAAACTCGTAACCGTTGTGCCTTTTAGATTTTAACATGCAGTTCGGAACATTTTGAATGTCGCTCGGTATGTTGTGTTTATTTAATTATAGAAATTGAACAGAGCATATAAACTTTTCATTTTCTGTTCAGAACGACAGTGTGATGTTCTGCGCGTAAAGTTAATGTTCGAAACATGAATATCTCATTATATACAAGTTTTATTTTCCGAACGACAGTTTAACTTTCTGAACGTTATCAGGTAGTTCTGAACATATTTACCGGAACTAAAGCATATTTTTCATTGATCATCATTGTAAAGCTTTACAAAAAGAATGCTAGTTATATTAGTATTCAAATGGAGAAACTGCACATCACTGCCAGTGCTTTACAAAAGGAATGCTACTTATACTAGCATTCTAACAAAAGATACTAGATTATAAACATTCAAAAAGAAATTATATAATAAATATTAATAGGAACATCCACGTCTAGCGTGAAGGAGAGGAGTAGAAGTCAAGGTAATGCATCGCCTTATCAGCTAGCAGCCCTTTGAGCATTCTTTTCATCATTCGCAAAACCTTCATCATCTTTCTGACGTCCTTTCTGTAGCCATGTAGGAATCCCTCAAACTGGAACTTCCAACCCCACACTTCTGCCCTTAGTTGTTCCAATATGTCAATAGCTCTTTCAGTTTGTGGTTCGTCTGCAAATGCTAATGCAACAGCTGTGTTTTGCCTCGATGTGGAGGCTCCTCTAGCCGCGGAGGCTCCTCTCGCCGTGGAGGTTCCTCTGGGAGTGGAGGCTCCTCTGGCCGTGTTGCCACCTCTTGTTCTTGGTTGACGTGCCATTTTTTATGATGAATGGTTTGAATTGAAATGGTTTGAATTGTAAGTTGATGAATGTTGATTGAAATACTTTGAATGATGGGGTATTTATAGAAGCAAAGAGAGGCAACCGAAACGTTTGCGGCCGTTTGATGTATGTATTGGTATTTGGGTGGCTTAATTGTAGCCGTTTGTGTATTTCAAATTTTGAACGTGGTTCCGAACGTCAGCCTATATAAGTAGGGAGAAGAATTCGTGTAACGTATCCTTGAAAAGATGTTCCGAACATCATTGCAACCTAGCTGCTACCTACCTGCAACCTAGTCTAGCTGATAGGTGCATTAGTATTGTAGCCGTTTTTGAATTTTCCTTGATTGATGTTCCGAACATCTATCGATCTAGACCAAATGCGTTATAAATTATTACATTGGGCGCGTGAACAATATTTATTTACCAACGGTAATAAAAATACACCACCCAACACATTATATATCCGTTCATTATTTATAAAACCAGTTTACAAAATTAAATCAAACATCTATATTAAAATGTCTAGTAGATCCGTTAATAGTGGCAGTGTAGTACCATTTTGTCAATGTGGCGATTATGCGAAGTTAACAACATCGTGGACTCAACTAAACCCAGGAAGGAGGTTTTACGGATGCAAATATGGTCAGGTTAGGCGATGGGTTTATTTTTTTTCTTGTAGTCATTTGTTTGTTGTATTTATTTTCTTTTTTTTTATGTAGGCAAATGGTTGCAACTACTTTAGATGGCATGATGAAGAGATGTCAGATCAAGCGAAGAGAGTAATATGGGGTCTACTTAAGAAGTTGAAAGCTGTTGAAGAAGAGAGGAAAGAGGCACGGTTATGGCGGAAAATTTTGGGTATTGGGGTACTGCTAGTTGAGGTGCTAATTGTTCTCATATTCTGTACTTGGATCAAGTGTTGGTTCATACTTTAGGTTCTATTATTTATTTCCAATTGTTATGATTTGTGTACTAATGATCAAGAAATTTCAATTGAAATTGTTATGTTGTCCTGTAAATTACCATTGTACCGAAGACGTTCTGCACGACATCGTAGTTGTTTCAATCATATCGCTATTTGTTCTGAACATTTTCAAAAACAATACGATGAAGATAGCAACATCGAAAAATGGCGCTCCGAACAAGATGTTCATGTGACAAACATTAATAGCATGTTCAAAACAACAAGAGAGATGGATAATGATTTGTCACTATAACAAGTATACATGGTAATTCAGAGTGAACGTATGATCATAGCCCTTTAATTATAATGTCACAATGTAATTTTTACAAGTGTAACTGGCCATTTATAGTAACAATGATCATCAGTTCTAAGTCTAACTACTCTAAGTGTTCTTGGTGATGGAAGTTTATGAATATATATATGCATATTGGTCACAAACTTATAGTTCTATAATTATCATCATTTGTCACTCTAACTGCTCTAACTGTGGAAACATTGATGATGATAGAAATAATAGATATTTGCGCGCGGAACATCACGAGTGTTTTCACAAACATCAAGTGGATGTTCGAAACAAGATGTATGTATGGATCATCATTTCTCCCTATAACGAGAATATATAGTGATAGTGATCATCATTTGTCGCTCTTATAAGTATAGTGGGTCATTTCTTATCATATTGATCATCATTTGTCATACTTACAACTCTAATTGGGCATTTATAGTAATAGTGATCATCATTTATCTGAGATCCAAGTATAGTTGGTCATTTCTTTACATGGTGATCATCATTTATCATTCTAACAAGTGTAGTGGGTCATTTGTAGGTATAATGATCATCATTTTTCACTCTAACAAGTGAAGTGGGTAATTTGTAGCTATAATGATCATCATTTGTCACTCTTACAAGTATAATGGGTCATTTCTTTACATGGTGATCATCATTTATCTATCTAACTAGTCTAGTGGGTCATTTGTAGGTATAATGATCATCATTTGTCACTCGTACAAGTATAGTGGGTCATTTCTAGTGATAGTGATCATCATTTGTCAGTCTAACAAGTGTAGTGGGTCATTTATAGGTATTTTGATCATCATTTGTCACTCTTACAAGTATAGTGGGTCATTTCTAGTAATAGTGATCATCATTTGTCAGTCTAACAAGTGTAGTGGGTCATTTGTAGGTATTATGATCATCATTTGTCTATTTAACAAGTCTAGTTGGCAATTTCTACTTATAATGATCATCATTTGTCAGTCTAACAAGTGTAGTAGGTCATTTGTAGGTATAATGATCATCATTTGTCAATCTAACAAGTCTAGTTGGCCATTTCTAATTATAATGATCATCATTTGTCACTCTAACAAGTCTAGTGGGATATTTGTAGGTATAATGATCATCATTTGTCACTCTAACCAAGTATAGTGGGTCATTTGTAGGTATAATAATCATCATTTGTCACTCTAACTACTCTAAGTGGTCTTTCTGATGAAATTTGATGAATTTATCACTCTTGCAAGTACAATTGGTCACTTATAGTCACATAATCATCATATATTGTCGCGCTAACTACTCTAATGTTGAAAAAGTATGATGAAGAGATAATAAATTGAACAGGGCGCTCGGAACAACACACATAAGCGACAAACTTCTAGTTGATGTTCGAAACTAGATGCATGTATGGATAAACATTTGTCACTCTAGCAAGTATAGTGGTTCATTTATAGTGATAGTGATCATCATTGTCACTATTACAAGTATAGTGGGTCATTTCTTTACATGGTGATCATCATTTGTCACTCTAACAAGTCTAGTTGGCCATTTCTACCTATAATGATCATCATTTGTCACACAAACTACTCTAAGTGGTCTTTCGGATGAAATTTGATGAATTTATCACTCTTGCAAGTATAATTGGTCACTTATAGTCACATAATCATCATATTTTGTCGCGCTAACTACTCTAATTGTGAAAAAATGAACAGGGCGCGCGGAACGACACATAAATGTGACAAACTTCAAGTTGATGTTCGAAACTAGATACATGTATGGATCATCATACGATGAAGATAGCAACATTAAAAACTGTGCGATCCGAACAGCCTTTTAATGCGACGAACATCAATAGGTTGTTCTAAAACAACCTTACGATAGATGATCATCACTTGTCACTCAATTGGTCGTCACTACTGATAATTGTCAACATTTATCGCTCTAATTAGTCTACCAACTATATTTGGTCCTTTCAAGCGAAACGAGCATCATTTGTCACGTTTTTTTTCGAACAAGTATAAATTGTACTTTCTAGTTAAAATGAACATCATTTATCACTATATTCTGGATATTTGGACGTGTATAATGTTAATGATTATCATTTATACCTGGAACATACCAGATGCGTTCCAAACATATATGTTTATGTTGGAACACATTCTTTATGTTCCGAACGTGGTGTATGAATTTATTAACTTTTCCAGAAATGGAGTAGAACAAGTCATCGTTTAGAACATCGTATTTAATATCCTAAACGACTGTTGTTGTGTTGCGAACTATAAGCAAATATGATGGTTTGGAGACGATTTAACAGTACTAATTAAAGACCTTTATAATAATATTAATTGAAAAGAGATACAAAAGCATATTCATAAACAGTACAACTACTTAAACAACTAATATATAATAGCGTCTTCGTTATTGTTTGGCCCTCCACCGAATTGATTTTGCAAAACCCTCTCAATCCTATCTAACTGCAATTGCATCTGCTCAAGTTTTGTCTCGAGTGTTTGAATGGACCTCTCGCAATTATCTGCTACCTCCTTGATGTCAACAACTTCAAAGTGCACGTCTAGCAGTCTTGTAGGAAGCGACTTGTTTGGAGGCTCTCGGACTCGGTGGTACTTATTCCATGGATCGTTAAATGCATTATTGGCCATCTGCATGAAAAGTTTTTTAAAATTAAGAAAAGATTCAAAGTGGAGTTATATTTATGGAATTATAAACAGATTAGATTTTGAAATTATTTTATGAAAAACGTAGATAATACGGAAAACTTGAGTACCTCAACTTGTTCTTCCTTGATAGAAACTGCTGAAAACTGAACTTGATACTTGGTTAATGCAAAATGAATTGTGAATTGGGTATTCATCAAGGAGGTATTTATAGATGTTTTGAAGTGGCTTTTAATTTCTATTGCACGCCTTTTTAGTATAATTGGCAAATGAAGGGGCGCATATTTTACAAGTGTGCGTGTGTTTTGACGTGACTGTTGCAGCAACCAACTTGTATTTTAGCCGTTTGGTGTATTGGTATTTGAGCATCCCAACTGTTCATTGTAGCCGTTTGTGTCTTTTAAATTTTGAATGTCTTGTTCGGAACGTCACGTATAAAAGTATAATATAATATTCTTGACAAGATGTTCCGAACATCTTCTCGAAGGTAGCACTGAATGCTACGACTATGAATTGTGAAATAAAGAACTCACAAGGTTTCGCATGCCTTGACATCGTTCCGAACATCAAATGTAATATCCTAAACAACTCTGGATGTGTTGCGAACAATAAGCAAATATGGGCACAACATAATTGAAAAAGATGCAGCAAAGCAAATATGTGCACAACTAAACCAAGAAACTAGTAAAGCAAATATGAACACAATATAAATTATACAAGTAGGACGAATAGTCCATTATGCAATTCAAATAGAAATCCAAATAATCGAAATTATAACGAGGATGATGCTTCGTCCAATTCACAAACTCAATTTGTAGGCTGGCTTGTAGCCTCAGTTCCACTACGAACAACGGGGCATGTAGTTTTTTTGTGACCATATCTCTTGCAGTTGCCACATTTATTTCTCCTCTTTGGAAGACGTTCCCCAATAGATCGAATCCGGTTAACCCTTCTCCTTCCACGGTTGTTCGGCTTTGGGAGCAGAGGCACTGGATAAAGTATCTCTTCAGCAGGGACGACCGATGATTCTTCAGGAGGCACTGCATTGACAGGTTCTGCATAGGCAAGGATGTATGCTTGTGTTGTGTAATATCCAGAAGTGTATTCATACACTCTACTTCCATATTCATCGCCATGCAACCCCCTAATTTCTGTCATAGCATGTACACAAGGTAACTGATCAAGATCAAACTCCCTACATGTACATGTCCTCTCATGTAGATCAACTTCTGCCTCATACCCTGGACTAATGATTTCAAAACCATAAGTTCCCTTCCTGTTGACAACTAGCTTGTCTCCCACTTCTTTATTCTTCCTTATTTTTATTTCAACGTCTGGGACGCATAAATTTGGGTGGTTGATTAACTTCATAGCCCTAGTGTGGAATTTTTCCGCAAAATTCCTACCTATATCCTTCATGAGTGCAGCAATGGGGTATTCTCTTTGCTTCTTCAGCATGGAGTTAATGGACTCAGCTATGTTTGATGTCGTAACTTGAAACCTATTAAAAAGAATATATATTATAATAACCAAAAGATGTTCCTAACATGAAGCATAAGTTCAGAACGACAATAGGAGGTTCGGAACATGTATAGAAAATAAAATTTCTTCTTAATGTTCTGGGCACATATGTGTTATGTTCGGAACGCGTAGTGTGACGCTTGGAACATACTGAAAGCAGACAGTAATATCAGACCTTGTTATTATACTTTACCTGTTTCTTGGGAAATATAATCTGCTCCATCTATGATAGCCAACAACATTTTCAAGATAATCCGCTACCCTCCAATCAATAGTCCTGATCTCATTCATAGCATCAGCGAACTCCTCTACCCTGTATGCCTTTGCTGCAGTGTAGTATTTATGAAGACTGAATCCAAACTGAAACTTTGTTCGGATGCTTTCACCTAGGTGCCACATGCAAACTCCATAGTGTGCAGAAGGAAACACTTGGGCGACCATTTTCGAGATGCTCGGATGTCTATCCGAAACAATGCACAACTCTTCACTATCTGAAACTATACATCGTAATTGTTCGAAAAAATACTCATATGAGGCGTCACACTCTTTGTCTACAACACAAAAAGCAACAGGGAATACGTGACTCATTGCATCCTGAGCAACAGCAGACAACAACACCCCTCCATACTCGCCTGACAAATGTGTACCGTCAACGGCTAGGACTTTTCTCACGTAAGTAAATCCCCTGATCCACGCTCCATATGAGAGAAAAAAATACAAGAACTTCCCTGTGCTAGAAAGCCTCAAATCTGTCTTGGTTCCTGGATTCTTACTCCTAACCATATAGGCATAAGCATCAAGAATTTCAATACCTTTCTCATGTGTTCCCCGTATCAAAGCTTTTGCAAATTGACAGCCTCTAAGACATTTCCAGTAGCTAACCTTACAACCAAAATCGTTGTTAAGGGACTCCCTGACAGCTTTTGTGGTTGGACCTTTTCCTATTAAATATTTACCTTTCATGAACTCACCAATTATCTGGGCAGAGGCGTGTGAATTATGACTAGAATGATGTTGGACACCGCATGTGTGCAAGTTATTGTAAACGCTAATGTAGAACCTATCATTACTTTTATACCTCATTGCACTTAACCACCATTTGCATTTCACATCTACACATCTAGCATTAAAAATCTTTAAAGTATTCTTCAATGCTTTGTAATTAAAACGATGTTTAACTGCTGCAATCTTCAATTTGGTGACCAGTTCTTTCTTATTGGCGAAAGTCAAACCTTTTTCAAAACCTGTGCCATCGAAGAAGTGAAATATCGGCTCGCTGCTTTGTGTTGGAAACGCAGAAGTATAAATGGAAGGATCTTCCTCTATATATTTTTCTTCCAATTCTTCTTCTTTTTCTTCATCTACATCTACACCTTCCCCTGTCTTCTTCTACCGCTCCTCCTTTGTCTTCTTCTACTTCTTCATGTAAGTCATCCAATCGCTGACTACAATCATGCCCTCCACTATTTGGCATTTCTTGGTCATTAGAACCAACATATTCCTCCGTCGTAGAAACCACAATTACACTTAGAGTGGGCCTAGCACCATTACGATCAACGTCAGCCATATAAAGGCGTACGTCATCATCATTTCTTATTGTAACGGGAGGAGTCTTTTGATTTGCAGCAACACTCAGCATGTAAGTAATGCAAATGTCCCTCAGATTGTCTCTTATCCCCCAACTTCCGATGATTTTGTTAAGTAGAACATCATACGTAACATCTCTAGGCACAAGAATGGGTCTTGACTCTTTAACCTTCGGAACCCAAGCAAAACATTTAGAACGCTCCACCCATTCACCTTGATAATTAACTCCTAATATAACCTCACCCATCGATGGTCCACCTGCAATAAATTGGAATGACCAGCTATTAGTATTACTAATATTTATACAGTATGTTCCAAACCTCACTTGCTCGTTTGGAACATCTTCGTCGACGTTCTGAACATCACATTACAGTTTTTCAATGCTTAATGCAAGATGTTCCAAACCTCACTGTTGCACGTTTGGAACATCGGGGTAGACGTTCTGAACATCACTTTACACTTTTTCGTTGCTTAATGCAAGATGTTCCAAACTGCTAATAGAACTCTCAAACATCTACTAGGATGTTCCGAACATTATCTGTGAAAATTCCAATAAATACATACGCCGTGTAAAACGCTAGTGATATGTTTGGAATTACAATTACGACCATAGGAACGTCGAAGTGATGTTTGGAATTTCAGGCAGATTGTTCGGATGAACTGAATCCGTAAATCCTTGAATCAACAAAAACAACTAAAAACATGTTCTGAAGTTAATACACTTACCGGAGATGACTGTATTGATATGATTAAAATTAGAGGAACAAGATTTCCCCTTTAATGGATAAGAAACGATCAGATTTAACAAAATACCGTTTAACCCAAATGTGGGTGGTCTCAGCTTGAATTGCCTAAAACTGGAAAGAATATTTAGTAAATAAGCTCAGCAGCTATGGTGGAATGGGTATTATTTCGATCTACGAAAGGAAGCTCAGCAGCTATGGTGGAACTTTCGGCGGGAATGGAATGGGGAAAAATGGAGGAAAAACGGGGGGGTGTGGGAAGGAGAGAGGGAAGCAGCTAGGTCAATGGCCAAATTTGGCAAAAAACAAGCTTTTATACATGAACTATTGTGTAACTTACAAAATATTGGGGTGGGAATGTTAGATAATTGAAGTTAAAAATCTGTTTTTCAACTAAAAACAAATGCAGAAACAGAAGTTTTAAGAAGCAGAAGCAAGAAAGGAAGTAAGCTGTAGAAAGAAAGGAACTTGACTGCAAAAACTTATATTTATTCTCATTGATTTACTTCAACTTAAATACAGGAAAGTAATAACTGAAAGACCTGATTAAAAGCGGAAAATAAGCTAGCAATTAACAAGCTAACAAATTCCTATTATGAAGCTATAAAAGCCTATACCAGAAACCTAAAATGTAGCTACTGTTCTGCACTTATTCAGGGATAATGTGCCATCTTTTTTACTGAAAACCTGAGACATATTGTCAACACTCCTCCTTGGATCAGGTTTCGCATACTCCTAGCTTTTCTCTAAAAAACTCAAACTTGTTGACAGGAAGTGGCTTGGTAAAAATGTCAGCAACCTGCTTAATACTTTTGCAGTAAAGAAGCTTCACATCTCTATCTTTCTGCACCTCCCTCACGAAGAACATTTTAATGTTAAAATGCTTAGTTTTCCCATGAAAAACTGGATTATTTGCAATAGAGATTGCAGCTTTGTTATCAACAAAAATCTTAGTGCCTTCCGTCTGCTCCATATCTAGATCATAGAAAATTTTCCTCAACCATAGTGCTTGATTCACAGCTGATGTTGCAGCAATGAATTCTGCCTCAACTGTTGATTGTGCTACAGTATCTTGTTTCTTGGAGCACCAAGAAAAAACTCATGATCCAAGACTGAAACAATAACCTGAGGTACTCTTCATATCATCAAGTGAACCTGCCCAATCACTATCAGAGAATCCAAGGAGTTCAAAATTTGAACTTTTGCAGAACTTAACACCATAGTTAACAGTTCCTTTGATGTATCTAACAATTCTCTTAGCTGCTCTTAAGTGTAGCTCACTAGCACAATGCATGAACCGAGATAAAACACTTACTGCATACAGGATATCAGGCCTGGTTGCAGTCAAATACATTAAGCAGCCAATAAGACTTCTATAATGCGCTTCATCCACCTTCTCTGCTCCATCATCTTTGGCAAGCTTTTCCTTTTGATTCATTGGAGTGCTCATAGCTTTGCAATCTTTCATATGAAACTTTTTAAGGATTTCTTGAGCATATTTCTTTTGGCAGATGAAAACATTATCTTCATTTTGTTTGATCTCTATCCCAAGAAAGTATGAAATCAATCCAAGATTTGTCATTTCAAAGACCTTCTTCATTTCCAGCTTGAAATCTTCAATAAGATCGACCTTACTTCCTGTGAAAAAGAGATCGTCAACATATAACGAAATAATAAGTATGTCAGCACCTAAACACTTAATATAAAGTGTAGACTCAGATAGGCTCTTCTTGAAGCCTAAACTCAGTAAATGATCATCAATCTTGCTATACCAAGCTCTTGGTGCTTGCTTTAAACCATAAAGATCTTTCTTCAACAAGTAAACCTTGTTTTCCTGCCCTTTGACAATAAAGCCTTCTGGTTGCTCAACGTAAATCTCTTCCTGCAAAAGACCATTGAGAAAAGAAGACTTGACATCAAGCTGAAAAACTTTCCAGCCTTTTTGGACTGAAATAGCCAGTAATAATCTGATTGTGTCAAGTCGAGCAACTGGTGCGAAGGTATCTGAGTAGTCTACTCCGAATATTTGAGCATAACCCTTCACCACAAGTCTTGCTTTGTGTTTGTTTATAGAACCATCTGCATTTTGTTTAGTCCTAAAGACCCATTTGACACCAATGATCTTTCTATTGGGAGGTTTCTCAACAAGCTTCCACGTCTGATTTTTTCTGATCATATTCATCTCCTCCTGCGTTGCAGCCACCCATTTGCCATCATCTTTTGCTTCTTCATAGCTTGCCGGTACACAAATTGCAGTATTGCATCTCTGATAGATATCTGAAACCAACCTTGTGCCACGCACAGGTAGATGATCTACTAGTTCATTTGGATCTAGTAGAGAATCGTCTCTTGGATGGGTTATGGGCTTCTCCCAATTCCAATGTTGGTCCTCAATAAAGTGAGCATCTCTACTTGTGATCACTTTCTCTGTTTGAGGTTGATAGACTCGATAAGCTTTAGAAAAAGAACTATACCCTATGAAGATTCCGGGAACAGCTTTCTTATCAAGTTTATCCCTTTTAACCTGTGGCACATAAGTGAAACACAAGCAACCAAAGATTCTAATAAATTGCAATGAGGGTTTATGGCCATACCATGCTTCAAGTGGTGTTTTATCCTTCACAGCTCTAGAAGGAAGCCTATTTTGTAAAAAAACAGCAGTGCTAGCAGCCTCTGCCCAAAACTTCTTTGGGAGATGCTTCTCATGTAGCATGCACCTCGCCATCTCCATTATGCTTCTGTTTTTCCTCTCACTAACTCCGTTTTGTTGCGGAGTGTAAGGGGACGTTAGCTGGTGTTCAATACCTACTTCTTCACATATGTTGTTGAACTGCTACGACGTGTATTCTTTCCCATTATCTGACCTTAAAGTCTGAACTTTACAGCCAGTCTCATTTTCCGCCTTTGTCTTAAATTTCCTAAATACATCAGCGACTTTCGACTTGTACTTTAGGAAAAATATCCAGGTTAATCTTGTTAAATCATCAATAAATGCAATATAATAAAGACTACCATTCAAAGATGGTGTTCGGTGAGGTCCTGAAAGATCGGTATGAATAAGTTGAAGCTTTCTTGACGCTCTCCAAGCTGTTTTTGGAAATGGCAGCCTGTTCATCTTGCCAAGTAAACAGGCTTGACAGTCTGACAGCTGATTCTGCAACCTTGGTAGATCATTCACAAGGTTCTTCCGTTGCATGAGCATCATTCCTTGATGATGAAAATGGCCCATTCTTTTATGCCAAACTTCAGTAGAGTGGTCTGACATAGGCAAAGCCGTTTGCTCCTCCTCCAAAGGATCAAGAGTAAAACTCTTTCCCTTCATTCTCACTTTGAACATCTCCCGACCAGCAGGATCTTTAATAAGACAATAGTTGTCTTCAAAAATCACTTTGAAGCCCTTCTCAAGAAGCTGACCAACACTCAACAGATTTTGATTAATATCAGGAACATAAAGTACATCAGAAATACATTGTACCTGAATAGCTTTCAATCACAACAGTTCCTTTTCCTTTGACGGGAATATGCTCTCTATTTCCTATCTTAACTTTTGTGACTGATGTGGCTTTAATTTCCTTAAAGAGTTCTCTATCATAACTCATGTGGTTGGTACATCCGCTGTCAATCAACCAAGATTCGTTGTTGTTACTACTAGCAAAACAAGTAGCTACAAACAACTGATCTTCTTCTTCTTCTTCCTGATCTGCTGTCTGAGCTTCTACTACCGTCTTCGGACTCTTTGCCTTGCAGATTACAGCTTCATGCCCCAACTCATTGCATGTTTTGCACCTTGCATCTGGTCTTCTCCAACACTTATAATGAGGATGAGTCTTTCCACCACAATGTTGATATGGAGGAAATTTTTCCTTCTTGCTTTTATTGTTATTATACGTTGCAGCAGCCTGTTCATTTGCAGATTCATTTTTCTTGCCTTTCTTCTTGTTTCTACTCTTTTGGTGCTTAGCTTGCAATGCACCTTCAATGGTCCCTTCTTTTCTCATAAGCCTTCTCTGTTCAGAAGCCTGTAATGCACTTAGCAATTCTGCCAAAGTAATCTTTGACAGGTCCTTAGAATTTTCCAAGGACGAAATTGAGGCTTCAAACCTCTCAGGAACGGAAACAAGTATTTTCTGAACTAATCTTGAGTCGGAAAAATCAGTTCCTAACAATCTTACCCGATTGGCGATACTGATAAGTCTTTCAGAATACTCCTTGACTGATTCGGACTCCTTCATTTTCTGCATTTCAAATTCCCTAATCAAGTTTAGCACCTGCATTCCTCTGATTTTCTCATCTCCTTTGTATTCTTCCTTGAGATAATTCCAGATTTCATATGCAGTACTAAGGGACATAATACGAGTGAAAATGGTTTGTGAGACAACAGCGAATAGGCAAGCCTTTGCCTTTGACTTTCTTGTCTTCCTTTTCTTGTGATCGCGAATTTGAGCCATCGTTGGGTTACCAGTTAAAGCAGGAACTTGATAATCCTCCTCCACAGCTTCCCAAAGGTCTAACGCGTCCAAGTATGCCTCCATTTTAACTGCCCAAATCTGATAATTTTCCCCATCAAAGATTGGGGGAGTAATAGAAGAAAAACCAGCTGCAGCTTCCATAGCTTGAAGGTTTTTTTTTTCAGAAATAGATTTGGTTTGGTTTAGTTTAGAGGTTCTCTTGACTATATTCACAAGGTTTCAACTCACAGATCCCTTAAGAAGAGTGCTCTGATACCAATTGAAGTTAAAAATCTATTTTTCAACTAAAAACAAATGCAAAAACAGAAGTTTTAAGAAGCAGAAGCAAGAAAGGAAGTAAGCTGTAGAAAGAAAGGAACTTGACTGCAAAAACTTATATTTATTCTCATTGATTTACTTCAACTTAAATACAAGAAAGTAATAACTGAAAGACCTGATTAAAAGCTGAAAATAAGCTAGCAATTAACAAGCTAACAAATTTCTATTATGAAGCCATAAAAGCCTATACCAGAAACCTAAAATGTAGCTACTGTTCTGCACTTATTCAGGGATAATGTGCCATCTTTTTTACTGAAAACCTGAGACATATTGTCAACAAGTTAATACCACTAATTAAATGAGGACCTTAGATTTCATGTATAAAACTTGAACCTTTTTCTATTAAAAAAACACTTGGGAAGTCCTGTCAAGCCAAAGCCCCACAATACTAAGTACTATTTAACATGTCTTTTACATATACTAGTCTTAGTACCCGCGCGATGCGCGGTAGGAAAAAGTATTGAAAAACATTATCTTCTTGTTTAAGAAAAGTATCCAATGTAATCTGCTTTTAAATGTTAAAACTAAATGAATTTTTTTTTTTTAATAATCCTTCAAATTAAAATAAGAGAAACATCTTAATATAGTGGAGTCTTATAAGAATTCGTCTTGAAATTTAATAATGGTCATCAAAAAAATAGTAATATAAGATATGTAACATTTTAAGGACAATCATCAAAAAAATAGTAATATAAGATATGTAACATTTTAAGGACAATCATCAAAAAAAATAGTAATATAAGATATGTAACATTTTAAGGACAATTATATATTTTGGAGCAACAAATCATTGAATGGAGCATTATATCCATAGAAGAGTGTTGGCAAGAATCTGTATATGTTTTTCCAGTCTACACTAATGGTTACTTTTTATTCTCTTTTTTAACAATTCATCTGAACATGTTGAATTTTAGGGTGGATAAACGTTGGATTAAAAATATCGATTTTAGTTAAGGGAGCACACAATAAATCCAAGTTAGTTAGTGAATGAATATTGTCCACCACTCGTAAAGCTTGAAAAATAGAAAACTACAAAACTCAAACAAAATGTTTATAGGGAATAAAGAGCATAAAGTTTGAACCACATACAAAAGAAAAAGAAGTAGTAGTAGTAGTAGTATTTGTAACTAAGATAGACAAACTGATTATTATGTGCTCTCATCAATATAATCCATGAAAAATAGCAAGAAGAATGAAGACCGCAAGAGGAGTATGTGTGTGTATATATATATATATATATATATATATATCCGTCTATAAAATGCAAGACTATTAACACGAAAACTAAGTCATGTTATCTCCTGCTGCAACACGTTAGCATAGATTGATATACCCTTAATTTTTTTTAATACTATCGGTGCATATATGTTAATGATCCGTTGTTTCTCTCAACAATCGGTTCTATTTTCTCAACAATCACCTTTGTGTTAATTCATTCCTGATATCTTCAGGATGCAAAAAACTGCATAAGAAATCATAATTAAAGTTGATAAAACTGACACACACATAACAAAAATTAATGGAAATGAGGAAGTACACTCTAAATTCATGTAAATTCAGATTTTCATTTCGATTAAAATCAGCATATATGAATTATTCGACCATGGCATGTTTCATTTTCCATAAAGATCACTCATTTTGATTCATCTAACATTCTATAAAAAAAAAATAAGGGAAGACTTCATTATATTTCATACTTCAATGAAAGTTAATTATGAAAAAAAGAACTTAATCACCCGGATAGAGCACTATACTATAAACTTTTCTCTGATATTTAATATGTGACAAACTAACCTGACTCCACCATCATCATATCACATTGCTCCTATCTTTTAATTCTTAATTTTTTTCCAAAAATTTTCTTGTAAAAATATTATAGCTCATGACAAACCTTCTGCCCAACCTGTAACATTCAATCTTTTATGTGTCAATTCAAACGAAAAATATGTTATTATAGATAAATCAGCATACATATTAGCCCGAAGCTCACTTTTCAAGAAGTATAGCACAATTGGATATGCCAAAGCTTCATGCACTCATCTTGAATGAAGGCAACAATGACACTCATAGTCATAGGTTGAACTTTGGTATTTGTAGTTTGCAGATGGAGTAGCCATCGGCTTCACTCTTACCTTACATAATCTTTCAAAGTGTCTGCCAATTAGTGCCACATTTTCTAAACAAAATATTTGGAGAACTCCAATGAATTTATAAGCTTTCTTTTCCACTAATCAACTCAATATAAAACGAATGACTTACCATTGTTAATGTTCATTTTCTCCATATGAAAACTCAAATTATTCTGCAGTTGTGTACATCTGTTGCATTAAATTCTTAAAAATCCTAATATTACCAAAACATCATTTATACAAAAGACCAAGATTCATATCTTATTTTCAACTCGTTAAGAATTTCAATAGGCAAATATACAGTAAAGCAAAATATATATAACTATTTAACCCCATCAAGAGTAAAAAAAAAAATTGGATTAGAAAAATAATTAAAGTTCTAACTCTCATAATAGTCTCAATCAATCCTCAACTAAAACAGAATACAATAAATGGTTTAGTCTATATACCTGTGTGTATACTTCACCTAATAAGCAAAAATGATTTATTATAACTAAAAATTGTTATCCACCATGTTCTTCATTCTTCATTACCACGTCTATTTCATTTTTCTTAGATATCCTGGCCAAGCTCTCATGTAGTAAGTAAATATATTAGAATGTGGCAGAACTCAAATTATGTGTTCAGAATTTCTTTTTTATACTTATCTCTTAAATTAGATAGGAGATTGTCAATTCAAATTCAAATTCAAAACGGGTTACCATCGTGATGTGACATTAAACAAAAAAGGTCATCAACCCACTTTGGAACATGCAAGATTGAAATCTATAACATAAAATCTCTTGATTAAAGAAAAAATCAAAGAAAACTAACCTCATTCAGTATTACACAACTCTTTAATCATGTATCAAATCTTCTTCTCCGACGCTATTAGTTTGTGTTATTCACGCTTTTCTGGCCATGGAAGCAAAACATGCACGCAGTAGATTCAAAGTCTTTAGAGTAGTACTTCTATCCCCTCGAAATATCCAAATGAATAATTAACCCGTGAAAATCACTGACTCCATTACAATATAAGTTCTCTAAAAAATACATTAAACCTTTTTTAAAAAATATTGAACATTTGAAGAGATACTTCCAATTCAGGCTTTTTGTTTTTTTTTTTTCCTGTATCTTCATCTGTGAGTTCAAAGACAAAAATTAACCACATTAAACATAATGTCATGAAAATTCATATAAAATGGTGAATCTTCTAATTAATTAAAATTTTCCAATTTTTAGGTCTCCAAAATTTTAAGAACTCCCTTCTCAAAGTTATCTCTTTTTCCATTTACAGATTGATAAAAACTTACAACTGATATAAAATGGTGTTCCAAACATCCCAAGAATGTATGATGCTTGTCATGTTGCAAGAATGTCCATGGCTGCTGTTTGTATTACTGAAAAGGCTGATTGTCACGCAAAATCAAATAATAGTGGATCAAATCAGTTCGAATTAAAAAAAAAAAAAACTCATCGTAGAATTGCAAATCAAGCACACAATTAATTACTACAAATTTCTGGAGTAAGAAAAGTGCACAAGTTAAGGATAAATATATTTTCAAATGTAATTAAAAGAATTAACATTCTAACAACTAAGACGAACACGAAAATAGGCCCGACTTTACTAAGTTTCTTCCTCGATAGCACTCTTGTTATCGCTCCCTTCTTTAGAACATGTTGTGACATGCTCTCACATGCAGAATGGAAAAAAGACAATAACATCTTTATTTATCTATTCATCCTCTATATTTTAGTACAGTAAGCAACCCTACTTTTTCTATTATCTATTCTTTTATATAGGTATTCACCAAATAAACTAAACAGCATCCTGAGCACTTGTCTGTGGATCACAATACACAAAATAAATTAAAACAACAGAAATAAGAGAAGCATCATACCTTCTTCCTGTTAAAATTTCAGTTTTCAGAGAAGAAGGGAGTGATTTTCAGTTTTTGTTCGTGTATATGGAGAAATATGTCACGTAGCAGAACGTCAAAACAGAAGTTATCCTCTACACAAGAACTGATTTATGCCACCACTATTTAATGTGTGTAGTGGTTATATTTTGAGTAACTACTTTTAGATTTTTTCAGCAGTAACTTCTTTTAGATAATGCTAAAAAGAATGATAGTTATCTCAATTCAAATACATATTTTAAAAGGAAAAACTGTAAAGTAAAAACGTGCAAAGTAACTGATAAAAACATAACTAATTCTCTAATTCTACTAATCTAACTACGGCCTTGCTTTTAATATATAATAATAATAATAATAATAATAATAATAGATAATAGATAATAGATATAGATTGTAAAATTACACTGACCAATAGGAATTAATATTTTAAATTGATGGTTTTCTGGCTTAGGGAAGAAAGTCATATATTATTTGTGTTATCTTTAATCAATTCTCTAAAATTTGAACTTCAACTTTGTGATCATATTTCAATTTATATAGATTTGGATGGATAAATTACTTGATTAGAATATTTTTAAAAAATATCTTATCCTTGTTATATTTTTTCAGTTTTATTATAGATATAGATGGTTTACTTATTAATTTAAAATTCAAAAGGATAAAGTTGGTTTAGTTTCAATATCATAGTTATCTTCATTTTAAATTTTAAACATTTATTTTTCAATTTAAAAATTCTTCTTTTAATTTAAGACATTGGACAAATATTTTGTCCTAATTTTTTTCTACCTACTCCCCTAACTAATATACCTACTATCCTCCTTTTATATATATATATATATATATATATATATATATATATATATATATATATATATATATATATATTATTATTATTATTAAATTTTAAATTCAAATTTCAAAATTAACTAAAATAACTGCACCTAACTAAAAACTAACTAATTTACCTAAAATTTCCAAGTGGCTTCCTAAAGGAAAAACTGTAAAGTAAAAACGTGCAAAGTAACTGATAAAAACATAACTAATTCTCTAATTCTACTAATCTAACTACGGCCTTGCTTTTAATATATAATAATAATAATAATAATAATAATAATAATAATAATAATAATAATAATAATAATAATAATAATAATAATAATAATAATAGATATAGATTGTAAAATTACACTGACCAATAGGAATTAATATTTTAAATTGATGGTTTTCTGGCTTAGGGAAGAAAGTCATATATTATTTGTGTTATCTTTAATCAATTCTCTAAAATTTGAACTTCAACTTTGTGATCATATTTCAATTTATATAGATTTGGATGGATAAATTACTTGATTAGAATATTTTTTAAAAATATCTTATCCTTGTTATATTTTTTCAGTTTTATTATAGATATAGATGGTTTACTTATTAATTTAAAATTCAAAAGGATAAAGTTGGTTTAGTTTCAATATCATAGTTATCTTCATTTTAAATTTTAAACATTTATTTTTCAATTTAAAATTCTTCTTTTAATTTAAGACATTGGACAAATATTGTGTCCTAATTTTTTTCTACCTACTCCCCTAACTAATATACCTACTATCCTCCTTTTATATATATATATATATATATATATATATATATATATATATATATATATATATATATATATATATATATATATATATATATATTATTAAATTTTAAATTCAAATTTCAAAATTAACTAAAATAACTGCACCTAACTAAAAACTAACTAATTTACCTAAAATTTCCAAGTGGCTTCCTAAAGGAAAAACTGTAAAGTAAAAACGTGCAAAGTAACTGATAAAAACATAACTAATTCTCTAATTCTACTAATCTAACTACGGCCTTGCTTTTAATATATAATAATAATAATAATAATAATAATAATAATAATAATAATAATAATAATAATAATAATAATAATAATAATAGATAATAGATATAGATTGTAAAATTACACTGACCAATAGGAATTAATATTTTAAATTGATGGTTTTCTGGCTTAGGGAAGAAAGTCATATATTATTTGTGTTATCTTTAATCAATTCTCTAAAATTTGAACTTCAACTTTGTGATCATATTTCAATTTATATAGATTTGGATGGATAAATTACTTGATTAGAATATTTTTAAAAATATCTTATCCTTGTTATATTTTTTCAGTTTTATTATAGATATAGATGGTTTACTTATTAATTTAAAATTCAAAAGGATAAAGTTGGTTTAGTTTCAATATCATAGTTATCTTCATTTTAAATTTTAAACATTTATTTTTCAATTTAAAAATTCTTCTTTTAATTTAAGACATTGGACAAATATTTTGTCCTAATTTTTTTCTACCTACTCCCCTAACTAATATACCTACTATCCTCCTTTTATATATATATATATATATATATATATATATATATTATTATTATTATTATTATTATTAAATTTTAAATTCAAATTTCAAAATTAACTAAAATAACTACACCTAACTAAAAACTAACTAATTTACCTAAAATTTCCAAGTGGCTTCCTACTACTTTGCCACTTGGCTATTTTTAATTGGCTACTATGTTCCTTTTAATATATATATAGTAAAGTACCCGCGCGATGCGCGGTGAATATATCAGAAGAAGAACACACTATAATTATATATGTTTCGTAATCTCTCAATTTAAATTATGAAAAATTTCTTTATCTATTACTGTATTTTTAACATAATGTATTAATATTTGTTTATCGTCATTATCGAGATCATGAATCTCTTGCTATTTATTATCATTGAAGAGCATAAAGTTGTTAATCTATAACTACTTGTTTCTTTAGAAATAGCTATACATAAGAAACTGACAATTCATAATCTATGCAGAGGTCTTTTTAACGCCATCAGTCTAACCATTAGAGTGCTAATTTTAAGACGCTACTTCTAGAAGAAGTGCTTGTTCTGCTTAGACAGAAAGACGATCAACAAAAAATTAATATTTCAAATGGTTTCTCAAGAAAGAAATAGCTAATGATTTCCTCCTCATGATAGAGAAAAGTGAGGCACCGATTATAATAATAATTGTGTTAATTTGAAAGTAGCATAAAAATTAATTGTCATCTTGTTTTGATAACGCAATACACCTAAAAATTTAATTAAAGGAAACAAATCGTATCTTGTTGACCAACCCATATAACAATGTTGTCAGAGAAAGCTCTCACGAAGCTGTAATTACAAACCCATCAAAAAGACAATCTTAATAAACTTCATCTAATAAAATGTCGATCATGAGAAATTATATTTCCCACTTATAATGGGAAAGTCCTCATAATGTATCTCAATAGCAATTTGAATATGACTTTAACTGAGCAAATCGGTACTTCTATGGAAATAAAACGCTAAAATAAGAAATGGAAGATTATCCCGAAAGATAGGTAAAAATTTCAAAAATATGTATTCATCATTTGTAGGCCATTAACTTTTCAACAAAATGGAGGGATTTATTCTTTAATTTTCACCTTCCGAACCATTCATTTCACCTTGTTTGATATTGAGATCATGACCTATCTCTACTAAAGAGAAAATGTTGTCCTATTTCCCGAAGCCTCAAGCAAGAATTATAAATAGGTAAAGTTTATCATTATGAATATTCTCCTCCAAGCTGGAAAGTGCACGAATAGTTTTCGGCCTTAGCTTAAGAGACTTCGACTTAACAATCACTTCAGCTTATAAGTCAAGTAAAAAAAATGCAATAACCTATAGAAATTTTTGTTAAGCAATTATCTTCAAGTAAACTTGTGAAGGTATCAATCAAGATTTCTCTTTAAAAATAAGCGTCAAACTCACTGTGAACTCTTTATCCCCATTTGAGACTTTGTTCATTTTTGAGATATGGGTCCGATTAGTTGAAATATTAACATCATAAAGAAATATGCACAATTAAAATATATATCATAAGACTCCTATAAAAGTCAAAGGTAAATACCAACTTAAGCAAATGGTAATGTTTTCAAGTGATTGTGTCCTTAAATAATTTCGAAATGCAATGGTGGATATATTTATATTTGACATACCTTGGACAATTTACTACCATTGTCAAGAAAATTGGGTTAAGTTACGTACCTCGTTCTCATAAGCACGTGTTGAAGACTTCAACCTATCTACTTGGATGGAAGTTACCTTTCAAGCATTTCTTTCTGCAGCTTTAGCCATAGTGTTGATCTATATATCTCTATATTGATACACAAAAAACAAAACTTGAATTTGATATGTTATCATTTCGCATAAACTATGTCCGTTAACAAATAGACATAGCAAATAGTTAGACCCAACAATATGAGACTTCTATTATATAAGGTAGATTTGCATCTTTATTTGAAGAAAGTGGCTTCATGTCTCAAAGGTGTAAGTTGAAAAAAAAGAGATTCAAAAAGAAAACAGAGATAAGATTACCTTCCAGAATATAAATAACGTAGGATTCTTCCAAAAACAGTTAGCAACCATTTCTGAACAAAATATTTCCAATTCAAAAGTGCATATTCCAATTGAGTAATGAGGTTACAATGGTTATTAGTTTATACATTTGAGTTCTTTTAACATAAATTTCCTTCATTATAGACAAACTTGATACTGAATACTTCTTTTTGGGGCACTAACCTAACGACAGTGGTACTTTGATTCTTGAATCAAAAGTTTCCGCTTACGGTGATCAACTACTCATCTGCAAAAGAGAGATATCAAAAGTACATGTGCTACACCAACTAAAATTTTAATATCGAGCGTAATATTGAGATTTTCATCCCACTGAATTTTCAACTCCATAATAATTTCCACACGATAACCATCAATATGGGAAACTCCTGAAAGATCAAAAGATATTGGAGTTATATAATTCCAAAAAAATGTAACATAATTCATGGCTCATAATTGGATAGTTGATGATTAACGCCTATTCAGAAAGGGAAGTTAAGGACTATAATCATAAAGAAACATCTTATCTTATAGGAACTCTGCACATTAACATGTATAAAGTCAAACTACCAATAACATGATCAAAAGGATAAAAATATAGAAAGTTCACTAATATAATTACTTGTCGTACCCGAAAAAATTTTAAAAAAATAATGAAGCTAAGCTATTTTATAATGATACAAACTCTCCTACCACATTCTTTTTGAAATCACTTGTCCTTCAATAGTACCTCAAAACTAAGTAGCAAGTAGAGTAGAAATTAAATTCAATACTGCAACGAACTCCCTAAGCATGGTTGAATTTGCGTTGTTGATCGTCCTGCAAAGTGATCACATGCAAATATAAAATCATACAGGATAAACTTCACAATCTTCATGTATTTCCATAGTCGCTTAGTATAAAATGATATATGAAACATATATCTGTAAAAACATTACACAAAATAAGGATAAATGCATGTTCAATATAGTAATCAAAGTACATACAGTTGTTAATTCGAGGAGTTGAATAATCTTTGGATATAAAGTGACGCTTTACGACTTTGTTAATATATAGTGCTGCTTCATTATGTCTTTGCATCTGTTTCGTCATGTACTAATTACCGATAGTCCTATCCTCCATTGTTCTGATACAAACACTGCCCTGCAGCAGTAGGAATTTGTAGATATGACAGAATATATGTCATGTTTCGGTTATCTATCCTATCTTAATTTGGACTTATCTTTTCTTAAGAGAGAAATCTCCCAGTAGTTACAACTACTCCATCGTGCATAAAAAACAGTTTTTCTTTCCTATAAGGAAGGAGCAAACATGTGTGTTTTTTTACTACATTTTTTCATTTTTTGTAAAATCTTATGTTAATAGTACAATGTGTGCGGGAACATGGATTTGAATCTTTTGAACGCGCAACTTAAACGGATGTTTGTGAACGGGAACATGTGCACTTCTAGGTTACTGCTTTTTACTAATTGTTTTGAAGTCGCGGGTAATAAGGAGATCCCTCATAGGTGGTTAAGTTTTAAATTCAAATTGAGAGCCACAATCTTTCTTAATATTTGTTCTTTTAAAAAAATATAATTCATTTTAATATTTTGATCTTTCAATTCTTCAAGCTGCTATTTATGTTTGTTTATCTTTTACCAATTTGTTTCTCATGTTAGCAATTATGTCAAAGTTGATAAAGTGGACATAGTAATTGATTACCAGATCCGTTATTGAAAGAAAATCAGTTTATCCAGTATATATATATATATATATAGAATTTAAATTTATTTGTCAATGTACATTGTTAAATCTATCTACTACTTTTAAAATTATTTCCATTTTTTTCTCACAATTATTCTTAAAATTCCAATTCAAATTTCAAAAATAACTAAAATAACTACACCTAACTAAAAAATAACTTATTTACCTAAAATTTCCAAGTGGCTTCCTACTACTTTGACACTTGGCTACTTTCCATAGGCTTACTACCCTCCTTTTAATATAATATAGATATAGATATAGATTCCTCGCTTACAATCACTTTTAACTAGTGTATGTTTCACCCCAATTTATAAGGAAACATGATAAATTAGTGTCATTTGGTTTAAAGTGTAAATAACGTGCGAGTAATTTCTTCTGAATTACACAAAAGTACTGCCTGTACTGGTACATATTTTGCGATTACCGTATCCGAAGTTCAAGTAACAATTAGATCATATTTGCTTATTCAAACAAAAAGTCAAATTCCTATGGCATTAATTCTTTTCTTTATATTCATGCAAACTACTAGTTGTACTAATTTAAATTTGCGTTAGCATAAAACTAAAACTGTTCCCAATTGAAAATTTCTCGATTCCTAAAATACGAATTCAATAGTGATGCTACTCAAAAGTCAAAACCAAGAAAATTATCATCAAATATTCACCCTTTCCATAATGCAATTGGAACGTTGATTTGGTGTCAAAATGCCGAGGAATTGAGTTAATATATGCTCACATACACCATGCACCCTTTGTTTTTGTCACGTTACAACTAATTTGATAGTGATGCTACCATGTAGTGGGCTCTCTTCCCCACAGTCTCTTACCCAACCCCCAACTCCCTCTCGCGGAACTCTTTTTCTCTCTATGGATCATGGAATTTGAGTCTCCCAATGCATGAAAAAGCGTTGCACTATGAAAGATACTGTCACTAGGAAGGCACAGCTTGTTTAAAAGACCCAAAAGATTTGCATTTTCGTGTTTCTTGTCCTGTTTCCATTTGCTTTCCATTTAATAGAACCAAACCATATACCAACATATATGGAGTATATATTAAATTTTACACACGTGCGTTGCACGTATAAATCATATTACTCCCTCCGTCCCAATTTATGTGGCACCATTTGACCGGACACGGAGTTTAAGAAAATAGATGTTGACCTTGTTAAGTACTCCTATCAATTTTACCCTTGAAAAAGTAAGAGAGAGAAGATTTGAGTAATTAAAAAAATTGTTGGTAGGTTTAAAAGTATGTAGGGCCCAACAAGAGTAAAATAGAGATGATCCATTAAATAGTTGTCAAATAAGGAAATGTACCACTTATTTTGGGACAAACAAAAAAGAAAATGGTGCCACATAAATTGGGACGGAGAGAGTAATAATCAAATATTTTTAAATCGTCAAATGAGTAACACGAAATTTGATAATGTCATTATTTTATATTTCTACGATGCAAAGTTTAAATATGAATAAGAGCAACAATTACTATAATTTCAAATGCTTCACGTCTTAGAGTTTCTGTCTTGTTTTTATGAAATTATAGTCTCCTTAATTGTTGTCGAATAAAAGTAACATCATGTTGTTCGATCAACAAATATCTTCATTAGAATTACTAAGGAATCATTGTCAATTTCGAGATTTGAGCTTGGAAGTTATAATTTTTGTGATAGAGATACTTAATGGTGATTCACATCAGAATTTTTGTTGTTGCATATACATTATAAATAATTTCATGTGAAATTGTAATACAATTATTGTCAAAGATAATTATCATTTGACAAACAAAATAGTAAATTAAATTCTCTTGTCACGATGTTTTTAGCATAATTTGAAAGAACTCGAAGTTTATAATAAAAATAAAAAAATAAACAAAAATATGAATAAATTACCAAAACGATACTATCGTATTAAAAAAAAAATAAGAACACCATATTTAAATATAATTCCAACATGAACTAAAAAATTTAAGAAAGAAGGCCAGTAAAGACGATCACTTATAGACAGAACAACACATTACTTAGTTGTATTTGATATTAGTGAGAGATTATTTTATGCAAAGAATATATGTGAATAACCAAAATATTTTGATCTAAAATAATTTTTCAACGTTTTGAGATCTCCAAACAAAATTTTCCTTCACAAATGGAGGATGGTAACAAATAGTTGCATGCATGATATAGAATTTGCAATACATGATATATAACTATTTACATTCTCCTGATTTTTTTTTATCAATCCTTTTTTTTTTTTTTTTTGGTTAAACTCAAAGTATTATTAAGAGAAGAATTCATAAGCAGAGCTACAAACATTTAATTAGAAAGTATCAATCCATTTAGATGGATGTTTTAGCATTTAATCTTTTATTTTTAATTTTATTTATTTGAATGTGCTATTTACCTTCTTGTACACCTCTATACTTAAATTAATAGTTAATTAAGGTGCTATTATGATCTTTTGACTTTGCTACCTATTGGGTTTCCCACTTATAGAATAGTAGTAGATTCTCTTGTTCTTACTTTTTTATGATATAAAGGTCCTCCCATTTGATCCTGGAAAGCCAAATTTGCTTTCCCTAGTCCCTCTTAATATCCAAAAATTCCCATACTAAATACACTTTTGGCCTTTTCTTATGTTCTTGGGGATAGATTGCTATATACAAATGTGAGAACTAGAAATCTAAACATAAAAAAGACCAAAAGTTGTTTGTTTATTATATCATGGGTGGATGGGTGAGAAATCTTGCATGGGCAAACAACTATAGCAAGAAGCAATGCAAATGTTTATTTGGGAGAATGAGAGCAGCATTGAAGAAAGCAGTGAAGAGGAATGGTGAAAGCAAAAGACAAGTCAACTTCCAGTATGATCCTTCTAGCTATGCTCTCAACTTTGATGATGGAAGCTTTGGGTTGGGAGAGAGAAATAGGGTGTTGCATCAACAAGCTTCTCAACTTCAGAGTTCTTCTAAAACTAGGACTCCTACATTGTTCTATGTACTATGGGTGGAGGCCTAGAAAGCCTTACCAATTCATGTGGTCAATTTCTACTTCACTTTTCACTCATTCTATTTGAATAGTTTGAGTTTCTATTACTATGATAAATTACTGCAGTCATGCTCAACCATAACAGCATAACGGTCAATAGAGCATGTCATTCTCTTGACAGCAATTCAGAACCCCACCTTTGTAACTTACTCAGCTCCTTAACCTCTTCTCTAAGAAAAGATATGCGAACGAGTCGATGGTAAGTCAGAGCAGGAAGGGAATGTTTACTTACCTTTTTTGCGGAAATGTTTATTTACAGTTGTTATAGTACTTATTTTATGTTCATCTTTCAATAGATAGGCAAGCCCAGAAGGTACAACCTAACCTCCAACACTTGGAAAAATTAGGTAATTTCATTCCATCAAAAACTATGATAGGCATAGTTAAACTTAGACATTAGGTGATTTTCGTTTTATCCGAAAGTGCAAATGAATCTACTAGCTAGAAATAGCAGTTACCTTGTGGAACCGTTGAGATGCACAACTTGATTCAAACATCACCTTATTAATAGTTTGAGTTTTTATTAGGACGATTTAATTGAGGTTTAGAAATTAAACCAACGGAACTCGAGCAACTAGGACAGCTAATGCTTGATTGTTCTGTTTAAATGCAGCGCATAAGATATGATTTCGTTCCATCGTCAAACATGTGGTTAATAATTAACATCATCAGAACGTTTTAGGAAAATCAGCAAGAAAAAGTTAAAGAGACCTAAAGTTTTGATTGATTCTATTCTATAGGTCCCGGCCAATTCAGAACGTTTCGAGAACTGTACAAACATTAAATCTGGTCAAAATCCTATTGATATACCTAGTTCATATGATTTCACAAGATTGGTAAAAGTAAACGATGAAAATCATGATAGCTGAAGGATCCACTGTTGGAAGTGTCTGCAAGAACTGTTGAGAAATACAAACACGAACGTTATAACAAGAAAAACACAAATCAATTCATGAAACCCTTGTACAATCCGAAAGTACAACCATGTTCATGTACAAAGATAAGAACAGACATCATTATACAGCGCTAACATGAATCTAAGAAACCTCAATTTGATTAAAACATATCTCCTAATGTCAAGCAGCTATTCTTTTTATATAAGAAAGGTACATCATCTCCTTCAGCGAAAGCAACATACAAACGTGAATCATTGCATCAAGGAACATTCAGCTTCTTCAAATAGCAGGATCTTCCAGTGCAGCAGTTGATAGATCATTTATGCGAGGATAAACGGCTTTTTCACCAAGCTGATTTTGTGCCCATATTAACATCTTCAATAGGCTTGGAAGCTTTGGATCTGTTTATCCAAGATAAAATCAGAAAAAGACAATTCCATGCAATGGTCCTCTTCATGTAAGTACTTATCAAAGAAATCTTATATACAAATAGTCCAAATAAGTTAATATCGATTGAGTGTCCCAAAAATAAAATCAAACAGAATTTTCCCACACAGAGACCTCCAAAATCTTTAAATCCCCCCTCCCCCCCCCCCCCCCAAAACCCCACCCCCCACAGTAATGTGAGAAGAACAATCATCAATAGGTATGCAAATGAAGGGGAGCCTTGGAGCAACGGGTACAGGGTTCCAGTCGTGGAAACATCCATTGATGCTTGCATCAGGGTAGGCTGCGTCCACCACACCCCTTGGGGTGCTACCCTTTCCGGAACCCTGCATGAACACGGGATGCTTTGTGCGCTGGGTTGCCTTTTTAAAAAAAAAAATCATCAATGGCGATCTTTTAATGGAAAGGAGACTAACCCTTTTCATGGCTTTGGCTGGTGAGTATTGCAGCATTTACCTCACTTGCGGTCTTTAGCCGCTGTGACACATCTAGAAGCTCTCCAATAGGGCACTTGGATGCATCTTCGAAGGCCAATAATGCAACAGTCTTCTCCAATTCTTCTAAGAAGCTTTGCTGCAGAAAAGTAGTTAAATCCATCACGTACTACAGAAGGATGGGTCATCACTATTACTGTCTTATCATCAAATACCAAATATAGATTTTGCCCCACGCCCCATAACGCTCAGCAGCCTGCCCAACTAACCCATAGGGAGTCTGACCAAGGGCAAGGAACCACTGGTGCCAGCGACTACACACAGCTGACACACAACAGAGATTGATCACTTAAAAATTCTTAAATTTTATTCAGTTTTAATAGCCCACAAATTTTTAAGTATAAATTTCCTTCAGACATTTCAAGATATAAATAGTCTATGAAATTAAACATGTCATTAACATTACAAGCATTTCCCATACATGAAGTGCTCCCTAGCTTGTAATAGGGTAGGGGAACAGAGGCCACACGCTGATCACAGCTTTCCCTTGCATTTCTGCAAAGGGTTGTCTCCACGCCTCTAACCCATGAAGCTCACTGGTACTAAAGGAGCAAGTCTACAGTTGGTTCAGTAAAAAAGAATTTAGAAAAATCAGGAGAGATCTATAAATTAATAATTACATTTTCCTCTCCCCTTGGAGCAAGCTCTTCTTGAGCAAACTCCAAAGCCTCCTCAACCTTTCCGTTCCTTATTAACTCTATCAACCTTTGCTGCTGCAGGTGGAAAAAGAGCTGGGGGTTTGTATCCAGTATCTGCACCCAAGAAGGTAAAACTGTGTTATGATCATCCAAAATAAGAGTGTTTAATACCAACCTAAGTTGCAATGATCCAATAAGCAGGCGTTCAACTCCTGAGTCTCAAGAGATTTTAAAAAGTCAGACTCGAAAATGAGGAATAGAGAGTAGAAGAAACGCAACTCGAAAGCAAGCATCCGTGCAAACAATGACACGCTGCACATAACAATAGCACGAGAAAAAAAATTACGAGAGAGAGAGAGAGAGAAGAACCTACATTTTGCCTGGGGTATGGGGAGGGAGCAGGGGGCAGGGGTATGATTTGGTTATCGCATCCCTAGTCAAATCAAATATATATTAAGTGGTAATGGCTAAAAGGAGCAATAACTTTTCTTCCTTTTCAGAGGTTTGAAGTCCTCAACCATACATAATGATACATATTAGAAAATGCATGTTCATGTAGAAAGTAGAGTCATGGGCTTGTTCTACAATTAAGAGACATTATCTTATTAATGGATTTCATATCAGTGACATCATATATACTTCTTAAACACATAAATAAATATGTCAACTTATAATAAAACATTTCATAGCAAGTACTCATGATAATTAATATTGAAAATTGGCAACTTCTTGATCTTGTCTCAAACTGAGTGCAACCACATGTATTATTGTTCTGTATTATTATTCGATATAATATATATATATATACACACACACACACACACTCACTCACTCACACACACGTAAGAAACAAGCTAATAACCTAATGCCAGATTACTAATGCATAGTTTAATGCATAAATTGTTATCTCTTATACCTCAAACCAAACTATCTCTTGATGTGAGGCTTCACTAGAATCGAATAGAGACAACATTAAATAAAGGGAAAAGGTTCAAACTTTACCCTTGAAGTATTTTATTTGTCTTATATTTGCCCCCCGTTTACCTTTCGGTCCATGAGAGCCCGTACCATTATCTTTCATCTCAAACATGTCCCTCCCACTAACGGCTATTCGGCTTGATTCTGACATTTGCCACGATAGAGCCACTTAAAGACACAAATGCCAAAGTTGTCCCTGGATTATCTAATCGGTTATACCCTCTGTCATAAGTTCAAACATGCCTCTGAACAATTGATACACTTGAACAAAAAGGCAACTGACCAAATATATTCTTACATGACTTCCATTATATCAGACAAAACCGTTAGTGGCAAGGGCATAATAAAGACGAAAGTAATAGGGGGAGGGGAGGGGGGGGGTTCTCATAGACAGAAAGGTAAACTGAGGGAAAATGTAAGAAAAATCCAATACTTCAAAGGTATATTTGGACTTTTTCCCTTAAATAAATTTTACTAGGCATACAATAAGACCACAATAATGGGTGGTAGCTTATGATAAGTGCATCCGGCAACATCACAAATGAAATTTTGATATTTGCTAAGTAACGTCCTACAAGTGTTTTTTGGTCCGAAGCCCGTAAATCTGCATGATGAACTTACAGGATAGGATAAGAATGGCTTTATGAAGAACAAGAGTCAAGAAAAGGGAGGTGGTATGTTCTTTCTATAATAGCTAGTCTACATGGTGCTTTTATTGATCACGTCGTTATAAAACCTGAAAACTATGGAGTTGCTGTAACTAGGGCCCGAAACAGAGGGCAGAACATTTCTCAGCCCTCAATCATTTGATAAAGGAGAAATATATTCTATCAGTATCATGTTACATAAAACCCTTACTATATATATATATATATATATATATATATATATATATATATATATATATATATATATATTATTTCAATGATAAAAAGTAAAAACTTGAGATGCAGGGATTTTGACCCTTGAACTCTAAGCTGGCTGCATAATTTCCCTGGAAACAGTGCAGTATCTGAAAGACTAAAATTCCAACAGTAGTCGATTTCAAATATTAAGATATATTTACCACTGAGTTAAGTGTCTCTCCCCCCATGTAATCTCTAGGTCTCATCCAAATTCTTACTAAAGAAGGACTGTTGGAGATTTCACACAGCACGCATCTCGTCTAAGCTCTGATCAAAGAAAGAAGTCGAGGCTTTGCATAGCAAGGATCTCCTTTTCACAGACAGTTCACAAATAATGATCATGAGGAAACACTTCAGTTTTACAACCACTGTTTCCTTGAAGGATTAGTGGTTCACACTTTCATTCAATTTACAACATCTCATTGCTTCTTCAAGATTCTACTTCTCTTCCAGTTAAAACGACAGAACACGATAACAAACAACAAGGAGAAGCTCATATCTATGTTCTCAGCAAAAAAGGAGATTGACAGGATTACATTTTCAAACAAATAGGGGTATTAATGTTCAAAGTCATCGAAGACGAAACTATATCTTGTTCAATAATTGCTCAAATGACCTTTTGTCCTCGACTTTTTGTTCCTTTTCCACTTCTATCCATAAAATTCTCTAGCAATCTACAAAATTAGAGCAGAAAAGAAAAAGAAAAAGATACTACAATGTTCATCTCAAACTTGTATGATTTTCTACAAAATATTCTCTATATTCATTATGCTCCATCTAGACTCGTTTCTCACCACTACATAATAATTTGTCTTTTAGGACAATTAAGGAGTCCTTAAATCTCACACATACCCTTACCATGTCATCAAATCACTAAGTAAACTAAAATAACTCATGATTAAAA
Organism: Petunia secreta; assembly: GCA_029990175.1. Classification (NCBI taxonomy): domain Eukaryota; kingdom Viridiplantae; phylum Streptophyta; class Magnoliopsida; order Solanales; family Solanaceae; genus Petunia; species Petunia secreta. The sequence continues at coordinate 122,645 of JARKIP010000204.1, read as the reverse complement.
ATAAACAGGACCAAATGCAAGCGTGTCTCAACCTTAATCACAATTAGTCAGTATAGACTTTACGTATTTCTCCCTCCGTTCCAAAAAAAAATATGCCACAATTTTCTTATTAGTTCGTTCCAAAAAGAAATGTCACACATTTGAAACCAAATTAACTTCAAACTTCTGATTTTACCCTCAATGAGATGATTTATAGCCACGCAAATGTCTCTAGCTTATTTAAACCACAAGTTTCAAAAGTCTTTATTTCTAAAACTTTTTGACAGGTCAAATTATGACAAACAAAGTGAAACAGAGGGAGTAGTTTTCCATTGTATTTGGTTCTTTGTTAAATCTGCATGGAATTTCAAGAGATAGTAAGTCTTCCGAGACAACTTACTTTCATGTGACTATATATCTCAACGCGTTCAGTTGTGGTGTAAAACCTACAGGTGGGTGCGTTTGGAGGCTATTGTAAGACATATCAAACCATCTCAGGCAATTTTCTCTTACTTTTTCCTCTATCTGTAGCTTGCACCTTCTATCCGATGTGAGTATTTCTAATCTTGGACACCCACATATCCATCTTAATAAAAACTATACTTCTAAAACACTTATCTTGTGGATTGTTGGACCTTAAAATGCTCAAAATTTTCTCCCATAATAATGTTATCTTACAATTATTTTGTAAACTTGTCTTTCACTTGGTAGGTATCCTCCTATGAATACACTCCCTGTAACAGTGTTCCTTCTTTAGTCATCATATTTGATTATATCTGAAACATCTCATTGGTTATCTTGTTGTTTGGGTGTACAAACCATAATCTGATTTAATCTCACCCCAATGCCATTCTTCTTACGCTGGATAAAGTTGCAGAGTGTATCTTCACTCTTACTTCTACTTATCCTAGAACTCTTAATCTTCATTGCAGAGTGTACCTTCACTCTTACTTCTACTTATCCTAGAACTCTTTATCTTTAAGGTGTTTCTCCAATTTCAACCTTCTAGTTGACTCAGCATTCGTTCCATCAACTAACATACTATCGTCCGCGGATAGCATACACCATAACCCTATCGTCTACACTATAACTTAACTCATCCATAAACCAACGAAAACAAGTAGATCCTGTCATAAACCACTGCTGGAAAACTCTTGTTTATCCCTCCAACCATTCACACACTTAGAAAACAAGTAGATCTCTGCTCCTTCGACATATCTTTTATGGTATTTATGCATTTACATAGCAATTCATTACTTCTCCAACATCCAGGAAAAGAGTTTTCTTTGCATTTTATATTTCTCTATGTAGGTCAGTAAGTATGATTTGAAAATCTTTCTTCATCTCCTTATAAATTTCTATCAATCTCTATGGAAAAGAAAGCCTCTGAATAGATCTGTCAACCGGTTGCTCAGATAGTAAGCACCCTCCACCTACATTCAAGAGGTTGTGGGTTCGAGTCACTGTCAGGGGCGGATTTATGTATGAGGTAGGGGGTGCCACGGCACCCGCTAGTTTCGATCGAGCCTTTGTATGTATATGTATGTATATATAGGAACTAGTTATAAAACGTACAAATAATAAAAATGGCACCCTCTGCCAATCAAGGTCCCTTGGTGCCAATGGTAAAGGCGTGGTGCAAATTCCTTGCTCAGGTCGGCTCGAATCCCTGTAGAATCAGTTTTGAAACACTCTTTTGCCACAACACAAAACAAGTACTCCCTCTGGTCCATATTATTTGAATATTTAGTTGTTTGCACAAATATTAAGAAATTCACCTTTTAGCATTAATTAAGGAGGCCATTTACTATATTAACCTTTTTATCTTTCAAATTTACTCATAGAAAATTGTGAGGACTTTTTAGAAGTGTGTTTAGGTAATTTATTAACAAGGATAAATTTGGGAAGAATCATTTAATTGCTTCTTGATTTTTGAACAAATCAAATATTTTGGACCAAAAAATAAAGAGCAAAAAATCAAATAAAGTGGACCGGAGGGAGTACTACTACAAGTACTATTGTCCCCGTCAGCCCCACCCTTTAAGTCCCTTTAGCTTCAGGCATCTCTCTCTTCTTCTATTTTTAATTTCCTACCCCTCTTTTACCTTTTTTCTTTTTCCTTTTATCTACTAAATCTCCTCATCTCTTATTTTTCTTCTTTTTTTTCTTTTTGTTTAGAATTCTTTATTTTGTTTTTATAATTATAACTTATTTCATGAGCAACTCTTTTTGGTAAAAAATATAAATTTATTTTTATTAATATATAGTTTCTCCTTCTCAATGCATAATTTGAGCAATATTTTTTTTTGACTTTTGAAAGATTAAGTTGCTTGATTAATAGATCTCTTGTGTCTCCTAAATTTAAATTTTGAAGTTTTTGTAGTGCAAAGATTTCCATTAAACTTGACAATTAAAATAAAAAAATTAACTTCATAAATTAATCTAGTCAAACTAAAAATATATTTAAACAAATTTCCAAAACGGGGCTCTTTCATGACTTATCTATTTATTTATTATTTTTTATTTTTTGTAATGATCTATTATAATATAGAATTTTATCATGAAATAAAAATAAGTGAATTTAATTTAACTTGTTTGTCTATATCGAATAAAAGGCTTAATCAACCTAATCGAAGTAGCGAAAACCTTAATGACCCGACCTGCATTTCTTATTTGGTATTTATAACTAAAGATAAAAATAATAAATGGCACCCGCTACTTCCGAATCCTGGATCCTCCCCTGGTCACTGTAGGAGCAAAAAGTGGGAGGGCCACTATTTGTTCCGAGAGAGGGAAGGGGTGGGTGGGGTTTAAAAAAAAAACAAAAAAAAAAGTTTCTATCGACCAGGTAAAACCATACATCTATGCTTTATCATTATCTCCGAAGTCCCATGGTATAATTCATAAGTTTAAATACACCAGGTTCGCGCAACTTTGAATATAAACCAAGACACTCTTTTTCCATCCACTTAGCATTTTCTACTCAATATAATATTGAACAACTTGCTAATCCATACTTTTCTAACCTCTCAAAGCCACTTTCAAACATCTACAGGGATGTCATGCTGACAAGTATAAATTTGCTCTAATTAAACTGATAAGATATCAAATACAGGATAGGTACTTCAAATCTTCTGAATCTTTTTAACCATACTTGGGATACATGTAATGTTTCTCATATCTTTTGGATGCTGGTGCAAATTTCAAGAATATGGAGGAAACGCACCTTGTCCAGGATCGACGTGTAGAAATGTAAGTTCTAGATTAAAACTTCAAAAAGAAAAAAAGAGTTCGGCAGGCGCAGTGAGTCTTCTGAGCCTATATTTAGGTACTTCGACAGAAATAGCAAACAAGCTGATCTGTTTGTTTTCACCTAAAGATAGCTCACCCTAATTCAGAAATGTAGTATTCATTCTATCTATCTACTTTTAAGAAATTAAAAGAAAACTATAATAAGCAATATGTAATGGGAAACCTAAAAGGCTAAAACAATTATAAATTCATGAATTAGCACCATGTAGCAAAAATAATAAGGTAATGCCAATTCCTAAAATTGAGTGTTTATGAAAACCCACCTAAAGATAGCTCACCCTAATACCGATATGTAGCATTCATTCTATCTATTTACTTTTAATAAATTATAAGAAAACTAAAATAAGCAAATATGTAATGGAAAACCTAAAACAAGTATAAGTTCATTAATTAGCAACACGTAGGTAATGTCAGTTCCTGAAATAGAGTTGTTTATGAAACCTAAAGCTAAGCGTATATAAATGAAAGCTGAGTAGCGAAATCATATAACTAATTGCATCCTAGCAGTGGTTGCTTCAAGCTAAATTTAAAGACAGGAACAAAATAGTACCAAAGAACTTCCCACTTTGAATGTCATGTTTAGATGATGTTGGCTTTTCACTTAGGTAATGAGTGCAAGGCTCTCCTCAATAAGTTTATTGAGAAATAATAAATGAGGGATAACCTAATGGTAAGAGACCTCCATCTCCAACCCTGAGGTTGGGGATTTGACTCACCAAGAGAATAAAAGCCCTCCATCTATCAAGCCACTATTTGGTTCCTTGGTAGATGGGATTTGGCAGTGGAGCTTACTATAAAACAGTTGCAATGATTTTGTTGAGAAACTGCAAGCAACAGTTATAAGTGATTAGGTACTAGACTGCCCTTAGAGTTCAGTTGTTCTATTCAAAATCTTATCATGCAACTGCTGAACAGTCTTTTAAACTGAATTTAAAAATGTTAATCTTTTTTCCGCTTTTGGAACAAGTTACACCCTGAGTCAATATACATTGGTTTCTTCTGACCCTAAATGTAAGACACGATATTAAAACTGCCCGCCAAAAGCACCTTAGTGATGATATCCTGTACCATATATATGTCATTACAAATATTACAAAAAGGAAATATCATTTTTCTGTTCTCCGAGGATAAAAGATAAACCTAGTTCATTCAAAACATATTCTCTAATGTGAGGGTAATTAACTAACATGACTTCACCAATATGGAGTGTGTTTTACATCGACTAAGAGAATGTTCCACCCAGAAAAGATCAAAGGAGTAAGATAAATTTGGTTGTGAATGATAAGGACAAAAGGCATTTAAAACAGAAAAGGAGAGTACGCATACCTCAGGATTCAGATCATTAACCTTCTCGATCGCATCCTCAACATTACCAGACTGTACTGCCTTTTTAACCGCCATTCGATCAGTGATAGTGGCAAGATCTATATCAGCTATTCATTCATAAGGAAAAGCATAATCTTATATGTACATATGCAACGACACAAGTTTTTACAAAAACATAAATGAGCAACCAAAACAGAATACAAGGATACGATCTGTTCCAGATTCCATTTTGAAGTTTTCTGCTGCTTCTACATACCCTTCTGTGACTAAAAAATTCATCACTAACCTATTCATATCTTCTTTTCTAATGTTAACATCATTGAGCCTTTTCTCCCACTCTTCTCTCGTGATTACTTTCTTCGACGTTGCCTGCAAAGGGGGGAAAGTGGAAAATTAAAAATAAAAACAAATGTATCACTCCACCATCTAAAACCTTTAAGTTTGGCAGCAGCAATATTGAACAATGAATGAAACACTTATCAACAACTTAAGGCAAATGCAGTTTTTGGCATGCCATTCAAGTATATGAGTTATAAAAGAATATGAAAGCACAAAAAAAGAACTCGAACTACAACTCAACTAATTGGACTAGAACTCAAGCGGACTAGAGCTCAACTTAAATGGACAAGAACTCAACTTAGTTGGACCTATCACTACCATGTCCAATAGCATCAAGTGCATTCAACATCTCACTCATTTCAGGAACATTGTGGACTAAGCATCCTATAGACTTAAAACCTTTCCAGATATCGGTTTAATATTACAACAAAGATATAACACAAAGAATTCAATGCGACAAGAGGATAACAACCAAAATGGAAAGAGTTCTATAGAACAGTTGTGAGACCATGAAAGTTATAAAGGGAACACTGTTGGCCTTTAAGGTCCAAACATCCACAAAATGACTGATACATAAATGCAGATGTTAAGATGGATGTGCAATCATACAAAAGTAGTCATATCCGGTAAAGTACAGGTAGTTTACATAGAGAATGCATTAGAAAAGAGTTGATAGAAATGTTCTTTGCATGTCCTCTGTTGACTTCCCAATATCGCTCCATAATTGTGAAACTATGGCACTCCCTCCTTCCAAGTTATGTGACACTTCCCTTTTCAGTCGGTCCCAAAAAGAATGATACATTTCTACATTTAGTAATAATTTAATGTTATGAGATGATCCACAGCCATACAAATTTCTATAGTTTGTTTTAAACCACAAGTTCAAATGTCTTCCTTTATTTCTTAAATTTCGCGCCCAATCAAACACCTTTACATAAATTGGGAAGGAACGAGTAATTATCAGGGTTAAGAGACACGGTAGACCTAACATCACATAGAAAAGAGTTGTACCAAAGGACTTATAATTTCTTGAAATCCATGCATATTTTTAAAAATAATTAAGGAAGAAAAAAGATGCATATAGGCAATATCGACCAGTTAGGACCAAGGCTTAGTCATGTTGGTATGTTTACTTATGTCCAACATCTGTTGGGAGCCTTGTAATCTTGCTAGAAAGTTGTACTCCAATAAAATACAGAGAATTTTCTAGTGTTCGAGAAGCTAAATAGAAACGAGTTTAACTGAAAAGACATGGATAGTGAGAATTCATAAAGCCGAGCCAGTGAGACATAATTGTTGTATCAAGAACTTTCTCTATACCCAGATTCTTTCATATCCACATGCAAACATCTAAGTTCAACTTAAACACATAAATAAAAAAATATTATAACCGAGAAACTACAAAGGGCCAGTGATGCAGGGTTCGGAAATCAGTACATAATGGATCTGCCCCTCTACCCTTTACCACTAGACAAAAAGCCTTGGGACCGGCACAGTATCAATCATAAAACCGAGAAAAAGGTATTAACATTATCTTAGATCGAGTCAAATCAATCAATCAACCAACACAGGGACGGAGGTAGAAGCCCAGATAACCCAGTAGCTTTTGCCCAAACATTGGATTTGTGTTAACAACAACAACAAAGGAGAGCCTTAGAGCAACTGGTAAAGTTGTCTTCGTGTGACCTAGAAGTAACGGGTTCAAGCAGAGGAAACAGCCACGGATGCTTGCATCAGGGTAGGCTGCATACATCACACCCCTCAGTGCGTCCCTTCCCCGGACCCTGTGTGAGCGGGATGCTTTGTGCACCGGGCTGCCATTTAACAACAACAACAACAAAATATTCCATAAATGGGGTCTGGAGAGGATGAGATGTAGCAGACCTTGACCGTATTTGTGTTAACAAATTATATAAATATGTACAAATATTAAACTCAATGTTTAGTACTTGAAGTCATTCTAAAATCCAGTACCCATACAGTTACACTTATTTTTAATTCACGTAAGTGGCAAGGTGAAAAATAATTGGAAAACCAAAGGACGTAAAAAAGAGGAAGAAATACCATGGCTACGATTTCAGCTAATCGGCGATTTAAAATCCAGAAGAATGACATCAGTATTCACAACTACTCCATTTTAAATAACAAGAGGTAACTGAGTTCGGTATATTTCTAGTTTCACCAACAAAATGTGAGTGAAAATGTTCTGTATGTTGAGACTATTTGGTATCCGAGCACAAAATAGGCACTAAAATGAAATAAAATGGATCTTGGGTTACCCGTTTGACTATTGCTCCCACTTTTAAAACAAAAAATTTCACCTAGATCCCTCAATAATACATGGTATTACCTAATTGCCCCTACTTACAAATGTTTTAAGTAAATATCCTCCACATCATACCTTCCCTTATGAAAGGACTATTTTGCCCCAACTTGTTTAATTCACGCTGAACATGTTCCTTCTCTCTTTTCCCATTCCTGACCTCCTTCTTTCTTCTTTGTGTGCTGGGAATTTGAGATTTTTTCTTGTGTTTGCTTGATTCCAGTGATTTGAAGGTTTTTATTGCCTATGGCTATTAGATATTCGTGTTTTGCATAGAGCTTAAAATCTTGACCACGGCCAAGAGCTGCATAGACTTTCTCTGCAAGGTGCTTATTGCAGTAGAGTTTAAAGTATTGGCTATTGCCAATACTTGCAGAGATGTTCCCTGTAAGTTGTCGCTTCCACCAGAACTTAGAGTCTTGGCTATTGCCAAGAGTTGCGGAGACTTTGTCTCCAACTTGTTCACTGTAGTAGAGGTAGAAATCTTGGCAATTGCCAATACTCTTAGAGATTTTTAGTGTAAGGTCCCCCTTGCAACAGAACTTAAAGACTTGGCTATTGCCAAGAGTTGCAGAAAAGTCTTGGCAATTGCCAATACTTGCAGAGACTATTTGTACAAGTTGCTCCTTCCACTAGATTTTAAAGTACTGGAAATTCTCAATACTTACAGAGACTATTTGTACAAGTTGCCCTTTCCGCTGGAGTTTAAAGTGTTGATTATTGTCAATAGTTGTAGAGAGAGACCACGGCAACATGGCTTAAAGTCTTGGCAAGAGGCAAGAAGTCTCTACAAGCCTCCCATTGCAGTAGAGTTTAAAGTCTTGGCTATTGCCAATACTTTAGAGATTTTCAGTGTAAGTTTCCCTTTGCAGCAGAACTTAAAGTCTTGGCTATTGCCAAGACTTGCAGAGATTTTTTTCCTGAAGTTGGCCAGTGCAAGAGGGCTTAAAGTCTTGGCAATAGCTAAGAAGTCTCTCCCAGGTGCCCATTGCACCAGAGCTTAAACTCTTAGCTATACGCCAAGGGTTGTAGATGCTTTCTTTGCAAGTTGGAACTTGCAACAGGCCATAGAATAATAGGCAAGAAGTGTATGTAGGGTGCTGATTGCACCAGAGCTTAAACTCTTGGCAATAGTTGCAGAGAACTTTACCCTTGCAACTTGAAGAAATCTTACGTTGAATCTTCTCTTAAACATAGGAATCTGTAAAAGGAATGGAGTTTTATGGTTTTCTTGATAGCGTGAATGGAGAAAAGGAAGGGGAGGGACTGGGGCGCGTCTTTTTATTAGTTTGTAGGGGTATTTTGGTCCGAAAAAAGTTTCATTAAACTAATGAGGGCATTTTTGCTAAACATCTGTTAGTGAGGGCATTTTGGCAAACCAAAGCTTCCCGTGTCATATTTTTGCAAATGAGCCCACTTAAAAGGCAATTGATATAACTATACAAACAAACAGTATTTTCTACACAAAAAGTATCAATACTATCATATTTTTAAAATATAATAATATTTTTTAAATATATAACAAATACATATAAAAGAGTGATAAAAAATTAGACCTCATCCTACACTATCATGTCACCCCCAAGTTGCCGCCCCCATGACTGCCACCTGAAGACCGCCGACTCTGACCATCGGTCGCCGTAAATTTATTTTAGTGTTTTTTTGAAATTTTTTGTATGTGTATTTTCATTGAATGCACAAAGGCATACACCTCATACGATCATTATATGTGTGTATATTCTCTGTATGTTTAGTGTATGTACAGTGTATAAATATTCATACATAGACATACACACCATTTACAAATGAAAAAACCAAAACACATTTTATACATTTAGTGTAGTCAAGTGTATACCCATTGTATGTCTGGTGTATATCAACTGTATATACATGTCATACACAAAACATACAATAGGAATACACATGTCATACATTTCCTACAATCAACAGCTACCAATCATACACCACAACCACCATAGATCCATCGTGTCCACCAGAAAACTCAAGAAAAAACAAAAATATAATAATAATAATAATAATAATAATAATAATAATAATAATAATAATAATAATAATAATAATAATAATAATAATAATAATAAAGCAAGCAACAGTGCCGTCCGAGAACACCTCGCCGGAAAACATCGGTGCTGCAACTCTGTAGCAAATCTATTGCTAACAGTGATTAAACAAGCAGCGCCGGCGACCGTAGAGTTATTTCGTCATCACTGCTCTATGATACATGAAGCTCCGATGGAGGCGGGAAGCTTTTCTTAAATTTGGGAGGAGATTGGCGACGGCGACGGGAAGATTTGTTAAACATGCGCGACGGAGTGTCGTAGGAAACGCCATTGACGACAACGGGACCACTCGCAACAGAGATGTCGTGATGGATGGAGAAATAATGCTAGCACCGGACAGAAAGGATTCGGGAGGGGCGGCGTTGGGGAATTTGAAGAAGGGGGAGGGGAGGGAGAAGAGAGATGGAAGAGAGAGAAGAGGAAGAAGAAAAGTTAGAGTCTTCTAATTATGCTATGTTTGGTAACATTTAAAAAAATATTGATACGTTTTGAAAAAAGGAAAAATATTGGTATGTTTTTTAAAAATATGTTCCCTACAATGACACAGGGTGTACAATGTTAACCCCCATAAAAAAGTTTTTGTCGACGCCAGATCTATTATTAGTAAGGACTTGCCAATCGTTAACATTTTTTCCTGATGAATGCAATCTTTTTAATAATTTTTCTTATGGGAATCAAAAAAGTAACAGCAGTGCCTAATCCATCTATTTCACGCTAAAACTTTATTTAAAATTGGATAGATAAGTTTGCCCAAATGAGAAAGAAGATAATTAAGTTGGAGACAATTATTCACATGACATCTACATAACAAAAAAGAGTTGAAATTATCCCTAACGTATTGAAATTATTCATATTTACCGCTCGTCTACCTATTGGCCCCATAAGCTTCCTATTGTTCTCTTTCGTCTTAATTTTTAATTTTTTTTTAAAAAAATGATGGTCTCGAAGAGTTTAGCACTTTAAAGATGATCTTTAAAAGTTGAGCACTTTCGTAATTACAAAAATACCACCATACTTTAGTGAAGACATAATTATAAAAATGTCACTGCACCTTAATGTAGTCGTAATTACAAAAATGACATTAGCCCCTTCAAAGTAGAAACAATGCCAATACTTTTGTGTAAATTGAACCAAAAATTGTATCCATTTTGTAAAGAAATTAGGCCAAATCAGCCTACTTCACACATCCACACAAAAAAAATAACTTCAAGTACTTATATTTAAAAATAACGACAATCCAGCTGTACTTATTCATACAATGAGTAAAAATACTATGTACATTTTGCATATAAATGAGGCCAAATTATCCTCACTTCATTAATTCACAAAAAGACATATGAAAACATAAAATGAAGATGATCCGGCTGCATTATTTTGTCTATTTTACAAATAAAAGACACCAAGTCGTCAATCACTTCGATCTTATACAAAATTCAAAGTAAAACATAACTAGACCAATCTGTCATCATTTATTCATAGTATGAGTCAAATATAAAGTATATTTTGCAGACAAAAGAGTCCAAATCGTCCTCACATTTGAAAAATAAAATGCTCTTAAAATAAAAAATAAAACACGGATATCTCCCCTAATCTTCATCTAAATCGTCATCATCCCTGGTGAAACTGCCGCCAAACGCCGAAAGCAGAGTATTTTGGTGTAGAAAATAGAGGAAAGTGCAAGCAGAAGTGAGGATGAAGTACTCATATTGTCTTTGCATGTATTCTCACTCACATCCATATCCATTATGATGGAGTGCTTTACCAAAGGGATCAGTTGGTGTGAAGATGCTACACCCACTAATGGTTTCTCATTTGAATTTTTGAAGTCCAAACCTAGCTTCTTCTACTGTAGAAAAGGAGAGGAAACAGATATGTAGTGAAGAAAAGGAAACAGAGGGAAATAAAGGTAGGGGTTGGTTTAAAGATGGTGGTTACCGGAGAAAAATCTGGTAGAAACGACCATTTTTTTATGCATTCCAGACTGATCAAGTGCTTTCAAGACCATTCACGCGGAGTCAACCAAAGGGGCTTCAAGATGTTCACCTACACTTGATATGGAAGAGTATTTATGGAGAGAGTATTGGAGAAGAGTTGAACGCGCGCAGCTTTAGCTACAGTGAGGGGCGGACCACCCATATGCAAGGAGGGGCGAATCAGACCTTCCCAAACTTGACAGCTCTCTGTTTCTCCCAGGGCGGGGCACCCAGATTCAAGCCTCTTGGAAAATCGACTAAGTGTTGAAATTGGAGCTCATTATTTCTCCAGGGCGGGGCGCCCAGGATTTTGGGCGGAGCGCCCAATCTCTTGTCACGATGACGACATTCCAGGTGGATATGCCAGGGCGAAGCGCCTCCCATCCCAGAGCGGGCCGCCCACCTGTAGATAGTTGTGATGGGATTTATTCTATTTTCGGATACTTAGTTATTTTATTGGCCCAGCATGGTCTTGCTTGTTTAGCCAACTTGTGGCTACTTTTAAATACTTAGACGTGTGGTGTAAACACTATATAACCCACAGTTAGTTGTTATTTTCATTACCTAACATTATTCAGAACATAGAACGTGAGATCTCTCTTAATATAAACCCTTGGGAACTTGTTTCTTTTGGAGATTCCAATTGACATTCTTTCCGCTTTGATCAAACCTTTTGCAAGATTCATAGTAATCTTAAGGATAGTTTGCTTAGCATAGGTGCCTCTTGACTCTAACAAGAAGGTAACTAGACTAGTTCTGATAGTTTGCTTAGCGTAGGTGCCTCTTGACTCTAACAAGAAGGTAACTAGACTAGTTCCTAGTTATTGTCTCGTTCTTGTTCAAATTGCTGATGAGGCCAAAGTGTATAGGATTTTCCTGGCCGTGCTTTGTCAAATTATAATATAGTTTAAGATATCGTGCCATAAAGATTGGGAAACCTATACTACTAACCTGTAATATTTCGAATACAATTTGAGAGAATCAAGCTGATGAAAAGTGAGTTTTTGAATTTATAATCTACTTTAAACGAAACAAACAACTTTAGGAAGATTTATAATTTAATAAGAATTGGGAATTATTAAATTCATAATATTATAATAAAATCTCAGCTTTTACATGTATTTTTCTTAAGAATAATTGCTATGTTCTGCTCACTAAAAAATAATCAGTTAATAGCACTCCGTAAGGTTATGTAAATTAACTGCGTTATAACTAGTGACAGTTAAATTAAAATATTTTCTTGCTTGAATTGTGCAACAAGGTAGTAAAAACTTCGTGAGAATATTCTTACTATAAACCAATAACCTTGCCTACAATAATTCCTCCGTGAAAATTAAAACTGAGGCAAGCAAGATTACAGACTTGGAATAATAGTATACTAAAAATTACTCTCACTCTACTATTTTATCTTTTAGTCATAATATGTTAATTTTGTTCTGTGAAATTATAAAATTAATATAAAAATAACATAGAGATAAAATATGTAGATGTGATCATAATAATTAATAAAAGACCATCATCCCTGCACAGTATAAAATATAAATAGAAAGTATCAAGCCAATAACCTGTTTAAACTGAGATAATATTATAAAGATATCAAGCTTCATCAACTATCCCAACTAAAAGAGATTACTCTATTACGGAGTAAGAAAAATAAAAGTACTTTGTAGAAATATTATTTCTCCTAATAAGAGCAACTACTAGAACTTAGAAAGACAAAAGAGGAGAAAATGGAGCAACAGCAAGTCTCTGCTCTTAGAAAACATGCGTGCTATATAGAAAGAGAAAGAAAAAGTTCCACATCTCCCGTTTCAACATGTGCTATTTATAGCAATAAAGTCTTGGAGGCCTTTGGTGGAAATCTTCTTGATGAGGTCATCAAAGATTATGATGACAAACTTTTCCTACGTAGCCTTGGTGAAAGTTGGCACAAAACCTTGGCAAATCTTATGGTGGTATTTTGCCATTTTCTCATGAATTTCTCATGGTTGCCTTTTGGTGGTAATTTGACAGTTTCTCATGGTTGCCTTTGGATGACAAATTCATCTTTCTTTTGTGTAGTATTTTATATTTTGCAGATGAAGTCGTATCATTATAACCCCTTGACTTTTAGCTTCTTTCCTTCTCTTTTTCCATGTATTCTTTTTCCTGCAAGAATTATTAGAAAAGTGGGGGAATATGATGTTATTATTGATGTTTTATTTTAAAATCTTATCTTTTTATATAGTAAAATTACACGAATAATTATATCCATCAAATTCCCCCACACTTGAATTTTTACTCATCCTCAAGGAAAAAGAAACTTTTCAAACTTTCTCTTCAAAGCTTTTGACTCTTGTAGGATAGAAAATTTGTTCAAAATAAATATCTTTCATTATGCTCAATGAAATTATCCTTTTTAAATTCACCAAACCATTTACCTTATTTCTAAATTCTCCTTTGATCAACAAAAGCTTACAATCTTTTCTCCTTGAATCTTTCAGAATTGATAGATTTATGATCACTTATTCATTATGTATCATAACATTGTCCATATGCTTGCTCCTCATGTTTATCTCCACTAATATAGGCACAATATTGATTTTCAAAATCTTTTTAGAACATTTCTTGGCTTGTAAATGTCAGGCTTTAGGCTGGTTGGATAAGAGATATATTTGTAGTGACTTCTCTTTTTCCAACTTGGAGAAAATATTTCCTTATTCCCGATACTATTTACTTCACTTGGTAGACATGATTTTTTTTATTATTTCCCTTATTTAGCATATCATACACCACATATTTCAAAATTTTCTCCTTTTTTTAATTTTTTTTTTTCAAAATTTCTTCCTCCTTTTTTTCTCAATTGCTCATTCATAGCCGGAAGAAATGATGACTCTATATATATATATAAGAGGCTAGATCAAAGAATACCTAAATTCATTTTTCAAAAATCAATGTCATCCATTATTTTGCATCGAAAAACATTCAGAGCAAGTTCTAGCCAAGTTTTTTGTTTCATCCTGCTTTTGTGACCATAAGTTTTCTTAATCCCGATGATTCCTTGAGTCGAAGATGCTTGCTATTGTTTTCACAAAATCAAAATCATATATAAAAATCACATGGTGAAAAATAAAAAATATGAACATAATGTAAAGAATTTATGTTGTTAATTAAATACATACAAAAGGTCATAATTTAGAAGATATTATATTTAAAAAACGTCCAAATCAGAATAGCCCTCCCACATACTTGAACATTTCATTCTCCTGAATGAAAATACTTTCCTACACGAGTGAAAAGGGAGTAAAAGAAAGATTTTTTTTTAAATAAAAAAAAGGATAATATAAATAGTAAATACTACTTAATAGTAAAACTATTCTTGGATTTCAAATTTACGATCACAAAAGAAAGCTTGAAAGAAACTGTGACCACACATAGTCTATGTGTAATAGACTGACTAATTTAGCACCTTAACAGTCATGAGGCCCTGGTTTGAATATAAACCAGAAGATTACTGGTGCCAAGATTAGATTTGCACAATTAAATGGTTAACCAACCAGTAATTTAGGCATACCAATCACCATGGAGTTACTCCTGTCTAGGTGACGCTGTTTTTGTAGAGGCCTTCATGAGATGTTCTAGTTGTACAATAATCTGGATATTGACCAGATCAATTGGTTAAGCATTTTATTAGTCAAATGTAAGTTGGACTTATGAGGCTCCATTGCTTCACCCTCAATGACTACGGGTGAGAAACCATAATTTTGAGTTTAACGTCGTCAGCTCGACGTAGTAACTGTGAAACTCATCAGTCTATCATGGTTACTGATGGTTGTTGCTCAGAATGTCCTCCAAAATATAATTTTAGCCTGTGACCATTGACCTTAAATTTCTCTCCTCCATTGATCTGTTGAATTTCTATTGCTTTGTATGGAGTAACATCTGCAACATTATAAGGACCTGTCCACCTGGATTTCAATTTTCCTGGAAATAGCCTGAAACGACTATTGTAAAGAAGTACATGATCTCCAATTTTGAAATTTTTTGGTAGGATCAAATTGTCATGCCATCTTTTTATTTTTTCTTCGTAAATCCTGGCATTTTCATGGGCTTCCATCCTCAATCCTTCCATCTCATTAACCTGTAAAAATCTATTTTTACAAGCAGCGGTTAAGTCAAAATCCAATGCTTTCACTGCCCAAAATGCTTTGTGTTCTAATTCAACTGGTAGATGATAAGCTTTTCCAAAGACTAATCTGTATGGGGATGTACCAATAGGCATTTTGAACGTTGTTCTGTATTCCCATAGTGCATCATCTAATTTTAAAGCCCAGTCTTTTCTTTAGATTCCAACCATTTTTTCAAGTATCTTTTTTAGTTCGCGGTTAGAAACCTCAACTTGCTCTTGAGTTTGAGCATGATATGGTGTTCCTGTTTTGTGAGTCACAACATATTTTGATAGCAAAGAAGAAAATTGCCTATTCATGAAATGGGTTCCTTGGTCACTAATGATGACTCGTGCTGTGCCAAACCTGGCAAAAATATTTTTTCTGAGAAAATTACACACAATTCGAGCATCATTTTTTCTGGAAGGAATGGTTTCAACCCATCTTGAAACATAATCCACAGCCACAAGTATATATTTAAAAGAGTGAGATGCGGGAAAAGGACCCATGAAATCTATTCCCCAAACATCAAATATTTCACATACCTGTATTGACTGTAATGGCATCTCATCTCTTTTAGTGATATTACCTGTTCTTTGACACTTGTCGCATTGTGCAACGTAAACACGGGCGTCCTTAAAAAGTGTTGGTCAGAAGAATCCAGCTTCTAAAACTTTAAAGGCAGTTCAATTTGCTACATAATGTCCTCCAATTGCTCCATCATGGCAATGATACAAAATCTTGTTCATCTCATCTTCAGGTACACATTTTCTAATGATATTGTCTGGACAAACTTTAAACAAGTAAGGGTCATCCTACATATAATATTTAGCATCAGTATGAGTTTTTTCCTTCGCTGATAAGAGAGATATTGGGGTGTCCATTTTCCAACCAAGGAAGTTTCAATGTTTGCAAACCAGGGTTGTTGAGTCACAATTGAGTTTATAGAAAAAATGTGTTCATCAAGAAATTCTTCTTTTATATCACACAACTCAAGAGGGGAGTTTCCTAATCTAGACAAGCGATCTGCTATCTGATTCTCTGTTCCCTTTTTATCTTTTATTTCTAGGTCAAACTCTTGGAGAAGTAAAATTCATCTTAACAATCTAGGTCGAGCATCTTTCTTCGTTAAGAGATATTTTAAAGTTGCACGATCAGTAAAAACAGTGACCTTGGTTCCTATCAAATAGGACTGAAATTTATCAAAAGCAAATACTACTGCCGGTAGTTCTTTTTCTGTTATGGCATAATTAAGTTGAGCTTCATTCAAAGTCCTACTGGCATAGTATATGGGTCAAAAAATCTTATTTTTTCTCTGGCCTAAAACTGCTCCAACTGCTGTATCACTAGCATCACACATGACCTCAAAAGGTTGGTTCCAATTAGGGGACACAATTACAGGGACAGTTGATAATTTTTCCTTAAGGGTGTCAAATGCTTTCAAACAATCACCTGAAAAATCAAACTTAACATCTTTCATCAAAAGGTTAGTCAACGGTTTTGAAATCTTTGAAAAGTCTTTTATGAACCGTCTGGTAAAACCTACGTGGCCTAAAAAACTTCTAATGCCTTTAACAGTTGTAGGATGGGGTAATCCTGCTATAAGATCAATTTTAGCCTTATCAATTTCTATGAGTTCTATCCCTTTAGCAGTGATTTTATGTTCTAAAAAAATTCCCTTAGTAACCATAAAATGATATTACTCCCAATTAAGAATCAAGTTTGTCTCTTTACATCTGTGAAGAACTAAGGTCATGTGATTAAGAAAATCATCAAATATTTTACCAAAAAGGGTGAAATCATCCAAAAAAATTTCTAGAAATTTTTCAGTCATGTCCGGAAAAATTTGCTGACATGCAATTCTGAAATGTAGCAGGTATATTGCATAAACAAAATGGCATTCTCCTGTATGCATAGGTTCCATGGGGACATGTGAATGTAATCTTATCCTGATCTTCTAGTACAATTAGTATTTGGTTATACCCTGAATATCCATCAAGGAAATAGTAAAAACCGTACCCTGCAACTCTTTCCAACATTTGATTAATGAATGGTAAAGGAAAATGATCTTTTCTAGTGGCATCATTCAGACGTCTGTAATCAATACAGACCCTCCATCCTGTAACTGTTCTAGTAGGTATGAGTTCATTATTTTCATTTTTTATAACTGTCATACCTCATTTCTTCGTTACTATATGTACAGGACTTACCCAAGGACTGTCAGAAATTGGGTAAATGATACCTGTCGCCAGAAGTTTGATAACTTCATTTTTCACCACTTTTTATATTGCTGGATTCAATCGCCTTTGGGGTTGGACTATTGGTTTGCACTTATCTTCCATGAGGATTCTGTGCATGAAAATAGCTGGAGTAATTCCTTTGATTCTGCTATAGTCCACCCTAAGGCTCCTTTGTGTACTCTAAGCACTTGAATTAAACTATTTTCCTATTCTTCAGTCAGAGAAGATGAAATAATTAGTGGAAACAAATCATGTTCAAGATAAACATATTTCAAATGGGAAGGGAGAGTTTTGAGTTCAATTTTTTGTTGAGCTTCATCTGATTTCATCTGCTCATCATCATGATCTTTTTTAAATATTTCAGCTTCACTTTTGATGGTTAGATCATCCTCATGTGTGTTGCAAGACTTGGCCAAACATCTTTCAATTGAGTCTAATATTAATTGGTCATCTCTGAATATCTGCAAGATCACTAATCATATTAATAGAAAAACATGAAGATGATGTCTCATCTCTCCTAATAACTTTAGTATCTTTTGCATATCAAAGATGACTCTTTCTTCATCAACTCTCAAAATTAGTCGTCCCTAATGAACATCTATGATTGCTCTACCTGTAGCAAGAAAAGGTCTACCAAGAATTATTGGTTCATCGGGACATTCCTCCATTTCAAGTACTATGAAATCTACATGGAAAATAAATTTATCCACTTTTATAAGCACATTCTCAATTATTCCTTTAAGTTTCTTAGTACTTTGATCTGCAAATTGAAGAGAAACAACTTCGTTTTTCATCTCGCCAAGATCCAATATTCTAAAAATAAAAAATGGCATCAAATTAATTGAAGCTCCAGAAACACCAAGTGCTTTTTCAATATAAACTCCTCCCAAAGTGCATGGAATTGTAAACTGCCTGGGTCACCAAGTTTTTGTGGTAGCTTGTATTAAAGTATAGCATTGCATCTTTCAGTAAGCATTACCACATAAACTTCTTCCATTTTTTTTACTTGACAAAATTTCATTTAAAAACTTGGCATATGAAGGCATTTGTAGTAAAGCATCAGTGAAAGAAATATTAATGTGAATCTGTTTTAGAATTTCTAAAAATTTTGCAAACTGACCATCAAGCTTTTCTCTTTTCATTTTTTGTGGAAAAAGAATTGTCACAGGGAAATGAGTCATTTTCTCAATATTCTTTTTCTTGATTTCTTTTTTTTTTCTGATGGTTCAGAAGGTGTATCAACATTCTTACCCTTGTCGACCTGTTGTTCTAACAAACTCTTGTCATGTCTGTCTACATAAGGTTCATCAAGATTCTTACCTGACCGTAAGGCGATGGCCTTAAGGTGTTCCTTTAGATTTTTTCTCTGTATTGCTCGGTAAGGGACCTTGAATTTTTTCTTATACAAGAGTTGCTGGCTGGCTTACCTGAATTTCAAAATTCTTGAGGGCTGAATTTTGGTTTTCCATTTTTTGTCAGTAGCCTTAATGTACTTGTACAAAACTTCATCAAGACTTGGATGTGATTGTTGAGGCCTTTGTTGATACGGAATTGCTTGCTGATATGGCCTGAAATTCGGCTGCCCGCGATTTTGATTCTGGTAACCTGGTGGACACTGTACCAGTTGCTTCTAGAAACTTTAAGAATTCTCAGCACCATTTGGATTGCTCCATTGAAATCGTGGGTGTTTTGTGCCATTGGACTTCCAAAAGGGTACGACTTGTAACCGATGACATTGACCTGTTCATCATTTTGATTGGTTGCTTGACACTCATAGTTCAGATGATTTCCTCCACACATGTCACAAGTCTCAGATTGGCTTGATTGTTGTGTATTAACCTGAAAAGATTCAAACTTTTGTGCCAAAGAAATAATCTGTTGTGTCAGTGTATTTAAAGCGTCTGTCTGATTTACCGTTGCAGCTTTCTTTATTATTATGCGATCAGATGGCCATTGAATGGCATTTTCAGAAATTTCATTCAACAATTGCAATGCTTCGACTGTAGGTTTTTGCATTATTGAACCTTCTGCAGCTGCATCCATCACATTTTTAGAAGACGGTTTTAGCCCGTGATAGAAAATGTACAACTGCATATGTTCAGGAATGTCATGATGAGGACATTTTCTTAGCATTGTTTTTAATCTTTCACATGCCTGATAAACTGACTCAATGTCAGTCTGCAAGAAATTAGAAATATCTTGCCTTAACTTTATTGTTTTAGAAGGGGAAAAATAAAAACTTCTAAATCATTTGGTCCCATGTAGTAATAGAAAACTTGCGGCAAAATTCGCAACCAAGTCTTGGAATCTCCTTTTAAAGAAAAACAATAGCCTTAACTTTATTGCTTCATGAGGTACTCCATTATACTTAGCTGTTTCAACCAATTCTAAAAAGTCAATTAAATGACTATGTGAAACTTCACTTGGATCACCAGTAAAGGTGCAAGACTGTTGAATTGTTTGAATCAGGTCTGTCCTGATTTCAAAGTTATTGGCTGCCACAGGTGGGTTCCTGACACTAGATTCACAGTTAAAACGGTCTGGCCTAGCATAATCCCTTAGGATTCTATTTGCTGGTCTTGGCGCCACTTCATCAAACTACTCCTCTACATGGACTGGTGGTGAAATTTCCAGTGGGTTGTTGTCATCTCCTAGTTGGTGTTCCATTCCTTTACTAGTTACGTTTTAAGAAGATGATGTATGTCCTTTTCTGCACAACTACAAAGATCTTTCAATTTCAGGATCGTAATTGACTAACTCTTTTAAAGAAGAGCGGGTCATACACAATCTAAATTTTTTAATAAAAAGAAAGTTTTTTTTCTTCAAAAAATTGTAGGTGTAATATAGTAGAAAGTAAAAAAATTATAGGAGCTAAAGTAAAAACAGCAACACTCTAGTTATATGTAGATAGTAACAATGATATTCTATACTATAACTAAAAAAACAAAAGTAACAAAGCAAAACTATTAACACAAAGATAGAAACAAAGTACTACTATTATTATTATTATTATTATACTGGGTAGATGTACTATTATTTATAATTTTTATGGTAAAATAAAACAATTATTATGATGACTAGAGAAGTAGGTGATGAAAGCAGTAAGAACAAGTACTACAATAGTATAATATATATATAGCAAGGGATACGTAAATGAGGAATAGTTGGATGTAGAGAACTAGTAAGGCAATGAGAATTGAGATGGAATGATACAATATTAGTTAAGAATGTTAGTTTAGTTTACTAGTTAAGAAAATAAAAATAAAGTGTTAATACTAAAATTTAAGAGTGGAGAAAAAAATAAATAATAATAAGTTTTTACAATGAAAAGATCGGTACTGACGAAAATCTAATACTGATACTAACTATCAAGTAAAGTAGTAAAATGATATTATTATATTTAAATAAATTTTGATAGTATAGTACTCCCTCCGTCCCAAAATGAGTGTATACCTTTTCTTTTTTATCTGTCCCAAAATGAGTGCCTCTTTCCTTTTATGGCAACTCTTTTAATCTAAGATTTGTTTTAGACCACAGGATTTAGTGACTTTGGCCCGCATTATACACACCTTTCATTTTAAACCACAGGATTTAAAAGTCTTTCTTATTTTCTTAAACTCTATGCTCAGTCAAACCCAGACATTCCTTATTTTCTTAAATTTTGTGCCCAGTCAAATCTAGACATTCATGATGGGAATAGTTGACATGAAAAACTGTAGTATGACACAGTAGGAAGAAGCACAATAGTAGAAGAAGTACAATAATATAACAATAATAAATATATAAAAAACTAGTTAATGAAAGAAGTTGGAAGAAATCCTGCTAATGAGAGAGAAATAGTAGACAATTACACAAAGGAAAACGTCGGTACTAGTACAGAAGGTAATACTTGTAGAAATATTAAAAAAGAAAATATAACAATATTGGTAATACTAAAGTCTCAAACTAGTAGCAAAATATTTGATCTGAAGCAGATGTACGCCACGGTAATGGCGCCAAAAATTTAACGAGGCCAAAGTGTATAGGATTTTCTTGTTCGTGCTTTGTCAAATTATAGTATAGTTTAAGATATCATCCCACAGAGATTGAGAAATCTATGCTACCGACCTGTAACATTTCGAATACTATTTGAGAGAATCAAGCTGATGAAAAGTGAGTTTTTGAATTTGTAATCTACTTTAAACGAAACAAACAATTTCA
The DNA here is from genome assembly GCA_029990175.1 of Petunia secreta. NCBI lineage: Eukaryota > Viridiplantae > Streptophyta > Magnoliopsida > Solanales > Solanaceae > Petunia > Petunia secreta. The sequence continues at coordinate 100,727 of JARKIP010000204.1, read as the reverse complement.
GGAAGATTTATAATTTAATAAGAGTTAGGAATTATTGAATTCACTTGATAATATTATAATAAAATCTCAGCTTTTACATGTATTTTTCTTAAGAATAATTGCTTATTTCTAATTTAGTTATGTTTTGCTCACTAAGAAATAATCAGTTAATAACACTCCGTGAGGTTATGTAAATTAATTTCGTTATAACTAGTAACAGTTAAACCAAAATATTTTCTTGCTTGAATTCTGCAACAAAGTAGTAAAAACTTCGTGAGAATATTCTTACTATAAATCAATAATCTTGCCTACAACAATTCCTCCGTGAGAATTAAAACTGAGGCAAGCAAGATTACAGACTTGGAATAATGATATACTAAAAATTACTCCCACTCTACTATTTTATCCTTTAGTCATAATATATTAATTTTGCTCTGTGAGAATTATAATATTAATATAAAAATAACATAGAAATAAACTATGTAGATGTGATCATAATAATTAATAAAAGGCCATCATCCCTGCAGAGTATAAAATATAAATAGAAAGTATCAGCCAAGAACCTGTTTAAACTGAGATAATATTATAAAGATATCAAGTTTCATCAACTATTCCAACTAAAAAAGATTATTCCATTATGGAGTAAGAAAAATAAAAGTACTTTGAAGAAATATTATTTCTAAATAAAAGTACTTTGAAGAAATATTATTTCTTTTAATAAGAGCAACTACTAGAACTTAGAAAGACAAAAGAGGAGAAAAGGGAGCAAGAGCAAGTCTCTACTCTTAGAAAACCTGCGTGCTAGATAGAAATAGAAAGAAAAAGTTCCCTATCTCCCTTTTCAACATGTGCTATTTATAGCAATAAAGTCTTGGAGGCCTTTGGTAGAAATCTTCTTGATGAGATCATCAAAGATTATGATGACAAACTTTTCCTACGTAGCCTTGATGAAAGTTGGCACAAATCCTTGGTGAAAGTTGGCACAAATCTTATGGTGGTATTTTGCCATTTTCTCATGAATTTCTCATGGTTGTATTTTGGAAATTTCTCATGGTTGCCTTTTGGTGGTAATTTGACAATTTCTAATTGTTGCCTTCGGATGACAATCATCTTTGTTTTGTGTAGTATTTCATATTTGCAGATGAAGTTGTATCATTATCACCCTGTACTTTTAGCTTCTTTCCTTCTCTTTTTTCATGTATTCTTTTTCCTGAAAGAATATTAGAAAAATGCGGGAATATGATATTATTATTCATGTTTTATTTTAAAATCTTATCTTTTTATATAGTAAAATTACATGAATAATTATATTCATCAATTGTGTCTTGCTTTTCTCTTGTCTTTTGCTTCCGTAATCATGCTTACATCATTTGGAATCAGAGCAAGGAAAGGGATTGTTCTTACTACCTCAGTCTTGTTCTTCATACCTAAATTAGGGTTTCTTAATTAGAGATTCTTAATTTCATTTTTAATTTTTTTTAAAAATAAGGAAACGGCTAGGGTTTGCCGTGTAGTTGGTGTTTGAACCGACTTTAAGGAATTGTATGTGTAGAAAAATAGTTATGGTTCTTGAATTCTGAACTAGTTCTTGAATTTCTTGAACCTAGAAATTGAATTTTCTGAGTTTCTTGAAACCCTTGATTGTGTGGATTGATTTGATCTTGATTGTTAAAGAGTATCACACGTTTTTGGGGGGTAAAGGGACTGAAATTCATGTTTCTATGGGTGTTAGTAAAATTTTCAGCCTTGAGAAGTGTTGGATCACGCCTAGGGTTTGTTAATTTTGAGTTCTTGGTTGTTTCAACCTTAAATCTTGTGTTCTTAACGCGTTTTTGGACAATCTTGAGAGTTCTTGACAAAGTCTTGAAGAAGTAGAGGCAGCAACTAGGGCAGCATGTAAACCTTGTTCTTGGCGAGTTCTTGAATAAATTCTTGAGGTTTATTGAATCTATTGGTAGTGTTCTTGATTTGAAAACATTAGGCTGATTTGATCATTGAGATCCTTTAAAAATATACTTTTTGTTGTTAATTAGCACGCTGCATAAAGAGGAGAAAAGGTTCAGCTTGTTCTTGATTCTTGTAGCATATTTTTGGTGAAGCGTGTGACGTTCTTGAGTAGTTTGTAGTGTTCTTGATCTAAAAATATTTTGGGATGTATTGATCCTTCAAAATACTTGATTCTACACCATATTGGTGAAGAAAAATATTGAGAGGAAAAAAAGAGAAAAATCTGTTGCATTCTTAGAGAAGAAAGGGGTAAACTAATCCTAGTTTATGTGGAAAAGCTATTCCATTAAAAAAAGGAGAAGTATATCCCATTCTACTAAGGAAAGTTGGCTGAAAATTGGATAAAAGAGAGTAGGAAAAATGTTGAAATATGCTAGTTTACTGTTGAATTACACGCTGCAAAGAGAGAGAGAAAATCTGCACATTGTTAGAAGAAAAGAGGAAAGCTTAGTCTAAAGTTGAGGTGGAAAACAACTCACATTCAAAAAGGGAGAAATTTACCTATTTTACAAGGAAGGAAAATTAGTTTCCTCTAGGATTTGGAGTAGAAAAATGCAGCAAACATTGGGAAAAGGAAAGTGGAAAAGTCAGTTAGAGCGTTGAGAGAGAAAACAGGAAAAACTTCTCCAAAACCGATTGGAAAAATAAAATTAGGCGGAAAAACTTATTCCAATCCACAAGGGAAAGCTTAAAACTTTTTTCCTAAGGGAAAAGGGATAGTTTCTTCTAGGAATTTCCTTTTATTTTGTTAATAATTCTACTTAGTATCTCTTGAATTTTTCTTCTACTTAAGTTAATACTAATTCTTGAGCTTTTAGGAAATTCGCGCTTGCTGAATTTTTCAAAACTTTCCTAGAAATTCCTTGGCTTATCATTCTCACTTTAAAAGTCATCCGTCCATAGAGTCATATTACTTCAGTCTTATCCCAAGGGGACTAGTGATTCTTGTGGAACTGGGAAAGTCGTTAAGGAAGCTGTTCAATTGGAGAAAGCCATTTGTAACAAGTTTGTGTGTTCCTACCCTAAAAATTGAGTGAACTTGAGTGTCATTCAAAAGTAAGGGAGTGAGTGAGGTATTTTTTTCTAACCTTAACATATTTTCTAGTCTTTGCTTGTGCACAGGTACATGGCTGCAGTAGGAGGTAAACAAGAGAGTGTTCCCGAGCTGACTTTGGCTGAGATGAGAGTAATGAGAGCTGACTTGGGACGATCTATTGACAGCATGGGAACTAGAGTGGGAATCTTGAAAGGAGCAGGCATCTATGACTCCAAAATCTTCTTGTAATGAGTCAAACTTGGGCAATCCCCAAGTAGTTATGCCAAACCCGAGGTTCCACAATTTGAAGGTGAATGTTTGTGGTTATAAGGGCTTCAATCTAGAGCTTGAAGACTTGAGTGAAGTGATCCACACTCAATCCACTCACCTATGAAGGTGTGGGGCGATCGTCAAAGATAATAGTATCCAACTAGAGTCGGGGTCGATTTCCTCAGGGAGCTAGCTTTGCAATCTATTAGTCTTAGGTTGAATAGCAACAGGTTCTATGACTTGTATGTATATTCCTAGATATAAATGGGTAGGACGTGAAATAACTACAATTACGAATAACAACTAACACTAAAACATGCAATAAATTCAACACTTTAAAGTAGATGTGTATATGGAGAATGAGCTAGGGGTTTGCTCATTCCGACAAGATTCTTTTCACTCAAACCCTTGCCTTGACCTTGAAAATCACATGGGTAGTAAAAATGGTCGGACCTCGAATATATTCCTCAAAACCCGTTAGGGATAGAGAGGTTTTACCATATTAAGCCCGTTAGGGTCAATAATGGGGCGTGAGAAACCCTAGTCCAAGGACCCGAGTGGGAATGACTTTTTTGGGGTCTTTCCCTTTAGATGGGGGTAGGAAGTAGCCAATGTAACCCAAATTCTCGCTAGTTCCTAATAACCCACATCTTCAACCCCGTTAGGGTGATGAAAGCGAAGTAGTGTTAGGTTCAAGTACGGTCGTGCCTCAAACTCTAGTCAATGAACGCATGAAAGAGAACTAGATTCATCTTTACCCATAGATTACACAAGATTAAGAGCGAGTTTTAAGTAAAAATTATCAAATATTCATGAATAAACCCCTAGTATGAATTTAGCTACTCATACTAGGGTCTAACACAAACATAATAAGAGATGGTATAGCAAAAATCATATGAAGAGTTAGATATATAATAGAAATTCTTACAAAAGATTCAAGTTATAGCCCTTTCTTTTGCCTCCAAGAATAGTCAAAATGTAATAAAGTATATTCTAAGCTAAAAAATGGTCTAGTTTCTCGAAGACATAACAGCCTATTTATAGGCATGGGTTTGAAAACTAGGCTAATATTTACAAAATTGCCATTTTGCCCTGTTTTACCCTAAGCCGCCAGTCATTCGGCGGGCCGCAGATTGAGTTGCTTGGCCGCCAAAGGCGATTCTAGCTCTTCAATTTTCTTATTCTGCGGTGCAGGTTCGGCCGGGCGCAGGATCAGCGGCGGACAACTCCCACACTCGCAGATGTCTTCTTAGATCATTGATGTGGTCGGCAGAGCCGCACATGCTTCTGCGTGATCGCAGAGTGGTTTCCGCATTTGTGTCGCCGGTTCGCCTCTTAGCTTTGCAGAGCGTTGATGAGATCTTGAACTCGTTCCTCCTTGGCATGCAATTCGGCTGGTAGCCGATCAAGCTACTGCTTGTTCTCCTTGTTCTTTAAAATGTAGCCAAAGTTCATTGTTTTTGTTCTTTTCTTCATTCCTTTTGGCTTTATATATTGATATTCTTTGTAACTCTGAAACATGGAATAAACATAAGATTTACTCCAATAATAAAGCTTTTAGGACGTGAAAGCTAATCTAAAAGAGTCGCAAATATATGCAAAATGCTAACGCATCATGAAGCCAAACTTATTTCACCAGAAGTGGTTGATCTTTTACACTTAACATGGGTGAGAAGAAGGTATCCATATCTTTATGATGGAAATAAGGTTGAGTGGAAGGTCAAGGTAAAGTGTCACATGGAGAGTACCTTGAAACGGTCCGGTGTGATGTGTATCATTTTCAAACTTGTGACTTGTGCTTTGGGCAACCATGGTTTCTAGATTGCAATGTTCCATATGTATGAGATTGGATAAGGCATGTCGTGGATGACATAGGATGGCCTATAATACCATTCCCACTTACGAAGACAAGTCCTAATAGTGCTTATGCCTCTTTTATGCACGTAAAGGAGTGTAATGCCAATCAAAAGGGAAAGTTTGGGATGACAAATATAGTTGGACTGCCACGAGCGAAACAAGAGGATGTCAGTGAAAAGAATATGACAAAAAAGAAAGAAGATAATAAAGGAGAGAAAGTCTTTCACTCTAACACTTGTAATTCTTCTTTTTCCTCTAGTTGTTTAAATTCTCTTGCAGGTACCATTAGAAACAAGCTTGGGAGTGAGCGCCACTTATTGGAAGTGCAAGAAGATGGCGCTTTAGGGGCTGTTATGATGTTGAAGGGGCTGCCCTTGTCGACTCTAAGCTTGAGGAGGAAGAGAATGTAGGAAAAGAAAGTCAATCTTGTGGCCATTAAGGTAAGTCTACTACACTTAATACTCTAGGAGCTATTGAAGAGAAAGTTAATGATGTGAGTATAAGTAGCAGTATGTCTTGTTTGGACCTTAAGTCGTCGCTGCCTTGTAATAGAAATCTGAATAAGGTTTGTGACAATACACTAGTTGTTCTTAAATGTGCTCCTAAAATTGGAACTACTTATGAGTTAATTGTCATGAAAACTAGTATTGACACTTGGGTTGAGGGTCTGGGTGTTAAAAGTAATACTTCTTGGGATGTTATTAATGAAAGCTTGCATGTTGTCCCAGAAGTAAAATTTAATCATCACTTGTTTGATCTTTTTATTGAAGGTGTGGAGTCCTTTTTGAGTTCTTTTGATGATGAAACTGAGCATGGTAATGAAACTGAATTATGTGACGATTTTGGTTATGTTGACGTCACTGGTGAAGTGAACTTGAGTGAGACCTTTGTTGTGAAACTATTCTTACTTGGAGATACTTGTTGTTTAGATAATGAGTTTGAGTTTCTTAAAATTATTTCTTGTGATGGAATTAACTCCTTGTTTGATAATAGTTCACTTGGTAGAGGGCATTGGCAAGAGAAGGAAAGTGTGGATCTTTGTTTAAATACTGCTTCTTCTTTGTGTTGTCCAAAAATTGGCATGGAGTTTGGTTGTATTCATGATTATGAAAATATGTCTTTTGTTGTGGACACCATTGATGAAGTAACACTAGGTAACACTTTTCTTTTCTATTTGTTTACCTATGATGAGGATCATGAGTGTGTTAGGAGCTGTTGGAAAGATGCTCCTTTGGAGTTATTGTGGTATGCGACCAAAACTTGTAAACTCCTTGAGGACGGTATGTTTTTTTAGCTCATGTGTGTGGGCAAAAACATGTCACCTACTATTACGGGGATACAAGTCCAACTAGCGAGAGTAGGCTTATCTTACAAGTCACCAGCCACAAAGAATACACGCATGTTCTACGAGTAACGACCGTTCAGGCGGTACGAGCGTAGGACGAAAGACATACATCCTGCCGCCTTAGGATTACAGTCTCTTAGTTAGAGTTTCGTATATACCACCGCCTTGAGTTATAGGCCCATAGATTTATTACTCTTTTTATTTTACCTTAGTTAGGACTGGGTATCCATTACTATAAATACCACCTCTTATATTGTATTGTACAACAGAGCGATTCACCATAGAATCCGGCTATTCTCAAGGAATAAGACTACTTTACTTTTCTTGCTCACTGTTTCTCTCATTTATTTACTTACTTTTCTATCGTATTTAATGTATTGCTCGTGATCTCATTCTTAATTAATTATTTAACCTAGGCGACCGATTTTAGGCATAAACAGTTTGGCACCCACCGTAGGCTCAGACAATTGTAAGTATTCTACGAAGGAAAATGTGCAATCGTGTCAAGCAGCGGCAACCACGCTATACAAGATACTGGCAACGAGATCCAACAAATAATTTATAATTCGGTAAATACGGCTGAAATTGTGAACTATCTAAGATCAAAACAATGTTATCTGACTTCATGGTTAAAGCCTTACCGGTGTACCACGCCTCATCATGCTTCTCATGGAGCAATACCGGCGGTCCAAACACCTATCAATACAATCTTTGGGGGCCCGGGGTCAGAAGTACCAGGACCTGAGCCATCATAGTCTGCAAGGCTCACCAGGAGATAGCCAAGAAGCCACGTATCGACACAATCGAGTTTGACGACAAGGATTCACGACGAGTTCATCACCCTCACTATGATTCTTTTGCACCTTACAGGTACACGATGCGCGAGTCAAGCATGTGTTGGTAGATCCTGGCAGTGCGGTTAACATTATTCATTGGCAGGTTGTTTGCCAATACACCATAACCATCTTTAACAGCTCCAGTGAGAAATCTGTAGGTGATGCAGCCCGAATCCGTGCTGATCAAGTATTCAACCCATCGAGGACAGTGACACGAAGCCAAGCTAAGCTTTTACACGATGTTCACATCCAGCCTCCGTGGTCGGGAGAAAGCAATTATTTAGAGGCTGAGTGGTCGAATGCAATATACAAAGGCTACATTTGCAAATTCGAAACTAAAGCAGGAAGTGACCGAACACTCATCCTTGATGCTGAGCACTGAGATGACCGAAGGGCTACAAATGCACCCAAGGTAGGAGAGCATCTGTTGTCATATGTGTCGAGCTCAGCGATCGAGCACCGAAGTCAAGAGCGCCCGAGCATAAGATTTACTTCGGCCCTGTGTGGCCTTGTCTTATTGGTCGCCTGTGACCATATTTACTAGTTTACCCTTGGGGCTATCTATATAAACTCCTTTACATTTCATTTGTAGGGTAGCTGTTGATGAATATTGAATTTAGTTGTATGATATTTGTGTCTCCATCGTGAGCCCAACCCCACTGTGGGATGTTTAAAGAACTGTGGTCAATCTATGGATTCCGTTTGAACATTTTCTTCTTTGATTATTCAATTGCAAGAAGCGTGGTTTGTCTTCTTGAGGATTGTTGCATAACTTTTAGGTGCTTCTTTTTTATTTAAGTCGAGTGGCCCCAAGACTAGTTCCTTGGGTTCGTTTGGATTGAAGCTTAGAATTGTCTAGCTTATATCTTACTTTCGTCTTTATTTCTGTTGTTCGTTCGGTATCTAAGCTTCTCCAAGATTAGCTTTCACCATCTTGTGGCAGGTGGACAAATTGTTGAACAAAGGCTTAGTTCAAGAGAGCTTGAGCCCTTGCGCCGTTCCTGTTATCCTTGTCCCGAAGAAAGATGGAAAATGGCAAATGTGTTTTGATTGTCGAGCAGTCAATAAGATAACGGTAAAGTATCATCATCATATCCCTTGATTAGATGACATGCTAGATGAATTGAGTGGTTCTTCATGCTTTTCAAAGATTGTCCTCAGGTCCCGTTACCACCAAATCCAAATAAAACCGGGTGATAAGTGGAAAACAGCATTTAAGACCAAATTCAATGTCTATGAATAGTTAGTGATGTCTTTTGACCTCTCTAACACACCGAGCACTTTCATTCAATTGATGAACCATGTGCTTAAACCGTTTATAAATAAGTTTGTTGTTGTGTATTTCGATGACATACTTGTTTATTGTAAATCTGTGGATGAACATGTCGAACACTTAAGGCTTGTGCTTGATACACTTAGGGAAGAGAAGTTGTATGCTAACTTCAAAAAGTGTGCCTTTTGTGTCGAGTGTGTAGTCTTTCTTGGATGTGTTGTGAGTTCTAATGGTGTTGAAGTCGATGAGTCAAAAATCAATGCTATCAAAGATTGGTTGACTCCAACTTCGGTGTCTCAAGTTCGTAGCTTCCATGGATTAGCTAGCTTTTATCGAAGTTTTGTTCGTGACATTGGCACCGCGGCAACTCCTTTAATCGAGCTGGTAAAGAAAGACCATCCCTTTGTTTGGGGAGAGTTCCAAGAGAGGGCCTAAAAAGAGTTGAAATGGAGGCTTAGCAACTCCCTTTGGGGAGAGTCCCAAGAGAGGGCCTTCCAAGAGTTGAAATGGAGGCTTAGCAACTCCTTGACTTCGGCAAAGTGTTCGAGGTTGAATGTGATGCGTCTGAGGTTGGAATCAGAGGAGTGATCATGCAAGAATCGAAGCCGATCGCTTACTTCAGTGAAAAGCTTAAGGGTGCAACCTTGAACTGTTCTACGTATGACAAAGAGTTGTATACCCTCGTTCGAGCATTCGCCCATTGGCAGCATTATTTGTGGCCGAGAGAATTTGTGATTAAAGTGATCATGAGTCTTTGAAACATCTCCGAGGCTAGGAGAATTTAAATCGAAGGCATGCCAACTGATGGATTTCATTGAGAGTTTTTCCTGTGTAATTCATTACAAAAAGGGAAAAGACAATGTTGTGGTCGATGCACTATCAAGGAAATTTTTCTTAGCCACCACTCCATCCTCGAGGCTCATGGGATTCAAAAGCATCAATTTCATGTATGAGAATGATCCCAAGCTGCAAAGTGTCGCGACGGAATCTTGAGTGACCGAAGGGTTGAGAAATATCAGTAACATGACGGCTACCTCTTCAAGAATAGGAGGGTTTTTGTGCCTGTGTCATCATGGACAGAGCTTTTAGTTTGAGAAGCTCACTTCGGGGGCTTAACGGGACAGTTCAGTGTCGATAAAGCTCTTGGTATCTTAACCGAGCAGTTTCACTAGCCCAAAATGCGACGAGATGTGGAAAAGCTTTGCAGTGCTTGTTTAGATTGCAAGAAAACTAAATAGAGGTCCAGCCCTCATGGTTTGTACACTCCGTTATCTATTCCTAATCGACCGTGGATTGATATATCCATGGATTTCATTATGGGGTTACCGAGGTCGGGGGTGGATATGATAGCATCTTTGTCGTAGTCGGCCTTTTTTCCAAAATGGCTCACTTTATTCCTTGCAAAAAATGTGATGATGCACAATATGTAGCTACTTTATTCATTTCAAATGTGTTGAAATTGCATGGCGTGCCTCATACTATTGTGAGTGATCGAGATTCTAAATTTCTAAATCATTTTTGGAAATGTCTATGGGGTGCCCTTGGCACCAAATTACTATTCTCGATGTCTCACCATCCTCAGACTGATGACAGATTGAGGTAGTCAACCGAACCTTGGGAGCTCTACTTCGAGCTATGACCAAAGGTAAGGTCGTAAACTGGGCTGATCGTTTGCCCGTAATGGAATTCACATACAACCGTACTGTGCATTGAATGATTGGAATGACTCCGTTTGAGTGTGTGTATGGTTTTAACCCTTTGATACCACTTGATTTAACCTCGTTGCCTCGAGATGCTGTTATTGATTTTCAAGGTACTCACCGAGCTACTGCTTTGCTCGAGCTACATGCCAAAGTGAAGAAAAATCTTAAGGAAGCTTATGCCAAGGTGGCATCCAAGAAGAATAATGGACGTAAGAAGCTGGAATTGAAGAAGGGAGATTGGGTTTGATTTCACTTCAGAAAGGAAAGATTCCTGAACCAAAGGAAAGGAAAGTTGGCTCCTCGAGGGGATATTCCATTTCAAGTGCTGAGCAAGATCAACAACAATGCTTATATGATCGACCTCCTAGGTGAGTATAACGTGTCCAACACCTTTAATGTTCCTTACTTAACTCCTTGTGCTGTAGGCCAAGCATCAGAGATTGAAGAGGGTTCGATTTTGAGGAAGAAATCTTCTCAAGAAGGGGAGGATGATGCAGCCCGAATTCGTGCTGATCAAGTATTCAACCCATCGAGGCTAGTGATACGAAGCTATACTAAGCTTTTATATGATGTTCACATCCAGCTGGCGTGGTTGGAAGAAAGAAATCATTCGGAAGCTGAGTAGTCGAACGCAAGATGCGAAGACTATATTTGCAAGTTCGAACCCGAAGCAGGAAGTGACCGAACATTCATCCTTGACGCCGAGCACTGAGATGACCGAAGGGCTATAAATACGCCCGAGGCAGGAGAGTGTCCTTCGTCATATGTGCCGAACTGAGCGACCGAGCACCAAAGTCAAGAGCGCCCTAGCATAAGATTTACTTCGGCCCTACGTAGCCTTGTCTTATTGGTCGCCTGTGACCGTGTTTACTAGTTTACCCTTGGAGCTATGTATATAAACTTCTTTGTATTTCATTTGTAGGGTAGTTGTTGATGAATATTGAATTTAGCTGTATGCTATTTATGTCTCCGTCGTGAGCCGAACCCCGTTGTGGGTTGTTTAAAGAACTTGGGTCAATCGGTGGATTTCACTCGAACATTTTCTTCTTTGATCATTCAATTTGCAAGAAGCATGGTTTGTCTTCTTGAGGATTGTTGCATAGCTTTTAGGTGCTTCTTTGTTATTCAAGCTGACTGGCCCCAAGACTAGTTCCTTGGGTTCGTTTGGATTGAAGCCTAGAATTGTCTAGCTTCTATCTTCCTTTCGTCTTTATTTCTATTGTTCGTTCGGTTGCTAAGCTTCTCCAAGATTAGCTTGCACCAGTAGGAGAGATAATCCTTCAAGTACACCTACCGGGAGCAACCCGTGTGGCGTCCTCCCAAGTAATGACATGCGACCTCTCGTATAATATTATTCTCATGAGGACTTGGATTCACAAAGTAAGAACAGTTCCATCTACGCTTCACCAAATCCTTAAATACCCGACTCCTTGAGGGATGAGAGAAATTCAGGGGAATAGAAACTGTCCCGGAGCTGTTATGTAACTACTGTGATAGATGCCACCAAAAAGGAGATGAAAAAACAGAAGAAGATGCTAGATAAATTGCTTGGTCCTAATCTGGTCACCGATATACCTTTCGGGTTCAGAGTCCATGAAGCAGCCGACTCTTAAGAGCCAGCCATTGCACCTTCTAACCTGGAGGAGGAAGACAAGCCTGCCAAAGCTATAGTTGATGACCTTGACCCATTGATCTTCGACAAGAAGTTTCCAGATAAGAGATTTTATGTGGGGGCCAAGCTCTCAGCCGAAGCCAAACAAGAATACGCTAACTCTCTGCGTGCTTGGTCAGGAACCTTCGCCTGGACACATACCGATGTGCCAGGAATATCAATTAGCATCATCACACATAATCTGAACGTCAACCCCAACTTCAAGTCATTCAAGCAGAATAAGCGACCGATCAGTCATGAAAAGGGGCTGGCGGTCCATGAGGAGGTCGAAAAGGTGCTAAATAATGGTTTAATTTGCGAGGTTCAATATCCCGATTGGCTATCCAATGTAGTAGTGGTCCCCAAGAAGAATGAGAAGTGGAGGATGTGTATCAACTTCGCAGATCTGAACAAAGCATGCCTGAAGGATTCCTTCCCACTGCCCAACATCGACCAACTCATCGATTCAACGGCAGGCCATGAAGCTTTGAGTTTTCTGGATGCTTACTCAGGATATAATCAGATCCTCATGAACCCGGATGATCAAGAAAAGACTTCCTTCATCACGGATAAGGGGACTTATTGTTATAAGGATAATGCCTTCTGGATTGAAAATGCAGGAGCAACTTACCAGAGATTAGTAAACCTGATGTTCAAAAAGCAGATAGGCAAGACCATAGAGGTTTACATAAATGATATGCTAGTCAAATCAGAACTCGCCAAGGATCACAATGGCCATCTAGAGATAGTGTTCGATATCCTGGACAAACTTGAAATGAAGCTTAACCTAGAGAAGTGTGCCTTCAATGTGTCCACCAGGATGTTCCTTGGGTTCATTGTTTTCAACAGGGAAATAGAAGTGAATCTCGTAAAGATCGAAGCAATCAAGGCTATACCAGAGGTCTTGAAAAATGAAGTCGAAGTTAAAAGGCTAAACAGCCGAATTGAAATGCTCAGCCGGTTCATCTCACGGTCATCAGAGAAGTGTCACCAGTTTTTCAATATGTTGAAAAAGAATAAAAGCTTCGAATGGACGGAGCAGTGTAGCAATGCGCTTCAAGAACTGAAGCAATACTTGGCGAATCCCCCATTGCTGACTAAGCCACGCGAGGGAGAATCATTATTGTTGTACCTAGCAGTATCCGAAGTTGTCATCAGCGCTGTCTTGGTACGAGAAGAGAAGGGGGTGTAATCACCAGTGTGTTATATTAGCAAGTCTCTTTTAGACGCAGAAACTAGGTACCATCACCTGGAAAAACTCGCATTTGCCTTAGTCATGGCAGCGAGGAAGCTACGACCATATTTTCAAAGTCACACCATTATCGTGGTTTCTTCCTTCCCCTTGTCGACACCATTTTTTCCTCGAATCGGTTAGGGTTCGAAAATAGGATTCGACTTATTGGAACTCTCGGGTAACGACTTGGAGTCGCCACCTAATATATTTTTTAATTAGGCGTATTAGGGCACCTACTTTATTTCTAGCCAATTTTTATAATTACATTCGAAATCATGGTCTTGCGAACTAAGAATTCTAGGTAAAGGTTCAAGTTAACCCAAGAGGAAGGTGTTAGGTACCTCTCAGGTTCCACCAGATATAGTTCCCGACCGGACTAAATAATTGGGATTCAATAATAAAGCAAAACTATCTCTACTATAATGTCTCAGTTTAGATACAAATAATTGTATAAACAACATAATAAATAAATATTTGTCTCCTCCAAAGACCTATTCTATAAAAGGCTCCGTCCGAATACATCTTGCAAGTAAAACAAATTAATAAGTATATCGAAAATAAATTAATAATGATAAGACAAAAATTAAAAGAACACAATAGTAAATTGAGCTTTGAAGCATTTCTGGGGCGTTGTCTTTAGCAATTTTCATCCAAAGTATACTACGCAAAAAATATAAAAATGAATTTGTACTATAATTAATGAAGCAAAAAACAAAAGTAAAATAAAGTGATGACAATAATAATAGTAATAATAACAAAATAAAGAAAAAAAAATTTAATAAAAGTTTAGGCTCAGATTGGTGTATTGCATCAAGTAGAGGGTAAGGATATCGGTACGGCTGCACCGGTCGGTTGCCATGCCAAGTACCGCCAATCTACTACTCCACTATCGCTTACTTTGCAAAGTAATACATATCGACATCGCCTATTGTTTTGTTTTTTCTGGATATGTAAGGGATATTGTATACATAACGGGATGGTATTTGTATTAGTCTCGAAAATGTCATTGGCCAACGGTGTAGTATATGTAAATCAGTGTAAATGCCTTAAATAATAATATTTTCATAGGCTATCAAAGCATTGTGCAGTACTATTCGAATCAAAATCAAACAAAGCGACACCAGTAAAGTACAAATCTTGTCAAACCAATGTTGTGAAGCATCAAAACAATTAAACCAATAGCGTCAGAAATATCTCATGATGAGTAAAACCATTATAGCATTCTGTAATAGAGTAGAAATGTTAGGCATCATCATAAACAAAGCAAACAATATTCTTACACAACTTCAACGAAATAATAAAACAAGCTTCAATATCGAAAACGAAGAAGGCTTTAATGAAATAGGCGCGGGTCAAAACTCGATTAACGGTGAACAGAGACAGTAGTACAGTAATAACGTGACCAACATTTGAAGAGGAGTGACCGCCGACTAGGTTTTCCAGCGAAACTCTGGCGAACATTACGACATCAATGCTACTCTCCAATTTCTTATTTCCTTTTTCCTCTCCTTTCTTTTTCTTTTCACTAGCAAACAAACAGAGCAGGGAGACGAAGTAGAGGAAAAGGGTGAACGATGACAGGTTTTTCCAATGACAAATCTGGTGGTGACAGTGGTTTTACCACTGCCCCATCGGTGCTAATCTTTTGTGTCTCTGACCTATTTCCCCGATCTCCTCTGTTTCTGTTCAAGAAACAAATTACATGAAAACCTTTTAGGTCGGGACCACCCACTCTGTTTTCCTCCGTCACACTTATGGTGTCTCCACCGCTGATAGTGGATGTAATGTATGGTGTGTATGTGTGTTCTATGCTTCTGATCATGTAATGGTGTCTTTGAAGGAATTGGGTGGTAGTGGTGTATTGTATACGGTGGTGTATATGGGGTGTAGGTGTGTGTGTTGGTCTGCATATGGTTTAAAGGAGATGGGTGTGTATTTGCCTTTGTATTGTAATGGTGGTTTATATAGAGAGGGGAAACTTTTTGTTAGAAAATAGAGAGAGAAGAGTGGTTCCCTCGTTTTGGGCACTGTGTAGAGAGAGAGGAGAAAGGTGACGATGGTGTATGTACACATGATCTTATTCCACCTTCTACAGTAGAGAAACCAATGTATATATACAATAGTTGAGAAAGAGAGCCGTTGAAATTGATTATTAAAAGTGGAAGAGATTAAGGGAGTAACTAGGAGAGATTAGAGGAAGATTTTGGAGGATTCAAGGGGAGGATATAGGGTCTGATTTTTGGGAGATTGGAATAATGTATGCTGTTAAGGATTAGGGGAAGATGAGAGACGTTGGGGGCGAGTCTCTAAGGAAAGGCTAATTGAGAGTGATTTTGAGTTAATGAAAATATGGAATGATTTTATTTCAAATAAATTAAATGTAGAAAATGTATCTAGGTCACCATTTGTCTAGGTTCAAAGGAAAATTTAAAAGAAATACTTTAAAAAGGATTTGCATATATTTGAATAATTTAATATTCAAAAGAATTCAAATTATGATAGATGAAATGAAATGAATGGTATAAGATTTGGACTAAACATTTTAATTAGACTTATATTTCAGTAAAGGTGCTAAATTAAAATGCTGATATATACATACATATTATATAAAATGCAGATATAACAATAATTGTCATCAAATAGAATTTAATCGTAAATAATTATTAAATTATTATAGATACAATAATTTGCACAAATGATCATATATTTAACAAATAGTCTAAAAATGATAAAATTACATAGTATAGCCACATTATATATATATATATATATATATATATATATATATATATATATATATATATATATATATATATATATATATATATATATTGTATAAATAGGGAATAACACACATAAATGCATGACTTTTAATGCAAATTTACTCAAACAGTTAAATTGCACATTTTAAGTTAAATTATAGCCAACTATGTAAAAAGGAGGGACAAAATTGGGTGTCAACAGCTGTCCCTCTTTGTTCGGGGATGATGAAAAGAATCTTCGGGCAAAGATAGTTGACGGAGTAGCCAATTTTGTCACGACTGCCAAGAAAAATAGTGGAAAGAGAAAATAAGAGTTTTGGGCTGTTTTCGGCCAAACCCCGGTCTCTGAGTTGCCTATATATCTCGGATTTCACAAGAATCAGGTCGTGTGTAGTTCTATAATGGCATGTTGTCTGTGTGATAGATTTATAGCGCACTATTTAGGTGTCAAGGATAAACTTGTCAAGCATGCAAAGTTTATATTTAAGTGTGTTTTGCCATTTGGTAAAATGAATGATTGATGGATATAGTAAAGGAACTATCAAAGACGAGATAACATCAATAGATCGAGCGTAGGGAAAGAAAGGCTTATAATCATCCTAGTTATGAAAATATTGCGTGCTACACACCCATAAAGAGGAGTTTACACGTACATAGTATCCACTTCATCTCGATAAATGAGTCATCTTGCCTTCAATATTGTTTTGACTGAGCTAGAGAATATTGAGGAGTAAAGTGTGATAAATACACACGATTCAAATATATGAGCATGATTAAGCACACGCACGATTGACACATATAGACACGAATGGGAAAGAAGGAATATAAACTGACATCCAATCCGAGATTATAGATCAGGCAGGCTATATGTGTGAGTATGGAAATTTAGATTTACGCACTTTAGGACTCGGCAAAATAGATAGTTTGTGGGTATAGCAAGGGCATTGTCAAAAGGACCAAGCTTCTTGAATAGAATTCTATAACGGAGCATATTATAAGCCTGACGAGGCTGGTCGTCATATTATAAGCCTGACGAGGCTAGTCGTCATATTTTAAGCTCGACGAGGCTGGTCGTCATATTATAAGCCTCATGATGCTGATCATCATATTCTAAGCCTAGCGAGGCTAGTCGTCGTATTTTAAGCCTGACGTGGCTGAAGTGCTATCGTGTCCATTGTGATTGCCTCTGAGTCTTGTGTTTGCGCTGAAGCATCTACTCTCAAAGTAAGATTCATTAGCTAAAATAAGTTGGTTGTGTTGCATTGAACACCAAATTATTGGCTTGAATCTGCATTTGTCCTTCTGGTGCGACGATTGAATATTTTGGGGATTCTGATTATATGGATACTAGCATTCTCAGATTGATGTTTGGTGTTTGGATTTTGCCGGGTTTAGGGGTTGTCCAAAATTGTGTTTGTCTTGGATTGTGAGGGGTTGTCTTGTGCTTTTTTTTTTTCAAAAGTTTTGGAGCTAACCTTGTTTAGAAAATGTATGTGTGGCTTGAGAGTTGCAGCTTGCATTTGTTGGTTCTTGTTGTACCATTGGGTAAATCAGATTTGAAGGTCTGCGTACATCTCACCCTCCCCAGACCCCACTCGTGGGATTATACTGGGTATGTTGTTGTTGTTGTTGTTGTTGTTGTTGTGCTGGGTATTTTGAGATGTCATAGCCTTGAATATTTGAGTGATAGGTGTAAATCATTTTTGGATCAAAGTTCGGAATGGGTATCTAGGGAGTAGTTCGTTTGTTGGTTGCAAAGGTGTGAGGTTTTGTCTTTTCGTCTGTCCTCGATTATGTTGAGCCTGATAAGGTTGTTATTGAAAGTCTTGACAGAGGGAAGATTATTTATTATGTAAGTTGGGTCCGGTGTGAGGTTGCGAGTTTTGCATGTTCTAGTAGTATAATGATTGGATTCTTTCTTGTGACTTTTGTGTGGGTATAATCACAGCTGATTTTGTTCGTCCATACTACAAGTTGTACGAAAGTGGAATTGGGATTGTTTAAATTCTCTCGGTGTCACATGCTGGAGGTTCAAAAGACTTTGTTCCAGAAGAAAATATTTTTAGCTTGGCTTGCCATTTCGGCTTTTCTGAATGCAGATTCTTGACCAATTTCGGTGTTCAAATGTAAAGAAATCGTAATAGAGTGATAATATGCACAAAACAGAGTTAGCACATTAGCAAGTTTAAAGAGTAAATGACATATAGAGCTTGAGAGAATGCCTAGATTACGGATGATATATTAGCCTTTGGGTCGGAGACTATGATAGAACGCATAGATATCACAAAAGATTGCCTGAGTGCTTTATGTAGCAGTCCAGGCAAGGATTTTGGTTAAATGAGCGATTCTTGTTTAAGCAGGAGATGAGCAGTTGAATGTCAATGAAAAAATAATAAAGATGTTGTGTAAGGAATAGGTTGTGTTGTGCCGCGCAAGAGAAAGTTGGATTTTGTCGAACACCAAGACTTTGAGTGCATTTGTCATCTTTCCTTGCAAAATTGTGTGTCATGATGCCTATCTGTCTTTGAAGGAGATACTCTATGTCTTTCATACTTGTCAACTGACTGTTTCAATTCAATCTTTGCATCAACTTTCATTGTTGGGTAAGATTTTATTACTGAGAGACTGTACTCGATGTAGGTTGCCCACGTATCTTAGATTTCTGCTTCAGTCAAGACCATTTTAGAGGTTGGTCATATTGCGTCTTTCCTTTTCATCAGGCTACTGTATATATGGTTGTCGTCATGAGATCCCAAATTGCTTGATAAAATATTTGGCCAAGAAGTCTAGTTGTTCGGGTCTTGCTCTTATGTACAAAATCAGTGTCTTAACAGATAATTTCACCCATCATCTTGCCTTATGCTTTCTAGTGGGTAGAGCTAGACTTCCAAAGGCTCAAGGGGTTTCCAGGTTTAGTCATATAGTAAGAGCTTTGTCATTGTGTCTTTGCCTTCCTTTTTAAGTTTAATCAGCCTGCTAATTTTGGTTGTTGTGCATAAACCTTTGTAACATTGTCAAGTAGACCCCCTCGCTTGTCACTTCTTTTTTGCCTTCTAATAACCCTTTGAATGCCTTTTTGAACATGAATATGTGCAAGTTTGAAAATACTTTGGATCGCCTTCAATGTATCACAATGTAGACTAGAGCAACAAAATGATCCTCGGACATTGTGTCAAAAGGTATTGTAGTAAGTCATGTGTGCCTTTGAGTTTGACCAATATATCTCTTGCTCCGCAAATTTTTCACTCCATGTGTATAGTGCTTGTTGTAATAAACTTTTTTTTGTTTTGACAAATCACCGACAAGTGCTATCTGCTTAACCATATATTCTGCTTTGGTTTCAAGCCAGCCTTAGGATAATAAATTTTTTAGTTGGTAAGGGATAGGGAATTATTAGGACATGCGAAAAATTTCTTATATCAGAATTTGGGCATAAAGTAGAGAGATGGGATGCCTTGGTATGAGATTGGATTTGGGAAGGGATTGACTTAGGTAGAAAGAGACCTAGAGCAATAAACAAATTCATATGATGCACACATATCAAATAAGAACTGCATCTGATAATGCGAAGGACTGTTTTATGCACGACGATTTGAAAAACACTTTGTGCCACATGTATCATTTTGTTTGCTACAAAATGTGGAGTCTGTAAGAGAATATTGCATTTATTAGTCTTTATTACATTGGTTGCTATTGGAACAGTGTAAGAAAAGGAAAAGACTAAACATTGCTAGGAAATTAGATCATGGCCAAGCGAACATCTTTCATGTTGATCCATCCCCAGAAGATTATTCCTCTTCTTAGGACGAGTCTCTCTGGGAAGAGCTTGCCTCTGATGAGTCTCCTTGGAAGATGATATTGTCTGCATCAGTTAAGAGCCGAGATATGTCAAATATGAGATTCTTTAATATTTCCTAAGCCTTCATTCCTTTCTCTTCTATTCCTTTGTGAGTCATAAAGTTCATTCCTTTGCTCGCCCATACGTTTATAGATTCTACACATTTTGTTAGGAGTTCTGCCTTATTACGCCATTTCTCTTTTTCTATGCTTTTTGCTTCGACCAAACTTTGATTTTCTGCCATATTCCTCATGCCCTTGCCAATTGTTTGCGAAGCCTCTTGGACCCAGATTCTAACTCATCATCATTTTTTTCCTTTTTATTGTTGCTCTTGGTTGAACTGCCCTTGCTATGTCTTTCCTGATCCAATCTAGATAGTCCTCATCATAGCCTGCACTGAACCTGTCTCGTTCAATAGTCACAAATTTCATTTGGTGCCTTGCTTTCCAAAGTTCTAATATCTTGTCTTCGAATGGTATCATTCCTTTGAAAGTATCTACTTTGAAACTTCTGACGCCTGCAATTTGGGGTACGATCTGTTTTCTTTCTCTAAAGCCCACTAAAATGAGAAATAAGTCTCTTTCCGACTGTGTGATTACTATAGTACTGGGAAAGTAGTCAAACATCCATTGCACGTTTTTGGATGTCAACTGAGAAAACATGTGGTTCCAGCTTTTGATAGTTATTGGCCGATCCCACTTTTCAAGTACACTGTCCATGCGAGCGGTATAAGTCAAGATGTAGTTTTCTCTTGGTATAGAATGAAAAGCTTGCTCTATGCTATTCATCTTTTTCAAATGCTCCATCAACTAAATTTGTAAAACCAAATTACAACCTTTAAAAAGCTAGCGCCCTTCTTGTATTTTTCTAAGGCTCGGTACATTTCTGCAACAATCATAGGTATCAAAGTGTACTTCCTGTCAAAGTCCTTGAGTAGGGAATCAATAATTGATACCATGCAAACCTCAACCCGTCCTTTGTGTTCTGGAAACACGACAACCTCTAAAAAGCTGGTGACAAAAGCGAGTACCCTCCGTTCTTGCCAATTTGTCTGGTTAATGTTGACGTTGTCTTGGAATTCTTGAAATGCTTCTCTGTATCCAAACTTAATGTAGAGGGAAATTCAAAGAGATCCTGACTGCCTCACGGTGCTTGTGCATAATTCAGATTTAATCCCTACCATTTCGAAGAACTCCTCCGATGTAATATTCTTAGGCATCAATTTCTAATCATAATCAAAAGGGAGTTGAGTCAATCCGCCTATTTCTTCCAATAGGGTGTCAACTCTATACTTCCAAAGTGAAAAACTGCTCGGTCTGCATCCCAATAATGTATTGCTGCTTCTTCTATCCCTTTAAATGCAGTGTGCTCCATTAGTGAGGTCATATTTCCCAACACCATTTTGATTTGATTTTGTTGATCTATGCTTATGTTTCCCCACCAATCTTTGAGCAACTGAGAGACCTCAACAACCATGTTGAATGTTCTAGTGGCCATGATCTTTGGGAAAAGGTGAAAGAATGAAAAAAGGGGAGGAAGGTGCCTAAAAATTTTCTTGTATGCAAATGATTAACGTGTGGCATGAGCTTTTGAAAAGACAATGCAGTAGAATATGAGAAGTTTGTCGTTTCAGGTTGAGAAACTTTTGGACACTTTAGACAAAGAGTTGTTGATGGACTTTAGACATACCAGAGATGTCAAGTCTTTATATAATGCCTAAAGGATAAATACGTATTATGTGTCATCCCGTCTATTAAGCGGTCATTTCGGCTTCAATTGGGCTTTTAATGCCTCTTCAGTTACCTTTTGCGCCTTTGAATGACATTCAATATAGAATAATTCCGACTGTTTGGAAATAAACGATCGTTTCTGTTTCAATTTAGGCTTTGATGCCTCTTCATTTACCTTTTGTGCCTTTGAATGGCATTGAATGCAGTATAATTTCAATAAACGGTCCATATTTGTACGTTCAATTCTTTAAGTGTGCAAATAAATCATGTTCAATGTTCTTTAGGGGTCAAAGACCCATTCGGATTTTTTGAACAAGTTAGCCTATTGGACTTGAGAATAAGTCAACTAATGGCATGTCATGATGCATGATCCTAGCGCTGCCACTAAGAGTTGTGATAGCTAGACCAGGTTTATTATCTTCCCAAGCGGACGACTCGAGAGTAGGAACTTCACGGACCAAATAGATTCCGAGTTGTTCCCCCTAAAGGAATTTTTATGAGGAGAGGTGGTAATGAAGCAAAATACTTTGCACGATTTTGAAGTTTTCAGGAGTGGCGGGAGATATGAACGGTATGCACAAGTTTAAAAATGTACAAGTTTTGAAAGAAAATGCACATATTTTCTAAAAAATGTTTGAGTTTTGAGAAGGATGCACATGATGAAATAATTCACTAAATAAATTTAATAAAGAGATAGTATAAAGAAAAATAAAAGAAACAAGTTAGTTTTGAGAAATAGGATAATTGGAGAAAAATTAAAATGCAAAAAGAATTATTAAGTGAAACTGTTTAAGAAAAAGATTTAACAAACTTGTGGAGGATTTGAAAGATGTTAAATCATGAGACGTGGTGTATTCCCTACCAAAGAGTGGGTTTTACTAGACAGGGTTTCTCCCAAGCGAACAACTTGGAAGTTGAAAGCATGCAAACCACCAACAACCGTGCTAGTTGGCTAAATTTTGTGAACTTTTCCTAAAGGGTGCTTTGGAAGTTGAATGACCGTGAGGTACGCGTAATCATTCTTGGTGTGTGAAAGTGTAACTATTCCAGGATTGGAGAAAGTATAAACAAAATAATAATTACATAGAATAAATCAAAATAAAATGCCAATAAATAGAAAGCTAGGCTTCAAGCCGGAAAAAGAAAAAGGAAGAAATATTAGTCTTGAGATATAACAAGAAAAAAAATAAATGCAAAGAATCCCAATATAAAATCTGTTATGGTTAGAACCTTGATGTCCCCAGCAGAGTCGTCATTCTGTCGACACCTTATTTTCCCAAACCGGTTAAGGTTTGAAAATAGAATTCGACTTATTGGAACTCTTTAGTAAAGACTTGGAGTCGCCACTTAACATATTTTTTAACTAGGCGTTTTAGGACACCTACTTTGTTTCAAGCCAATTTTATAATTAACTCTGAAATCATGGTCTTGCGAACTAAAAATTCTAGGTAAGGATTCAAGTTGACCCAAGAGGAAGGTGTTAGGCATCTCTCAGATTCCACCAAATGTGGTTCCCGATTGGACTAAATAGTTGTGATTCAATGATAAAGCAAAACTATCTCTACTATAATGTCTCAGTTTAGATACAAATAATTGTATAAACAATAAATAAATAAATATCTGTCTCCTCCAAAGACCTCTTCTATAAAAGGCTCCGTCTGAATACATCTTGCAAGTAAAACAAATTAATAAGTATATCGAAAATAAATTAATAATGATAAGACAAAAATTAAAAGAATGCAATAGTAAATTGAGCTTTTAAGCATTTATTGGGAATTGTCTTTAGCAATTTTCATCCAAAGTGTACCCCGTAAAAAGTATAGAAATAAATTAGTACTATAATTAATGAAGCAAAAAACAAAAGTAAAATAAAGTGATAACAATAATAATAATAATAATAATAATAACAAAATAAAGGAAAAATGATTTTTTTTGTAAAAGTTTAGGCTCAGATTGGTATATTGCATCAAGTAGAGGGTAGGAATATCGGTACAGCTGCACCGGTCGGTTGCCATGCCAAGTACCGCCAATTCCACGACTCCACTATCACTTACTTTCCAAAGTAATACATATCGTCATCGCCTATTGTTTTGTTTTTTCGAGACACGTAAGGGACATTGTATACGTAATGGGACGGGATTTGTATTGGCTTCCTAAATGTCATTGGCATAACAATGTAGTATCTGTATATCAGTGTAAATGCCTTAAATAATAATATTTTCATAGGCTATCAAAGCATTGTGCAGTACTATTCGAAGCAAAATCAAACAAAACGACACCATTAAAGTACAAATCTTGTCAATCCAGTATTGTGAATCATCAAAACAATTAAACCAATAGCGTTAGAAATATCCCATGATGAGCAAAACCATTACAGCATACTGCAATAGAGGAGAAATGTTAGGCATCATCATAACCAAAGCAAACAATATTCTTACACAGCTTCAATGAAACAATAAAACAAGCTTCAATATTGAAAAATGAAGAAGGCTTTAATAAAAAAGGTGCCGGTCAAAACTCGATTTCTTGTGAACAGAGACAGTAGCACAATAATAACGTGACCGACACTGGGGGAGGAGTGACCGACATAGTGGGAGGAGTAACCGCCGACGAGGTTTTCCAGCAAAACTCCGGCGAACCTCACGACATCACTGCTACTCTCCAATTTCTGATTTCCTTTTTCCTCTCCTTTCTTTTTCTTTTCACTAGCAAACAAACAGAGCAGGGAGATGAAGTAGAGGAAAAGGGTGAACGACGATAGATTTTTCCGATGACAAATCCGGCAGTGAAAGTGGTTTTACCACTGCCCCGTCGGTGCTACTCTTCTTTGTATCTGATCCGTTTCCCCGATCCCCTCTATTTTTGTTCAAGAAAAAAATTACATGAAAACCTTTTGGATCGGGATCACCCGCTCTATTTTCCTGTGTCACTATTATGGTGTCTCCACCGCTGATGGTGGATGTAATGTATGGTGTGTGTGTGTGTTCTATGCTTCTGATCATGTAATAGTGTCTTTAAAGAAATTGGGTGGTGGTGGTGTATTATATACGGTAGTGTATATGGGGTGTGGGTGTGTGTGCTGGTCTACATATGGTTTAAAGGAGATAGGTGTGTATTTGCCTTTGTATTGTAATGGTGGTTTATACAGGGAGAGGGGAAAGTGTGGGTTAGAAAATAGAGAGAGAAGAGTGATTCCCTCATTTTGTGCACTGTGTATAGAGACAAGAGAAAGGTGACGATGGTGTATGTACACATGATCTTATTCCCCCTTCTACTATAGAGAAACCAATGTATATATACAATAGTTGAGAAAGAGAGCCGTTGAAGTTGAATATCTAAAGTGGAAGAGATTAAGGGAGTAATCAGGAAAGATTAGAGGAAAATTTTGGAGGATTCAAGGGAGGATCTGGGGTCTAATTTGGGAGACTAAAATAATAAATGCTGCTAAGTATTAGGGGATGATGAGAGACGTTGAGGGTGAGTCTAAGGAAAGGCTAATTGAGAGTGATTTTGAGTTAATGAAAATATGGAATGATTTTATTTCAAATAATTTAAATGTAGAAAGTGTATCTAGACCACCATTTGTCTAGGTTCAAAGGAAAATTTAAAAGAATTACTTTAAAAAGGGATATTTGCATATATTTGAATAGTTTAATATTCAAAAGAATTCAAATTATGACAGATAAAATGAAATTAATGGTATTAGATTTGGACTAAACATTTTAATTAGACTGATATTTAACTAAAGGTGCTAAATTAAATACTGATATATACATACATATTATATAAAATGCAGATACAACAATAATTGTCATCAAATAGAATTACCTAATTGTAAATAATCATAAATAATTATTATAGATGAAATAATTTGCACAAATGATCATATATTTAACAAATAGCCTAAAAATGACAAAATTAAGTAGTATAGCCACAATTATATATATATATATAATGTATATATAGGGAATAACACACATAAATGCATGTCTTCTAATGCAAAATTTTTCAAACAGTTAAATTCCACATTTTAAGTTAAATTATAGCCAATTATGTAAAAATGAGGGACAAAATTGGGTGTCAACACCCCTAGTGGACTATTTTGCTCAAACCCGAGTTATCGGGCAGGCTGGCAAAGTGGGCCGTCGATCTCGATGAATATGACCTCATTTATCAGCCTTGTACGACCATCAAGTCACATTTGCTTGCGGAGTTTATCGCCGAATTCAGTACCGACTTGATGCCGGGATTTGAGACAGACCGCAAAATGATAGAAAGAATTACCCATGTAGAATGGGTGATCCACAACAACGGGGCCTCAAACGTAAAAGGGGGTCGGGCTTGGTTTAGTGATCAAATCCCCAACAAAGAGCGTATTCAGGAAAGCTGTCAGCTGCTCCCCGATGACAAACAACGAGGCAGAATATGAAGCAGTAATTCAAGTTCTAGGATTAGCTTACATATTGGGGGCCAGGGAGATCAGTGTCAATTGCGACTCTCAGCTCGTAGTCAGTCAGGTAAACGGGACCTACACAGCCAAAGATGCCCACATGCAGGAATACTTGGCAAAAGTAGAAAAGTGCTTGAAGAATTTTTAAAAATGGAAGATCAATTAGATACCGAGAGAAGAAAATGCGGAGGCTGATGCTCTAGCCAGTCTAGCGGCCACTGCAGACGTGAAAGCAGACAGCCCGGTTTCCACCATTGAATTAACTTACGCGGATGTCAAACGCCTTGAGGTCAATGCAGTAGGATCATTATGGGACTGGCGGCACCTGATCATTGAGTACTTGGACGAGGGAGTACTTCCAGCAGACGGAAAGGAGAGCAGAAGGTTGAGAGCCCAAGCGGCCCGCTATTGCTTAATCAACGGCGAGTTGTAGCGACGGATGTTTAGCGGGCCTTTGGCTAAATGTTTGGGACCTTCTCAAGTAGATTATGCACTTATCCACGAGGGGAAATATGGAAACCATTCCGGCGGGCGATCTCTCGCTTGCAAGTTGATCGGGGGGGGGGGGGTGCTATTTCTGGTCCCAAATGGAAGACGATGTGAGCAAGTTTTCCCGGGCGTGTGACAGCTGCCCGAGATTCTCCCATGTACTTCATCAGCCGGTAGAGTTATTATACTCAGTAATAGCCCCTTGGCCTTTTATAAAATGGGGGATGGACATTGTAGGACCCATGCCTAAAGCACCCAGCGGTGTCAAAATTCTGCTCATCATGACGGATTATTTTACCAAATGGGTCGAAGTAGCAGCCTACACTCGGATCCGAGATCAGGATATGATAGAATTTATATGAAAAAACATTATGTGTCGATTCGGCATTCCAGCGGAAATCATTTGCAATAATGAGCCTCAGTTCATAGGCGACAAAATTACTACTTTCCTGAAGTAATGGGAGATAAAGAGAATAACCTCTACGCCCTATCATCCTTCTGCCAATGGTCAAGCGGAGTCCACGAACAAGACAATAGTAGAGAATTTGAAAAAGAGACTCAAAGAAGCCAAAGGAAAGTGGACAGAAGAATTGCCAGGAGTCCTATGGGCCTACCGTACTAGATCCAAAGCCAGCACTAGAGAAACTCCGTTTTCACTAACATACAGAACGCAAGTAATGATTTCCCTAGAGATCGGTGAATCTAGTTTGAGGCGATCATTTGCGGTGGAAGAATCCAAAGACGAAGCTTTGAAAGCTTCCCTCGATACTTTGGATGAATGGCGAGAAATAGCGGCCATACGCCTTGCAGCCCAGAAGCAACGAGTAGAGTAGTATTACAACACGAGGGCTAATCCACGGTCCTTCACCATAGGGGATCTTGTCCTTTTCAAAGTTACTCAGAACACCAAATAGGCTAGTGCCGGCAAACTCGCCCCAAATTGGGAAGGGCCATACAAAGTTCGAGGCGTAGCTGGAAAAAGTGCGCATGTTCTTGAAGACATGGAAGGAACAACCATTCCAAATAACTGGAATGTCACATGACTAAAGAAGTACTACTCTTGAAAGGCTTAGTTCTGCCCATATACTCGAGACATGTATTTTCTCTTTACTTGATTTCATCTGTCATTATTTACATCGGGCACACATCCCCGTTCTTATTATTACAAGGCTCCGCGCCCTATTCATCAATAAAACTACTACTTTTAGTTAGTTTTACTTATTTATTCAGTTCTATCTACGATCCATCTATTCATAGCCCCGGCCAGACCTAAATTGAAGTAATACACTCACTTTTTGCTACAAAAGTAGGGTACACTACTCGCTTAGAGCTAGATCACGTTTAGCTCAGCAACCAGGCATTACTCGTACATTGAACTCGTTAATTCAACAACTGCACCTACATGCCGATGGGGACTCCTGTTCGCATAGTGCCAGAAAGTCTTAAATGCTCGAGTCATTAAAAAAAGACGTTCGAAATCGGACGCAAAAGTGTCTGTTACCACACAGGCTAAAGTCGTCCTATTGTGGCTACAAATATCCATCTACTACAGATGCAACCTAAGTCGCCAATCATTGGCGCACAACGGACATAATTGTCTGAGAAGGCTCACTGATAAACGTTCTAAACATCAGAACATTTAGGACAACCGGAAGCCATCTAATCTTTAGGTGCACCAGCCCAAAAAGGCAAACAAAACATACTACTTGACTATACATTACATCATACGTAATCATATAAGTACGTATAAAACTACTGATGAACGGTTGTTTCATTAATAACAAATAGCCCGTAGGCTCATAATACATAATTAGTTCTTCCTGAATACAACATTTGTTCATAACAATTATAAAAAAAAAATGGAAAAAGAAGAGTTAAAACAAAGAGCTCCTCAGGATTAACATGGCTGAAAATCCTTCATCTGGATTGTAGCTACAAGTCGTAAACAGTTCGGAGTTCTTCTTTTCTTCTGGCAGCCCAAGATAAGTCAGCCCAAGCATTCCTTTAAGGTATGTGGCAGTTGGTACAACCAAAGCCCGTCTGCTTGATCAAAGCAAGGGACCTTAGAAGCGTCTGAGTACAGGGCTAACCTCATCCATCTTGCCCTCTGAACTCGAAGAAAAACTTGAAGACTCGCCGCAAAGCTTAGAAAGAAAACTTGACCATCCGAATCAACCTCAATAGGTCAAACCAAAGTGTACAGCCCGCAAATCTTCAAGCACAAACAGGAGTTCACCAGGGACGGAGAGGCTTGAGCTGGGAACCTACCACAAGGGAGCCTCTTCCCTCGGGTATCCCACAACCAATGGCCAATGAAGCGTTGCAATAGAGGTTTAACTGAAGCAGATAACCAAGTGAAAGCCATGAATCATGAGGGGTCCAAAGCTTGGTTACACCTTAGCCACCCAATGATGTGAAGCTAAATCCTCTTTCCTGCTATGAAAAAGAGTCAGATAAGTAGGCTTCAACCCTACTCTGTCAAAGAGGCAACTTAAGCACCAGAGAAATCCTTGCAGAGAAGCTGCATGACAGCTGAAAAGGCTAAGCGTCCTGACCCCTCATGACAAAAAGAATATCACAACAACCACCGTGTTAGAAGATAAGCGCACCGTAATCAGTGTACATGACACAATGAAGACATCCCAAAGGACGTCGTTAGAATCCCGATCAAACTTCATGACTCGGGGGACTTCATTCGTTCCTTCACGGACGAAGAACAAAAAGAAGATAACTGCTGAAGGGTTTTCTCCCACAGTTCCCTCATGAATCATCCATTCGGAACGGAGAAGGTTTTTTGGGACTATCAAACCAGGATCGAAGGCAAATGATTTTGAAGAAACAGAAGTTTCTCATTATTATAAGAAATTATTGAAGATGAGAAGTATTTTCTAAAGAAGAGTTTGTGATTTTTCTGTTGTCACGAAGTCCTTATTTATATGCATAATAAAAAAAAGGATGATACATGAAACGATCAAGCATAATTATTACTAGAGATATGAAATGATTCGGAGCAGTTAATAGCAGTTCTTGGAAAGGTGTGTGAATCGGTATCAACCAATCAGATGAAAACACGTGGAGTTCTCGAAGAAAGCAACATCATTCTTGGTCAAAGACACTGCGTGTCTCAAGGAATCAATGAGATATCTTATCACATCCATCTTGTACGCTGCTTTCACTTCCTGACTACTTGCATCAGCACTCAGCAAGCGGGGGGACTGACTGTATGTGCAAAAATACGCCACCTACTATTACGGGGATATGAGTCCAACTAGCGAGACTAGGCTTATCTTACAAATCACTGGGTACAAAGATACACGCTTGTTCTACGAGTTATGACCGTTCAGGCAGTACGAGCGTAGGACGAAAGGCACACATCCTGTCGCCTTAGGATTACAGTCTCCTAGTTAGGGTTTCGTATATACCACCGTATTGAGTTATAGGCCCATAGTCTTATTAGTCTTTGTATTTCATCTTAATTAGGACTGGGTATCCACTACTACAAATACCCCTCCTTATATTGTATTGTATAACAAAGCGATTCACCACAGAATCCGGCTATTCTCAAAGAATAAGACTACTTTACTTTTCTTGCTCATTGTTTCTCTCTTTTATTTACTTACTTTTTCGTCGTATTTATTGTATTGCTTGTGACCTCATTCTTAATTAATTGTTTAACCTAGGCGGCCGATTTTAGGCTTAAACATCATGCTTATATGTTTGGGCTTTCTAAAGCCATGACGGTTAGTGTTATTGTCTTTGGGCAGCTTGGTAGCACTCTTGTGCCATATCGTGGTCATGTGTTTGTGAGTCTACTTAGCTATTACCTAGTTAAGACTTGGGAGTTATCTATACTCATTCTTGTCCATGTATTGCAGGAATCGAATTCGAGGACGAATCCTTTCCGAGAGATGGAGAACGATGTGGATGTAATCCGCGGAGGAGAGGCTGTGAAGATAATGATCCATAGCTGCCGTGTTGTTGATGGTGTTATTTCGAGGACGAAATCTTCTCAAGAAGGGAAGAATGGTGCAGTCCAGGCTGATCAAGTCGTGTTCGTGCCGTCATGACCATTCATGAGAAGCCAAGCTAAAGAGCTTCATGATGTTTATATACATTTGGTGTGGAAGGGATTGGATGGCGTGAGCTTTGGAGGAGCGGGAAGCATGCTCTCAACGAGCAACTCCACGAGCTAGCTTGGGGCGTGAGAAACTTATTATTTCTGAGCAGAATTTGCTTTCTCTCAATGAGCTCTTTTATCATTCTTTACATAGATAGTCCTATGGCCATGCGTGGTCTCTTTAAAATTAGTCAATTAGGGGTTGTTTTGTTGACAATTTAGGCGTGTGGGGCTGACTCTATATAAGCCCACACTTAGCATATTTTATTTCAGCTCCCAGAATATTAGAAACGCAGCTTCTAAGTTCTTAAACAAAAACCATGAAGGAACTTATTCTCTTGGTTGATTTTAATTGAACGAATCCTTGTTGATCGATTCGTTTGCAAGCCACTAGTTGTCTTGAGGATGGTTTGCATATATAGGTGCCTCATCACCTTCAATCAAGAGGTAACTAGCTTCTTTCCTAGTTATTACTTGATTAAGTGTTATTGCTGTGTCTTACTCCTATCTTTCCTTTTGATTCTTAGTTAGATTACATCTTTGTTGCTCGGCAGTAGTGTCTCCGGTGATCGAAAAATGTACAGTAGCAGTCAAAGAATGCTTAGGCACATGAAAAGATAAAAATACCCTTAATGAATATGCTAAAAAATTCAAGATCGTGGAAAAAGTACGTAAAAGTCAACACTTCAAGACCGTACCCAAATGTGCTCAATTCATTAGTTGTTTGTATTTTTGACCCAAAATCTAGTGGACCTCCTATGAGAAAATAATTAAATGAGGGTTAAATATGAATAATTTCTAAATATGTTAAGGGTACTTCTTTGCTCTTTTTCTTCTACAAAAAGAAATAATTGTGTTTAGCGTATAAAGATATTTTAAACCATTTAGATAACCATCTTTCACTAGGAGAGAATCGAGAGAGAGTAATTATGTCAAATTCGTTAATCGCATAGGTCATCCTACAAATTAAAGAGAGGGAGATCGAAATACCTCTTACTTTTCACAAATGCTTACTCACTCCTAGTTCTCCCCTGATAGATAGTATAAGAGAGTTAATTTTTAAAAACCTTATTGATTAAAAGATAATGCAGGGATAAATATTCAAAAAGTTAATTTAAAAAATATGAAGATCCTAAATGAACCTTCATAATAAAATGAACATCAGATAATCTCCATAAACACATTGTCAATCACCAGAGAACTAAATATCATTGTTTTTAATGATATTGTCCAACTCCCATCTAAAAAAGAATAGTGAAATAATCGAAACAATATGTACATACCCAACGAGCATTGAGGCCAAAATCAAAGGGATTAATCACATAGAAATGTGATTTTTTTATGTTTTGCTTAGTAATATATTCCTAGATAGTGATTTATTGAAATTATTGGACTAAAAGAACTAACTAACAACTCTTTGAACACCTAAAATCCAGTGGTGTGGACGAAGATAGAGTGGTCTAACCTAAGCTAATATTTTCAAATTAATTAGGTTGGATTAAGCTTAGGTTATTCTATGTGAGCCCAAGTCGGAATCTCTTTATTCCTAGTTTGATTCTTTTAAATAGGTCAAAGTTAATCCCGCAACTAACCCAATTTCTTATTGATTATTTTAAACCCAAGTTCAAACCCACTTTCTAAGCATGATTCAAATCATGAGGTTAATATGTTGGAGTTTGCAACCACCAAACATCAATAAATACATAAAAATAACCAAATCACCAATCCCCAATAGTAAACAAGTGTTTAAATCAAAAGCCCATCAAGTGCACAACTAGGGTTGACACATGAACCTAGTTACATGTTTAGCTACTCATGGGAATTAAGAAAACATCTTATGGATAGATAAAGAAACTAGTAGTAAACGAGTATATAAAATCATAATAGTCCAATGTGTTTTGATCCCTCAGACCTTACTCTAGAAGAAGGAGTCCATTACTTAAATAGTCACTTAATTATTGAGAATAAGCTAAGAAAGTCACTCTTCTTTATTTTATTTCTAAGAAGTTACTCCACTTTACATAATTAACTCAAATGGTCATTCTTGTCGAAAGTTAGTTATCTCCGTTTGAAATATAGTGACGTGGTATTATTATTTTTTAATTTAAAATAAAATAAATTAAGCTCATCCCTTTAACCAACTATCTAACTCATTTATCAAAATAAAACCAATCCGAACAACTTAACATGTCAAGTTAACCCTTTTCTTTGAGATTCTAAGATTTTTCTCCTTGATTTGCCATCATTGAAAGTAACATTTTGGTTCCATCTATAGAACCCTTATAGGAGCAGGAGAAGAGGGAAATATCGTACAGTTTTAGGCTTAGGAATTGGCTGACTTCTTTAATATTGACCCATTAAATTATTTGCATCGGATTTTTGGTTAATGGATCGGCTAATTATGTTAAATGGGTGGGGACCGTAGGGTTTAATTTCTTTATGTATTAAATAAAAAAATAATGACGCATCAATATATTTCAATCGTTGATAACCAACTTTTGACAAGAATGATCATTTGAATCAATTATGCAAAATTGAGTGACTTTTTAGAAATTAAATAATAAAGAGTGACTTTATTAACTTATTTTAATAGTTGAGTAATCATTTAAATAATTAAATATTGAAAAATTATCGGTAGAAAGAAATTTACTCTTAGCCTATTCGGCTTGAATCCAAATGGACTCAATATGCTTCTAAAGTGAATGTGGTAAAGAAAAGATAAAACAAGTGGTTTACTTAGGTTGATCGTTGGAGATCTTTTTGTAACTTCAGTTGTCTGTTTAATCAGAAGTAAAAGATATGCATTCAGGATTGGAAAGAGAAACGACATTGGAGGGTATCTTTTCCTTGACTTTTACTCAATCACCAAATGAGGGAAGTAATTAATTACCCATTTGCATTATGGTAGCCGGTGGTATGTTTTGTCTTTTACGAGGCAAAGATTATTTTATTGTTGAATGCAATAGCAAATAATTTTGTTCGCCAAATTAAATATTGTCCAGCACATATAAACCCAATTATCCAAAAACCAAATTCAAACACGTGCACTGTCCTTTTAAAATTTGTAAAACTAGGAGTATAAAGTATAACCGAGTCAAGACCAAACAGTTTTTTAATACGATCTAACTACTAAGTAAAAGAAAACGTACTTCTCATTGTTGAGGAAATAGTTCTCTAATACTTGCAAACTAGTACTAACCTACTTAGTAAATCGTTTGATTTGGTCTAATAAAATTAAAAGTTTGCAGGTAAGACAAACTTCACCTAGTTTATTTAATTTTGAAGGACAATTTATATTTCGATCGATGACATGGTATCCTTTTCTTTTCCAAAAGAGATGCCTTTGCTTCTCAAAAATCAAAATTGTCAAATTTTGGTGAAGATTCCACTATAAAAGGAAAAGTGAGAAAGTAAAATCACAAATAGCACTCCAACGAAGACTCTACTAGTCTAAAAAAAATAGCTAATGTCCAAAGAAAGAAAAAGAGTAATAGAGAAATAGACCACAGAGACCGCCCAAAATTACCGTAATACTACTTCGTATTGTTTTTCATGTTTTCAATTTTGTTTTTAATTTTTTTTTGTCGATGTCTATTGGATATAACTTCTCTACTTCATCTGACGTAAGAATAGGGTCTACGTACATCTCATCCTCCCTAAACTGTACTCGTAGAATTACACTGAATATATTGTGTTGTTGTTGAAGAGTTTCGATTCATCAAATATTTTCATTTTATTTTCACGTGTTAATTTGAAATATTTAATAAATGTAGGGCTGATGGTGTCATTGCCTTCCATACTTAAGGTAGAGTTTCAAACTCCATTAAAATCTTAAAATGAAAAGGTTGGAATTAAAGAATTTATTTTAAATATATTTCTTTATGAAGAAACTAAAAAGAAAAGTAAGACACAATAGAAGGGAGTGTTAAATTTTCAAACTTATTTAATATTCTTACAACTAACTTTCCAATCATACTAATTTCTATATTGACCACTTATAAAATAATGAACAAATTAGACAAAGTAAATGCTCTACAATGAATTTAAATGGTGAATAACAATTGTTGTGATTGAAGAGTTACTAAAAAAGAAACAAACATCTCTTGTGAAGCACCCAGAAAAGAAATGTAAGATAATAAAGTGAAACACATGAAGTATTAAATACCAAAATTTTACCTT
Organism: Petunia secreta; assembly: GCA_029990175.1. NCBI lineage: Eukaryota > Viridiplantae > Streptophyta > Magnoliopsida > Solanales > Solanaceae > Petunia > Petunia secreta. Next base: position 65,971 of record JARKIP010000204.1, on the reverse strand, counting down.
TCCTAACAAGTTCTCTTTCCAATAGTACTAGTAGTTTTTTTTGTCTAGTTTTACTTGTCTAATTTGGGTTTTGTACTACTTTGAGAAATTATTGATGAAGTGCTTATGTTATTAACTTATCTTTATTGATTAGTCTTTGAAAATCTTGATTTGATTTTAATAGAATTGCTTACTTAATGATAATGATAAGTTAATAATTTTATCTTGATTTGCTAAAATGTACGAGCAAGAATAAAGTATATTTTTAATATAATTGTCAAGAAAAGGAACAGAAGGAGTACAAAGACCACCTTATACTATATAAATGATTCAACAAAAAAGCTTTAAAAATAATGTCATTAATGATAAATTAAGAATGTTGGAATTAAAAGTTTCCTTATGAATATAAGAAGTGACATTGTTGATGAAATAATAACCTAAGACAAAGGAAAGTATAAATTGAAACAAATAAAACAGGATATATCAAATTTTAACTTGATGTTTCTTCCAACAAATACTCGATCTGTTTTTATGTGAACCTATTCTTTATTAGTCAATTTTTTTTAAAAAAATGATCCCTTTTTATATTTCGAAATAATTTACACTCTCAATTTTATACTGTATTCTTAATGAAATGATTTATAGTCATACAAATATTAGTAATAACTTATTTTAGATCACAAATTTTAAAAATATTTATTTCTTTATTAATCTGTCAAACATGTGTGCATTGAAGCGGAGAGAGTACTACTTTAAACTGTACTAACTTGTGGATTATGAGCCCGTTTGGGTGAGCTTAAAAGTGACTTATAAGCTTACAAGCCCATTAATATATGTTTGGTAACTTAAAAATTTTTGGGCTTATAAGTCATATATGGCTTAAAAGCCACTTTTTGAGAAGTTAGGAAAAAATATGGCTTTTAAGTCACTTTTTGACTTATAAGCCACTTAAAATAAGCTGCTTATAAGCCCACCCAAACAGGCTCTATATGTACACTCAAATATGGTCACATAAATATATATAGTAGCAGTGAATCTTGTTGGGTACAGTTATTAAACAACCTATAAAAGAGAGAGAAGAAAGACAAGACAGACTGACAAAACGCGGCCTTACGGTTTAACTAACCCCTTTCCTATGAAATGAAATCTATAAACAAAAATTCTAATAAAAACACCTCATATATCCTCCTACCAAAAACCTCACACCCATTCTTAAAAAGGCAAAAAGTCACGTTTTTCTGAACCCTCTACGAACCTTCTTATCAAAATCCAATCTCATCAATTTTCACAGTAGAGAATTGGGGGAATTATTGATGAAACGACAGCGTACTGCAATCTTGCTCAATTTCTAGGGTTTTCTTATTGCAATGATGATGGCGGAGGATCAGAGAAATTGGTCCGAAGAATCGACGGTGGAGGATGAAATGGATTTGGATTTGGATTTTGATTTAGGCCCAAGTATGGATATTAATGATTTATGGCGTATTATTGAAGAAAAAAACCCCGATCCTTCTACTACCATTACTCAACAGGTAATTCTTTTATTAATTCATAGGGCCAAGGCTTTGATCTAGATTTTTTTTTTGTTTTTCAAGTATTTGCATGTCGTTGTTTTTGGGCCCTGCGGAAAATAAAAGCCTGGTATTTAAGTGGAGAAAGATAGAGGGGCGGAGTCATCCACCGAGTTTCAGAACTGTGCGCCTCCCATGCGTCCCTCGTGCACGTCAATCATTAAAAAAGAATTAACTGTTTTCTTAAGTGTACCTTTTTAAGTGGTAATTAAGTAGAAATGATTAGGAGGGGGGGGGATCATCGACCTAGTTTCAGATTCGTGCGCCCCTCGTGCTTGTCGGTCATAAAAGAAAGAATTAAATGAATGATTAGGTGTTTCTTTTTAAGTGGTAATTTAGTGGAGAAGAATAAGAGGGCGGGCCCATCACGTGCTTGTTGATCACTGAAAAAAGAAGTAGATGAATTATTAAGTGTTCCTTTTTAATTGGTATTTAAGTGGAGAAGGATAGAGGGATGAGCAAATCCACTGAGTTTCGGAACTGTGCAACCCCCGTGCGTCTTGAGTGCTTTTCAATCATTAAAAAAAGAATTATGCTTTATTAAGTGTTCCTTTTAAGGTGGTTTTTAAGTGGAGATGAATAGGAGGCGTGACTATCAGGTGCAACCTCGTGCTTGTTGATCACTGAAAAAAGAAGTAGATGAATTATTGAGTGTTCCTTTTTAAGTGATATTTACGTGGAGAAGGATAAAGGGATGAGCTCATTATTCACCGAGTTTCAGAATCGTGCGCGTCTCGTGCTTGTCGGTCATTAAAAAAGGAATTTGATGAATTATTAAGTGTTGCTTTTTTAAGTGGTATATAAGTGGTGAAGGATAGAGGGATGGCCCATCATCCATAGAGTATCAAAACCGTGCGGGTCTCGTGCTTGTTGATCACTAAAAAAAGAATTAAATGAATTATTAAGTGTTCCTATTTAAGTAGTAAAATTTAAGCTTTCAGATGAGACAATTGCACATTGTAGCACGGGATGTTGGGTCAAAGAATTAGTATTGTGAAAACAAAGTTACTAAGAACTTAGAGGTTCACGATTTAAGTTGGGTACATTTGTCGATCTTTGTTCTAAATTCTAGAATATCATATGGAGTATTCCTTGAAATATTTCTTCTACTCAAATTCATTGAGTTTAGATTTGTTGGCAAACCACATTTTAACATGTAGCCTCTCTGAATTTAAACACTGTCTTGACAGTCATAGCGATGACCTGTATAATGTATGTTGCATTTGCCTTTGTGACTGCGGATAGCATGTGTAGAATCTGAGCTGTAAGCAATAGATGCTTCTGAAAACCCCATTGGAGTTTTAGACAGATCTCTTAGAGTTGGTTAATTTTGGTTTTTGTTTGGGAGAGAAGAATTATTTCACATCCGAAATTTGATGGATATTGTTAGTGACATAAGTGGAACACTAGAAGACACTAGGAGGAATTTATTGGCTTATCTTAAGAGGGCATCTTTTGCAGTTTAATAATTGAGAAATTCATTGAATAACCACATTACTTAATAGGGAGAATCTTGTGATGTGTGGGTTAGGCGCATGTCATAGGTTCGAAGCCTGCAACCGACAGAAGTCTGGTCTTTTAGTGGGGAAGGGCAAAGAAGTGAGCCAATTATCGACCGAGCTTCGGCCGTGAGCCACTGGCCTCAAAGATTTTGTGAATATAAAAAATGTTATCTAGAAAATCCCAAGATATGTATTCAAGCAGCACCAATTTCATGATATGTTACACATGGAAAGACTTTGTTCAGTTGAGGGTCATTTTGATGTTGTAGCATGCTTTCAGCTGTGTAATGTTAATTGAGTTTTACCTGGAATCTATTGTTCATTATTGATATTGGTTCTATTATTGAGTATATATAGTTTTAGAATGGTAACAATTTTCTATACGAATTCTATTTCAAAAAAAAATAAAAATAAATTTCTATTACAAATATATTCATGTGCTTTTTCTCGTTCTTCTTTTCCTCTTAGTGACTTGTGAGAGTGTGGATGGGGTTCTTTGCACAATTTGTGGTACTTAATGGGTAGCTTAGAAGCATGGAATAGACACATGGAGATTACAAATATTAACAAATAAAGGACATGTTGGTAGAAATAATTTATACACATTGAGTAAATTGAACATACTTAATAGAATTGAAGGTTGGTGATGTTTAGCATAGAACATTAAGATATTTGGTACCCTATCAAAAAAAAAAAAACACACTAAGATATTTGGTACTATGTTGTAGGAATGGCTTTGTCAAAATGATTAGATATACTTGTAGAATTACAACGAGTTTTTGACATCACACCCTGTAAGTTTCAATGGCTTGTTGAATAAAATAGTGGGCCCCAAACACAATCACCTATTTAAATTGTCCATTGAACATAGATAGTTTAAAATGATGTGTCGTGTCAGTTAAATTCCTTTATTACTAAGTTGCAGCAGTAAGAGTTGACAAAAAGCTTAATGAATGAAATCGTACCATCAGGGTGACGAAGTAAGAAAAAAGGGAAACACAGGTTAGCTGATAACATGTATTGTTATGTGCTTTGCTTCCTATCCGCGGGCTGGGCATACATTCTGTACGAGTCTGTCATTGGGTTACGTAAACAAGTTGGGTCTTACTATGGTTGCCTGGTTTTAACATTGATCTTAATATTCGGGTATCAATTTGCAGAGAATGCCAGAGGAGTTATTGCCAAATGACATGGGACAAGGTTAGTTGGTAACTCTGCTTGGATACGTGTGGAATTTATGTTGTCAGTAACTTGGTATGAGACTATGCTGCTTATTTCTCGTTATGATATTGGATTCTTGATCGTTATTCTATTTTATTTAAGTAGGTTATTCGGATTTGGAGAGATCTTCTGCTTCAAGGGCTCAATTTATTGGACATATTGGAGTTTCTCCTTCGTACAACTCAGAAGCTTCAGATTCTAGGACAGGTGTTTCAGATGGTTCTTCTGATTCTGCAGGGAATTCATTTGTCGATGGGATGAAGCTTGGGTTTCAAGGGACAGCCTCCGCTGTCCACAGTTTCTCTGGAAGCCCGACTGATTGGATGCCCGTTGACCGGTCCTGTCTGGATAAGGATAATATCTTTCGGGTTACTTCATCTAATGTCCAAGAAGAAAGTAAGGAAACTCAACCCTTACTAGTTGTGTCACTTATAGCTTTGCTCTTATTACTGATCAATAATTATAGATAGAATTCGGATGTCAGCTATACAATCAGTGAATTTCTATTCAATCAGTGAATTTCTTACTTCTAGTGGTTCTTCAGAGCAAGAATCTTGCTCTGATTGTATGTTGACCTTCCCAATTGGCATCTCTGGAATTCTCATTTTTGTTCTGAGGATTTTTTGTTTTTGTTTTTAGTCTCTTAGAAAACATCATTGACATTTCAGGGTTGCCGCAAAGCCAATCAACTGCTGAGAATGAGTTGAAAACCTCAGAAATGCTAGCTGTAGAAGAAACTTCAAGCATGGGAGTAGCTGTATCTTCAAATGATGAACGCTATTCTAGGTTTAGTTTATGTCAGATGTCTGACCCTTTTACTGGAAGATGGGACAAGTATTCACAGACTTCCCATACAGATTGTTTCCTGAAACAAGACGCAACCCACAACCTTGATTTTGAAATGCCGTTTCACTGTGGTAAGATGCCAAATGTACTGGATGAACAATTGGACAGTACAGCTGGGTATGGAGACTCAGATACCGGAATGGAATATGAGAATTGCACAACAAGAGCAGATGAAGGCTCTCAGGAGGCTCCAAAATGTTCTATGACTGCAAACTTTGGTGTTCGGGAGTTCAGTTCCTATTATCATGGTGATAACCAAAAATTGTTAAATAGCGGCATTTTGTTCTCCGGATTAACAGACAGCAATGCAAGGCCAATGATGTTTTCTCAGCCTTTGCCTTGCAGTCAGTCAAGTTCCATTTTTCAAAAGCAGGAGTTACATAGAAGGAATGTCAAAAGTGAACTGATAGGTAGTGCTGATATATCTGCTATTTCTGGGCTTTCAAATTCACTTTGTCCTGCTCCTGTAACTACAAGTGATAATCTGTTGGTTTATCCAAGGGGTGAAGATGATGTACTTGAATATGATGGGCCTTGTCCTCACCTGGGTAATTTCGGACAAGCTTCTATTGTAAAAAACATTCTGGTTCCTCATAATAACCACTTGGATGCGGAGGATAGAGAATATCCTATTTCATTGTCATCAACTTTGAGGAAGCTGCAGTTCAATAATGCAAACTTAGGAAAGGGGGAAAAGCGCAAATTTTTAAAAGTTACAGGTTCACGTCTATCTACATTGACTCATCAAGGAATTCAGAGAAATTTGTTGCCTCAAAGAAGCCATAGTGAGAATGATGATGATGATCTATGCATTCTTGAGGATATAAGTGCACCGGCAAAGGCAAATTCATGTGCTAATGGAAAGCCTCCTGTTGCTCTACAGCGTACTACAATTACCGACTCTTTTCCACCAGTTGAAGTTGGACAAATGAGGCCAAAGCCAAATGACGAGCATGTCATTTTTCGAGTTGCCTTGCAGGTGAGGACTACCCAGTAGTTACTATTTTAATGCATACATGCTGAAAATGTGTTCTGATATGTTTTCATGTTACTTGCGCTATTTTCAAATTTTGATCTATTCCTTACCTGTTTCTCTGGTAATTTTTCACACCCTCTCAAATGATTCTTTCTCGTGTATCTTTGTTGATATTAGTTTTGTTAGTTATACAGATAGGAGTTAATTTTGTTATGCATGTATAAGTCAAGGTTTTGTTGGAATGTTCACTTTTCTGCTGTCTAATGTAAGGTTTGCTGTGTTTGTGAATGATCAATACAGAACATTTCTTCTCCTGACTTTTGAAAGCTCTCTGTGTTTTATAGTCCTCTTTACTGGTATGGGTGCCTTTTGCACCTTTGGGGAAATGTGTGTTATTTTTTCTTTAAGAGAATTTTGATTGGACTAAGGCTGTGATACCTGTTGCAGGATCTTTCTCAGCCGAAATCAGAAGAATGTCCACCTGATGGTCTTTTGGCTGTTCCTCTATTGAGACACCAGGTTGGGTGCTGTTTCATGGTTTATCTTTATAGGATTTTAGATTTAATTTTCTTAAGTGCATCAGAATTTATCCTTCAAGCTTTGGAGATCGTCAATATTGTATGTTGGTTTCTTCTCAGAATTTGGTGCAATTGCGTGGAAATAGTGGGAATTAAATTTTACAGAAGTATATTCATTAGCTCCAAAAAACTTTTCTTTTCAAGAAAAAAAGAAGAAGAATGAACTGAACTGCTGGAAAATCTATTAATGATGTGTGAATTTTGAGAATAACTCTATAGGTTGAATATATTGTGCATAATCTGAAATGCTGTACCTTATCGGGAAATGTGCGTTGAAAGAGTTATAACTGATGCTATCCCATACCAATAACTCCTTTTGCTGAAAACATCCATTTGTGGAACTCTGCTTATGCTTCCCTATCCTACTGCCTAGATTATTGTTCAGTTGTTTAAATTTTTTCTTATCTGCTTCTCTATATTTGTTTTCAATTATTTATATCAGTTCATAGCAATCTGTTTAGTTTCTCTTATGACCTTTCTTCCATTAGAAGAACAATTAACAAGGGGGAAAAAGGGAAAAAATATAATGAGTTATATATGAATTTGTTTGAGGAATTATCTGAATCACATCACTTCTATTTATGCACAGCGCATTGCTTTATCATGGATGGTTAAGAAGGAAAAAGCTGGTATACCCTGTTGTGGTGGGATTCTTGCTGACGATCAGGTACTTATCGACGCTTTAACTTACAAAATCTTGGTCTATCTACAAGATTAACGTTGCGTTCAGACTGGCTGCCCTTTTCTAAGTGATTGTCTTCTATTTTTTTTTTCTTTTCGGTAGGGACTTGGGAAAACTGTATCTACGATTGCGCTGATACTCAAAGAACGGGCTCCATCTTCGACAGTTCCTACAGCCAGCACCATAAAAACTGAAACGGAGACATTGAATTTGGACGATGATGATGTTCCATCTGATCTTGACAAGTTAAAGCAAGGTGCTGATCCTTGTCAAGTCAATGGAAGTCCTAGCATGGGTGGGAAAACTTCTTTGCATACAAAAGGGAGGCCAGCTGCGGGCACCCTTGTTGTTTGTCCAACCAGTGTCCTTCGTCAGTGGTCTGAGGAGTTACACAATAAGGTAACAAGCAAAGCAAATCTTTCTGTTCTAGTATACCATGGGGGCAATAGAACAAAGGACCCCATTGAACTTGCAAAGTATGATGTGGTGGTCACAACATATTCAATTGTAAGCATGGAGGTCCCTAAGCAACCTCTTGTAGAAGAAGATGATGAGACAGGAAAAGGAACTCATGAATCACCCATAGCGTTCTCCAGTAAAAAGAGGAAATCTCCTTCAAGCTCAAAGAAAAGTTCATCAAAGGCTAAGAAAGAAGTGGAGAAGGAATTGCTTGAGGCCGCTGCACGCCCTCTTGCCAGGGTAGGATGGTATAGGGTTGTGCTTGATGAGGCTCAAAGCATCAAGAATTACAGAACTCAAGTAGCTAGAGCTTGTTGGGGTCTCCGTGCTAAACGTAGATGGTGTTTGTCAGGGACACCAATCCAAAACGCAGTTGATGACCTTTACAGTTATTTCAGGTTTCTCAAATATGACCCGTATGCAGTGTATAAACAATTCATCTCCACAATCAAGGTTCCAATCCAAAGACACCCAACAACCGGGTACAGAAAGCTGCAAGCCGTGCTTAAGACTGTTATGCTTCGTCGCACTAAAGGTGAAAATAATAACTTCTGCATATTTCTCCTTATACTACGCTATTTACCATTCAGACCAGCTTGCTTCCTATATGATATAGCGTGATTCACTTGTGTTTGCATCTTTATTTCACACCATACAATTCATCTGTATTTCAATTTACTGATAGCAGACACTCGTCTAGCTCCTCATTGCTCCAACCTTTCTTTTATACTGCCGGCAATGGCATCAGTATATGCATGATTCAAAGTAAACTGCTATATGGTGCCCAACATATGTGCTAAGTTACAGCTTGTCTTAAAGAAGCAGTTTGATTTCCTTATCTTTCACTTTATACTTAGTACATCCTCAATCTATAGCTTCTATTTCAAATGGTCCTTAGTCCCTCCATTGAGCAAATTGGAGCTAAATCTGGCATCACGTGTGTGACACATGATGTTCACTAGGGTAATTTTAGCCATAAATTTGTTATTTGAAAATACAAATTTGAAGAAATAAGAGAAGAGAAGCAAAGAAAAGCTTTATATTTCTTGACTGACGAGCGAAAAGGAAAAAGAATAGGACGAGTAAAAAGTGGAACAGATGATTGCCGGTCCTGGTCCCTTTCTTCCAGCAAGGCTCCTCCATGACTTCAATCACCTCTACAGTTTATCTTAATCCCAACAACCTCTACTGTGGTCCTCCTCCCACTTACCCCACCTCAGCCACCAGCCTTCTTCGATTCCATATTCAGTTGGAACTTCCCTACCTAAGTTGAGCAATAAATATGTAACCTAAATGCGATGGAAGGAGAACATGTCAGTTTGGCAGGAGACAAGAAATGAATTGTTGTTCTCTCTCCTTTTCTCTTCTCTTTCTTTTTTGTTTCTTTGTTATTTCTAAGGCATGGTTTTTCAAAGTTACCCTTGTGAATCATCATGGGTTACTGGGAATTTAGCAGTAATTTGGCTGCTGGCAAGGACCTTATAAAAGCATTAGTGTTTCAATTGATAATGCTACAGGGACCAAGTGATTGGTAAGGTCGAACCTGTAACTTTGGATATAAGTTGGGAACATGCAAGTGATTTACTCCAATTTCCTTGTATTCTATGCATTGTGCATATACTATTAGGGAGTTGGGTCTATAACAACAACATACCTTGTATGGTCCCACAAGTGCGTATACTTTAGACCTAATTTTAGATGTTCCAGAGTCTTTGTACAGTAAGACTTCCATGGTGCGTTCCACCATTTGTTTGTGGTATCCATTATTTTTATCACTGTTGTGTCCAAGCCAACTTGCACGCACCTCGACTAATTCCACGGGGCACCTGCCACCTTCCACTGGCACTGTTACCGGGTAACTCTATCCACCAAGGCTTGGGTAGATGAGAAGAAAACACCTAGTGTTTTTTTTTTGCCTTCTTTGGGATTTGAACCTTAGATATCATGGTTCTCAACCCACTTCATTGACCACTAGGTCATACCCTTGGGTGCTTGTTTGTGGTATACGTTAGTCCTCTATTCCCTTATTTGGTCTCTTTGTGTTGCGGATTTGTTCTTGAAATTGTGCTCATCTTTTAATTAAACGATTTCAGAGTCTCTTCTTCTTCAGAATGAAAGAAAGAAAAAAAGAAAGAAATAGATCAACCTCCGCTGAAACGAATTGTAAGCAATCAACACAACAAACTCAACTAGGTTTTCTGATGATCATTGTCATTATCTGATCTAGGTACATTTATTGATGGAGAACCAATCATCAACCTTCCGCCGAAACGAATTGTACTGAGAAAAGTTGATTTTACAGAAGAGGAACGAGATTTCTACTGCAGACTTGAAGCTGATTCACGTGCTCAGTTTGCTGTATGTTTATATTTGGTCTTCCAAGAACCTTTGCTTTAGAATTCCTATCTTCTTTTAACATATCTATTTCTGGACTATTCAGGAATATGCAGCTGCTGGGACAGTCAAACAAAATTATGTTAACATACTGCTGATGCTTTTACGACTGAGACAAGCTTGTGATCACCCTCTTCTTGTTGGAGGGTCCAACTCAGTTTCTGCTCGGAGATCATCTATTGAGGAGGCCAACAAATTACCTCGGGAGAAATTAGCTGATCTTTTGAATTGTTTGGAAGCTTCTTTAGCAATCTGTGGCATATGCAGTGTATGTTATAATTTGAGGCTTCTTTGTGATTTGTTTATGTCGATCTTATTTCTCCTTTTTTGGTTTCTGCTGCTTTATTTTGCAACTATGTAGTATAGGGTTTTTTTTTTTTTTAGGCGGTGTTTTTGCATTTCACCTCTAGTGTTTTTTTTCCTCTCGCTGGTCAACTGTTCACCACCCTCTTTTAGCTTTTCCCTTAGAAGTAACAGCCCTATTGAAGTGTGATGTTCTCACCAATTCTCTATTTTTTTATGTATCTTCTTCTATTTGAGGGAAGAGTGTACTAAAATATTGGAGCTCTTAAACTACAAGTTTTAGATATGTTGAGCATTGCCGGATTCTATATCTAGGAAGATTACATGCAAAAGCACTCGTGCTGTTGAATGCATAAATGGTTCAGTTTAGCATTGAAGCTGATCCTGACCCAGAAAGAAGGATTTGTACAACGTACATGTCGGAACCTTTCAATTATTAAGACACTCAAATTTATTAAGCTTTCGCTCGTATTTTCATGCAATTTGTAGACATCAGCTCCTTAAGTATCACCTCTGTTAATTGTGAAATCTATTCAGTTGGGGTGGGGGGTGGTTTCTACTCTATTTGCACAAGAACATATTTAATACCATTTCTATTACAAACTTGTAACTTGCATTTGTGATGCTCAAGTGAATTGCTCTGTGCGAGGCGAAATAGAAATATGCTACTATGGAAAATGGTTCTTTCTATATGGTTAATAAGTTAATATAGATTACCAGAGAAATGTCCCAACAACAAGTGTTTGTAGATACGTGATACTAGTTTTAAAATAATCATTTCCGTCTTTCAGTTTTCCAGTTGTCGGCTTTGATCCGTCTCTTATTACTAATACCCTATAGTACTCATCTTGGATTCTCTGTTATGGGTCTCCTTGTCTTTTCCTAACCTCCATGTGCACTTTGGTAACGATCTTGTAGGATCCCCCTGAAGATGCTGTTGTAACAGTTTGTGGACACGTTTTCTGCAATCAGTGTATTTGTGAACATCTAACTGGTGATGACGCTAAGTGTCCTGTAGCAGCTTGCAAAACTCAGCTGACTGTTTCTTCAGTTTTCTCTAAAGCAATGTTAAGTGGTTCTCTATCTGATCAGCCCAGTCTGCAAAAGAACCTCGACTATGCTGGCTCTGGAGAGGCTGAAAATCCAATTTTTAGCCCATATGATTCATCCAAGATTAAAGCTGCTCTTGAGGTGCTGCAATCTTTGTCTAAACCAAAGGCTTGCACTGGAAGGGGTTGCTTTTCAAGATCAGATGATGAATGCGCTTCTCCTTCAGAAAATACATGTGATAATCATAGTGCAGAATGTAGGGTGACTGGAAGTTCTGAAAATACATCCACAGTTGTCGGAGAGAAAGCAATTGTCTTTTCTCAGTGGACAGGGATGTTGGATTTGCTTGAAGCTTGTCTTAAAAGTTCCTCAATTCAGTACCGGAGACTTGACGGAACAATGTCTGTTCTTGCCAGAGATAAGGCTGTGAAAGATTTTAACACACTTCCCGAGGTTATACCATTTCTATCTTTTTGGTTTTGAGTATTGTATTATTATTGTTATTATTATTATTTTAATATTAATCTTTATTTTTTAAAATCGCAAAACTAAATTTTGAAGCTTTTTGCCAGGTATCTGTCATGATTATGTCTCTGAAGGCTGCAAGCCTTGGACTTAACATGGTTGCAGCTTGTCATGTTCTTCTCTTGGACCTTTGGTGGAACCCTACCACTGAGGATCAAGCAATTGACAGGGCGCATCGTATTGGTCAGACACGCCCTGTTACAGTTTTGCGGTTGACTGTAAAAGATACGGTTGAAGATCGTATTTTGGCTCTTCAGGTATTACTTCGTTTGTCCTTTTTTTACTTTTTTGTTCATTTTTTTTTCTTAAATTAGCAACATGCCTAAGATCTCCACATCAATATTTATAATGATGAACATGGAGTCATGATCTTCCGATGAAGGACATGGATGTCAGCATATGCTATCATGAGATTTCATAATTTAATCCAAATGCAGACATAGTCCAGTTTTTTTTTTTTTTTTTTTTTTTCCCGCATTATTGCTGGTTTTTCAATTCTCTACATTCGAGAATTCTAGTTTGTGGTAACACCCGGTTTTCACAGCAAAAGAAAAGAGAAATGGTTGCCTCTGCATTCGGAGAGGATGAGACTGGTAGCAGACAGACTCGTCTCACTGTGGAGGACTTGGAGTACCTTTTCAAGATTTAATCGGCATCTCATTTTTGCAGTAAGCTGATGTTTTATTGCAGCTTGGGCTATCTTATAATTTTTTATTCACAAAACTGGTTTAGCAGCATACACAATTGAGGCTTTGGTTCTTAGATCCATAGTATTGACAGAAAAGATGACTTTATAGATGAGCTTGTGAATGTCTTCAAAGATTCACAAGATCCATTCTTTATAGCAATTTATCACCTTGTGCAGGGTTGGATTTTAGTGGGTTAGACCCAATGAGGATGAGACTTAGATGAGTCTCCGTTAGATTCTTTGATAGATGTAAATGATAGTTCTTGTGGCTTCAGCCACAATTTTTTTCCTTGCTGTAGGAGTAACTGATGTATTAGTAGTTTTAGTTGTAAACATAGTATATATTTGTTTCTAGTTTTTTGAGTTGTAAATTTTCACCGTTAACTTACTACATAACCATGATGTCATGGATTTTTTTTTTTTTTTTTTATTTATTTATTTGAGTCTCAAAATTCATTCTGAGTTTGTTGCTCATCCTATGTAAAGCTCTTGCGATATCTTCCAATTAATGGCATTGTGGCTCATCTTTTGCTGACGATGCAAATAGCTGACGGCATTGGAAATCAAAAATGTCTGTACATTAAGCACATTCTCAACATGGAATATGAACTGCGTCCTGCGCGAGGAAAATCTGATAAAGAGAAGGAAACTTCTTAGAGCCAGACATATAGCAGGAGGCCCTTATACCACAAGTTTTAAGTGATGCATAACCCCACTTGTACACCCCCCCCCCCCCCCTCCCGGGCCCAAAAAAAAAAAAAAAACTAAAAAAGAGAAAATGGAAGAGTGATAAATCGGTAGACATGAACTTATGCCTTGTGTGTTTTTATAATGATTAATACGTTTGAACCTGATTGCATAACTAGTTATCAAGATACCTCTTAATCTCATTAATTTGTATGATGTTTAATACTGTTTGACGAAGTGTTGTCTAGAAGCTGGCTGCTCTGACAGCGGGTGTGGTGGTGGTCGACGAACAAAGTTGTGAGGTGGTAGCTAGCAGTGGTGGTTGGTATTGGTGTGGTTGAGGCTCAAGGTGACTACTATATAGTGTGCTGACAATGGAAGTGGTTGCTGGGGGAGGCTGGTGGTGGTGGTGGTCGATAGTTGTGGCAAGTGGTGTAGGTGGCGGTAGAGATGGTAGGTGGTGGTGGCTGCGGGTGAAGGAGATACGGTGGTAGTGGTGCTAGTGGTTGGTCATGGTGGATGTGAATGGAAGTTTGTGGTGAGGTGCAAGGTGGTGGAAGTGGTTATGCGGTGGTAAACCTCGCTTTTGAAATTCCACGGTATACATAAAAGCTGCAACTTTTCTAAAGATATTCTGTTTTAGGATATCTGTTTTTAGTTCTTCTATTTTTGCTCTGAATACTCGACCAAGGAGATCATGTTTATTTTATGCTTCATCCACTGATGCTAAATGTTCTTTAATCTCTGGCCAAGACGGATTACACGTCATGGTTATGAACAAATCAGGTCGGCCAAAGAAAATTCCCCTTCCCAATGTTTGAAGCATCTCTCTCACCCAATCTCAAAATATCAAGTAATCCTTATAACACATCTACTCTGAATAAATTCTGATTAAACAAAACAAAATCCAATCTTTGTGTTTCAAGTTTTATATATTCATCAACTGTATATTGTTGGAATATTCTTCCTGTATGTAAGATTTCATCTTCCTCATTATCTCGCATTTGTAATTTGTAACAGTAATATTCACGAACAGATACATTATCTCTTTTTTGCTTCCCTTTTTTAAGAATTTCAGCCTCCATTTCAAGATATCCATCAATAGAGCAAAGATTTCTTATGTTTGGTATCTCATCATTTTCACAAGTTCTTAGATATATAGAAATGTCCACTTTCGTTCGAATTCTTTTAATACCACAATGCCATCCACTTTGATCATAAGGAAATTATAAATGATATTGTAAAGCATCATAACATCCATAGTAATAATTTACTCTTTGTATATTATTGCCATGAGTATAGATTTGAATGTGAGGTGCACCGGTAGCACTACCATCATTTTCTTTAACCCATATTGCAACAATTTCAAATGAGGTAGGCAAGTTATATACTCATTGATCCAAACTCGTGTTACATCTTAGAGCGATATGAAAGTTTTCAAGGTTTGGAATATCTATTAGAGATTGAAGAAAGATAGAGTATGGATTATTTGATAATATGTCCATCAATTCCCTCACCATTGATTCGTGGACTTGTTGGAACAAGCCATCCTATATGCTAGTTCGTTACAAGTATCATAAAGGTACAGTTGTAGGTTTTTGGGCTTTCCATCTCGTGGACACAAATCATTTATAAAATGATACATTTGCCCTTGAACTCTAAGTGCTCGTTTGGTTGGGCACACAAAAGAATTAATACCTGCACTAAATCAGTCGTAATATAACGCATCGTTTGGTTCGTTTTGTAACAACGTATAAAAATCTGCCCTAATAATATAATGTTTGGTTTGAATTTACAAACCTGCACTAATTAATACCCGCATAAATTAATGAGTAAATCTATGTATTATTTTGTCCGGCATAGAAGATGGAATAATAACGCGGTAATAATTTATGAGAAGACAAATATACCCTCACATCTCTTTACATTATTATTCAATAGTAAACAAACATCTATTGAATAGTA
Source organism: Petunia secreta (assembly GCA_029990175.1). Lineage (NCBI taxonomy): Eukaryota > Viridiplantae > Streptophyta > Magnoliopsida > Solanales > Solanaceae > Petunia > Petunia secreta. The sequence goes on along the minus strand of JARKIP010000204.1, from coordinate 50,545 downwards.
AAATATTTAAACATAATTTAAATTATGAAATGTATACTAATGTTTTAATAGAAAAAATCATTCATTAACCAAGATATAATACCTGCATAACTAATACCTGCATAACTAATACCTGTATTGCTAATATCTGCATAACCAATACCTGCATTACTAATACCTGCATAACTTCTCTCCGAACCAACCGAGCACTAAAGGTATATATACCACAATTTCTTTTAGCTAGATCTTTATCGTACTTCGCACCAAGCGATGTAAATGCGAATAGGTTATTATATGTTCTTATGTATGTTCGGAAGTGGTTGGATTCTTCAGTATTTCCAAAATATAAATTTCGTAATTTCACTGGTATCTTATGTGAAGTTAACTTGACTGTACTGTTACCACAATAAAATCCGGGTGGTTCATATTCAAATCTTTTTGCAGAACAAAATTTATAGTTCGGGACTTTCTTAAGTAAAACATAATGCGATCGTTACCTGTATATTTGATATGACATCATATACAAAGGCAAACCCGAAACAAAGGGATGTTTGGGGGGAGGGGGGAGAACCAAACAAACCTCTAGGCAAAGCTATCTTGGATATTAAATTATATTACCTATTGGCTGCATCTGATGTTGAATCTAAAACGAACTAGGCATTAATTAAATAAGGTATGATAATAACAGTCGTTGTACCGAGTAATACAAGACTGCATACCCACCTTTTTCGTAGCTATAGAACGGATGTGAAGAGTTTGTGGAACATATAGATATGGGTACCATCCCATTTGGGTGATCAGGAGTCTCATTTTCAAGTAGTCTACGTCTTTTTTATTCTTGGTATTTAAATTTATGTTGTAATGATAAAGCTTGCTTTTCCTCTTCAGTCATGCTTTTGTATTTTTCATGTCGCTTGATATTCCTATTTGTTGTTGAAAGAGAGCATTTATTTTGCCTTCCTCGATCCATTAAAATTAAATTTTACTGCTCTGCCAGATGTCGTTCAAATATATCCTTAAACCTTCAGCTGTATGATGGATTTCATTTAGCAGGAATAAGAGCAAACAAGTAGAAATGTGAGTGACATGGAAATACAAAAGAATAGCAGATGCATCATAACACATGCACAAAGTAGCGAGAGAGAGAGAGAGAGAGAGAGAGAGAGAGAGAGAGAGAGAGAGAGAGAGAGAGAGAGAGAGAGAGAGAAGCGTGGATAGCACGAACACAACACATCATAACATAAGAATAAATGGACGGTACAACAACTATTAATGACCCACAAGAAGGAAATTTCAGAGGATGTGTCAGAGTTAAAATACTTATATGTCCAACACTAAGCGCTTGTCTGTAATTTCCTTTCCGATTTATAAGCAACAACAAGATAAGTTTGTAGTCCTAAAAAGTCAAAATAAAGTACCATCATGTTCAGTAATCAACATCCATCATTTATATAATGGAAATTGACATAAATTGTGGAACTATACAACTAAATATGAGAAATAAAAAAGCAGAACCTAAAATAAGCAGTACATTTTTATGAATTAATACTGTTAGGTTATTCTTTATTAAGCTGAAGACAGTAGCTAATATTGAGATAATGATAAAATGCCCATCTGTTGTAGCATGATATAAGATTCCTCTTTTTCTAGCTTCAGTAAGAATCTTCTTGTCCAATTATAAATATTAAATCTTCACGACCTAAAAACCCTCATCAACACGTAATTCTTTTTACAAAACAAAAAGTTATCAATGGAAAAAAGTAATAGCTCGTTGAAATTGACGGGAAGCAATATGATACAAATTGCTGCAAAGTACTACTTGTACATTTATTAGTATATTCTTTGAGACAACAAAGGTGATACATAAGTCAGCTGCCTACCAAATACATTCTACAACCCAACATAAATTACATGATGTTGGGACACTTCTAATCCTAAATCTTTTCCTGAAGATTGATGTTTTCCCCTGCTAAAACCTCTTGAATCCTAAAATTTTTGTAATTTCACGTAAAGCGAAACAACACTCATTACTTATCCGAAAAAGTATTTGCAAAGTCAAGAAAAAGCAAATAAACAAAAAAGAACGGAAAAAAAGACACCGGCAACTAATATAGCGAAATTGAATCATTCATTAAGTTATGAGCAAAGATTCCAACATACCCAAAAATTTAAAATAGGAAAAGAAAAAGAAAAAAAAAGGACGAAGGTGACAGAGATCAACTTGCCTCAATTTCAGATGAGAGATTTGGAAGTCTAAAGTAAAGAGAAGAAGGAAGGTGAAGTTGTCCTCATACTTAAAAAGATTTATCACTGACCTTGCCATGATAATAGCGCAATTTCCGTACACAAGGACAGGGAAAGCAAAATACGAAGAGATAAAGATGCAGGGGTGAAAGTACTTACGTGTTGTACTTTAAAGTTGGGATAGTTTTTGACTTTTGGTTTCCCTACTCCTTTTGATAAGGCAAAACACATCGACAACCCCTTAAAGTTGTCCGCACGTTTCACTTAAACACTCCAACTTAAGTCTGTTCCATTTGAACACTCCAACCACATACCAAATGTGTCATTTAAATACAACTTGATGATGTGGCATAGTGCGTGTGGTACACAATATTTTAGAGCGTGAGAGAATAATTTTTTATTTTTATATTATTTCCTCTTTCTTTTATTTTTCTCATATTCTTGTGCACAATATTTTATCTCGCCGGTATTATTAAACCCGGTTACTACTTCCGTAAAATCACATTATGACAAAAAAATCTGGTATGGTAAGAAAATAAGTCATTCCAAATATTTGTTTAAGCATAAATTCTTCACCCTCATAAACTTAACTAAGAATCTGTCAGTCTCTTGTATAAGCAAGCGTCATAGAAGACACTAAAACTTTAAACTTTACATATCAGCTTCGACAAATTCTTTTAATTTTCCATTCATATGTTTCAGTTCTTTATTTGATTGCGTCCTTCCTCTATACTTTGGTTTTTCTGTAAGTAATTTTTTCGTAGTTTTACTGATTTTGGCTGAAATTGGACATAAACAATAGATAATTCGCTTGTTTTTGTGGAGTTATTAAATCAGTGATGGAGGTTTATGATAGTTTGTCGGAGGAACTTTTTTTAATTGTAATCAATAGCTAAATTAAAAATGAATATGGCAACGAGAGATTGGAATAACTTTAGAGATGGTTGTTGCTGATGATGCCCCGTCGTATCCATGTCGCCGGAATTTAAGAGTTGGCTAGCTGGTGTAGGAGTTAGGAGGAGGAAGACGGAGAAAGATAGCGCCAGACTTTAATATCCTCGCCGGGAATTTGCCGGAAGGGACTTGAACAAAGCTTTCTTTTAATTATTTCCTTTTTTTTTTAAATCAATTTCTTTTTAATTTGTTAAATTAAATCCACGTGTCCACATCTTATTCCTTACTCTGACATGTGAAGTATATACGCCTCTTGTGTTTGACTGTCTATTAAATTTGTGTCTAAACGATAAATTTGAGATGTGGTTGAAGTGTTCAACTGGAACAACTTTTAGTTGGCGTATCAAAGTTAAAAGTCTGAGGATCTGTCTACGTGTTTTGCCTTTTGATAACTACTCCCTCCGTCCCAAATTAGTTGTCACTTTAGCAAAATATGTTTGTCCCAAATTAGTTGTCACTTTAGGATTTCAAGGTTAAATTGATTAGTTCTTTCCAACTATACCCCTAATAATTTAAAAAAAATCAAAAAAAGTTAATGGTGAAACATCAAATAGGGATAAGATAGTAAAATAAACACCCTATTTAATGACTTTCTTAATGGACGTGAAAAAGCTTAAAGCAAAAACTAAAATGGGACGGAGGGAGTATCAAAGAACACGTGTAGGGGTTTTCAAATTATGCTAAAAAATAAAGTAAATAATAATGTTAAATAAATTAAAGAAATTGCTTTTAAAATAAGGACAAATTTGGAAATTCACATAGTACACCCACGTAGTAATGTGAGGACGACAAAACTGTTATATGTCTGCACTTTTGATAATGACCAAAACAGAAATAGATGAAGTAGAAAAATTCCAAGCCAACAGTATACACTGTCTGTCCTTAAGAAATCTAATCCCCTCACAGTTACCCAAGGTTTGTGGATTAATTTCTCCCAGGATAGTGTCACGCCCTAAAATTTACTAAAAAAAATAAAGGTTGTGACTTAGGTGTTTTAAAGGTACATTATTTATTGAGATTTATGGAGTCGTCACTTGACATAGTTCAAAGGTGTGCCAAGTCACCAAAAGGTACCTTGGAACACCTCTGACTCGTCTGATGGTCTGCGTTAGAGATTCGGGTAAGGTTCTCAGTTGACCCTCGGGAAGGTATTAGGCACCCTCGAGTCCTGTGCCAAGCACAGTTGCTTTATTGTTGCAATTTTAATTTATTAAATATGGTTGTATTATTTTGCCGTTGATTTGAATTTAAACTTTGATTCAGAAAAATTTAAAGTATTATTCTTATCCAACCTCACAGAGGATCGGACGGATTTACATTTTAATAAATAAAATATATTACGCATTTCCAACCTCACAAAGGACTGGTCTATTTAAAAGAATTTAATTGACTTCATCGAGACTAGCAATAAAAGGTGAGTTGTATATTGCCTTTATTTGTTTCCTTTTGCTACGCTTGGATTTATTAATTTTTTTTTTATTTTTTCATCGTATTTTTCGTTTCAGCGACTCGGCCAAATATTTTCGCACAAAGCACTTCACCCGTTCGGATCTCTAATATATATAAATCTCGATATAAACGTCGGATATTAATTTTTGTTAAGTCAATGTAAGCGTTGATTATACTTTCAACTTACTTATTATTATTAACATTGTTCTAAGAATTATTAGTTAGGATGAAGTGTGTTTAAAAATTATCTATTATCATTGCTTTAAGTGGTACCACATACTAGCGCCTTACTTCAGTAAACCATTTATAATTTGAACACAGCGTTACTAAATACTAGCGCTTTACTTCTGTTATGATTCATAATTTGGACACACAGCCACTTTTTTCAATTTCCTTTCAACTGATGACTTATTTTCCTTGGTTAAGTTTTTTGACTTCAAAATTAAAGGTCAAAACCCAAAACTGGATTGTCTTTGCAAAATCTGGCCCAACTAAATTTCTGTTCGTTACTTTAAGCGACTTTCAAATCTTTGAAATTAATTTGCAGTAGGTGTCCTATCTATCCCTAATGTTTCAGATTTAGCACTTACATTTCTTTTCTCTTTTAGCTTGTGATAGTAAATCTTACAGTTGCTTATTTGAGCAAATAAGAAAACAGATTCAAGTTTAACAACAAATGCTCTTTTCATATTCTTATTTTTTGCTAAGTATTCAAAAATCACATCATATATCATTTACAATGAACAAGTTAAATAACTATAGATACATAACTAAAGATACACATAACAGAGATAGGAGATAGATTCCAAACTTGAACATGTCTCATTTATAATTAAGGGTACTAAACATGTTTAATTCATTGACATGGCCATAATTTAACATACATACATAGAAAGGGGGTTAGGAAAGAAATACCTATAGTAGCAAATAACGTCCTAGCCAAACAAACCATCTGCTCTATCCCAAAATCCAAGCCCAAACAACAATAAACTTCAGCAGAGCAATCAATATCAGCAGCAACCAGAACAACCACAAAAAAAATCTTAACTCTAAACTCCAAGTTTCAACTAACAACCAGAAACAACTATCCTTTTTTTCTATCTCTCTCTCTTTTTTTTTAACGTTTCTGCCCCTTTTTTTTTTTTTTTGAGATCTGATGATTTTTTGAAGGTAGGTGAGAGTAAATGCCGTCTTCAATGTGTGTTTATATAGCTGAAAAAAATGTCAGCTCCTCTTTGCTTCCCACAGCCCCAAAACTTAAATGTTTTTTGTCTCCAAGCAAGCACAAGCATGCTGTACAATAATGCAAAGTTCAGGAGGGTTGAGTGCAAAGAGGGTGAAAGCTACCTTTGATAAAAGACCCCAAAAACAATTTAATGCAACCAGACATGCCTTCACTAAGCAACAAAGAATGGCTGGCAAAGCCTGCTTGTATGTTGATCCCTTGTACTTCTCTTTGACTACTTTTACTTTACACTCTCTTAAAAGTGATAAGAATCTGCATTTCAACTTGAAGCTTGGACTTGCTAAAGTCCAAACCCCAACTTGACTCACTATTTCATAAATTATTTCAGTCCAATAAATTAAATAAGACTTCAAACCAATCAAGAGGACTCACCAGACCAAGGAAAATCTTATTAAGCTAAAAAATAAAGTCTCAATCGACCTCAGCCTAAAACACAAAATAAAAGCTAGTCCAACTCACAGAAAACTTCACCAGATTTAAATCTATGTATCCTAAGACTTTATTCAAACTCTCAACAACCAAAGCAAGGACTAGACAACAAATATTAGTCAATTAGACTCTGCTTTCAAGTACTCTTTCACTGTCACATTCAACTTTCTACCAGTTTCAATACTTGGATTTAAACAACTAGACAGGAAAGTAATCCATACTTAATTGACCAAACTCGCACTTAAATTAAAATTACAGGCACTAAGTAAACTTATTTTCATGCTTTTACAATTTATGAAGAAAGGCCGAGACAAGCAATACCTGCAATACTGACAATAAGCAAAGGCATAAACTCCAGACTTGGTCAAACCAACTGATTCTGTTTCAGCGGCTAACGATCAATCCAATCAACTACTTAACAAACTTGGCATACAAAGGCAAAAACGAACATGAATTGCACCTTACTATTTTAGCAAACTTTGACATCTAATGAATACTAAACAAACAAATAAACAGTTTATTGCCAAAACATTGAGACGACAACATGAACACACTTTTCTTTCTTAACTGATGTTCAAACGATCAAGTAAAGCAATTTCAATAGACTCGAACAATCGTTCATCAACATATATAACAAAACACACACTGATTCTTTCGTGTGATAACATCCGAGAACTAATCGTCTACGACCAAGCAAATTAGGCGACAAAAAGGACAGAGAAACTAAAGGGAAAGCAAAAGAATTTTCCTATCTAATCGTCAATGTTTCGATACCAAGCTGCCTCGCCATCAAAGCCAGTGCCCAGGTCTCCACGGCATAGCCTGTTATCGATGCCTTGCCTAGCTCAATTCATCATCGCAGCTGCTGTACCCCGCCACCTAAACCACTACTCATCGTCGTATTAGCACGACCAGTCATCGCAAAGCTATCGTCATTATAGCTGCGTCACTAACACTGCCCAGACATGGCTGCATCACTGTGTCGCTGCTATATCCCCGCTCTAAGCAATCATCGCAGCGCCTCACATTACAGTTCTCACTATCACAATCAGCCATTGAAACTGCCTCACCAAGAAACGATAAAGCATCGCCATCGTCACTGCAACGTCTCTGCTACCGCACTACTACTGCCATAATAGGACATCACAAAACACCATTCATAACTAAACGTACACAACCCCGCTGACATAAAACAGCCCTTACCATCATCTACTCACTCGACTTCCCTCACCTCGCCATCGACAACGCTGCATCGCAAACCTAGATGTCGTAGCTGCTGCACTACTGCCATAGAATCAAAGCCGAAACAACCACCCTTTCTCGTTCTAATTGAAACGACCTCATTTGGGGTCGTCTCAACTAGAACAAGAGAAGAGTGGAAGATAGAAGCACGGTAAATACACGAACCAATAAAAAGAAAAGGTATCCAGGTCTGTTTTCCGTTCGGGGTTCAAGCCGGAGGAGGATTTCGGCCAATTGGTATATACGACGAGAACCTGGAGAGGAAGACAAGCCTGGATATGTAAATTTTGGCCGGAGAAAATAAAAAAATCACCGGAGTAGGAACTTTAAAACCCGATCTACGAAGAATGAGCGAGAATTTGGCGAAACTAATGGTGGATATGTGACGAGGGGATTTAGGCTAGTTCGGAGATGTAAAATAATAACTTTCCTGCGGCGGCGGCCGGTGGTTTGACGGTGGAGAACCGGCGGAGAAGTGGTGGGGCGATTTCCCGTGATGAGTGGAAAAATTGGCAAGAGTTCCACTACTTTTTATGGTGTTTTGTGTATATGTCTATTTTTAGCAAAGTTTTTATATTTATGTGTTGTAACAGTGGGTCGGGTTGCAATGGGAGATTGGGTTGCACGACTAAGCTGATTGCTTGGTTTTCATTCGCAAAGTAGCCACTAGAGTTCCAAACAAATTAAAGCAAGAACCATAAACTAAAACTAAAGCTACAAAAAATACAACATTACTATAATTAAAATATGAAATCATAATAAAACATATAACAAGTATTTTTGTTAATTTTTATTATTGTTATCATTTAAACAACAAATTTTAGCTAAAATAAAAGACTAAAATTCGGCGAAAATCCTAGAAAGTTAGCTCGACTATTTTGAGCTATTTCAAACTATTTTTGAATTGTCGTGCCAAAATTAGGTGATTACAGCTGCCCCTCTTTGTTCGAGAACATGAAGAGTTTTCGGACAAAGACGTAATCGACAACTAATTTTGGCTTCTTCGGTTCTAGCCGAGAATACGCTTGCAAAATTGTGACCGTACCTTGACTTTTGGTTCTAAACAAGAACAAGGCAACCTACATATCCCCGGACTAAGAAATCAGGTCAGTGTAGTTCCTTACGTGCGATAGCTGAGACTACCGCATGCGAACTGATACTAGACTCTCCTAGACTAACACTAAGCACTCTCTAGACATACACAGACTAACTCTAGAAACTTTCAAAACTAACTGGGACTGACTCGATGCCCCTAGACTTACCCGGACTGACTCGAGACACCTTTGACATGCTAGAGTTGTTGTTGCTGGCTGCTGGTCTCTTGCTGGTGGTCATGGCTTTTACAAAGAAAAATGGAATTACAACATTGAAAAATGTAAAAGTTACAATTCCTAGACTATTCTTCATGCTTCCCAAGCTGATGAACTGGTCTGAAGCTCCCACTAATCAAGTGGGTTTTGAAAACTTGAAATTGACGCTCGGGCGGGTTTTAACTTGACACTTGAAATTGCCGCTCAGACGGGCTTTAACTTGAATGTTGAAATTACCGCTTTGACGGGCTTGGCTTGAATGTTGAAATGCCGTTTTGACGGGCTTTGCCTTGAATGTTAAAATTGCTGAATCTTGAAATTACCACTCGGGCGGGCTTTAACTTGAAGCTGGGGATGGTTGCTATCTTTGAGCGGGACCAACTTGAAAAGTAAGTGGTTGCTATCTTTGTGCGCAAATGACATGAACTGAATGTGAGTGCTATCTTCTAGAAAAACTGTCTTGAAAAGAAAATGATCGCTATCTTTTAAAAGATCTTGACATGGAAAGGAAATGACGCTATCTTTTAGCGGGAATGACTCGAAAAGGAAATGATCGCTATCTTTTAGCAGATCTTGACATAAAAATTAAATGATGCTATCTTTAAGCGAACTGACTCGAAAAAGAAATGATCGCTATCTTTTAGCAGATCTTTGACGTAGAAAACAAATGACGCTATCTTTGAGCGAACTGACTCGAAAAAGAAATGATCGCTATCTTTTAGCAGATCCCGACATGAAAAAAGAAATGATGCTATCTTTGAGCGAAACTGACTCAAAACGGAAATGATCGCTATCTTTTAGCAGATCTTGACATGCAAAGGAAATGATGCTATTTTTGAGCGAACTAACTCGAAAAAGGAAATGATCGCTATCTTTGAGCGAAACTGACTCGAAAAGGAAATGATCGCTATCTTTGAGCGAGACTGGCTCGAAAAAGAAATGGAGTTCCATCTGACATCTAGCGCAACTATCCCAATTCAAGTGGTCCTGTCTCTTTCTTGGCAATATAGCAAACATCATACTGACTTTCTGTATCATGGATTCACCCTGTTTCTGATCTTGCAAATAAGCTTGGTGACTCTTGTTCTATTCTTCAAAGTAGTGTGGGATGAACAAATGCTTAAAACTTATCCCAAACATGTCCACTCTTCATGATACAATTTGGTATGCCGTCCCTCCAGTATGATGTGCGGTGCTCCATTATCGAGGTTGGTCATGGCTTGCTGAAACCTATCCATTGTCGAGGGCGTGCCCTGCTTACTGGAATTAAACCTGAATCTTGAAAGACAGAGTTTTGCAATTTTCTTTTGTTGCTCATGTGAGGTTAGCGCCGAAAAGGCAAGGAATTAATGGTGAGGCAAGATGTACAAAGTGAAATAAAAAAAGTTTAAGGGAGAAAGTCGTTTGGACAGGGAACGTCTTTCTGAAAAGAGAAACTTATCTGGCAATATACTGGTGGCCTTGATGATCATGACATGTATCTTGGATGACCTCGCCCGACCAGTACCACTTGTTTGTTGAGAGTTGCTCGACGGAAGATATCAAAACATAACCAAGTTGAGGTGACTCTCAAGTCGACATAGTAGCGCCCTTTCGGGTTTCCGCCAACTAGCCTCTCTTTTTAATCTTTTGCCTCACTGTTTGTCTTGTGGCGCCTTCTCAGGTTTCACCGGCAAGACTTCTTTTTTTCTTTTTTTTTTCTTCCTCTTTTTTTTTTTTTTTTTTTTTTTTTTTTTAATTCTATTTACAACAAAAACATCTCTTGACTTGCTGTTTAGAATAAACTGGGGCGCTTTGTTTTCTTCCTTGACATCGAGACTGGTATACCAAACATCTCATGAAACATGTGAATAGATGATACGAAAAATAATAGAAGTTTGTTTTTATTTTAATTTATTTATGATGGAAATTCAATATCCATCCCCACTTTCTTTGTGTTCGTAACAGTGAAAAGTTCACTCTTTTCTGTTTCATATTGACGCAAAACTTGCCTCCAAGTTCGCGGCCAACATCAAAAGAAATTTAGATCCCCCATTTATGCTAAACTGGGGCAGAAGTTTGTTTTTATTTTATTTTGCCCCAGTTTAGCATAAATGGGGGATCTAAATTTCTTTTGATGTTGGCCGCGAACTTGGAGGCAAGTTTTGCGTCAATATGAAACAGGAAGGAGTGAACTTTTCACTGTTACGAACACAAAGAAAGTGGGGATGGATATTGAATTTCCTCCATTTTCTCAAAAAAAAAAAAAAAAAAAACAACTTCTGCCCTAGTTTAGGATAAACTGGGGTCTTTAATTTTCTTGACATATCCCGCAAGCCTGGAGGCAAGCATTGCGCGGATAAAAGAAGACAGGGAAAGAGGAATTTTCTTTTGTTGCGACCGCACCGCAATGGTTGCCTACGTATCCTTTTGAGAGGAATCAGGTCAGACGTAGCTCTACGCAAATGCCCAGGTTTCTTTTTGATGCTTTTCAGTTTTATTTCATGTTGGTACAATTACATTAATTCCAATTGAGAACATGTCTCGAAAATACAATGTTCAAAGTGCTAATAAGGGATACATTTTGGGATAGCAAAAGAGAACAAAAGCCTTGCGTTCATCCCGAGTTGAAAGCCATCTTGGAGTCAAATGTAGTACCTCATTACCGCGTCTACATTGACGGGTATTTCGGTTGTCCTGCCTTTCGGATCTGTAAGGTACAAGGCGCCATTTGGCAATACTTTCTTTACCAGGTATGGCCCTTGCCAATTTGGAGCAAATTTCCCTTTAGCTTCTTCCTGATGAGGAAAGATTCTTTTCAAGACTAATTGCCCTTCTTTCAAGTCGCGGATGCGTACTTTCTTGTTGTAGGCTCGGGCCATTCTCTGTTGATACAATTGACCGTGACAAATTGCATTGAGCCTCTTTTCGTCAATGAATGACAACTGTTCCAATTGGGTTTTGACCCACTCTATGTCCTCAATTTCTGCTTCCACAATGATTCTGAGAGATGGTATTTCCACTTCCGCGGGTATGACTGCTTCAGTTCCGTATACCAATGAATACGGGGTCGCACCTATGGAAGTGTGCACAGTTGTGCGGTAACCAAGGAGAGCGAAAGACAACTTCTCATGCCAATCACGAGATCCTTGTATCATTTTCCTAATGATCTTCTTGATATTCTTATTGGCTGCTTCAACCGCGCCATTTGCCTTTGGTCGGTAAGGTGTGGAATTTCGGTGCATGATCTTGAATCTTTCACACACGTCATTCATTAAATGACTATTCAGATTTGCCGCATTATCAGTGATGATGGTACTTGGGATACCAAAGCGACAAATGATGTTAGAATGAACGAAATCCACCACGGGTTTCTTGGTCACGGACTTGAGAGTGACGGCCTCAACCTATTTGGTGAAGTAATCTATTGCAACCAGAATGAATCTGTGTCCATTTGATGCTTTTGGTTCAATAGGCCCGATAACATCCATCCCCCATGCTGTAAAAGGCCAAGGGGCTGACATTGTGTGCTACTCTAAAGGGGGTGAATATATCAAATCACCGTGTACTTGGCATTGATGACATTTTCACACAAAAGTAATGCAGTCATGTTCCATGGTGAGCCAGAAGTATCCTGCTCTAAGTACTTTCTTAGCTAGCACGTGCCCGCTCATGTGGGGTCCACAGATCCCCGAATGTATGTCATTGAGAATTTTTGTCGCTTCAGTTGCATCCACGCATCTTAACAGTCCCAGATCAGGTGTCCTTTTGTACACCACTCCGCCACTCAAAAAGAAACCACTTGCCAATCGTCGAAGGGTTCTCTTTTGATTGTTTTCTGCCATTGGCGGATACGTCCCGTCTTGAAGGAAGTTCTTGACATCAAAATACCACGGTTGACCGTCAATTTCTTCTTCAATCACATTGCAGTATACATGTCGGCTTTGGACCTGAATCTCTAACGGATCAATATGGGCTTTATCAGGATGGACAAGCATTGAGGCTAATGTAGCCAATGCAGCAGCCAGCTCATTATGTATTCTGAGGACATGTCTAAAATTTAGAACATCAAACTTTTTGCGAAGATCGTCCATACACTGCTTGTACATGATCAGCTTAAGGTCTCGAGTTTCCCATTCACCCTTCATTTGGCGTATCAAAAGATCTGAATCTCTGATCACCAGCAATTCTTTGATGTCCATGTCTAGAGCCATACACAAACCCATTATGCATGCTTCATACTCAGATGTGTTATTAGTGCAACTGAAGCGGAGTTGGGCAGCTGCCGGATAGTAATGTCCCATGTGGGAGATGAGGACTACTCCAATGCCATGACCCTTTGAGTTAGAAGCACCGTCAAAGTACATTTTCCACATGTGCTCTTCTTCATTAATCAACTCTTCGAGCACATCTACCTCCTCGTCAGGGAAGTAAGTCTTCAATGGCTCATAATCATCATCCACCAGATTTTCAGCCAAATGATCAGCTAAAGCTTGAGCTTTCATTGCAGTTCTGGTGACATAAACTATGTCAAATTCTGTGAGCAGGATTTGCCATTTTGCAAGCTTGCCAGTTGGCATTGGCTTTTGAAATATATACTTCAATGGATCCATCCGGGAAATCAGATAAGTGGTATAGGACAAAAGATAATGTTTCAACTTTTGTGCAACCCAAGTTAGAGCACAACACGTCCTTTCCAACAAAGTGTATCTGGCCTCGCAATCCGTGAACTTCTTGCTCAGATAATAAATGGCTTGTTCTTTCTTTCCCGAGGCATCATGTTGCCCCAGTACACAACCAAAGGAGTTTTCATTGACTGGCAAGTACAAAAACAATGGTCGGCCAGGCTTAGGCGGAACCAAAACAGGAGGATTTGACAAGTATTGCTTGATCTTGTCAAAGGCTTCTTGGCACTCCTCGGTCCATGCAATTGATGCATTCTTTTTCAACAACTTGTGTATCGGCTCACATATTGTGGTAAGTTGAGCAACGAACCTACTGATGTAATTCAGCCTTCCTAGAAAGCTTTTAACATCCTTCTTGGTTCGAGGAGGAGGTAGTTCTTGTATTGCTTTGATCTTTGCGGGATCCAATTCAATACCTCGCCTACTAACAATGAAACCTAACAATTTTCCAGCAGGCACACCAAATGCACACTTGGCTGGATTCAGCTTCAGATTGTACCTACGGAGCCTTTCAAAGAACTTTCTGAGATCTCTCACGTGTTTTTCAGCCGTTCTAGACTTGATAATCACATCATCCACATACACTTCTATCTCTTTATGCATCATATCATGGAAAATGGCAGTCATGGCCCTCACGTAGGTTGCCCAAGCATTTTTCAACCCAAACGACATCACTCTATAGCAGTACGTTCCCCAAGGCGTGGTGAATGCTGTTTTGTATGCATCATCTTCATCCATCTGGATTTGGTGGTATCCGGCATAGCAGTCAACAAAGGATTGTATCTCATGTTTGACACAATTTTCTACGAGAGTGTGAATGTTAGGCAACGGAAAATTGTCTTTGGGACTTGCCTTGTTCAAATCTCGATAGGAACCGGAACAATATTTGCAACCCAAGTAGTGTACTGAACCGATTGAATAACTTTTGCATCCAACTGTTTCATTATTTCATCATGGATTTTCTTGATCATATCAGTTTTGAACTTCCGTTGCATTTGTCTTACCGGAGGGAAACCAGGTTGAATTGGCAATTCGTGGACTATCAATTCGGAGCTCTGACCCGGCATCTCATCATATGACCATGCAAAGACATCCCGATATTCAAAAAGCACTTTCCGAATATCGTTCTTCACTTCAGGTCGGGCATACATGCTTATCTTGGTTTCCCTCACATCATCTGGGCTCCCAAGATTAACATCCTCTGTATCAGCCAAATTGGGTTTAGGCTTGCCCTCATAGCGTTCAACTTCCAGGCCTATTTTAAAATCAGCCCGTTACCCATCATATTCAATCTCATTAACAAATTCCTCAATGTTTTCTCCATCACTTTCAACCTCAACTATGGTTATGGAGCCAAAATCAGATTGCGGTCCCTAGATGGACGATAAGTTCCTTGAACATGTCATGATATCAGGACCAGCAGATATATCACTACAGATAAACAAAATAGAATAAAATTAGGAATATGAACAGAGATTGAAGGAAAGCTTGGCTCTTGAGCCTTTCATTAATGAAAAAGGGTTTGAATTACAAAAAGAAAGATGAGAAAAATAATACACTTGGCATACAACCCTTAGAATATCCAAGTGTATTCAAAAGAAAAACTGTAAAACAATAGTCTACCAAGACCCCTTCCTGATGGGGAAGGGAGTTGCATTCCAGTTAGTCAGGTGCACGTCCGGGCCAATGTACTGAATTGAAGCATTGCTGGAGCCTTCACCCGGCTGTACCATGCAGATTTCAAAAATGCCACCTAGATCAAATGGTGCATCCTGATTGTCTTCCACTGTGTTGACATTTGTAGCGACAACCTTTGGTTTCATGATATAACCCACAAAAGACTGAGCGAGACACAGAATTGGCTTTGGGAGAGACCAAACTTCCGACTTCTTTTTATTTGCTTGCTTGTGATCAGCTGCTTTTGGCTTGAACCATAGTCCCCACGTACCTTGCACGCCACTTGGATGAACTGGATTTACCCTGCCTTGTAGTGATGCTCCCAAACCCTTTCCAGATTGGAAACCGTGCTTTAACATTTCAGATGCCATCATTATAGACGTCTCTGACACTCTTGGGATGGGTATAGGTTTTCCTTCTGTTACCTTTTCCACATACACCACATCGGAGGTTTGTTACATGATGGTCGGGCGTGTGGTGACGACTTCAAGGGCTGGTACGTCCATGCTATTGTTAAACTGTAAGTCATCCTCTCCATAAACTATGACAGCTTGATTATCCCAAGTAAACTTGACCACCTGATGAAATGTGGAGGGTACAACACAAGCCATGTGAATCCATGGTCGGCCCAATAACAGATTGTACGATGCATCCATTTCCATGACTTGGAACTCAATGCTGAAGGTAGCGGGACCAATGGTTAACTCAAGATTGATGATGCCCAAAGATTCTCGAACTCCACCATTAAAAGCACGAACAGCAGAGGAACTTGCTCTGATTTTGCTCATATCCACCCTTAGACTCTTCAATGTAGACAGAGGGCAAATGTTTAATCCCGCGCCACCATCTATTAGAACACGTGTGACATAGGAGTCTTCACACTCAACTGAGACATGAAGCGCTCGATTATGACCGGTTCCTTCTGCGGGCAGCTCCTCATCGGTGAGCATCACACGATTAGTCTCAAATACTCTGCCAGCAAGTGCTTCCAGATTAGCCACAGTAGTTTGTTTAGGAATGTAGGCCTCATTCAATATTTTCAACAGTGCATTGCGATGTGCTTCAGAGTTCATAAGTAGAGACAAGAGTGATATCTGAGCTGGAGTCTTTCTCAATTGCTCGATGATGGAATAATCTGTCGATCTCATTTTCTTCAAAAATTCTTCAGCTTCTTTCTTAGACACCGGCTCTTTGATGGGTCCTTGGTCTTCTCGACCTGGCTTTGCCTTTCTCAATTCTTCCGGGGTAAAACATCTCCCGGACCGAGTTAGACCATTTACGTTTGCAGCAACCTCCATGATTTCTTTCCCATTGTAAGACACTATTGTCTTGTTGTAGTTCCAAGGAACAGCCTTTGTACTTTTGACAGGGAGTTGTGCTGCTTGAGTGATGATAGCCGGTTCACACTTCTTTGCCTTAACCTCGAAGAACGGAGTTTTCTGGCATGATGCCCCTTGCACAATAAATGTTGGTGCACTATCATGAACTTTTTCCTGCTTTGCAGTCGGAATTGTGAAACTTGGCTCAACAGCGGTATCTTGCTTTGCTTTGTTGACAACAGACGCACTTAACTTTCCCCCGATTACAACAATAAATGGCTCAGGGCGTTTGATGTCTGGGGAGGGACCAACTGCCACAATCTGCTTGGCGGCTTTCCCTTTCATGTCCTCTTCTATGCATACCATCCATACCATGTGTACGTTGTTTTGAACATCATGAGCTGGTAAAGGATTTTGATTCACATTTTGTGTTTCATCCCCCACGACTTTTATCTGATTATTGTCTATCATTGCCTGGATTACCTTTTTGAGTTCCAAGCAGGATTCTGTTTCATGTCCAGGTGCTCTAGAATGAAACGCACAATGGCGTGAATGATCAACTCTTCTATTGGGGTTCACTTTTCCCGGGATTGGCTTCAACAGATTGGCTTGTTGCAACTTTTCAAACAAATTAGTGTAAGTTTCCCCCAGTGGGGGGAACTGCCTTTTCTCTTGTTGCATGTTTCTCTGTTGCATGTTTGGACGAAAACCCTGCGGACCTCGCGGTCGATAAGGCATCTCCTGGTGAGCCGGGAATTGAGCATGTGCATGTTGATTGTTATATTGGACTGGAGCAGGGGGTGCACGCCATTGTGGACCAGATAGCGGCTGAGCATAAGATGCTGCATTTATAGGGAATGAGAACTGCGGCATGGCAAATTGTTGGCCATGAGTTGGATAGAATTGTTGTGGCGGGGGTGTCTGAATGTACCCTTGACGGTCATTGTATCTTCCATCATTTCTTCTCGGTCCAGGACCAACCATTGCCACTTCATCTTTCTTTTCTTTCTTCTTCCTAAAAGCACCTGACCCTGATTGCAACGCTTGGGTCGTGGCTCTCAAAGCTGTTTGGCTAACAATCTTGCCTGCTTTGATTCCTCTCTCAATCATCTCCCCAATTTTTACTGCTTCACTGAACTGCTTCCCAATGGCAGAGGCCATCGCTTGGTAGTATGTTTCGTCAAGCACTGCGACGAATTCTTCAACCATCTTATCATCTGGGATCAAAGGGCTCACACGCGCCGCCTGTAAGCATACTCTCTGAAACTTTCACCTGGTTTCTTTGTGATCGTCTTCAAAGAAGAACGATCAGGAGCAGCCTCCATTTTGTAACCATAATGGTTCAGGAAAGCGCTGGCCATGTCATCAAAGGTGACCCACTTCGAAACATCTTGTTATACAAACCATTCTGTTGCCGGTCCTCCCAAACTGTCTGCAAAGTACGCCATCAATAATTCATCCTTCTCGATACCCCTCATTTTGGATCACTTTGTCCGTGTACGGATCAAATCTGGGCACAACAAAACCTTCAGGCAACGGCACATGAGGGAACAAGCACATGTCTTTTTACGAGATATTGGTTTTACCCCCTTGCCCTTGTATGTTTTTCACAGTTTGCTCCAAGCTCTTCAATTTCCGAGCAAAGTCGTTCTCTTCCATTTTTCCCAGCCTCTCGATATCAGTATGTGATTCTAGGTGGTCTCCCTGATCATACGACTCATTTTGGCGGCAGATATTACCCTAAGACATGGGCCCTCAACTGTGGGTCACTGTTCGATCTTTGCAAGGTGTGTCCTGCGGGAACGGTGAATGCTGCGGCAGGAACCTAGGGTTGGCCTTGTTGTCCATGCTGCGGGAATTATGCCCCAGGTTGTACAGTAGAAGGTCCGGCTGCATTGTCAGTTGCTAGATCTGGACCAAACCCTGGAGGGTAACGGGGGTCTCCTACTACTGTGGATTGCCCTTGCCCTGGTGGTTGAGTATTTGCCATGAAACCAGCAGCAGCTGGCGAAACAGGAGGTGCCTGAACCGCTGCCAAGTTACGAACCAACTGCATCATCATTTCTTTCATAGTCGTGAAGTCCTCGGCCATCTTAGCCTGTTGCTCAGCCAAACGAACCAACTCAGTGTTCTCAGTTTCCTCGGCCATTGTTGTTGGAGTGTTTTCCTAAAGAGGTGCTTCAACCACTTCTGGAACAGACAGTGGTCCCTTGATTCTGGTGGAATAGGAATGTGAGGCCAGCACGACAGTTGCTCAAGTTCTAATGAAATCAAAACACGTTAGTGCAACAAGATAGCATGGAACATGAATTTGCTCGTCGGCCTAAATAATGCCTAAGGTCGTTATGCGTCATCCCGAATTGGTTTAGATTAGATCCCCAAGTGTATTGTTTAATTTTTTTTTTCCTTTTTCTTCTCTTTCTTTCTTTCTCTTTTTTTTTTGTACTTTTTTTTTTCAAGTGAGGCTAGAGGGTGAAATGAATTGACACATAAAAATAAGCAAAATATTTTCATTACTAAAAAAAAAAGAGTACATACAGTGCTTCCGGAGCACGACCAAAAGAAACGTACAAATGACTGAAAAAAGTGAAAATAAATTACATCATGCTAAATTCAAAAGCGACATAAAGTACAACATGCCAAGATGTAAAATAAATGACAAAAAGCAATAATCTGCATCATCTTAGCCTGATGTATCTACTAGGGTGACCGGGGCACAAAGTCAGCTGGCTCCTCTGGGTCGAACTCGAATGGCTCCTCGGGATCTACTAGCGGGCCTTCTACTAGGGTACGAGCAATCCATCCAAATCTGCTGCAACTCTAGTGACGAAAAGAAGCACATGTGGGAGTATGTCCTCCGCGGGAAGCCTCCTATAGTCACCGATGGACCGTGCAACATACGTAGCAGAGTCATAAACCTGCCGATAAGCTACACTGATGGTCTGTCCTGCAGCCTGTACATCCCGAAGTCGGTCCTGTGCTAGCCCTCTGAGCTGCTCACCCTGCTCTAATGCCCTGTCAAGTCGAGCTCGAGCATCTATGGCATCCTGGCGATTATAATCTTCCCTTCTCCTGCTTTCCAACAAAGCTGCCCTGTCGGCATCCCGCTCTGTCAATGCCTGTGAGTGCATAACATGGAGTCGTCTGACTGTGTCTAGGTGCTGATGCGCGAAACCCTCACTCTCTGACTGAGCAGCTCTGGCGGCATCCCTTTATGCAATTAAGCTTTGTATGATAGCACGGTATTCCTTCCCAATCTCGTGCCTAGCAAGCTGAACCTGCATATCCAACCTGCCCTCAATGTCAACCATGCCTGCTCTCGACCTCGTGGGCATCTCTCTGGGTATGGGCTGGTGGTAATACCACAATTTGTACTCCCGAACGACCTCCCCCTTAAGTCCATCCTGAACCTGTGTATTTTCTGCGAGGCACCTCCTAGTGTCCCACAAGCGCAAGATATCACCTCTAAGAGTAGCTGGGCTGAGAGGATAGTCTGAGACATATGCACTCATGTCCTCAACTATTGGGATCTCCTGCTTTCGACCCAACTGCCTAAGTACACGCAGAGGAACATAACGCTGGGATGCTGTCAAACCCATCAGAACGAGAAAAGGACGGTCCACACATCTGTGTACAACCTCCTTCTTAGGAAACCAGCTACACTACCACAAAATCTTGTTCGGCGTGAGAGAGTTCAAGAAAGACCTCCAATCTGGCTCATTTTCTTGGAATTTATACTTCTCGATGTGTTCGAGATGGTATCCAAGATAATCGATG
The DNA here is from genome assembly GCA_029990175.1 of Petunia secreta. Lineage (NCBI taxonomy): Eukaryota > Viridiplantae > Streptophyta > Magnoliopsida > Solanales > Solanaceae > Petunia > Petunia secreta. The sequence continues at coordinate 30,255 of JARKIP010000204.1, read as the reverse complement.
TCACAGTACCTAAGAATATCACGAGGTGGGCAAAGGCGTACATGCTCCAAGAACCAGACCTGTAATAGAAGGTTACACCTCTAAAAGAAACTGCTTTCTCCCTTGTGGCATCGAGTCAAAGCATGAAATATACTATCCAGAATCGTCGGGATGATAGTGGTGTCCGGTGCTCCACCATATAAAGCTGCCATGATCCAACTGACCTAAATAGATATCGCTCTATCCGGTAGTGGGAAAACCAACAACCCTAGCAAAGCGAACACGAAGACTTTAGGACAAAGTTGCACCCAATCTTCATATTTCAGCTTGTCATGGAACTCAAATCCATGCTTTTTAAAACCATTATCGGCCCAAAACGATCATAAAGGTAATCAAATGAAATCCAGCCTTGACGAACACTAGCGATTGAGAGGTTTGTTCGTACCTTGATATTACTGAAAAAATGATACTCATTAACCTTCTTTGGAGCAATCATGTTCTTTTTCTCAAAATCCAGCTTAATAAGCCCCGTTATCTCCTCGAGGGTCGGCGTAATCTCAAACCCCTTACAACAGAAAGTATTTTGGTTTGGGTTCCAAAATCCAAATAGTGCACTGATCAACTCTCGACGTGGGACAATAGGTTTAGTCACAAGGTCAGTCAGAAAACCAATCTTATCCTGGACTAAATCTTTCTGTATTTTACTCATTGTGCCCCACCAAGACTTCAGAGATTTATCCGATTTGGGTGGGCCATCAGTCATCATGATAGAGGATAGAATGGCATCAGTAGGGTATTTTCTCTTGACCGACCTAGAAGATGATGCAGCCATTGTTCCTAATGAAAAAATGTGTCAAATGTTTGAAAGACTGAAAAAAACTTAAAACAACTGACCGACCGAGCAAAACAGATGCCTAAACTGCTAATTCGAAACTCCAATTTTCAACAAAACTTTTGTCATTGTAATGACGTAAAGTTGACCCTAAGAGAATCGAAAAATTTTGCCATCATAACGGCATCAGGACTGACTCCAGGAAATTACCAACATTGGTATTTAGATGTAATTTAGAAAAGAAAAAATTCGACGTTACAACGACGCCACATCAAAACAAAAAAAATTCATTCCAGTGATGACACTACAGTATTTTTGCAACAAATTCGCCGGCATAACGACGTGAAAAACTGGATCCCAAAAACTTCCAACATCAATATACGAGCCTTTTCTAAAAATTCGCCTTTATAACGACGTGAAAACTGACACCAAAATTTTTCGACTTTCTAACTACTAAGTATGTATATTTTTTTTGTAAAATTTTCGTCATTATAACGACACAAAACTGACATCTACAAAAGACGGCCAACACTGGCGCTTTGACAAAAATTTGCCATTACAGCAGTATGACTCGATTTTATAAAAATAACAAGACATTTACATTTAAAACATAAGATTCACCCTGCTTCCTCACTTTTCCTTTCATTTTTTTCTTTTTCTTTTTCTTTTGAAATCCGTCTCTCTCCAATTTGGTCAGCATAACAACCTTTCCTAGGCGCATGCAACACGTAGAATGCCTTTTAGACAAGTCTTTCTCGGGAAGTGGGTCCCGTTTGGACAAAAAGGTAGTCAGCCTAGACAAGTTCACTATCGGTGTATCGATCCTCATTAAGTCAAATATGATGCAGATAATTGGGTCTAAAGGTTTAACTCTAGGTGACTCAACTGACTCAGTGTCTAGACTGGCTGGTGTCGGAGCCCTAGAGCCCGAATAAATCTTCCGATGAGGAGTTTGAAGGGCCCGGAAGAGGAAGTCCTTGCCCTCCCCCCACACTCAAAAGCAAAACAAAAGAGAAAAGATCCGCCAAAAAAAAGAACATCTAAGCGAGAAAGTAAGTAGATCAGGAGAAAATAGAAAAAGATGAGATGCAAAATATTAGGAATAAAAGAATCACACTCCTTTTTCTTTTTCTTTTCGTTGAACGAGAAACAAGAGTCAAACTTAGTAAAAGTAAGAAGAAAAGAAGGATCCATTCTGGGGTACAAACCAGGCGGAAAGCGCATCAGGGCAATCCGAAGACAGTGTGTCCGACCTAAAACCCCGTCACGCCTTCCTCCTAAATCATGGGCAATTTAGTAAGAAAGTCCCAGATGCCACAAGCAATCTGGTAAGTGCACGTGTGCGTGTGTTTCAGAGACTCAGAGGGTTGCGGAGGAAGACAGTTTATATACAGTTCAACAATATCAAAGCAGTAACGTTCAACTTTTCATGTGATAATGGCAATAAAATATAATAACCGAATATTTAATGAATTAAAACATGCGACAATTTATCAAAGCCGGAGATTCTAGTTTTCACTAATATCCCCAGCGGAGTCGCCAAGCTGTCAAGCCCTAAAATTTACTAAAAATAAATAAAGGTTGTGACTTAGAGCCTGTTTGGGTGGGCTTATAAGCTGCTTATTTTAAGTGGCTTATAAGTCAAAAAGTGACTTAAAAGCCATTTTTTGAGAAGTTAGGATTTTCTAACTTCTCAATAAGTGGCTTTTAAGCAACTTATGGCTTATAAGCTCAAAAATTTTTAAATTACCAAACATATATTAAAGGGCTTATAAACTTTTAAGCTCACCCAAACGGGCTCTTAGGTGTTTTAAAGGTACATTATTTATTGAGATTTACGGAGTCGCCACTTGACATAGTTCAAAGGTGTGCCAAGTCACCAAAAGGTACCTTGGAACACCTCTGACTCGTCTGATGGTCTGCGTTAGAGATTCGGGTAAGGTTCTCAGTTGACCTTCGGGAAGGTATTAGGCACCCTCGAGTCCTGTGCCAAGCACAGTTGCTTTATTGTTGCAATTTTAATTTATTAAATATGGTTCTATTATTTTGCCGTTGATTTGAATTTAAACTTTGATTCAGAAAAATTTAAAGTATTATTCTTATCCAACCTCACAGAGGATCGAACGGATTTACACTTTAATAAATAAAATATATTACGCATTTCCAACCTCACAAAGGACTGGTCTATTTAAAAGAATTTAATTGACTTCATCGAGACTATCAATAAAAGGTGAGTTGTATATTGCCTTTATTTGTTTCCTTTTGCTACGCTTGGATTTATTATTATTATTATTATTATTATTATTATTATTATTATTATTATTATTATTATTATTATTATTATTATTATTATTATTTTTGATTTTTTCACCGTATTTTTCGTTTCAGCGAATCGGCCAAATATTTTCGCACAAAGAACTTTACCCGTTCGGATCTCTAATATATATAAATCTTGATATAAACGTCGGATATTAATTTTTGTTAAGTCAGTCTAAGCGTTGATTATGCTTTCAACTTACTTAATATTATTAATATTGTGACTAAGAATTATTAGTTAGGATGAAGTGTTTTTAAAAATTATCTATTATCATTGCTTTAAGTGTTACCACATACTAGCGCCTTACTTCAGTAAACCATTTATAATTTGAACACAGTGTAGCGCTTTACTTGTTATGATTCATAATTTGGACACATAGCCACTTTTTTCAATTTCCTTTCAACTGATGACTTATTTTCCTTGGTTAAGTTTTTTGACTTCAAAATTAAAGGTCAAATTCCAAAACTGGATTGTCTTTGCAAAATCTGGCCCAACTAAATTTCTGTTCGTTACTTTAAGCGACTTTCAAATCTTTGAAATTAATTTGCAGTAGGTGTCCTATCTATCCCTAATGTTTCAAATTTAGCACTTACATTTCTTTTCTCTTTTAGCTTGTGATAGTAAATCTTACAGTTGCTTTTTTGAGCAAATAAGAAAACAGATTCAAGTTTAACAACAAATGCTCTTTTCATATTCTTATTTTTTGCTAAGTATTCAAAAATCACATCATATATCATTTACAATGAATAAGTTAAATAACTATGGATACATAACTAAAGATACACATAACAGAGATAGGAGATAGATTCCAAACTTGAACATGTCTCATTTATAATTAAGGGTACTAAACATGTTTAATTCATAGACATGACCATAATTTAACATACATACATAGAAAGAGGGTTAGAAAAGAAATACTTATAGTAGCAAATAACGTCCTAGGCAAACAAACGATCTGCTCTATCCCAAAATCCAAGCCAAAACAGCAATAAACTTCAGCAGAGCAATCAATACCAGCAGCAACCAGAACAACCACAAAAAAAAATCTTAACTCTAAACTCCAAGTTTCAACTAACAACCAGAAACAACTATCCCAATAAATTAAATAAGACTTCAAACCAATCAAGAGGACTCACCAGACCAAGGAAAATCTCATTAAGCTAAAAAACAAAGTCTCAATCGACCTCAGCCTAAAACACAAAATAAAAGCTAGTCCAACTCACAGAAAACTTCACCAGATTTAAATCTATGTATCCTAAGACTTTATTCAAACTCTCAACAACCAAAGCAAGGACTAGACAACAAATATTAGTCAATTAGACTCTACTTTCAAGTACTCTTTCATTGTCACATTCAACTTTCTACCAGTTTCAATACTTGGATTTAAACAACTAGACAGGAAAGTAATCCATACTTAACTGATCAAACTCGCACTTAAATTACAATTAAAGACACTAAGTAAACTTATTTTCATGCTTTGACAATTTATGAAGAAAGGCCGAGACAAGCAATACCTGCAATACTAACAATAAGCAAAGGCATAAACTCCAGACTTGGTCAAACCAACTGGTTCGGTTTCAGCGGCTAACGATCAATCCAATCAACTGCTTAACAAACTTGGCATACAAAGGCAAAAACGAACATGAATTGCACCTTACTATTTTAGCAAACTTTGACATCTAATGAATACTAAACAAACAAATAAACAGTTTATTGCCAAAAACATTGAGACGATAACATGAACACACTTTTCTTTCTTAACCGATGTGCAAACGATCAAGTAAAGCAATTTCAATAGACTCAAACAATCGTTCATCAACATATATAACAAAACACACACCGATTCTTTCGTGTGATAACATCCGAGAACTAATCGTCTATGACCAAGCAAATTAGGCGACAAAAAGGACAGAGAAACTAAAGGGAAAGCAAAAGAATTTTCCTGTCTAACCGTCACTGTTCCGATACCAAGCTGCCTTGCCATCAAAGCCAGTGCCCAGGTCTCCACGGCATAGCCTGTTATCGCTGCCTCGCCTAGCTTAATTCATCATCGCAGCTGCTGTACCCCGCCACCTAAACCACTACTCATCGTCGTATCAGCAGGACCAGTCATCGCAAAGCTATCGTCATTGTAGCTGCGTCACTAACACTGCCCAGACATGGATGCGTCACTGTGTCGCTGCTATATCCCCGCTCTAAGCAATCATCGCAGTGCCTCGCATTACAGTTCTCACTATCACAATCAGCCATTGAAACCGCCTCACCAAGAAACGACAGAGCATCGCCATCGTCACTGCAACGTCTCCGCTACCGCACTACTACGACCATAATAGGACATCACAAAACACCATTCACAACCAAACGTACACAACCCCGCTGCCATAAAACAACCCTTACCATCATCTACTCACTCGACTTCCCTCACCTCGCCATCGACAATGCTGCATCGCCAACCTAGATGTCGTAGCTGCTGCACCACTGCCATGGAATCAAAGCCGAAACAACCACCCTTTCTCGTTCTAATTGAAACGACCTCATTTGGGGTCGTCTCAACTAGAACTAGAGAAGAGTGGAAGATAGAAGCACGGTAAATACACGAACCAAGAAAAAAAAGGTATCCAGGTCTGTTTTCCGTTCGGGTTCAAGCCGGAGGAGGATTTCGGCCAATTGGTATATACGACGAGAACCTGGAGAGGAAGACAAGCCTGGATATGTAAATTTTGGGCGGAGGAAACAAAAAAATCACCGGAGTTGAAACTTTAAAACCCGATCTACGAAGAATGAGCGAGAATTTGGCGAAACTAATGGTGGATATGTGACGAGGGGACTTAGGCGAGTTCGGAGATGTAAAATCATAACTTTCCGGCGGCGGTGGAGAACCGGCGGAGAAGTGGTGGGGCGATTTCCCGTGATGAGAGGAAAAATTGGCAAGAGTTCCACTACTTTTTATGGTGTTTTGTGTATATGTCTATTTTTAGCAAAGTTTTCATATTTATGTGTTGTAACAGTGGGCCGCATTTCAATGGGAGATTGGGTTGCGCGATTAAGCTGATTGCTTGGTTTTCATTCGCAAAATAGCCACTAGAGTTCCAAACAAATTAAAGTAAGAACCATAAACTAAAACTAAAGCTACAAAAAATGCAACATTACTATAATTAAAATATGAAATCATAATAAAACACATAACAAGTATTTTTATTAATTTTTATTATTGTTATCATTTAAACAACAAATTTTAGCTAAAACAAAAGACTAAAATTCAACGAAAATCCTAGAAAGTTAGCTCGACTATTTGAGCTATTTCAAACTATTTTTGAATTGTCGTGCCAAAATTAGGTGATTACAGATAGAATGGAATTATCCTCACTGTGATAGCGGTAATTCAAATCACAGTGAACAGCGAACTCAAATAATGGTAGCAAATCACAATGACTCAGAACTTACTTTTGTTTTAAAAACAAATGCAAAAGGTAATGAGAGAGAGAGAGAGAGAGAGAGAGTATGAATTTTTGGATGATCAAAATGAGGCAAAATGCCTCTCTATTTATAGCCACAAGATTTGGAGTGAAAAGGCATGAATGTGTTTTTTGGTGAAATGGCTATTCATGAAAGGCAGCCTTCAAGGTGGCTGTTCAATGAAAAGCACCCTTTCATTTGGAATTAGAAACGTTGGCAGCCATTTGCATAACCAGTCCAATTTTTATTCAGTTACAAAAACGGCCCCAAATCAAATATTAATATAATATATTAATATTTAATAAATATTCCCTTCATTTCCCATTCACACCACTTTACCTTCCTTCCAAACCTAACAATCCCCCGCATGAATGGGGAATGGATATATGAAGAAAACATGCAGATAACTATGTGATTTGCAAGTAAGAATTAATTGCATCAGGATAAGTGGGTTTCCCTTTGAACTTTCCATAGTGAACATATATCGGATATACTCGGTCAATCGGTAGATTTGATATCTTTGAACCGTCAAACTTTGGTGTATACCTAGACAACATATGTCACACAATTAATCCTTGACCATTTTTTGTTCTCATTGTTGTGTTCGTTTCAGCCATGAACACCGCCTGGTTCATGAGTGCGTAGAGAATTGGCTTTACAGAATTCTCCTTGAAGCGGCTTCCACTTCACACTCACATTGGTGATTTCTAAACGTGTAATCCCGTAGCTCTATACTATTTGACAAACCCCGTATCAAACTTAGATAATCATTAAAAACCGTCTTTAACGTTTTATCCTTGGTACTAAACATTGTCTTATTAAGAGGATAGGTTGAGTTGTTTGACAATGTTGGAGCGGTCGTACACAACTTTGTTTGAGCTCCTTGAACCTAGATCTTGGGATCTCCAGTCTTCTAGGTAGAGTTACCACCATGACGACTTGTCCTCGGCCATAGTCTCATTCCTCTTGATGATCTCTCAACATCATCTCTAGTTAAACCTTTTGTAAGCGGATCCGATACACTATCCTTTGATTTAACATAGTCAATTGTGATAATTCCTCTAGAGATAAGTTATCTAATGGTTTTATGTCTTCGTCGTATATGACGATTTTTACCATTATACATAAGGCTCCCAGCCCTCGATATTGCCGAGTGACTATCGCAATGTATACATACAGGTATCAATGGCCTAGGCCAAAATGGAATGTCTTCCAAGAAGTTTCGGAGCCATTCAGCTTCTTCACCGGCTTTATCCAAGGCTATGAACTCAGCCTCCATTGTAGAGCGAGCAAGCAAGGCTTGTTTGGATGATTTCCAAGTTACCGCTCCTCCACCTATTGTGAAAATATATCTACTTGTGGATTTTAATTCTTTTGAGCTGGTGATCCAATTTGCATCACAATATCCCTCTATAACAGCGGGATACTTGTCATAGTGCAAAGCATAGTCTTGGGTGTACTCCAAATAACTCAAAACTCGTTTCATAGCCATCCAGTGATTTTGTCCAGGATTACTTGTGTATCGATTCAGTTTACTTATAGCACAAGCTATATCTGGTAGTGTACAATTCATGATATACATTAGACTTCCCAACACTCTAGCGTAGTCTCGTTGAGACGTGCTTTGTCCTTTATTCTTTGTAAAGGCAAGATTAACGTCAATTGGAGTCTTTGAAGTTTTGAAGTCTAAATACTTGAATTTTTCCAGGACATTTCTGATGTAATGAGTTTGAGATAATGCCAAACCTTGAGGAGTTTTTTGAATTTTAATACCCAAGATTAAATCCGCAACTCCCAAGTCTTTCATATCAAACTTGCTAGTTAGCATACGCTCAGTAGCATTGATGTCGGCAATATCCTTACTCATTATTAACATGTCATCCACATATAGACAAACAATGACTATATAATTTGGAGTGTTCTTAATGTAAACACATTTATCACACTCATTAATTTGGAAGCCATTTGACAACATTGTACTGTCAAATTTCGCATGCCATTGTTTAGGTGCTTGTTTTAGTCCATAAAGAGATTTAACAAGTCGACATACCTTCTTTTCTTTCCCAGGAACTACGAACCCTTCAGGTTGTTCCATGTAGATTTCTTCCTCCAAATCTCCATTTAAGAAGGCTGTCTTTACATCCATTTGATGGATTTGAAGATCATAAACGGCTGCCTAAGCTATTAGCATCCGTATGGGTGTAATTCTACTTACCGGAGAGTATGTATCAAAATAATCAAGGCCCTCTTTTTGTCTATAACCTTTAACGACCAGTCTAGCCTTGTATTTGTGAATAGTACCATCAACTTTCATTTTCCTTTTGAAAATCTATTTGTAACCTAAAGGTTTGTTTCCAGGAGGAAGATCAACAAACTCCCATATATGATTGCTTAAAATGGATTCTATCTCACTATTGACTGTCTCTTTCCAATATGGAGACTCTGAAGAAGCCATTACTTCTTTATAAGTTTGAGGCTCATTTTCCAATAGGAAAGTCATAAAATCTGGTCCAAAAGAAGTAGACGTCCTTTGACGTTTACTACGTCTTGGATTATCATTATTTGGCATACTTCCTTTTGTACCTTCTTTTGGTCGTTTCGTGCTAACACTTGACGATTCACATTCACTTTTATACGGATATATATTTTCAAAGAATTCAGCATTATCTGATTCCATAACCGTATAAACATGAATGTCAGGATTTTTTGATTTATAAACCAGAAAACGATATGCCTTACTATTCTTGGCATATCCTATGAAAACACAATCGACGGTTTTTGGTCCTATCTTTTCCCTTTTAGGTTTAGGAACTTGTACCTTTGCCAAACACCCCCACACTTTGAGGTAATTCAAGCTTGTCTTTCTTCCCTTCTACTTTTCATATGGAATGGATTGTGTTTTGCTGTGGGGTACACGATTAAGTATTCGACTAGCTGTAAGAATAGCTTCCCCCACAAGTTCTGGGGTAAACCCGAAATTATTAACAAGGCATTCATCATCTCTTTTAAAGTTCTATTTTTCCTTTCCGAAATCCCATTAGATTGTGGCATGTAAGGGGTAGTGGTTTTGGTGAATAATACCATATTCCAAACATATTTGTTCAAAAGGAGATTCGTATTCACCACCCCTATCACTTCTTATCATTTTTATTCTTTTGTTAAGTTGTGTTTCAACCTCACTTTTGTATTGCTTGAATGCATCTATAGCATCGTCTTTACTACTAAGTAAATAAACGTAGCAGTAACGAGTGCTATCGTCAATAAAAGTTATGAAATACTTCTTTCCACCGCGAGATGATATTGACTTCATATCACAAATATCCGTATGAATTAAGTCTAAAGGTTCGGAATTCCTTTAAAGTAATTTGTAAAGATGTTTCGCAAATTTAGACTCAACACATATTTGACATTTTGATTTATCACATTCAAATTTAGGCAATACTTCCATATTTATCATTTTTCGCAAGGTTTTATAATTAACATGTCCAAAACGTGCATGCCATAATTCATTTGACTCAAGTAAGTAAGAAGAAGCTTGAACTTTATTATTGATAGAAATAGTCATTACATTCAGCTTGAAAAGGCCCTCACATAGGTAACCTTTTCCTACAAAACTATCATTCTTAGTTAATGCAACCTTGTCAGCAACAAAAACACACTTAAACCCGTTCTTGACGAGAAGTGAAGCTGACACTAAGTTCTTACGTATTTCTGGAACGTGAAAAATATTGTTGAGAGTCGCAACCTTACCCGAGGTCATTTTTAGGCCTATCTTGCCATAACCTTCAATCTTTGCTGTTGCAGAATTTCCCATGAAGAGTGTCTCATTAGGTCCAGCGGGAGCATAGCCAGTAAACGCATCTTTATTTGCACAAACATGGTGGGTGACTCCAGAATCAATCCACCATTCTTTGGGATACCCTACCAAGTTACACTCAGAAATCATTGCACAAATATCCATCTCTTGCACTCCTCGGGAAATAGTATCTTCTACCATGTTTGCTTGACCTTTGTTATTTTTGGCATTCTTTGGGGCACGACAGTTTACAGTCTTGTGTCCATATTTACCACAGTTGCGGCAATTGCCCTTGAATTTCTTCTTTTTCGGCTGATTGTTTAGTCCAGAAGGTTTCTTCCTTTTGTTGTTCTTTGGTTCATCATTTGTCTCAACGATATTTGCTCCCATTACTGTTGAACTTCCACGAGCAACCTTCTTCTCTGCAATCTTGTTGTCTTCCTCGATCCTCAAACGAACAATGAGATCTTCGAGTGACATTTCCTTGCGCTTGTGTTTCAAGTAATTCTTAAAGTCTTTCCACAAAGGTGGTAACTTTTCAATTACCGCAGCCACTTGAAACGCCTCATTGATGACCAAACCTTCAATGAGAAATTTATTATTAATAGGATAATCAATACTTCTAATATAAGCATTAGTTTGGATCATACCTTCAGCAATGAGATCATGAATGATCACTTGAAACTCTCTGACTTGACTTATGACAGTTTTACTGTCCACCATCTTAAAGTCCAGAAATTGCGGCTACAAATTTCTTCATCCCAGCATCTTCAGTTTTGTACTTCTTTTCAAGAGCAAGCCAAAGCTCCTTCGAAGTTGCAGCAGTACTGTAGACATTGTATAAGTTGTCCTCTAGTCCATTCAGAGTGTAGTTTTTACATAGAAAATCAGAATGCTTCCATGCCTCAATAACAACGAAACGTTCATTTTCAGGAGTGTCGTCTGCCGGGACAGGAACATCCTCCTTAATGAATCATTGCAAACTCAGTGTGGTCAGATAAAAGAACATCTTTTGCTGCCACCTTTTGAAGTCAATCCCGCCAAACTTTCCCGGCTTTTTAGCCGGTGCTGGCGCAGGGGTCGGTGCAGATGCAGGGCGGCTGGAGCTTGCACCAATAGAAGCATTTGGTGTACCAGAAACACCGTTGTTATTTTTTGTGTTCGTCATTATTCTGTAAAAATAAAATAACACAGTCAGATTCAAACAATCTGATTTAATGTACAGTGAAGATTTTATATCTTCAAACTGATTTAATGTACAGTGAAGTTTTTATATCTTCAAACTGCAAATAATCTTATAAATATTTTAATAATCCGAAAGTTTTTAATCTTCTGAACGGATTAAACACACAATAATTTTAATAATCCGTTGAAGTATTTAAATTTTCAAAAACGGAATATTAAATTTGGAGTAGAAAATCTTTTCAGATTTTAGTCTCCACAACAGTTTGGAGTAGAAAATCTTTTCAGATTTTAGTCTCCACAAACATCCTATTATCGATTAGCAGACCAAAACAGAAATCTGTTATCTTAAGATTGTTATATGTCTGCACTTTCGATAATGACCAAAACAGAAATAGATGAAGTAGAAAAATTCCAAGCCAACAGTATACACTGCATGTCCTTAAGAAATCTAATCCCTCACAGAAACCCAAGATTTGTGGATTAATTTCTCCCAGGATAGAATGAAATTATCCTCACTGTGATAGCAGTAATTCAAATCACAGTGAACAGCGAACTCAAATAATGGTAGCAAATCACACTGACTCAGAACTTACTTTTGTTTTAAAGACAAATGCAAAAGGTAATGAGAGAGAGAGAGAGTATGAATTTTTGGATGATCAAAATGAGGTAAAATGCCTCTCTATTTATAGCCACAAGATTTGGAGTGAAAAGGCATGAAGGTGTCTTTTGGTGAAATGGCTATTCATGAAAAGCAGCCTTCAAGGCGGCCGTTCAATGAAAAATTGGTGAAGCAGCTGTTCATAAAAGGCAGTCTTCAAGGTGACTGTTCAATGAAAAGCACCCTTTCATTTGGAATGCGAAAAATTGATGACTAGCCAATTTTGCACACGTTAAATGAGTTCCATCCACAGTTTCAAAATTCATTGAGAAATAGCCAATAAAACACTCGCGTACATTCAGGCTACTGCCGCATATATTGAATTTACTAAACTACCCTTAAAAACCTACAGCTCAATAATAAATACAAAATAACGCGTGAAAAAAAACAGAACAAAGCATACATTACTTCTCTCAACTCTCCAGATCATCGTCTCTCTCCCGGAACTTTCAAATTCAAACTGTAAAAGCTAATTGCAGGTGCGGTTCCACAGTTTCTCCGACGTTTCTGTGCTGAGTTTGAATTATATTACATAAATATATCTGTTTTCGTGATTATAATCTGAATTTGTTTTTCTGAAACGCGAATTTACTGTTATATATAATTAATATGAATCTGAATTAAGTTCATAAGAGTATGAAATACCTAGAATTGTATTACGTTTAAGCAAAAAAGCCTGATATCCCCAGCATATTGTGATGTGACCTTGCTTCAACGTAACACTAACCTCCAGCATTTCATGCTGGGTGATTAATGTTGAAGCAATGTCCCAGTAGAAATATCCTGTTGTCCAACACTAAATGCAGGGGCTTAGTGTTACATTGAAGCAAAAGCCCCGTTATAAATTTCCTGTAGCTATGATTACATTTTAGCTTAGCACTTCAATATGGCCTGATATCCCCAGGATATTGTGATGGGACCTTCGTTCAACGTAACACTAACCTCCAGCATTTAATGCTGGGATTTCTGTTGAAGCAATGTCCCATTAGAAAATATCCTGTATTCCAACGCTAAAAATGCTGGGGCTTAGTATTACGTTGAAGAAAAGCCCCATTATAATATCCTGTAGCTGTGCTATATTAGGATATAAACTTGCACTTCAAAATGGCGTGATATCCCCAGGATATTGTGATGGGACCTTCCTTCAACCTACAGCATTTAATGCTGTGGATTAGTGCTGAAGCAGTGTACCATTAAAAAATATCCCCAGCACAAAATGCTGGGGTTTAGTGTTAAGTTGAAGCAAAGTCCCATTACAATATCCTGTAGCTATGCTATATTTTAGCATATAGAGCTGCACTTCAAAAATCCCCCTCCACCCTGTATAGTTAGCAATTAAACTATGGAAATGTATATTTATCTTATAGGTTAGCAGTTCTTAAGCATTCATTATTAAGCTACAATTACAGTATTTTACCGTGTGGATTTCTTTGTAACTTAGTTTAGTTTTACTGTCTTTTGTAACTACAGGTGATGGCTAAACAGTGTATTGTTCTTGCATTCAATGGGAAATGGACACCAGATTATAAGTACATAGATCATGAGACAAGGATTTTTCTACATAGTGAAACAGATACTTTTCAAGATTTCAGAAGAAACCTTTGGAAAAAGATAGATTTAGACGAAGAACATTGTGAGGCATTCATATGGTTTGATATGGAACTTGGAACAAGCAAAGGTGTCCCTATAAAAAATACCGATGATTTAATCAGCTGTTTACACTTGATGAAGAACAATTCCGAGTATAGGAGTAGTCGTTTCATAGTTGACATTACACAACGAACTCCACAGTCTGAGAGAGTTGATTACACTGAAGGCCAAATGATAATGCAAATAGACAACGATGATGGTTTTGAAGTGATAGTTTTGACACCTCCATCTGTGGAAGCTGTAGCAGTAGATCAACAGTTAATGCATGCTGAAAACACAGAACAACAGCTTGTAAATATTGAACTTCCTGAGCCATCAAGTGCTGGAAAAAAGAGAAAGAGGTATTCAAGTAAGAAAATAAGAGAATCTCCTCGTCCAATACTAAAAGAAAATGCAGATTTGGACGACATCAAGGTTGGATCAATTTTTTTAAACAAACAGTGTATCACTAAATGTTTCCAGACAACTTCAATTGCACACCATTTTGAATTCAAGGTTGTGAGATCAAGCACAACGAGATATTCACTGGCATGCATGAATGAAAAATGTGAGTGGACTGTTCGATCTTCCAGAATTAAACAATCCACACTGTTCAAAATACTGAAGTTTGAGAAGAATCACACTTGCTCGGTGGATGATAGAAAAAGAGACCAAAAACATGCTACGTCAAAGATTGTTCGAGATGAGATAGTTGAGAATCTAAGAGACGATAATTATCCTGTTAAGCCTAATTTTGCTGTTGCAGAGATTAGAAGGAAAATGGGAGTTCTAATCTCTTATAATAAGGCATGGCGTGCTATAAAAGAAGGAGAGTCTTTAATTAGAGGAACGCCTGAGGAGAACTTTCAGAAGTTACCAGCATATTTATATGTGCTAAAAGACATCAATCCAGGCTCACATGTTGCTCTTCAAAGAGATGATGAGAACAGGTTAAAAAAAAAAAAAAGTGTACTTATATATTTTTGTGTAGAATTCCAGTAATGCCAATTAAAAAAATCCTGAGACTGCAGTGTTATTTGTTCGATTCCCGTCACAAAAATGCTGTGATGTCGTCATTATGTATAAGTGGGGTTCCAGTATTAAAACCTGAGACTCAAAAATTTTAACATGAATTTTACTGATAACACTGCAATTCTATTATCCAGGTTCAAATATATGTTTTTTGCTTGTGCGGCATCTATCAAAGGCTGGAAACATTGTAGACCTGTGATAGTTGTCGATGGAACATTCCTTAAGGGGAGATATTCAGGCACACTATTGGTTGCAGTGACGAAAGATGCAAATAACCAAATCTTCCCACTTGCCTTTGGAGTTGTCGACTCAGAAAATAATCTGGCATACAATTGGTTCTTTAGACAGTTGCGCATTGCATTTGGTTGTCGTGAGAATTTACTGTTCCTTTCAGATCGTAATCCTGCAATTGCAAATGGGATTGCAAATGTATATCCTGAATGTGCCCATGGTATCTGTGTATATCATCTGGAAAAGAACCTTAACAAAAGGAACGTGAGTCCTGCAGTGATAAGTATATTCAATAGTGCATGTCGTGTCTACACGATTGCAGAGTTTAAAACAGACATGAATCAAATGAAGGAAACGGATAGGGCAACCTATGATTACCTCATGGAAGAACCACCAGAGAGATGGACTAGAGCTTGCTGTCGAAATCGAAGATATGACATGATGACATCAAATATTGTGGAATCAATGAATAATTATCTGTTACATGCTCGGGGGAAATCAATACTGTCAATGGTGGACAACATAATGAACAAGCTACAGACCTGGTTTTATGAGAGACGGAAAAGTGCGCAGGATATTTTCTTTGCAACATCAAAATGGACAGATGATGAATTGAAAAAAAATAAAAAAAGCATATAGAATGAATGTGAGTATTTTGGGATGTCATTTGCATTATGTCAATGATAATTCATTTGCATTATGTCAATGATAATTCATGAAGTCCCGGGTTTTGTGCTGGGACTACATGGTATGCAAAAGCGGGGGATCCAGTAATTTGCAGCATCATATGTGTTATGCTAGTCAAGTGATCTTATACATTACATTTTTACAGGTTGACCGGACTGCGGATCAAAGCTTTAAGGTAACAGATGAAGGGAGAGAATTCATTGTTTGTTTGAAGAAAAAAGAATGTCAATGCCTCAAGTTCCAGATGGATGAAATGCCTTGTGAACATGCACTTGCTGCTATAGACAGAGTGCACCTAAACAAATCGGACTATTGCTCTATATGGTATAAAAGAGAAACATGGTTAAAACAGTATGAAGCGGAAATCAACACTGTTGGACATGAAGAATCATGGGTTGTACCTGATAGCATTAAAGTAGAGATAACAAAACCCCCAGATTTTAAAGTTAAGGCAGGTAGAAGACAGGAGAAAAGATTTGTCTCGACTGCAGAATATGTAAGACAAACGGGGAAACACTGTGGGATATGTAGAAAGCGTGGACACAACAGAACATCTTGCAGACACACTCCAGTACTTCACCCATATTCAAAGAAACATAACTCCCAATAGGTATGTCTCTCTATATGATGTTATTTTTTAATTCTATTTTAGTGCAATTCAACACCCCAAAGCTGGCTATGTTAAAATTTTTCTTTTTTTTTTTGTTTTTCAGTTAGGAATCGCATCAACACTAGATAGATAGAAGACTATTCTTCTCTATTTTCATCCAGTCGCAACAAATCTGATGTCAAAAAGGACTATTCACTTCTAGAGAACTTTTTTTTTTTTTTTTACATTTTACTTCCTCTGTATTCTTTAACAAGGATTATTATATATAAAAAATACACTTCTCACTCGTTGCTGTGCAAAATAGTTGTCTCGATTTATCTATTTTCTAGTTTTTTTACTTATTGAACAACAAACACTTTGATCTTGCTTAAATAATAAAAACACAGTACTTAGAAACACAGTTCATACAAGAAAAATCATTGTTCATAATTCGACATTAACTGAAAAAACACACATGAAAAAAAAGACAAACAAACATCCCACATTAACAGAAAAAACATAAAAACTACTAAAACTTATTCAATCACAATAGGCTTCTGGGCTGATCCTACATCTTCGTTGCTGCTACCATCATCATCATTGTCGTCATCATCATCATCATCATCAACATCATCATCATTGTTGTGGCCTTGACCAACCTGACGTTTTACTAATGAAATTTCAAAAACCATAGCGGCAACGCCGTTGTAAACCTCATGAACAACATGATTAAACCGAAGAACATCACCCAGTCTGTAGCCTTTACGCAGAAGCATCTCCTTCCATCCATTGCACAACCTTGAATGTACCTTCCCAGCCTTGAACTTCATTTCATAATCAGTGTCATCATTTTCACAAAGTAAAAGTGCACTTCCATTGACCTTTGGCAGCTTCTCTTTCCAACTCTCTGGAAAGATCTGAAAAAATAAACTTTAACAGTTAATACAAAAAAAACAATGAAAAATTACATGAACAAAAGCATAAAAAATAATTGGTAACTTTTTTAACATACAAAATCATCTCTTTTGAAGTATGATTTTGTTATTTGCATACTGAAATTGCCTAGTTCCTCCCAACGATCATCCTCCATATTATTGTTTCAATGAAAAAATAAATTAGTTGCAATCTTTGTTATTGTTTATTTCAACTGCAAAGCCTTATTTATAGCCTAGGAGTTACTAACTTTTGTTCAACTGTTATGGTCAAAGTGAATATGTATAGTCAAAATGAGATTGAGTATCACTATAAATGTAGTCAAAAAAGCTGTGTTTCTATGTTCTTCCCTATGTTTCTTCCAGTTCGAGATCTTCTCGTATGCCAATGTTATCCTGATATAATGCTGGTACCCGAGATATTTGCTGACACACTCTTAAAAACTGTAACAGCTTCTATATTTACAGCACCATGTCCCTTAAACTACTGGTCAAAGCATAAAAATCTGGGGGATTAGTATTACTTTGAAGCGAAGTCCCATTACAATATACTGTAGCTGTGCTATTTTTTAGGTTATAAGGCTGCAGTTCAAATTCACCCCCCCTGTTGTCCCAGCATTAAAATGCTGGGACTTCGTATTACATTAATGCAAGGTCCCATTACAATATCCTGTAGCTATACTGCATTTATCAACAGAAGAGTAGTTACTTGTCACCTTAAACTACTGGTCACAGCATAAAAATCTGGGGGATTAGTATTACTTTCAAGCGAAGTCCCATTACAATATACTGTAGCTGTGCTATTTTTTAGGTTATAAGGCTGCAGTTCAAATTCACCCCCCCCCTGTTGTCCCAGCATTAAAATGCTGGGACTTCGTATTACATTAACGCAAGGTCCCATTACAATATCCTGTAGCTATACTGCATTTATCAACAGGAAGAGTAGTTACTTGTCACCTTAAACTACTGGTCACAGCATAAAAATCTGGGGGATTAGTATTACTTTCAAGCGAAGTCCCATTACAATATACTGTAGCTGTGCTATTTTTTAGGTTATAAGGCTGCAGTTCAAAATGTTTTAATCAGAAATGCTGAGGCATGTATTGCTAGGACTATACATAAACATTATTTAAGAGTCAACAAATTACACAAAAGGAAAAATTACAGCCAATTTCATTAACAGTGACATAAAAATTACATAAAAGCATGCTTCTAAAAACACAATCTGTTTGCCTTTTTGAATACATGATATCATTGTAAAACAATTACTAATATGTGAAAGAACAACAATACATAATATATCAATTTAAAACATTGTTTATTCTCCATAATTCCTAAACACGGGCTCCCCTGGCCCTGCGCTGTGCAATCGCAGCGGATCTGCCATCACCTTAAGCAATTCCATCAGTTTTTCATAATATTGTCGCTGCGTGTACCTTAAATTCCACAACTCATCTTCGCATTTCTTTCTGAATTCATTCAAGTATTCCACCTCCTTCTTCAGATATTCAAAACGCCAACACAGGTCTCTTGGTATTGTAGGCAAGTTCGTATCATGCCTTCGAGTTGATGGTCCATAACCATTCTGGAAAACATGTCTACCATTGGATGGTCCGTGGCCATTGGATGGTCGGTGGGCATTCTCCATAGATACTTTTTGATCAAATACTATTTTACACAATTTCTTTTTTTTTATTTGTTCAATAACAAAAATGACAAATTGGATTCCTCTCTATCTGTTTTATGGGTGGGAATTTATATAGATTGGTATTTGTTTGTAAGAGTCACTTCTGGAAATTCTGAAAAGGTACAATGTGTATTTTGTCGTAAGTTCTGATAAGTCACACTGTTTACAATGGGTCACACTGTTTAACCGGATTTTGAAGTACTTTGTGTGTTGTTCAGCATTAAATTCTGGGGCTTATAAAGCTCGAATTCAAAATCACCCATAACGAAAATGCTGTGTCTTGGTGTTACGTTCAACGAAAGCCCCATAACAATATCCTGGGGTTTTGTGTAAAAATACTGGGGAATATATTGCTGATACTATACAAAAACATTATTTTTACAAACAAACACAACAGGCAAACTTACAGACATTTTCAATAACAGTAACATAAAAATTACATAAAAAAGGATACTTCTAAAACACACAAAAGAAGTATCCTCAAGTACAATAAAGATAAATTACACTTGCTTCACATGGAAGCATAAAAACAGAACACTGCGAAACACATAGAAAAAATACAGTAAAACATTAATGATTACTAGGAACGCGAGAGCTAGAACCAGAGGTTGAATCTGTGAAGTTCTGCAATTCAATGTCCAAGAGTTTGTCAAAAAGTCGATCCATATCTCTGTTGTTTTTCTCTCTGAAAGCTACAAAAAATTCAAACAACACATCCAAGTTATTCTTCACGACTGATACCTCAGTTTTCAAAAACTCAAGATCACTTTTCAAATTCCTAACATCGTTATTCAACTGGCGCCATTGTTGTCTTCTTACTTCATCATTGCAAGCCATTTTTTATTTTATGCTTTGTTATTTTTCCTTTTTTTTGGAATAATATTTTTGTTTTGTACAAGTGAAAAAACAAGACCACTGTCTAATTTATAGAAAACAAAAACAGAAAAAACATGTAAAGAATATTTGTTCTATTTTAGCTGACATTGTAAGTCAAAAAAAGCTGTAAAGATTCCTTGCTTCTTTCTTTGTAAAGAAGAGGTCGTATCTGTATAGGAAAAGATTAAACTGAGATTTTCAACTGTATTAAAGTAACAGTATTACACAGTTGACAACACAAAAAGAAATCAAACAGATTCTGGGAAGATTCTATACATTAGAACAGACTCTCTTTTGTTCAAAAAATATATTGAAATCCACAAAATATTCCCTACTTTAACTTTCGAAATCCACAGCATTTGTGTATTGTCAAAAAAGTAGATAGATTCTTTTGTCATTTTACATGACAAGTCAAATCAATAAAAAATCTTACAAGATTCTGCAAGTTAAATTACTATAACAACACTTTTACAATATTTAAAATGCACAATAGATTTTGTTTTTTGAATGTGAGCAACATTTTCGTAATTACATAAATTAATAATATTTATTCATATATAATAAACTGTTGTCACATACATTAGTCCCAGTACTTATGCTGGGGCCATGGTATTATGCAGCTGAGAAACAACAGCATTTTGATCTGGAGGGTCCTATACTTGGTCCCAGTACTTGTGCTGGAGCAATGGTGTTATGCAGTTGAAATTAACAGCATTTTGTTCTCACTTATAGAGAATTTTTTTTTTTAAAATTTTACTTCCTCTGTATTCTTTAACAAAGATTAATATATATAAAAAATACACTTTTCATTTGTTGCTGTGCAAAATAGTAGTCTCCATTTATCTATTTATTAGTTTTTTTACTTATTGAACAACAAACATTTTGATCGACCACAACAACACAGTACTTACAAACACAGTTCATAATGCTAAAAAGGATTCTTCATAATTGATCAGCTGCTGAAAAACTTAAAAACACAGATAAATAAAAAACATACACAAACATACATACCCATATTATCTGAAAAAACTTAAAAACTACAAAAACTTATTCAATCACAATAGGCTTCTGGGCTGATCCTACATCTTCGTCGCTGCTGCCACTACCATCATCATCATCATCATCATCATCATCTTCTTCACCCCCTCCCTCACCATCCTGATGATTTATGACAGAAACTTCAAAAACAACAGTTGCATTACCATTGAATATGTTGTGGAACTGGTGATCAAAACGAAGTATATTGCCTATCCTGAAGCCTTTTTTATTAAGCATATCCTTCCATCCATTACACAACCGTGCGTGCTTCCCAACTTTGAAGCTCATCTCATATACCTCATCATCATCTTCACACAATATGCATGCCATTCCATTTATATTTGGCAGCCTCTGCTTCCAACTTTTTGGAAAGATCTAAAAAGAATAATATTTCACAGTTAATAATAAAATCACAAAACACTAAAAAAATAAATGAAAAAAATAAAAAATACTTTGGTCATTTCTTTTAACATACAAAATCATCTCTATCAAAATAAGATGATGTGATTTTCTTGTCGAAACTTCCTAGTTCCTCCACACGATTCTCTTCTTCTGCCATATCTTCTTTTCAAAAAAAACTTTACAGTTTATAAGAGGAGATGAAATCTCAAAAAACTTTGTACTTTGCTTTAACTACAAAGGGTTATTTATAGTAAAAAAAGTGAGTAACTGTTAGTCAGTCGGCATGTATTTTGGCAAAAATACATTAAATGTAGTCAAAGAAATTATATTTTCTATGGACTTTACAGTTTCTATAGGTTATCAATTTTCAACAAATATTGTGTAACTTAAATTACTATCACGAAATTTAATAAATATTAATTAAAATATAAAAAACGGCTCTCACATAAATTAGTCCTCCCCCCCCCCCAGTAATTGTGCTGGAGCCATACTGTTATGAAGGTGAAAATGACAGCATTTGGATCTCGAGTCGTATACTCATAATTGTAAATCCCCCCAGTACTTTTGCTGGACCTATATTGTTATGCAGTTGAAATATAACAGCATTTTCATATGGGGACTGCTATTAAATTAATTCAAGAATCACGAAGTTTAATAATATTTATTCACACATTCATCCCCCAGTACTTTTGCTGGAGCTATATTGTTATGCAGTTGAAAAATTACAGCATTTTGATATGGGGTCCTATGCTAATAACTGTAAACTAGTTGGAAATTATAGACTAATAATTAAAAATGACAACATAGAAACTTCACATAGAACTTCATAACAACTATAAGTTGATATGTATTTATAGAATATCAATAATCTAATAACAGATGCAACTTATAATTGAAAAGGCACCATTACATAATATTTGTGATGTTGTTTACTGAACAATCACAATTCAAAAAACAACAGTTATATTACACATATATAACTGCCCCAAAAACTCAGATATTGTTTACCAAAAACTCAGATATTGAACTAAAACACAAAATATATGCTATCTTATTTCAAGCATCTTCAACAGTAGAGCCAGAACTAGAACTAGAACTAGAACTTGAACTTAAAGGTTCTAGTTCAGGCTGCCATATACGAACATTTAAAACCACACGATCTAAAGATTCCAGAACCCTAAAATGTAACGTACTTCCTACTCCAAGATTGTTAGTGCGTACAAACTCCCTCCATCCATTACACAGTTTCCTCTGTCTTCTCACTTTTAGGTAGTTCATCTGGAAATGAATACCACGGCAAATAAGAGTGGCTGGAACATCACGTCTGGGAAGCCTAATTGCCAACCATACTGGCAAAATCTACAAAACAAAACAAAAGAAGAAATGCAAACTTTTATAATAACATCAAACTAAAACAACACTTTAAAAAAATGCTATGATTAACTCACAAATTGATCTAATTCAGCATCCAATTCACTTAACACTGCTTCGACGACTGTTCCCATCTTATTTATGAAAAATGTTCTCTAATATGCTGGGTATAGATTATTTATCTAATATTAACTTTTGTCCAGCTCTTATGGTCAAAGAATCGATTAAAGATATCACAATAAATGTAGTAAAAAATGGTAGGTTTGTTTGGTCTTCCCTAATAAAGTCCTGACTTTTCGAATCCCAATGTAGCTGGTATTTCTTTATTTTTAGACCAAAAACCACCACTTAAAAAAAACCTGGATCTGCTTATATATTTACCATAACGTCCCAGTGTAAAGACTGGGTGAAGACTGCAAAGCATAACAAGACCAACAGACAAATAACACTTTAAAAAAAAAATGGTGTGATTAACTTACAAATTGATCTAATTCAGCATCCAATTCATTCAACACTGCTTCAACGACTGTTCCCATCTTAAAAATACAAAAATATTTGCCTCTTCTATTCAGCAACAAAGTAGTCTATTTATATTAAAATAATTGTACAAGAAAACTTCTCAATTATATTGTATTGTCCTTGTGCTTTTGGATGATAGTAAAGATTCTTCATTCTTTATATAAAAGCTGCACATTGCTTGTTCTTTTCCTTTACGGTGCAGTGGAAAAAGTGCATTGGAAAAATAAAAATAAAAACTCAAATGTCCACAGCAAAAACATCTGGGGCGTCCATGTGCCTTAAAATACTAGCCCCAGGTTAAACATCTGGGAGGCAGTATGATCCATGCGCCTTGTTTTACTACTCACGGCAAAAACATCTTAGCAATCCCCCAGCATATTAGATAACATTTTTCACACAAAACAAACACAAACTTACAGGCATTTTAATTAACATTATCATAAAACACAAAAGAAGTATCCTCAAAGTACAAGAAAAGATAAATTACACTTGCAGATGCAACCATTAAAAACATAACATTTATAGAGGCCTGACTTCATTTATCTTAACTAAGGGCAACTTAACCTAGTTATGATCAAATTTTACTTTGAACATCTGCGCAGATTAACACCAAATAAGGAACTCAGACACTAGGATTTGAAATATAATTCTGACTTCTGAAAACCTCATTAAAACAGCGAATACCAACGTCATTCATATAAACAAGACTTGAGATCAAAAATGATCATCAAGCCTTCATCAGTCGGACAAAAACAGAAGTAGTCAAAATATACATTTGTCCACAAATTAGCAATATTCAAAATTAACAGCATCCAGTAAATTTACAAGGAGGACCAGATGAGGCCTTAGTCATCATTTGGGCCAGGATCTCGATCTGATGCACTAGCTCCATCAGTCGGATCCCCAGCCAAATCTTCATCTTCGTTATCCTCACTGCCTTCATCGTCCTCTTCGACATCATCGTCGTCGGCTCCTACTTCCATGCCCAAGGCCTGCTTGACACTGATGATAGCTGCTATGGTCTGATCAAGGACTGAGTCGACATTAACCTGGCCGCGCTGCATTTGGATGAGCAACTTCTTCTTGGCTTCAAGAGCTTCCAGTTTGGACTCGATTGTATAATGATCCCTCAAATTCGCCAACTCCTTCGTCAACAGCTCTTGGGTCCTCACAGATTCCTCAGCCCGATTCTTGGCTTCTTGCAGTTCTCCTCGAGCAGCCCGAGATTCAGCTTCAGCCTTGTTCATGTTTCTCAACATTAGGTCAGAAGTGCTACGGATGCTTTCCAAGGTAACTTCTTTCATATTAAGCTCATGGGCAAGCTGAGAAATCTGGCGACCTTGTTCATCTATCCTGGTTTTCAGATCCTCGAATGATAGTGCAAACCTTTCCTTCTCGTCCAGAAGACGGTCCTTCTCCTCAAGGAGGGCATGTATCTTGTCGTTGGCCTCAGTGTTGGATTTCTCCAACCTGTCTATCTTATCCTCAAAGAAGCCACGCCTCCCCTCCAGGACTCGCTTCTCCCTGATCAGAGTTTCTTTCTCCTCTTCTAGGGCCTGCTTGTCCTGGAGAGCCTTCAAAAGATCTTTCTTCAAGCGAAGGACTTGTTCCTGGTTGTTCAACCTAGAGCGGAACATGAGCTCGGCAGCCATCATACTTGCCTGGCAACAAAATGAAAATATGCAGGTAATCAGAACTAAGGACTTAATAGGAATAAAGAAGTAAAGAGGGAAACATTACTCGAGCAGTATCTTCAGCAATTGCGTAAGCTAGCTGCTCGTCACTCATGCTACGCATGTTCCACTCCTCACGAGGACCGATCAGGTTAGACGTCACTTTAACCAAGTGGCCAGGCTTCGCCAGAAAATTTGTATCCGGAGAGATAGTGAAGTCACACTCCCTCATACACGGCCTGGGCTCCCTCGCTTGTTCAGAAGGGTACTGGGGACCGAATTTGTGACGAATACCCTTAACAAAGTAGGCCCCAGTCTTTCCTCCTAACGATACTCGCCTGGTAAGCTTTGTGCGAGAGACCTCAACGTCACCTGTTTCCTCGGGGTCCAGAGTGTCGCACTCTTGCAGATAAATTGGTGCCACCCCTTCACCAGCCAAATTCATCATGTCCTCGTAATAAAAGACCTGAGGTTCAGCCTCCGCCTCAGCTTTCCTCCACTCATCAACCCCCTCATCTTGCTCCTCCTCTTTTTCCTCAGCCTCCTCTCTCATCGGCTCTTTGCCAGGGCGCCTGTGGCTGGCTTGCTCAGGCTCGCCTTGCTGACTACCAACCCGTTCAGGCTCATTCAGCTTTGGGTCCTCAGGAAGAAGGCAAAACCTTCATGCATTCTTTCTTCCCCCATTTCCCCAGCTCTATCCCCTTCCCCATCATCAACTCGGGGACTCTTCTCGAAGGCATAAGAAGAAGTCTCTACATTCCTTCCTCTTATCACCCCGAAGAGGTGCCCTCCTCCTCCAAGTCAAGCTCACATCGAGAGCCTCTGAATCAGAAATATCGAATATCACAGGCCCAGCAGATTCAGGGGTGGCCGCCGAGCTTTTAACACTCTCCTGCCCAGCCTTGGGCGTATCAGCAGCAGCAGCATTGGTTTCAATTGTCTTTTCAGAAGACTGAGGACTCTTGCGAGCTGTCCTCGTCTTCTTCTTGGGTTTACTCTTTTCAGAGTCAGATTGCTTTCTCTTCAAGCTCGCAAGGACCTCTTCACCACCTTCTCTGGCCTTAACAGCTGCAGCAGTTTGGAGGATGGCAGCTGCCTCCTCGTTGATCTCGGCCACGGGGTCAACAGTCTCCTCAACAGGAGGAGGAGCAGGAAAGTAACTACCACTAGCACCTAAACCTGGGAATAAAGTCATATTAATACCACAGTGAGTTCAACATAAATTAGCAGGAAGTTGGGTAATCAGCTTACCATGGGTACTAGGATTTGACAATTTCTTTTCAGAAGCATAGTGGGACCACTGCCTCTCCTCGTGGTTGAAAGCTGCCAAAATGGGTTCAACCCAAGCAGACAACTCCTCCTCGGAAATCAGACCGTCGTAAGGAATTTTGTCAGCTAACCAATAAAGAGTAAAGGTCAGAAGTTGCAAATACGTAACTCAGAGAGTATTTAATACAAAGACTCAGGGACTTACGAGTTTTGTTCCACACCTCGCGGAGATTAGTTTTGCTGCCACGTGTGAGGAGTTTGGACTGCACATAAACATACCTATGCATCCAACCCCTATCACCTGTATCTCCAGAATTATGCACTAAAGCTTTTCTTCCTCTCATACGGGCATTGATATACCCGTCTCTTGCAACCTGAAGGCTATACAAAGAGATAAAATGCTTAAACTCAAAATCTTGCTCAGTCTCATCGGCGAACCATTGTAGCAGAGAAATGATTCTATAAATGCTCGGGCACAGCTGCCCCGGGCAGATAAGGTAGTATTTACAAATGTCCTCTATAACAGGATGCAATGGCAGCGTATGGCCTATTGTGAATGGATACGTGGATATGGCCGTCCAACCAGTTCTCACAGAAGTAATATTCTCCGTTGGGTAGGGGCAAGAAACTGTAACATCATCGTCCCAGCCGCAATCTTCCTTAACCCTATGCAAGAGGTCGAGAGTAATTGAACTCTTAAACCGGCTTGAAGGCCACGACCTTATATTGCCATAATGACTGAACGAGCCGACTGAACAATCATTTTCAAGGTTTCCCCAAACTTTCGGGATCACATCAGCAACCAAAGTTGAAGAACTCGTGGATTGACCACCTGCTGCTGAGGAAGTACTAGCCGCAGCATCCATATTGAGACTTTTCTTGGCTTTTGGAGACAACTGGATTAAAAGATTGGAAGAGTTTTTGCGTTTTAGAAATTGTTAGAAAGGTGTTTTGAAGCTTTGAAGGTTTGGATGAAATATGGAATGGAGTAAAAGGTTTTCAAGATGGTGAAAATCATATTTACTAAAAAAGCGACTGTTGCGTGCTTCGAGACTGCAGGAGTAATGATGAAAACCGTCATTTCGGTTCCTATTCTTTTAACGGCTGAATTTTCCAAATGGGTCACAGCATTTTGTCCTGGAGTCTATGATGCTTTCTTATGCACAGTCCCATGTTTTAGAACTGGGACACAGCACTTGTTAAACACAAGGGTCACAGCATTTGGTGCTGGGGTTTATGATGCTTGTTATGCACAGTCACATGTTTTAGAACTGGGACACAACCACTTGTTAAACACAAGGGTCACGGCGTTTTGTCCTGGGGTCTATGGTGCTTTGTTACGCACAGTTCCATGATTTACAACTGGGACACAGCACTTGTTAAACACAAGGGTCACAGCATTTGGTGCTGGGGTTTATGATGCTTGTTATGCACAGTCACATGTTTTAGAACTGGGACACAACCACTTGTTAAACACAAGGGTCATGGTATTTTGTCCTGGGGTCTATGGTGCTTTGTTACGCACAGTTCCATGATTTACAACTGGGACACAGCACTTGTTAAACACAAGGGTCACAACATTTGGTGCTGGAGTTTATGATGCTTGTTATGCACAGTCACATGTTTTAGAACTGGGACACAACCACTTGTTAAACACAAGGGTCACGTCATTTTGTCCTGGGGTCTATGGTGCTTTGTTATGCACAGTCCCATGATTTAGAACTGGGACACAAGCACTTGTTAAACACAAAAGGTCACAGCATTTGGTGCTGGGTCCTATGATGCTTTGTTATGCACAGTCCCATGTTTTTGTACAGGGGGATTAAAGTATTTAGCATTCCAATTTATATAGTTCCCCAAGCTAATAAATAATAACAAACAAACAACATATTAACTATACATACTTCAAAAAATGTATACACTGCATTGTTTATAAAAAAGATTAATAAAGATTCAAAGAAGAGGCAGCCTTCCATGTTCACAAGCTAGCTTCTCATCATGCTCTCCATAATCATCATTCAATTTCTCTGGTGGAGTTTCATAGCCTTCATCTCTTTTTGATTTTCCATGCGACAGTAGATTAACAGCAACCATTCTCCTGTAAATACTAATGGCTTCTAC
The DNA here is from genome assembly GCA_029990175.1 of Petunia secreta. Taxonomy (NCBI): domain Eukaryota; kingdom Viridiplantae; phylum Streptophyta; class Magnoliopsida; order Solanales; family Solanaceae; genus Petunia; species Petunia secreta. The sequence continues at coordinate 1,976 of JARKIP010000204.1, read as the reverse complement.
TCCCCATTCCTGTTTAAACAAATCCTGTCCAAGCATGAGTAGATCTGTAAACCTTGTTACAAAAAGACCACAGTCTGTATCTCCTAATTGTTTTGGTGCTGCTTGATAAACAATATCAAGTTTCTTGTACGTCGTACCAAAATTAGGATATTCTGTATGAAAATCCATCTCTTTTAGTAGCTTAGGTATAGCAATTGCAGACATTGCCATCTTGATCTTCACAAAATCTTCATCCCCATCAAAAACCGAATCATAGACATCTATTCTATGATCTTTTATAGAATAAACTCCCAACCAATAATGAGTGCAAGACATGTAATCATTAGGATCAACTGAAGTCTTCCTAATTGGCATAAAAACTTTTTCGACTTGACCCCATGCTATGCCACATTCATTAGAAGACCCATTCACACACTCAAGTAGGCTATTCTGTGCAGTTCCTTCATACTGTGCTAGGTAGAAATCTAACTCAATCTTCTCTAAATCGTCCAATGTCAAGTCATGAATTCCAAAAACAACTTCTGCTGGAGGATCATATTTTTTTTTCTTTTGTTGACCACGAGTCCTTTTTGCTCCTTTCTTTTGTTGGGCTTTCATTTTTTCAAAATTTTCTTTGTTCTTCCACTCTTCTTCCATTCTATCCTTCTTCTCTTTTATTCTCCTGGTCTTCTCTTCCTTTGCCATATTTTCAAAATAGGATTCAACCTTCGAAAAGAACAACGACTCTACAAAAAAATCAAAATTCAAGTCTGTCGTTGTGAACAGCGCTGAGTAGTTTGTGAAATGATATACATGTTTCTTCCTCAGATAGTACAGTATAACATCAACATGCTGCATGACAAAAAAAATCACAAAACGCAAAAAAAAAAAATTAGTTAACAAATATATATATAAAACACTACAGAACCAATAATAAAAAAAAGCTGTAGAAAACCTCATTGGTAAGTGGATATCTTCTATCTGCAATCTCTCTAAACCACATTTTGCTCTTCACTGAAACACTATACAATTTAATTTTATTCTGTGAATTGATGTCTGCAATTTTGTCATCATAAAGATCATCACCCCTGAAAAGTTAAACACAAACAACATAAAGAATACAAATTTACTAATATAATCCACAACACCGTGTAACTTAAAATACACAATAACTAAAAAAAATAAAATAAAATAACTTACACTTTAGAGACGCTGTTTTTATCAGTCACTTTCAAGCCTTGCTTCAACCATTTGTCAAAATTGCCAAACAATTAGACGTGGCATTGACAGTATGAAAAGGGCATACACGCCTATAAGAAGGCTTCCAATCACACTTTTCCTTTGGATGAAAAGGCCTGAATGGAGATAATAAGTGGCGGCTAATCTTACGAACCCTATGTCCCCCTGCCTAACAGCTCTCCTCCTTCTGGATGATTTGATGGTTTCTCTGGCAAAACAGCTAAATCCATAACTTCCTCCTTTTTCACTGAACACTGCATTGCCGACTGTTGTTTACATGAAGACACATCTGCATAATTACTTGCACAGACATTTGTTCCAGCAACCTTCCTTGACTGTTCAGGTGTTTTCATGGCTGAATCCAAAGCAGACTCTTGCTCCAGTACTACAACAGATGCATCAGCAAGTGTCGTAAGTTTTGAATTGTCTTTCTCTATTAATGCCAATTCTGTACCACCCTTACTTTCTGAGCGATCGATATCCATAGAATCATGCCTGACACTATCAATCACTGCTGCAGTCTCTTGCGATGGCTGTGTCAAGCCAATTGAAAATGAAGGTGCATCTATGCAACCAATATTCATGATGCTTTTGCTTAACATCAGCCAAATTTTCACCAATTTTAGGTTTGAGGGGAGATGCAATTTCAGGAGAAGCATCATTATCACGTTTCTTCCTTTTCTTGCTGGAAAATGCTTTCAAACCCTTTTTTGGAGACAAATGCTCAACACCTTTTTTAAGATCTTCTTTAGAACCTT